>OX578234.1:1928574-2571432 GCA_951216915.1 Tetheella fluctuosa | reverse complement strand
GAGATTTTTTCACAATTGGCTAACCAGGACATTTTTTTAATAAGTATAGAATTATGCAGTGTTTACTTACTTCAAGTAGAATTAAAAGATAAAAATTCCCTTTTTAAAGTTTTCTAAGAAGAAATTCAACACCAAAAATACAATTCATACTATGTGTCGTATATAAATTGAAAACACCAAATACTTACTGACTCATCCCTCTCTACTAAAGCAAGAAACAAGAATTTTCTACAGTAGGTGTCATTCATCATTAGTATAAAATAAATACAGTGCAAATCTTGATACAAATGTCCCCATGAAAAGAAATGAAATATTTATTCATTCTCAGGCACTTAGAATGTTGCTTTCACCGAGAAGAGCCGACAATAAACCCAGAAAATACTCTTTTCACTTCAGTAGCTCAAACATGTAGGTTTTGCTGCCTGAAATCAGTGAGCAAAATGCGATTTTGCTCACTAAGTGAGAAAGTAACTTTTTAATTATTTTTTTCAGAAAGCCGCGAATATCTTATTCAGCCTTGGGTTAATCATACAATTCGAAACATTCACACTCTATCACTTTCCCACCATTAGAAAGAGAGAGAGATAAAGTCCAGCCCTTTCGAAGTTCTGATTTTGAATTCGACCTCAAAGACACGTTCGGAATTTCGTACTAACTAAAGAAATTTTGCAAAAAGATAATTGTCTTATAATGTAATTTATTGAATTGTATTTAAACAAAAATAAGTATTTACTGCAAATAAAACTGATATTTAACTTATAAATATTTATTATCTTCTCGCTGCTGAAGTGAAAAGTTATGTGTGTTACACGAGAGCAAAGTATTTGCATCTCGTGCCTTTGAATCCCTCGCCACACTCAGGATTCAAAATCAGCACTCGCAGCAATAAACGACTTTGCTCTCTTGTTGCACAAATAACTATTTCAAAACGAACTTAGATTTATTACATAAGATGTATTCCGCCGAACCATTTATTTACCACTCCCTAACTTAACCTTAGCAATGACGCAAATCTTTTCACACCTCATTCCCTTACTCGTACATGTGCAAGCTAAATTAAACTATGTGTTAATGTATTTAAATGAAAAAATATTTACTTAATGTAATTTTTAAGTAAACTACAAAATCATAATATTGAGAATTAAAGACAGAGTCAAAACTATTTATTAAATTTAAACTTATGAAAAACATTAAACTCAGAGCACTGAAATAACCTCCGCTTTGAAAAATAGTCTTTTGTTTTTTTTTGTATATGGGATAGGCTTGTGATTACCACAATCTCACCTTGGTATGTAATGATGTGGTAAAAACACAAAGCCTAGAAGGAAACTGGCTCTCAAGTTCAGCTGCAGAAACATACCGGTAGGTTCTTGGCCACAGATTTTCAACTTGGAGGTGGTAGTCAGCCAGGCGGGTAAGACAAAGTACCTACCCTACCACCGTGCTATGGTTTCCTCACGATGTTGTAGGACGTCAATATGACAGAGCATAAAAAAAAGGTCTTCAACTGAAAAGACGATATTTTTGTTTCAAATACTACATCAATTAATTTTACTATTTGCGCAACAGATCCGCGGATTTCCTGACCTTGCTTCAATTAGGCTTGATTTAATAGCTAAAACCGCGTCCATCTTGGCCTAACGCTTTGTTATTAGTTTTATGTACTACTAATAAATTGATGTATGGTTATTGAACATGCTGTAGCGTTTAAAATAACATTAAAGTCAGTTTCTGATAACATTACTATAATATAGTGTATAGATTATGATGATGTAGTTTGGTTAAGCTATATTCATTATGGCGTGTTGGGTTTTTCGTACAATTTTGTTGTGGTCTACGCAGGAGTTATTTTAGTTAGTGACTAACTTACGCCCCATGTTTATACCCGTGATCTGATGTTTTTTGGGATAAGAGTATTGTTTTATTCTAAGATATGATCCAATCCAAGTTTTATATAACTCAGCCTTTACAATTCCGACTTGAGTTGCGTATAAACTGACAAACTTTCACATTTCTAGGTATTAGAAACAAAGGATCAAAATATACTATGTTTTATTCTATCTATGTGCCAAATTTCATTCAAATCTGTTCAGACAGTTTGGCGTGATTGAGTAATAAACATACACACGACTAGATAAATAATTAAATGTAATAAATCTGAGTTGGTTTTGAAAAGAGTAATTGCTGAGTTTCTTGCCGGCTCTTCTCAGTAAAAGCAACCTTCCGAACCGTGCGTTAGAGTCAGACTATTCATAAGTGCTTGTGAAGGCCTATTTTAATAAAAAATATTTTCATTTCACACTAACTTCACTTTTATAACATTAGTGAGAGACTAGCTCATGCCTGCAGTTTCACCCGCGTTCCCGGGATAAAACCATACATACATACATATCGGTATTTCCAGCAGCTGCACTTGAGAGCCAGTTCCATGTAGGCTTTGTGTGCTTACCACTTTCGGCCACATCGTCACTTACCACGGTGATATTGTGGTTAAACATAAGCCTATTATAGTAAAAATAAGTATTTGAAAGCATATGTCAGTTTAGGCTAATATCTAGGTAGTTTAGTTTCAACATAGGTTGTTAACCAATCTAGCACATTGACTGGCCCACATACGATGCGCCTATTGTTTATGAGTAGGTGCTAAATTACAAGTTAACAACCCACTTCTAATAAAGAATATCTGGATATTGTTCTTTATGAAGTTTGCCCCAATTTTTAATTTATTTTAATAAGGATGTTTGTTTGAAAATATTTTCAATGTTTCTATAAAAGATTTATCAAAATATTAATATGTAGGAAGTAGGTATGAGTCAGGCATGTTTTAAATCTATCAACAATTTTAACAAATTAACTACCCACCTAGTTTGAACGCACGCGTCATCCAATTGTTTTTATATGTATACCTAGAGTTCGCGCCACCAAAGAAGTCCCAATAGGTCCACAGAAGAAATAAGATCGATTTTCATTAATTCCATGGGACTTCATTGGTGGCGCGAACTCTACCTATAAACTATAATTAAAGGATGGATCCTATTGGAGACCTATGTCCAGTAGGGGACGTCTTGCGGCTGACATTATGATGATGAAATCCTAAGTGATGATGTAACCGAAGGTGGTAAACATAAAACCTATAGAAGGAAGGAAACCTGATGATATAAGTTTTGCTGATGGCTACCACTAGAAGGTGAAAATCCATTATCAAGTATGGTGTACTAGGACAGTTACTTGAGAGCCAGTTGCCTTCAAGGCTTTAAAGGTCGGCAACATATTGGTATTCCCCTGGTATTGCAATCAAATGAACCATCTCCTTTAAAAAGTTCTTATTGAATCCTCATTCAACTAATTTTTCGATTTTCGAATCAATGTTTTTTTTTATATAAAAATAGTTACAAACGTTACATAAATGTTATAAGCAACGCTAATGCGGTTACAATAAAATATTTTCACCGAGTAAAGTCGACCGCAAGTTTCGTTTGAGGAAATATTCTTTAGATGTATATTTTCGGCGTGACCATAGAGTTTTAAACATCTTTTTAACAGTTTTTATCACTCTAAATTTATCCTACTTGGTATGTTAAAATGTATTAGCAATCTTACTGAAAATATTGGAATGATACGAAATAAATAAAAACATCATTTAGTCAACTTAAAAAAAACCTTAAAAATCCCACACGTGTGAACCTACCTGTTAACAAATCACTTAACACGTTTCATTCACCACGCATCACAGATTCAACCCCCGTACACTATACCGGCAGAATACTTTACGTGCATCGAAACATTTAAAAACAAAAAGAAAAATAAAACATTCTGTTTTCAAAAGTTCCGAGAATTACGCGTCCCTATTCTGGATTCATCTCACAGCTTTCGATCGGACACGGCTCGGAGCACGCTTAGCTCGTCGAATGACAATCACTTTGACGTGTGAGATATCATCTGGAAGGGAACAATGGGGTGAAAAACAAGGCGTCAACTTGTAGGATGTAGTGGGCCTCCTGTATGAATTATCGGATGAAATTGTTTATTAATTAGAGTTCATTATAAACCAAAAAAAAATATATGTACGTTAAATAAAGTTTCTAATACACTGTCGTCATTTAATCTGAAAGTAACTAATTAAAACAAAAAGCTTTAATAAATCGTAATAAGTTATTTTAATAATTTACACATGTAATAAAATACATGAACAGATCATTTGAATAACATTTTTGATTGCCTTTTTATGATTTGACGCTAATAAAAATAATATTTACTCGTTAGAACTATTTTATTATAATTTTAAATACTCCATTATGATATATTTTTACTAAATTATATTAAACTGATAATTTTGTAAAGTATAAAAACGAAAATACAACTGTCTTTCAAAATAAACGTAATACATCAATTAAACAAGTGAACACAATTAATCAACAAGCAAAACAAATAAATTCTTATCACCATAACAAAAAAGAATGCAAAATACAACGTGTCCTAATTCCGACACTCGAAATGTAAAGTAACAGTCGTCAATCGTATACAAATGAGACGAATTCTGGCGATCACGCGACCCATTAGCATTCTTTGCGTTTGTTTCGAATTCTTGTCGCTTGTAGTGACACTATCGCTTCTTGCTACTCGAACGATTTACAGAATAATCGTTTGACACGAATATTATTGTAACACGTAGTGCGTAAACTAATTTATTAGGTTCTGCGAAAATAGCAGTCAAACAGCAACTGTTATTTTATTTAGGCACCTTTTAAAACTTAAAAAAAAAGGGCAATTTACATTACATTGCTGTTATTGGTATAATTATTTCGTAAGAACTACAGTATTATAAAAAGATGCATTGCTCTTCGAACATGCCTGCCAATTAACCAGTAGCTGAAGGAAATTAAAGTTGTGAAAATACATATAAAACAGCAAAAGTCGTTACAGTTACTTCAAATCAGCCTTTTCATAGATAATTAGGACTTGAATTTTTTTTTCAATAGATATATTAAGCATAATAGACTCGAACCCTCCAACATAATTATATATGTCATGAAAATATTCTATGATACATCTGGCCTTGTATTCTATTTATTAATATGTCCCCTGTATTCGGCCAAGGAGATCTTAACATTTAGGCAGTATCTTCTTTAGCATTAACAATAAAGCCGCGACAAAAGCACTAAGCCTAATCAAGCGCTTCAAATCGCTAAAGGATCAAATTAACACGTAAAAATAGCAGTGTTTTAAATTAACGGTACGCTAACGGGGTAATATATATTATGGTATGCGGTAGTAGCAGATCAATATTATTATCACGTCCCATCACTTGAAGCTTAGCTTAGGTTTTATAAATCGATTTAGCTGCTAGATTGTGTAATTATTGCTTTGTTGCATGCCTGATTAAGAAACTAATTGATTTAATCATTTTAATCTTAAGTTCGTAGGTGTTGATTTGGGTCCATAGCAGTTATTAAAACTATTTATTCTGAGTTGCCATGATTTATGCGCTTGTTGTCCTTGAGAAGAGGTGCTGCGTGTGGGGCCAGCCTCCACACTCTGCTTGAATCTGCTATTTACTTAATATTCAATTTTGTTACAGTCTACTTGTTGTTCTGTACCCTGGGTACATAGTAATTGTCAGTGAGACAATGTAATGAATCTTTTGAAAAGAGTAATTGCTGAGTTTATTAACAGCTCTTCTCAGCACATGCAACCGAAACTGACAAGGTGCGTGCCTGCAAAGGATATTGATTTCTTTTAAGGTAGATTCAGTAAATTTTGTACGAAAGACTAAAATAAAACTAAAATCACTGTATTATTTCATGATAATTGAGACCATTATAAAATCAAACAAAACAATTATAAATTAAACTAAATTTTAAATTATTTATTTATTGAAATATCTTTTTTATAGAATTATCCTTTTTCATTACAAGTTAAAAGAATTAAAAAAGATAATATAGGACGGGCCGGTTAGCGTGGTTGGTAAGATACCCTATCTATCACGCCACAGGTCGTGGGTTCGATTCCCACTCAGGACAAACATTTTGTGTGCATGAACATGTCTGTTTGTCCTGAGTCTGGGTGTTATTATCTATATATGTATGTATTTACAAAAGAAAAGTAATATAATATGTAGTATATCAGTTATCTGGCTTCCATAGTACAAGCTCTGCTTAGTTTGGGGTCAGATGGCCGTGTGTAAGGAATAATGTCCCAGAATATATTTGTCCCAGGTAGCTTTCGCCCCGCAGTTTTAGCCGGGATCCCGAATAAAATGTTTTCGCGGAATAAAAAGTATTTTATGTTTTAGTCCGTAACTTTTCAACTATTACGACAATGTAGATTACCAAATTGAGTAACAATCATCCACACAAACAAACACACAAACACACGTAAACTTTCACATTTATAATATTAATACCATAGTGAAAAAATACAGGCAAAACCTTAATATAAACAATAATAATTTACCTCAATTTTTTACTAGGTAGATACTTTATGGGTAGATCCACGGGAAACACTAGCTGAATACAACATAAACAATATTTTTAGTACAGGATACCAATGTCTACAGTTACTTATGTATGTTGGACCCGTCTGGGTTTTTCGATTAGGGGGGAGACTACACACTGTCTTATGATTACTATGAAAATCCGTAGAGTCGCCAGTCTCATTTTTAGTTAATAAATTTTTATTATGTTTATTTCTTTACAAAATGATATCGTACTGCAACAACATTATGTTTGTCTATTTCTCCCATTACTTATTTATTACTTCATAAATACTGAGTAACGTTTTTAACTAAAATCTTAGGAAAGAATAATAATTGCCTCTCGCATGCATAATGATTTAAATAAGTTTCAAAACTATCTTTTACTGTTAAGTTACTGTATTAACTGATTAGGAAATAGTGAACACATTTTCGATAATTCCTCCATTTCAATTCTTTAGTTATGAATTGTTTTTAATTTTTGATGACACCTATGGATAAATTACAATTCTTGAGGAGGTCGCAAGCGTCTATCATTTTCAAGTTTATCTAAATTAGATTAGCTATCCTTCTCTCACTATAAATAATGGGAAGGGAAGAATAATAGAAACCTTCACCTATAAACGCAGGTGCGGCCCATTTATTAGACTGTGGAATTTTATTAGATAATGACATAATTGAATATAAAGATTTTTATATCTAGCCTGTCTAGAAAGTAATTCAATGAAGTATATAGTATATCATACAAATTATATAAAATGCTATAAACGTCCACTAAAAAAAAAAAACTCACCCAAACACTACTCCACAGATTTCCCAATGCCACTCGTCCCACTAAGGAGCTAGTACATCAAAAGTTAAGATACTACAAGCAATAAAGCGGTCCCATTGTCCCGTACCAAACGGACAAGTACGTATCCAGACACGCACTTGTCGAGTGCATGTCTTTGTGGTTTTTTTCTTACATAACGACGGAAAGGTCGTAGCAGTTTTTGTAGATGTGAAATTAATTGCAGATGTAGGAAATGGCATCTCACGATTTATCGTTGCCATATACGTAACAGTCTATACCTACTCGTTTGTTACAAGCGTTTTGAAATGTCATTAGGTTAAAGAAAATACCCTATATATTATTATCTTTTATATCTTATCTAATTTTTATCTAAAATAATAAGGTAATGAACACCAAAGATTTTTATGTGAAACAGTAAAAAAATATTTATAACGCGTATCATAATAATTTATATATACACATGCAGGAAAATCTTTGCCGAAAACTCAACATCCGTTGGGACTTTTGAGGGAGTTTGAACAAATCTCTCATATCATGGGCTTACAGAATCATTAATTCATTCAACATTATAATTAATATTACAATAGTTACATCCGACTGTAGTAAGTCGATCGCAAGTATTAACTGTCAAAAACAACATCAAACCTATCTTCAAGTCATTGACTCAAACGGAAGCTCCGATATTCCACTAGCCACCACGAATATAGATAATTGACTGCACCAAGACGTTCTTACATCACTCTCGCACGTAGTATTACACACGTGTGCTGGAGAGAGACAGAAGCTAGCTAAATGGACTTCACGTACCAGGAAGCGGGAATCATTTCTGATGCTATAGAAATATTAATCGAGTGTGCAGCGAATGTGAACGATGATTTTTTGAGTGTTATGTAACGAACAATGTGTTAACGTAATGTATGTAATAGTTACCTTATGTTTATGCAAATAAAGTTTTTAATCCATTTGTAGATGGATATAAGATTGCAACAGAGTAAGACAACTTCATACTTTTTCCTAACCAAATACACGGTATGTTACGGCAGTTACTCTTGCGATTCCATTCCCTTCTAGGCTTTGTAAAAGTCAGCAATACTTTAACAATCCCCTATCCCCTTGGTATTGCTAATATCCATACGCGATGGTGGCCACTTACCATCAGAACTTGCTACATTGTCAGCCTAAATACCACAATTTTATCAAGGTATGAGATAAGTTTGCTGAAGATAGAGAGCCTTTATAAACTAACTATGAAGTGCGGCAGATCTGTAGATAAAATAAAACTTGTGCTAACAAACTCTTGGTAAATGATGTTGTGGCCAAACTAGCTCACAAGGCCTGGAGGCAAAGACGTCTATGGAAGTGTACTGGCTGTCAATTGCTCATGCTTTAAGTTTATTTACATAATGAGTACAACAAAGTGTATCTAATGTTAAGTTACTGGCAAAGTAATTGTCTATCTTCGTGATGAGGCGAGAAAGATAAATATTTATTGGGGTATTAAAAAAATACTGGTAATCTTATCAAACGAATAGGTCTGTTTTATTCGCCTTAAATTATACTAACGACCCCCCCTCCCCCCGCCGGTTTCGCACGGGTAGCTGATACGCTTTTTTTATGACATCTTCAACAATCATCGTCATATTTCAGTCAAAACCTTATGAATTAGGTATATACATAAACCTTCCGCATGAATCACTCCATCCACTGGTGAAAACCTTATGAAAATCCGATCAGTCGTTTTAGAGTTTATCGCGTTCAGACAGACAGACAGACAGACAAAACTGTTGTAAATGTTGTTAATAAATTAGCACTCAACAAACAATGGTTAATAACAATATGCGCCTGCGCACTCACCGTCCAATAAATAACTTTACGTAGTGAATCGATTGACTTTTATTTACATGTAAATCGGATAAAAATGGCCGTCCGTCCGTCATTTAGTACCATTTAGAGGTTTATTGTTGAATAATTCCTTGCATTTTGCTTCCTTACATTTTATTTAAGGATACATGAATTTTCATTTTATTTTCCATTGAATACCTAGATGGAAGGCATTTTAATAATAATAAACCTATAGGTATTGCAAATAAATTTTATTTTTGTGTAAACAGACTTTCAAGATCTATGTTACTTCATTTACCGTCACGGTAAAAACGTACCGTGACGTGCCGCGCTTCTATTATACTATATTACGGTCAATCGCTAACCATCAATTTTGATAAAAATATCGAGGCAGACTTTATTAAAAACTATCTATGATTTTTAATTCATTGTCACATACAAACGTAATCGTCTATTTTTAAATCGTTACCTATTTATATAAAAACATCTTCAACGACCCATTTATTTTTAAAATGAATCCATAGCAACAGTCACAACATTCATACGAAAGAAAAAAATCGCCTAGCCAAATCTCTTCACTAAGACAATGTCATATAAGCTGTCGACAACATTAATTGAAATTTATTGCGTCTCAACTGAGTAACGGAACATGAAATGACACTTACTATCAAAAGATATACATTGAATTTTATATCGTATCTCGTTGGAATACGGTTGACTTTCGAATGTCAGAGTTTGACGTGACCGATCCGTTTCACGGTAGCATGTTAATATTTATTGTGGTCAGACAATCGAAGATAATGCTTGCACTCATGTGATTTAAGACAATCACGGAACGTTTTCATTCTATTGAATTAGGTTGGTACCGTTTAATATTTGTAATAATAGTAGAGTATCCCACCAGTGTATGCTCGTATACGGGAGAATTAACTATGTGATACAGGTTTATATCTCTCGAGGCCTGGTCAATGGTAATTTGGTTATGTAACCTACTGATATCTTTGTCATTATTATACTTTATTAATAATGACACTTAAGCCAGCGACCAAATTATATTTAGCGACGACCTTACCTACATGTCAATTCGAAAACACAAAATATTCACGTCTCTTTCTTTCATCATATGATTATGTGAATGTGACATAAATAATATTAATTAATGTTGATAGAAATGTAAACTATTTGTGAAATGCAAAATGTAATGTCAGTTGCGCGTGCGCACCTAAATGAAACATTACACTTTTTAAACGTCAAAAACCACCTACGTTTTTGCGTCATGAATACTAAGTATGAAATAGTATTAACTATTTTTTAATATGATTTTCAATTTATATTAAGAATTAAGTAAATGTAATAAATTAAACGAATGAGGGGGGGTTTCTTATGATTAATTTAACATTATTTAATGAAATAGGTTTTTGGACGTACGTCCTTTAACCTATTTCATTAAATAATTCCAGCAAGTTAATTCCAATCCACGTTTTCTAAAAAAGGTTCCATTATTTCCTATAAAAGTCCGAGATACAAAAGAGTAACAATGAGTGTTAAGGACGTTAATGTCCCATTAACGATGTCGTGACGTGTGGCAACATTACTGAGTGTTATTATCGTGAAGTGTGGTCACTATTACGTACCCATTTGTGGAGGAAACCCTTTCCAATGATATCGAAATGACATTTCTAAGTGCGAGTTTTAAAAGGTACTGGCTCTAAAAGTGTTAAAAAGAAAAGAAAAATGGTATTACTAAGAACTTTATTGTCAAGTTCTCAATCTAATTATTGTATCGGAGCTCGTGTGAAATAGTCGTATTTAATTAATTCAAATTAAGAAACAGTTTGAGTGTTTACTTGGAAAATATTTAAAATAAGAACAATAAAACAAAACTACAGTCTACAGATTAATATTTAAAACCACGTGTAGACACATCCTTTTCAATATTGTACCGGTGATTAAATCATTACCGTGTACCTATATGATATAAGAATATAAGTACCAAGGAACATTACGGAAGGGATTAGTATTCGCTAACCGAACGCACGGATAGCTCACTGACTACTCACTCCGCCTGGGAACGTTATCACACTGACGCGCAGTAATAAGTTAGCGAAACCGCCGTGCATCATTAATTACCTATTGTACATGTTTATAAATATGAAATTATTATTATAATAATATTATAACACTCAAAGGTTTTGAATGAGGACCGTTTGCTTTAGTATTTCATGGGAAAGCCAATATTTAAATGTGGCCATTTCCTCGACTATAAAGTGTTCGCTATTTTATACTTCACGAATTTTAAAAAATAAATTGTGTACAGTGATTGCATACACTCTAGATATTTATTACTAGTCCAGAAATAAAAAATACTTATTTATTTTCGCCTTCTTTCTTTTTAAATAAAATCTAATTTCTGCAAAAATCTTCAGTCAGTTGAATAGTTGAGTCATTGAACACGATTAAATTTTATCATTACATAGCGTATGCAAAGATCGTTTGCATAAAAACATGTACGATCGATTAAGTTTTTTTGTGCCATTTTAGTTTTTATTTGTTATAGTTTACCAATCAATTGCCCCAATAAAAGAATTTTACGCGTTGGATTAAGCAATTCAATATCTAATTTCACCATCACTACGATCCAAATTCAAATCTACTGTTCCACCACCCCTAAACGCAGCATCATTATGCCACCAGCACATCAAGCGCGCCATATAAGCTCAGTCAAAGTGTCAATCAATTCAGAACATGTGGCGCGTCCAATGAACATTCACAGGCTGGTTGTCATTCTAATCATATCTAAGGAAGCTGTGATGTATTAGCGGAAATCGGTCCGTTGCGATGACCAGCTCTTGACCTAAGTGAGATAACGCATTGTAGGGAGAAATTAGATAGGTAGTCTAGTAGTCAAGTGTAATATTTTGCGAACTTATGAAGCTAAGAAAAGTTGGTATGTAAGTGGGAACGCGTCATGTAGCAAATCTAATAGATACCTAGTTCCAATTCTATGTTATTGTTTCAAAATTGATATTAGCTATAAATAATATAATTGGTATTTGGCATAGGTAATAGGTTTAAATAAAGTATAGCATAATAATTTCAATCAATAATAAATCTATGGTCAAACAACTATGTAGGTAACATCTTTAAAAAAAAAAAGATAAATCTAAAATATATCATAAAGGAATACAAAAGATGCATGTACTCAATGGTAATATAAGTAGCGTCTTAATTCTTAATTTGGCGCCAAAATACTAAGCAAAGACAATACAAATGAAGCGTTCAAGTTCATTCCACGAGGTCTCCATTTAAGAATACCATAACTTCTTATGACGTCCGCATTCAGACATGTATAATTTAAAATGACCATACTTTGTTATGCAACCCATGCTCCATGGCCTATTGACAGAATAAAGAACTAAAATGTGACACCTCCCTCCTCATACAAATTAGTTAATTCCTCTTTTTTGGACTCTTTAAAATTCAAGGAAATTCATTGAACTCTTATTTTGATGTCATTACAGGCTATAATTTATTTCTTATCATATAAAATCTGATATTGATATTCAGCACTCAATTTACCGGCCGAAATAGGCATATAATTATTCTAAGTATTTCAATTAATTTTGTTTACAAGGATGTCCAAAATGACATCGGATATTGTCAAGCTGCCAAACTTCCGACAAGTACAATTCATTTTCATAACAATTATCTAATTAACTAGCTTACCGCCCTACGGGTTCTCCCGCGAACCCCTATTACCCCCTTAGGGGTGGAATTTACAAAAATCTTTTCTTAGCGGATGCCTACATCATAATAGCTATCTGTATGCCCAATTTTAGCCCTATCCGTCCAGTGGTTTGAGCTGTGCGTTGATAGATCAGTCAGTCAGTCGCCTTTTCCTTTTATAAATATTATTATATACAGATTACCTACCTATATAAAAAAAACATAACAAATAAAAAATATGTTATGACGTAGAGTTTAAAACACGCAACAATATAATCAATAATAAACAAAATATAAAAATAGTTTCAAAACGAAAATAGCTTCCAATATCCGTCCAAGAACTGCTTACTTATGCGCAATACAAATTTATATTTGCAAGTGACAGTACACATTTTATTACTTAGCGTCTACCTAATAAGGTTTGAATTCTAATGAGCATTGAGTTTACCTACACCAATATGTAATGTAGCCGAGTAAATGCAAAGGGCGACAGAATAAGAACACTGGCCGCATAGAATACGATTCAAAAATAGAACGTTGGTGACAATGAAAATAAATCGAAATATGGAATTTGAAATGCCGCGTGCACCTCTTATTTTTTTTCTAGACTTAAATATACCTACATTAAGAACTCTTTTTAAGGAATGCCATTATTGAGTTTAAAAAGGATACAAATTAGGCTAGTGACGTCAGAATGTGCCTCATCTTGCAGTTCTACGAGAAATTGTACTGTACAGGGAAAATTCAGTTTCCATCCAACAAGCGTTCAACAAAGATGTTTGCCAAGCCACTAATGGTTCTCAAACAATATAATTTCTTAGAACAATCACAATAATGTCTATTTTCGAATCTATAAACATAAATATGTTTTCTGTATGTAAAGGCGATGACCAATTTCTAGATATAAAGGTACCTATATAATAAACTTTATGATTTCTTTTCATAACGATTTCTTGGAAAATGTTGGGTGGATGATAGTGTTTATAGCTCACACATTTTTTTATTTTAACAGTTTCGTCAAAGGAAGTGGTGAAAATCTACACTTTTATTATTTATAGTTCCATAGAAAAAACCTGCCATCGGAAACTATAATAAAAAGAAATCAATGATCAGTGAAATATGATATACTATACAATTTCATGGTAATAAATAGGCAGATTATTAGTAATGCACAAGTTCACTTTACTTTTAAAAAAAATGTTACGTGACGTTTGTTGATATAAACTTCATACTTGATATCTAATCGTAGTACCTATTTGACATTGATTCTTGCAATAATGCAATTGACTGATAACTAGTGATGTCATACTTTAAACATAAGTGGATATTAAATATTGATTTATAAGTAACTCATTATTTTTATTAATCAGGCAAAGGAAATTGCGGAATGATTATTTTTGCTTGATTACTTTGTAATTCGAACGCATAGCAATAGAGCTAGTATTTTTATTCAATCTAAATTATATGTTTAAATTGATTTCTTGTTTCGAAAATATACTATATTTCGTTATATCCATCCGGTAGGTATATCTACAGTAGGTACCATATTTTTCGAAAAAAAAAACAATCAAATACTCAAGCATTTCTTTAAAGAATGCGGGCAACGTCGCAGGATGTACTAGTTAATTTTGTTTATCTTTACACTCAAAGCTGTGCCAGATCCAGTTACGAGTATTCATAATGTTTTCCTCGCATTCGATTTTCAATAACTGAAAAAGTAAACATCTTTAAGAATTTATTTTTCTCAGCTTAAATATGCAATCTTACATTTCTGCGAATCTCAACTATATGAACAAAGTTGTTTAAACTCGGAATAACGTAAAGAAATACTGTTAGGAATTTATGGTTTCCTGGTACATGATTTTCATCTCTTTATATAATTTTCATTATTTCTTGGTATTCATTCTTATTACGACTTGTTATCACACAATCAGCAGCATTAGCAATCTTGAATTCAAGCAATTACAAGGGCTAATCTTGTTTTAAATTGTCTATTTTCTTTTCATGTTAATCCCTAGGCTCCATGCCAAAATTCCTAACGTTCCAAATGGTTCAATGGATGCGTGAAAATGGAATAAATGAACCAACATTCCATTTAAAATAAATTATTCTCGCTCTTACCACTGAACCAATATAGGGATAAAGTATTATCAAAATAATCAGATATTACGTTGCTAAATATAGGCCACCAACTTTGGTTTTTAGCTCCCAGCTAGTAGCCAGCTTTAGCTCCCGCAGCTAGTACTAGTTTACCTAGGCGGGAGGGCGCTCTGCACTTTCTGTCGCCTCTACGAGCGATGCCTGTAACTTTCGTCCTACTATACGATAGGTAGTAAAATATTCTAGGCATAAAATAGCAACGCCCAGGAAACTAAAATCAGGTTACCAAGCAAACATAACCTCAGAAAAAATTGTAAACGGCTTCCGAACTCTATGAACAATGATCAAAAGACTCTTATCCAGGCCGCGGACTAAATTAAAAACAACACTTTTACAGACTACGAAGCGTAGTCGATAAAACGTATCGGATGCGTAAACATTTTAACCTAAATGCTCCAACGCAAATGATGCTTTTTTTCAGATTAACTATAAAGTTTCAAAAATGTTGTCCTATTCGAGTGACTCAAAGTTTACTAATAATTTTAGTCATTGGTTACTGAAATAGATTGTTGTTTTATAAATATGAAAATTAATTCATTTGTGTCTTATGCATCAGTAAAATAGAGATATTTTTTATTGCATCATAACATTTTGTTATAACTTTATCATAGTCTATACCCAGAAAATTATATAATATTGTTAATCATTAGTATATAAATAAAGGGAAAAGCATACTTCCAATACAGACCCTATTAGCTTTATATTAATTCATCATGTTTTCGTACTGTTTTTAACGAATTTTCTTTCAAAGATTTTTTCCATACTTTACTTTATGTTGTTATTTTTAGGGTACCGTACCCAAAGGGTAAAACGGGACCCATTACTAACACTCTGCTGTCCGTCCGTCTGTCTGTCTGTTTGTCTGTCACCAGGCTGTAACTCATGAACCGTGATAGTTAGACAATTGAAAATTTCAAAGATGATGTATTTCTGTTGTCGCTATAACAACAAATACTAAAAAACAGAATAAAAAAATATTTAACTTTACTCTTGACTCGGACTTGGCCGGTTTTTTAATATAATACTGTCAGAATCTTTACGTTCATAATTAAAGACAATTAATCTAGTAAGGAATGAATTTTTCAACTGGGAATGGGCCAAATTGAATATTGATAAAAAAAAAAAACAATTTTCTTTCGATCGATGGATGTCCTCGAAAAAAATATGGGAGAATGTCAACGCACACTGCTTAGCTAATGACCTATATGCCAATATTTCTAACAGACTATGCCTACATTTTTTTTGTCGTCAGTCATCGGATCATTAATCAACGGACAATGTAACACTGAGCTGTAATTTACTGTTTGTCTTTTTCTGTGTACAACACATGATTTCTGACCTAGTTTCAGGTCAGATTTTTGTTTTGCTTATGTTTTTATTTATTTTTATCATAAAGGCGTTTTGTTACTTATTTACTTGCATAAGCACCTACTGGTGTGTTCCGGCAGTTGCACTTGAGAGCCAGTTCCTTCTAGGCTTTGTGTGCTTACCACCTTCGGCCACATCATCACTTACCATAGTGAGATCGTGGTCAAACACAAGCCTATACAAAGTCAAAAAAAAGACTATGGTAGACCAGTGGTAGAGACGTCGGATGTTGTGACGAAGACCGCAGGTTCAAATCCAATCCAAAAATATCGTGAGGAAACATGGGAGTACCTTTTGGTACCACCTGCCTGGCTGGCTACCACCCTTAAGTTGAAAATCTGTAGCCAAGCACCTAGCGGTGTATTCCGACAGCTACACTTGAGAGCCAGTTCTTTCTAGGCTTTGTTAGACATTATCAATGAAACCGAACACTAACATTTTAAGAAAAAAAAAATTGCAAATAAATAGATACCTCGATTGGAAATCAATTGGGCATCGCATTTAAATACGTAATGAGTGTGGTGTCCTGCTTTCGAAGGACAATGTACACACTAGCACGTCGTATTTCTTAAATGTTTAGTCATGGGACTTTGTTCAAATCATCCTTTCTAGATTGAACGACCTGTAACCAATGTACATTCGAATTTAAAAGAAAAAAAAATATTACATTATTATATCGACATCACCATTTATTTATCCACAAGATACAAATTACATTGATCTCAATAATCAACTGAAACTAAAAACAGGAGTTTACCTACGTAAACTTTTTTAAACAAACATATTATTTTAAGTAGTAGTTTTAAAGAACTATCATAAATAATAATAATATCATGTTTAGTTTAATATTACGAGAAAAAATGTCTTTTTATATATTTTTATAAGTAAAAGACAAATAAAATTGAATGATGACTTTTTTGAAACGAAGTTCGTTATATTAAATTCCCCATGCCCTAATCGTCCTTAAAATAAACGAATTAATTTAGGAATTGTGTAGTCCACTCACCTAGTAACCTATTTATTAATAAGTTTAACTTCATTATCAATAATAACTTCTTCTTAAATTACTTGTTTTTATCTATCATCAAAATAACAAAGAAAAATAAACCTAATTAATCTCATATGGAACACTAAATTAATATTTTTAATATTCAATACCAACTGGTAAAGGCTACTGTATCACGGACTAGGAGATGAAACATTGATAAAAATTAATTACCATTTTATAATTCTTTCACAATCACATCATAGTAAATAATAAGCTAAAGTAGTAAATCAGCATACGAACGTCGAACACTTCAATTCGATTCGCACAAAATTAATTCTACTTCCAATAATGTATGGGACAATAATGAGTAACTGATCATAATTATTACAGTAAGATGCATGCTGCAGTCACAATAAGTTGATACTAATTTACAATTCTTGGACATGATACATAAATGAATTGTTATACGATAAATAATGACAAATACTCGTAAGGTATGTTTGTAAAACAATGGCCATTATCACTTCTTAAAATAACATTGAACAAGGCCGCATTATTTGCTAATGAGAAATTGATAAGTGTGTAACAACGCCTTATATTATTTATAAGTACCTAATCTATCTTCAATTATTTAGAGAAAGATATGAATAAATATACCGTTGTAATCTTATGTCCTACGAAAACCACCGATCAGCCGTCTCGTTTCGTCGATTGAACAATTTTTATCCATATTAAACTTCATTATTGATATAAAAACTATGTTAGCATACTGTTTTAGCTATAAAAATACTGTGCAAGAAGACAGAAGTCGGTGTCTTGTACCAACAGATTAAAGGCAACATCTTCATTTTGTCTGTCCGTGTTTTTTGCTTTACCTACGGAACCACGTGTTCGGCACACGTTATGTGTAACCGGAGAGAACAGAGCTTTTTGAGGATCAAAGAAACGCTCTTATTTTATATATTTTTTTTAAATTTAATAAGTTTGAAATATTCTGCTATTTAGGGAAAAAAATGTGGCAAATGTGGTTATAATTTTTTATCTATATATGTACCTATGTATTTACAAAAGAAAATTACTATATGTAGTGTATCAGTGCTTAGTTTGGGGTCAGATGGCCGTGTGTGAGGAATAATGTCCCAGAATGTCCCAGAATTAAATAAAAAATAAATAGTAGTAAAGTGTTTAATTCATTTTATTCTTATAATATATTTTTTATTTGTAATAATTTCAAGTCTAAAAAAAATATATTACTAGTAGGTAGGAGTAGGTACATATATATGAATTCGGTATTATTCCGAAGTGTTATGATACCAATGCAATTTACTTAGTAACAGTATTAATTAATGTATACACATTACTTGGATATCCAAAGAACCGATATCCTTAATCGTATTTGGTATATTTATTTACCTACTGTTTGATAAACACAATTAACCTAATGAGTTAACAAATGTTTTTACTGACTAGAATATAATCTACTAGCTTTTCCCCGCGATTTCACCCTCATTCTCGGGATAAAAAATTGCCCATAACCTTCCCCATGAATTGGGCTATCAAATAAAAAATAATGATAATATTTTTTCAATATCCAACTGGTAGTTCCAGAGATTAACGCTTTTAAAGAAACAAACAAAAAAACTTACGTTATATTATATTAGTATAGATAACAAGAGAAACTGTGCATTTACTTTACTGTCAAATACAATTAGTCTACATTCTTCTAATTGAGAAACATAGATTTCCCTGGACACAATTTGATTTCTCTTCCATCTTTTTCCTACCATGTCTAACGGCACTTGACAAATTGCAGATGATTAAAAAAAAAAGGTTGATGTCTTTGAATCTTACTTAAAAATGTATCTGTGAAATACCAGGCTCTAAGTATGAATGTGATATGTTGGATTGTTTTTTACAAAAATTGTAGTAGTAATGGAGTCTCCACATATTTTTCTAGGCTGTTAACAACAAAAACACATTGTTTGCCACGTGTTGTGCGTTAAGATGTCGGTTGAATGCTAAAAGGGACACGGGTTCGATCCTCGTTTACAAAGATCGCTCTACGGACCTTTGTTAACGTACATAGTAATAATATTTACAGATATTTTTCCTTCACCTTCCAGACACAATATTTTTTCGGTTAGATTTCAAATAGAAGTGTCAATATTTAATAATCTGTGGTAAAATGACAAATGATGTAAAATAATAAGTTTTTTTAGTTCGCAGGCATTAGTGTTGTTTTTTTTTAATTTACTAGACGTTATTTTAAATAATAATGGTAGCTCCTGTTCTTAATCGACTTAGTAATTTGATACTACATTTTCCTTACAATCACTTTGAAGCTAACGCTGTTCCTACCTAAGTTTATAGTTTAATAAAATAAAATTAAATTAAATTCCTTTATTTCAGACCACTAAGTACATATGTTGTTAGTAACTCTTACATGCTATGTTAGTATTTATTTAGTATAGCATACCTACATTTATTTATTTTTATTTATATAATTATTTATACATAATTAAGCACCCTTGTGTAAAATTTGGAAAAATAATTATTTTTATTATAACTTCATTTATTATTACCTATTATATAGGTAGGTAAAATATTCTCAAAAAGAAAACACGCGGATAATACGCGAAGGTTGATCAAATCTGCGTGTACGCAAGAGATCTCGTTGTCCGACTGTGTATTATATTGTAGATATTTCATTGTGTAAATAATAATGTAGGTATATTCAATATATTGGTAGGGAACTTCATGAAATTACTTTTTATAAAAATATAAAAAGGTCTACAAAAATGATTATAATAAAATTAAACTAAAATTGATGCATAATAAATATAATATTTACTACTTAAACAAGCAAATAATTTTTGTCCGTGTAAAATTGTTAACATAAATTTAAATAATGTAGATTCATTCAAACTCAAAGCATTTATCGATATTTGAGCATACGAAAAATAGAACCAAACATTAAATAACGGAAAATACATTACAGAATCAGTAATACCTACTAAATCTTTTTTTCAAGACAGCATAGCGTTTGATGTACACTCAACACTAAAAAAACCGCAAGCTTATCGAATCCCGCCAAAAACAATAATGAGAACAGTGACTCATGTAAAATATGAAACTAATTACGTTTTCATATAAATGCCGCCGTTCTATATTTAATTATATCTTAAAATAACACAAATCGGGCTTACCAGGTTCGTGGAATGAATACAATTCTCGCACGGGACATCAACAACTGAAAATGTCACCAGGAAAACTGTTTATGTAAACACAAGGGTCACATAAAGTTTAATACACGAACACTAAGTCACAGTCACTGTTACACAAAAGTCCCGTAAAATACGAAATCGATTTTCAGGACGGAAAACTCGCCCGTCGGAACGACCGCGCGCACCGAGCTTTGAACGAAGACTGAAATCTGTTTGCCCGCAAAAGCTTTCAGCGTGCGCGTGCGCTGCGGACGGTACCGCGCGAACTATATCTATCTCTTTCTTCACTACAGCGTATGAAACACGTACTAGTCCCCTCTCACTTACACCGTATGTAAGTACGTGGAAATAGTGGAAAGCGTACGTAAACATAACTGGTAGTTTTCGTTACGTACAGCGTCGCTGCACTGTATGATTTATCTCGTGTAGAGATTAATGTTTAGCGTGTTTTCATTTTGTTTTTGTTAATGTTGGCATTTATTCAATGCAATACTCCGATGGTTTGGGAATGTAGGACATTTATACTATATTCTAGGGGGGATACTAAGAGTATTTATTTACATGGATGTTTCACGAATTGGTTTTGGCTGCAAATATTTATTAGGTACAAGATTCGACATTGTATTTTCTGTAAATAATATAGGTACCTACATAAGTAAATAATAATTGTTATGTATCTTTCTGTCTGTCGATCAACGTAGGGGAATTTAGACGCATGCCATTTTTAGGTAATTTATTTAGGTCCATTGTGAGAGTAGTACGAATCATAAATTATCAGTGGTTTATAAATAGTATGTCTATGAATTTCACGAGGAAATGCATTTCCTTCCATTACATTTCTGTATTCGTAGAAGATAGTAATAATTGTAATAACATTCTGCGGATTGTCCATCTGTTCGCGGTTCTGGCTTCCGTGGTCGGGAACTGTATTTTGTTTAAAGAATTTATTATTGCCATAATTCATACAATAAATCATGAGTGTGTATTGACCCTATTTCAATACAAATAAAACCTACAGCTAAAACCATACTGAGGTTAGTACATACCAACTTTTTTTTATCAGACAATAATTAAATTTAATTAAAAAAAAAAAATTAAAGGTAATTGAAATTTGAAAAAAACAAATAAAGTCAAAATAGTAAATCATAACAAATATATAAAAAATTAACCTCTGCCGGTTCATCTTACCATAGCACATCTCTGGTAAAAAGAGAGCGTAAAACTCCATATCGGTGGTAACTTCAGTCAGCTTTTACCGAATTGAACTTTCGGTAAAAGCTGACTCAGGATTTTTTTACCACATGTTTCTATAGAAGAGCAGACAGATACCAGAAGATTTGTATGGTTACAATAACTCATATAAAATAAGTAGAGTACATCTAAACCGCATTAGAATCAACCACCAAAAAAAATAAGCATACCATCACATCCTAAAGAGACACGTGCCACTTCGGTTACGATTTTAAAACCGGAAACGGATACTCGCACACACTCATAGATTTACGAACAAATTTGTGGCGCGCGCGCAGACCGAGATCCGATGAGTGATTGATAGACAAACCACCGACTAAATGCAACAGTATTGACTTTAAAAAACATGGAGACTTTAACAGTTTTCGTTTCATGTACAAATTGATGTCGATTTACTTGATTATATGAGGGAAGTTGCGTTTGTTGGGGAATTTACAGTTTTTCTGATGAAATTGGAAATTCATTCTTTCAAGGCAATTATAGAGGTTGAATGCTGTGATGTGTCATTGGTTCAAATCTAATGCTTGAGTTAAGGAAAACTTTGAGAGGCTTTGAATAAGCCACATAGCAGGTTGGTAGCCAATTGACAATCTCTCGCCAAGCACCTACCCGTGTTCTGGCAGCCAAACTTGGAAGCCAGTTCTTTTCTAGACTTTTCCCCTTATTCAGACCCATTCGGTTGCCATTCCGATCGGAAAGGACGGTTTCATTTTTTTAAGGCTGATGCTGTGTTAGTCGCAGTATCCATTTGCCGCCATCGTATACCTACCCATTGACTGCCTCATTCCAAATGGAAGTCTGAAATGAGAAAATAGAAGCCATACTATTCATCATTAGACTACTCAATCGGTTCGTCTACCCGATCAGGACCGTAACCGAGCAGGTCTGAATAAGGGGGTTTAATGAGCTTATCATCTTCAGCAATCACTTATCACTGTGAGAATGTGGTCAAACAGAAACCTATCCTATCCATATGATAATTCTACTAAAAAGTGAAAGTTTGTATAGATGTCACTGAATCACGGCTATAACGGTTATATAACTTACCACATTATAACATCGAGATAGAACGAAATAAAACATCGGGATATAGCATAGGGATATTTTTAATATACCTAGTTATAGATTGATTTATTGTATTTCTATTGAAAATACATTTTACTTTAATTCATTTCAATAAAGATATATTGAAGATAACAATCAATCAAGTTGACATATATAATAAACGTGGAAGTCAGTATTTAGAGGGAGGAACCATTTCAAGGTTTCAAGCACTATTAGTTCAATGCTGCAGATAACTGGTAATACAGTAGTTACTAATAAATGAATGAAATCTATTAAAAGAACAGCTTTATAACGACATCAGGAAATGAATGAGTTGTAAATGAATGGGTTCCTGAAATGTAGGCATAACTAACGCTTGCCAATCAACGTGTAAATATAGCTGTGTACTGTGTGATTATCGGGTCTTACTGATGACTGATATAAGACTGTTATATAGCATCTATGGAATAAGAAATGGTATACGTCTATTCATATTATAATAGACCTGTAGAACCGACGTGTCTATACATTTTTTGCCAACAATGGAATTGGAGTGTGGGTATAATTAGTTCTTATGTATCTGCTTGAACACGCTTTTCTTCGGAACCACTGAATGGATTTTCACGAAGTTTCTACATATTAAAGTGGCTTGGTTTGGCGCTTCTAATAGGCTTTATTACAAGCTTTTAATTAACTTGCAAGGTATGTATGTTTGTCCGGGTGGAATTTTGCATGCAAAATTTTGTATACAATAATAATAAATAAATCATTACAATCGAATCTACCTTAATAGCTTTGAAATATTAATTCCAACCAAAACCTTTTTTTTTTGTTTTTACTTTGTATAGGCTTGTGTTTGACCACAATCTCACTATGGTAGGTGATGATGAGGCCGAAGGTGGTAAGCACACAAAGCCTAGAAGGATCTGGCTCTCAAGTGCAGCTGCCGGAACACACCAATAGGTGTTTGGCGACAGATTTTCAACTTGAGGGTGGTAGCCAGCCAGGCGGGTACTACAAAGTACGCTACCACCGTGCTATGGTTTCCTCACGATGTTTTCCTTCACCGAAAGCTTAAGCTCATTGTAGGATTCGAACCCACGACCTTCACCGCGGCGTCCGACGTCACTACCACTGAGCTATCATCGCCTTTCAATTCCTTTGACCATTAGGCTACATAAAATTTACATAGATCGTAATAGAGTCCAGAGATACACTTTGCACTATTATACAACCATTTTACAGCCTTTATTTGCTGTAGCAATAAATTCAACCACAATATGACTTCATTACGAACTTAAGTGACTATTGTTACTGTTATACACAAAAACAAACATCGCTTTGTAATTCTATGTGTATATGGAACTTCCTGTAGTTTTAGTAACAAATCACGAAATACGTGTTTTGTCTAGGTTATTGTAGCTTAAATAGCTTGTAGCTTATAAGTTGTATAGGTAAACAATTTACTCAGCAAGCTACAGTCATTCAATGGAATATTTCAATATGACAATAGGTCTATGATTGTTTGGAATTTCTGCAGAATACACCCTAACGCGTAACGTAATAAATGCAATGATGTTATTTTGAATGGTCGCGTTTCGTGTCCATTATTTCGTCCCGTTGCCGATGTCTTGGTAAAAAGCTTTGGGATTACAAACTACATGCCCCTAAAATTTAAATTAAAGGAATTTGTATCTTACGAGTAAGGGAATGGTGAAATATAAAATTTACCATAATTAAGACAATACTTACGTGTAGATTCATGAAATGATGGTGGTAAAATGGTAATATAACCAACTAGCTTCCGCCCCGCGGTTTCACCTGCCTTCCCGAGGGATCTTATGTTTTCCCGGGATGAAAAGTATAGCCTATAGCTTCCTCGATAAATGGGCTATCCAACATTAAAATAATTTTTCAATTCGAACTAGTCGTTCCTGAGATTAGTGCGTTTAACTAAACAAACAAACGGACTCTTCATAGCTTTATCATATTATTATAGATAGGATATTTTAGCCATAGTCCTGCAAAAACAACAGTATGAACCCTTTCAATGGATGTGCTTTTATACATATATTAATCCTTTTAAAATAATGTCAGATGTAACAAACTTGACAAAGAGAAATATTGTTCAGATAGAGCAAAGATTTTACTTATTTATTTTACTCAATAAATAATGTTCAATGATAAATATTTTACAGACAATAACATACTTTTATTGTATGATATTTACCTATTTTATTTTAAAAAAGCCGATTTGCATACTGTATGCAGGGTTCCGAAGTTATTTTACTAATATCCTGCCAATTTCTTACGACAATGTTACTGCTACGGCTACATTTAATTAATGTCAGAATACTTTGCTTTGGGAGTTGTGATAGTTTTCCTAGGTACTTACACTTGTTTTAAATCAAACACTGTATATTTTTCCATAGTAAATTTCGAGCTGTATATTTTCATTTCCTATTCTTCGCTCTGAAGGTACCTAATATACATTATTTTTTTTTATTTCATTCCTTCTTGCCACGCTTCCGCGAGGCAGCGATTAGGCATACATTTTCTATTTATATTTAGTTTTAATTTTGGTTTTGTTTTTGTAAAATATAAATAGATCATATTTATATATGTCCCAAATTACAAAGAAAATGGCTGCGACATACAAACGGACGGATTGACACGACGAAACATTGATTGTCATTTTTTTTTAAAACACTTTTTATTCTCTCATTTCAGTGCATCTGTAAGTATGTTTAATCTATGTAAATACCTCGTATATTACCGTGGTATCTACCCAGTAACCTTTCGCCCACGTAGTGCGATGCACCTCGTATGTGGAGTATTTTATTCTTAATACAGGCCAGGAGTAAAAACACCCTGGCCAAAAAAAAAAAATTAAGATTGGAATGCAATAAAAATTAGGTACTTATTCGGAAGCCTAAGATTAATAGAGGTAGAACATAGCGATATGTCGCTCAAAGAGCAGCTCGACTGGGGAAGTACCTCCACCTTACAGAATACCGCACCAAATAACTTAGAGTTGTGTTCCTGTGCGTGACTAAGATCGCCAGAGCTCATTGGGGAGGGGGTTAGGGTCATCAACGCGCGAGTGATAGGTAACCCTGGTGTTGCAAGCGTTCATAGGCTACGGTAACCGCTTACCATCAGACAGGCCGTATGCTTGTTTGCCGACAATGTGGTATAAAAAAAAATCTATGATATATTCCTATATAGCGGTCAGACATCCTATGAGGATCCCACGAAAATAATCCTTGTTTATTTTTAGTTTTAAATCATACTTTTCTTCTTTATAGCCACAAAGAATTATTAAACGGACGAATTAATTTAAAGTAGTCGCTGATTTTCGATTGCCCAACTCCGCCCTACCCAAATACGGACCTGCCTGAACATAAATATAACACGGCGCTTGTACTCATAGTGTAACGTATAATAAGACATTGGCAAGGAACTTGTTAAGAAAGGCAATATAAATCAACTGGAAGAATACCCGAGATAATTATTTTCAAGCTAAAGAACAAACAAACGAAAATTAAAAAAGAATAAATATACACCTTTTTGACCTACATAATCTCTTGGTAGACTGTTGGTTGGATCATCAATTAAGGTGTGTGTTGCTTCCTTCTAGGGCCTAAACTGAATAAATGACTTTGACTTTGTGTGTATGTTTGTTACCACACAGCTCCGAACCCGCTGAACGGATTCGGATGAAACTTGGAACACAAATAGATTATACCCTGGAATAATATAAAGGATACTTTTTAACCCAGTAAAACATGAGACCCCATGAGAACGCGGGTGAAACCGCGGGCAAGAAAGCTTATTCATAAGTATTGCGGTAACTGCCCATCTATCCACCGTTATCCATGGACGGTAGGATCGCTATGGGTATTATTACCTTTGAATACTAAGTGTGGGGATCGATAATGATGTATACCCTAAGGGGCTTAAGGTCTTCGGATCGATGATACGACGGAAATAAAGACAGTGCGTGTATGATTTCTGATGTGATAGCCAATACTATTTCGGGTATTTGACTACCTACGATCACGTCGAAGTTTGTGATGATGGTCAAAGGTTACCTTAAAGGGTATTTGCTCAACAACCTAGGTATGGTTGCAAACCCGTTAAGCAATTACGACGTGATTGAGTTACAAACATCACAATGTTTCGCATTTATAAGTAGGATGACCAACGTATGACATTCAGTGAGGATCTCGAAAACGTTGTGGAATTAAGGAAGCTGCAGTACTGTGATGTTTAGGAAAGGGGTAGAATTGAGTTAAGTTATTTTTTTTGCCTAATGACTATGAGAAAAGACAAATTAGTTCCAAAAAAAAATAACAAATCTTTTTGGAAACTTTCAAGTGTAATTCTCCCTACTTTCAAAAGGCCCAATTTTACACCAAAACTTTTAATTACGTATTTATAGGGTAATGTTAATTTGAAACGATAGCATCTCTAATTATGAAACAACTTGCCTTCCGATTTCACCCGCGAAGCCCTTAGAGGAATTTCCAAAAATCTTTTCTTAGCGGATGTTTACGTCATAATAGCTATGGGTATGCCAAATAGCCAGTCAGTCAGTCACGTTTTCCTTTTATCTATACTAATATATTATTATAAAGCTGAAGAGTTTCTTTGGTTGAACGCGTTAATCTCAGGAACTACAGGTTCGATTTGAAAAATCTTTCAGTGTTGGATAGCCCATTTATCGAGGAAGGCTAAAGGCTACTTTTTATCCCGGGAAAACATAAGATTCCTTGGGAACGCGAGTGAAACCGCGGGGCGGAAGCTAGTATATTTATATTTATATTATGGTAAACAGATGTAGGCACAATCCCAGTCAAAATACTTTTAGGTAATTTTAGAATTTAGGGACACTCCGCCAAGACGAACCAAAGGAAGCAGGGTACCACCTACCTTTTCTCAAAGCATTTAGTCGTATTTTCGAAATAATTTTTATTACACAAATTGCCGAAATGAAAAAATAAAAACTCATAACCCTATTATGTTATGTTTATGCTCACTCTCAATTATAAGAGGCTTCCGTATACCAATTGATTAATAAACAGTCAACTACTCCCGCGCATTCGATTTCCTATTCGATATCAATTTATCGATAAGAGTACTTTACGATGCGGCAGTGTATCGAACTATCGACTATCAATATCATCTTCAATGTCATATGATTTATTTTATACATATACATTATATATTACTATTGTTTGTGATAATTTAATACACTAGCTTCTGCCCCATGGCTTTACCTACATACTCGAGGGACCGAATGTTTCCCCAGCGTATAAAGCATCCCAAATTGTATTCCAGAGAGTAATATCAATTTCAGATGTTTTCATATTTTTTCCAGTCGAAACAATGTCCCTGGGGTTCGGAGGCCCGCAGATTAGACCCGCTTAATCGAAATGAGGTAAGTCGACAGCTTTTTGGGAACCCTGTCTGCGGGCAGCGATTTAAATGCAGTTTCTTAACACTCTAGTTGCTTTTACCTATATATTTTGTTATAATCTGAATTTAGTTTTATTAAGTGAAATCGTTCATTAGGACCGTCATAACAATAGGTATTCTTTGACTGGAGTGATCTCTCTCCTGTCAAAGAGTGGGCATATGAAGCCAAAAAAAAAGCTACCTACATATTTATGCATACTGCCGCAACAGCAAAATTGTATGAATTCTTAGTACATAACTTAGGTCATCGAGAAAGGCTAGACTGAGACATATGGTCTCCCTAGGGGGCCAGGTGTAACAATTTCCGGATTATGTAAACATAAAACTACATTATTTGACGCCAGTTGTAAGACTACCGCTATTTTATGAAAGCCAAATCAAACTTTGAAGGCATTGATCAGAAGACTTATTTTTTTTTTAATGCCTGTGATATTTATCCACCTATCTGCAAGACACTCTTGTTTACAAAATCCTTTATTTTTTAGAAGTAAATCAAAATCACGAACCAAAACCACGTGCAACATTTACACTACAAACATTTGTAAGCACGTGTCAAACGTTCACTACAATACAATAAAACACTTGACCCGATAATTGACCTCTAGAGGTCAAAGGCATAAATTGAAAACGC
This sequence comes from Tetheella fluctuosa, assembly GCA_951216915.1. Classification (NCBI taxonomy): domain Eukaryota; kingdom Metazoa; phylum Arthropoda; class Insecta; order Lepidoptera; family Drepanidae; genus Tetheella; species Tetheella fluctuosa. Next base: position 2,542,452 of record OX578234.1, on the reverse strand, counting down.
TTGCCAGTCTTGCCACCCACAATCTATTAGTAAATTACAAGAGGACTGTACTAAAATACTGTATGACAGTTGGTGTTGTACAGTTAGGCGCACGCGCGCGATGTCAAGTTATATTCGAATTTCAAATGGTAGTAATTTATTATTGGTTGGCAAAGCGTTTTTGGATTGTTACTATTAGTTCACGATAGATCGTCGATGATAAATCCCTTGTTATGTCACTGACTGACTATTAGTCTTCCGTATTGCTGTCGATGTAATTATTTACCATCAATACTCATATCAGGCGTCACACACGGCGAAGATAATATAATATTTTATCTTAAGATATATGAGACAGTGTTATACCCGTGAAAGAGAAGGAAAGTTAAGGTAGGTAGTTGCTTCTCTTTTCATAGTTTATAGTATCTTCGCCGTGTGTGACGCTCTTTATTACAGTCGGCCAACGGACACGTATAGACAGAGCAATCGTGCGGTAGGAGGGACGGAGCCCAAACTGCCATACACTCGACTGACGAATGCCTATACAAAAGCGGCATTTTGCGTGACTTCAAACGCGATAGACCACTGTACGTGTTTACGCTGTGCTAATATTATAAAGCTGAAGAGTTTGTCTGTTTCGTTGATGCGCTAATCTCGGGAACCACTGGTTTGAATAGAAAAATTATTTTAGTGTTGGATAGCCCATTTATCGAGGAAGGTTATACTACTACTTTTTATCCCGGGAAAACGTAACATCCCTCAGGAACGCGAGTGAATACGCGGGGCGGAAGCTAGTTATTTATAAATAACAAATACAGGAGGTGTTTTAAACAAGTTCTTCTTTACTCACAGAGATTCGAGTATATTAAAATCGTAAGTTTATTCAAATTCTATGAAACGATGTTTAAATTATGTGCGTAAACGCATCTTCAATTCAAATGCAATCAAGCTGCAACTTTCAAATTAATTATTTATGAGCACGCTTAATTTATAACAGTAGTAAAGTGCGAATCAAAGGCTAACAGACACTGTGACATGCTGTTATTCATAATAAGATTCTGAACAGCCTTTCAAATGCATTTATCAAGTTATTTCAATACATGGTCCAATATCGTTATAGTCCAACATACCTAACTTTATGTAGTAAATGTCACCAAAGGGTGTCACAAAATCGTAATAATCATATTAAATTCATTGTTAAACTTAACTTTCATCTGTGATATAATGTTCAATGAAATGGAGTATTTACGAGTATTGTTATAGAGATTAATATTCTTAATTCATTAGTGCAACTCTTTTCATAATAACTGCTACATGAAACAATAATTGTTATTAGCTTTTCACGCGCAGACTTTATGAAATTTCTAAAACTTTTCTCCCTTCTCCCTTTTTTTCTAACAGTATAAAAGTAAATTCCAAAAATCTTTAAATGGCAATTTTTTTTTTGTGCAACGTCCGATTTTAATAAAAACAAAGCTTACATACTTTCAAATAGAGATTGTTCATTAAATTAAGGAACTCCGAATCCTATTTGTATTCTCGTGCAGTTATTCAAACAATAATTCCAATTGATTGTGGCCAGGAGCCAGGGTGTAGCAGATATAACCTAGTATTGAGTAATGGCCGTCGATGTCCTGCACTGATACCGTATAACTTGTTTATGGAACAAGAACAAAGCTACGTGAATACTGAATAATAGTAATGGGATAACGAAGAGGGAACTTGTGTTGCAATTGAATACAATTTTTAATTACCAATTTTAAACTTCTTTTGTTTAAATCAACAACATGTATAATAAAGATCAGCATTCCAGTTTCTTTAGATCTTGAGCAATAAAGTGAAATTGCAATTTTTTTAATTTAATATTAAATAATATATATATATATATCTATAAATAGGACTAGATTAGATATATCCTACTTCTTAACTAATATTATAAACGCCAAAGTGAGTTTTTTATTTGTTACCTTTTCACGCCTAAACCGCTAAACCGATCGCGATGAAATTTAGTATGCAGATAGCCTATGGTATGGAGAAAAACATAAGCTACTTTTTATCCCGGAAAAACATAAGATGGAACCTGAGGACCGCGGGTGAAACCGGGGGCGGAAGCTAATAAATTATAAATGCGAATGTTTGTGAGTATAGATGTATGTTTGTTACTCTTTCACCCAAAAACTACTGAACAGATTTGGATGAAATTTGTCACAGAGATAGATTATATTCTGGAATAGCACATAGGCTACACTTTTTATCCCGGGAAAACATAAGATCCCTCGGGAACGCGGGTGAAACCGCGGGGTGGAAGCTAGTCTATAATATACCTAATCTAGTCCAAATTACTCGAGATTTAAAATCCCACACTTTGACAAAAGAGTGTCTCTCTTTCTTCTTATCGTTTGTCTCTTTTTAGTACATAGATTTTTAGACTTCGAGTAATTTAAGTAAAGAATTTACAGCTTCCATTGCAAATGCTACTTTGTCCCAGTTTTTTAACCGCTGTTTGACGGACGTGAATCATTATAACCCGTAACATTCACCTCACCTCAATAATAATATGTGGGCACAACGTAGGAGTTAAAAAACAGAGCTATTGTTTGACACAGCCTTTAATTATAATGAACGTAAATCGATGATGGGACCAATCAATCAATATGAGCGATGATAAAGCAAGTCATACTATATAGTTGTGTGGCGACAACATAGGGAACCGAGTGGGGGCGGTGGATCTGCCTGGGCCTAATTAAACAAATTGAACATAATGTGGCAATGGGTAGGCCACATCGCTTGAAGAACCGATGACCGATCGGAAAGAGCTGCTCAATGCAAGCTAAGATGGGGCAGACCTATGTTTAGCAGTGTAGATCCATAGGCTGAATATGCTGAAGGAAGATTCACATTCAGAATAAATAAACTGGCAAGTTCTGGCTCAAGCTCGATTAGGTATTATTTGAAAGCCTAAAGCAATAGTTATTTTAGTATGTTAGAAGGCTGACTAGCAGCCAGGCGGTCCACCTGATGGTAAGTGGCTACCGTCGCCTATGGACATTAGCAGTACCAAGAATCCCTTTGTATCCCCAAGTATTACCAACCATTTATAAAGCCTAGAAGGCAACTGGCTCTCAAGTGTAACTGCCGGTAGTGTTTGGATATCTATCAATCAATCATTTTTTTAAGTCCTCAGAGCGCCACCATCAAAATATTACCTACAATTGACGTTATAAAATTGTCATTAACCGCCTGAACCGTAGAGGGAGGAAAGACTTTCCAACTTCTACGGCCAGGCCAGAACAGTAATCCTGAACAGCATGTTGGTGCACTAAAAATGCTTTTAAAACAATATGCGTCTGGGTATGTTAGTTAATATATGATAGGTACCAGTATATTAATAATATTATTTATTTGTTATATAATTCTGAGTAGGTTCAGTGGTTAATATGTGTAGTACCTAATTAAATATCATATTAATAAGGAAACATATTAATATTATAAATGCAAAAGTTTATAAATAAATAATTAATAAATATCGATTACATTACCAACCACAGTAACTGGCCCGTCTCTGTGTGTTTGTTTATGTATTGCTTACTTGTTTACATCGTTATGATTAAAGTAACTAATCTATATATCAAAATCCCTTGATTTATTTTATCTTTAGTACGTCATTATTGCGAGGGCATAACCTCGTGGCAGAAACTAATTTAGCCAATTTATTGCTATATTCACTAATGAAATTTTCGCTCGCTGTGGAAACAGCTTTTATGGAACACTTGCTTCCGCCCACAATTGATCTGGAATATGATTTATACATGCGCCAAGTTTTATCCGAATCCTTTCAGCAATTACGGCGTGATTTAGAAACAAACATACAGACATTTTTCTTATAATACTAGTAGGTTTAGGTTAGTCGATCCTGATAACAATGCGTCAGCCTGAATGTGGTTAATGGTTTTCCAATCCTACCTAAACTCATGTCATAATCATTTTAAAAATATAATTACATTATATTTAGAACTCACTCAGAACTTTCCTTACCTGCAACGCTGAGGAAGTGGTGCTGAAGGTGGACGTAAAAAATGCTTTTAATTCTGTCGATAGGGGCGCTTTGTTGACTCAAATAAGGGAAAAATACCGGATGTATACAACTTTCTTTGGCAATGTTATAGTAAAAATTCAAAATTAATTTACCAAAATGATTTATTGTCGTCCGAAGTAGGTTGTCAACAAGGTGATCCCTTGGGGCCAGCTATTTTTGGTCTCGCTATTCATCCCATCATCAAACGCTTGGAATCAAATTTAACGTATGGTACTTGGATGACGGTACCCTAGGCGGCGAAGCTTTTTCTGTTTTAAGTGACCTTAAAAGTATTATTCATGATTTTAAACAAATAGGACTTGAATTAAACCTGTCAAAGTGCGAATTATACATACCCGATTGCAATACATCAAAAAATGAAATTATAGATATTTTCGCGGCAACTGCACCAGGAATCAAAACAATAGATAAATCTTCGCTTCGTCTTCTTGGTTCTCCGATTCTTGACGAATCGTTGCCGGATTTCATCCAAGATAAAATTCAAAATTTCAGAGACAGTTCGGTTCGTCTGCTCAAAATTAATACTCATGTGGCATTTGTTATTTTACGTTTTTGCCTTTTTGTTCCAAAATTCACGTATTTTCTTCGATGTTCCCAACTCTGGAAGTACCCAAACCTCACACAGCAGTTGGATGACATCATGCGCGACGCACTCATTTCTATCTTTAACACTCCTTTGGATGATCGCGCTTGGCGCCAGGCTTCACTTCCTATCAGAATGGGAGGTCTGGGTGTCCGCAAAATTACTAGTGTATCAATTCTGGCTTTTTTATCATCTATTTATGGCACGCAAGATTTGATCCAAAAAAAAATATCTAAAAGTTTAACCAAATTCCAATTTCAGGTTTTAACCAGTGTGAAGCGACATGGAAATTAGCCTGCTCCGATACCAGCGTGCCCAGGGTCCCTTCCTCTCAGAGACGGTGGGACGAGCCGCTTTGCCTACTGGATCGGAATAACCTTCTTGAAACGTCCAGTAAGTAGTCCGTCAGAGCGTGCTCGTCTCCTTGCTGTCTCAGAGTGGGAATCGGGACTTTGGTTGCACGTGATTCCCTCCAAAAACATAGGTACACTTTTAGACAATAATACTTTTCGGGTGGCCATCTCCTTCGTTTAGGGGCTCCCTGTCAGGTCGCACATCGGTGTCAGTGTGGTGACACAGCAGACCGCAGTGCAGGACGTGTGCCCCGTCATAATTCTCTCAATGATATCATCCGTCGGACTTTAACCAGCGTCAGTGTGGCCGCCACACTCGAGCCCCGTGGCCTCATGAGAGACGATGGTAAGAGGCCCGACGGAATGACTCTCATGCCCTGGAAGTTGGGACGACCCTTGGTTTGGGATGCCACCTGCGTTGATACCTTGGCGCCGTCTCATCTTCAAGGCACATCAGAGAGAGCCGGCTCCGCAGCAACATCAGCGGAGTGCCTCAAGCGGCGCAAGTATGCACATCTCGACAGAGGGTACTTGTTTGAGCCGTTTGGGGTAGAAACTCTCGGCCCGTGGGGGCCAGGGGCACACAGTATATATAAGGACTTGGCGGAGCGGTTAAAGGAACACACGCGTGACCAGAACGCTGGCTTTTATTTCGGTCCACGGATAAGCTTAGCTATCCAACGTGGAAATGCAGCCAGCATTCTGGGCACGCTCCCATTTGGTGACGGTCTTCCTTTTTAGTTGTAATTTTTTTTTTTTTTCATTTTTGTGTTTTTCCAATATATTATGTCGATTACATTATTAATATGTTGTTGATTGAAGTTACCACTGAAATTGTCGTCATTATACTCAGGTCAGAGAGTAGCCTTAGGGACGGTTTTCTCACTTTACCTTCTGTTGGCGCAACAATTGTATGTGCAAAGTTGTCATCACACTGCCGCTAGATGGCAGTGTAATTAATGTGTTCAGCCTATAGACATAATAACTTTTTATATTCTATTTTTTTCTTTTTTAATACACAATATTTTTGGAGGGAAAATAAATTACATTACTTTATACACAACTTTATATTATTTTTATGTCAAATGCTGAGAATCCAGCAGACGTTCCACCTGATAGTAAGCCACCGTTGCCTATAAATATTAGCAAATCCAGGGGTATTACCAACGTGTTAAACCTATATAAACCCTAGAATACAACTGATTCTTAAGGGCAACTGCTGGAACACATCGGCATTTTGGACATAATTACGAAAGTACAGCTGTGTCAAAAAGTCACAAATATCTCTGTTACTTACTTCTCTATCAGAACATTGTGTCAGACATTTTTATATTCAGAATAGAGTATTTTCAAATTATTTCTTCACTACCATTGTGACCAAAGTAATTGGTGCACGCACTATTTGAACAGAGTCGTTTAGAACGTGTGCGTGCGGAATATTAAACTGTACCTATTACGTATGTTGCTATAGTGATCATGAATTTATATAAAATTTTCCTCAAGCCAATGCAAGAGACGAGGCAACTAGTATTGACCAACATGTTTTTATTTTTTTATAACAATACACAAAGTTATCGTCTAATTTGCTCACCAAAGGCGATTAGATACATTAACAATGTATAATCAAAGGTTATAAATAACGGGCAACATTGCCCGGTGTTGCCAGCAATATCCGCGGAACGTAACTAATGACATCCTACGGTGTGCAGTGCGCGCCCGTCTGTCTGTCACAACTTGTATCTGTGACGCTGCTATGTAAGTGTGGAGATTGCTTTATGGTAATTAAGGGCGTATGTTGCCATTTCTAACGTTGTTTTTTTAAATATGATAATTATTCACGACGACTTGACAAAAGTTATTGGCACAAGAGGTAGAGTTTGTGCCTTACCTACTCAGCAGTGTGCAGATACATGTGATGATGATGGTGATAATATAACCTCTTCGAAAAATTAAACAATGATTGGATTAACCTCAATGAGAATTCTTGAGAACAAATCTCCGATATTTTTGAAAAACTAGATAAATCCATTTTTCATGTGTTCATTTAGTTGGTCATAAACAAAAATACGGTTATTATAATTTCCTGCTACGACATTCTAATATTCTTTATGGAAACGGATAGAATCTCATACTGACTATGCATCTAACCAATTATATGGTTACGGAATCATAGATACAAATTAATTTTTTCTCGAATCGACAGTTGATAATGACATCTCCACACTTTCCTACCACAGCCAGCAGGACATCATTAAGTATCGGACTTAGCTATTTCAACCAACGGATACCTAGTTAACTGAAAAAAGACAATTCTAAATTTAAACATTGAAAAAATCCGTGAGTTTTAGTGGACGGATGCGCACGCGCCGCCGTCGCTTAGAACATAGCTTTTTAACAATTAATCGTTTCCGTGGTTAACTGTAACTTCCTATTCATGTCAAAATGTCATTGGGGGGATGTCGTAGTGATGTGTTCTAGGGGATGACAGATTTCTTAGGTGGAGGGGTTTGATCGCGCTTAAATTAGTTGGATTTAGGGGTCCGTAAGGAAAATGGAACCATTCTTATATCATATATGCTTCCGTTCGACTATCATAGCAGTTTGTTAATTTGTGTTTTGTTTATTTATAGACGTGTCGATAAATCGTGAATTTTCCAAAGACTTTTATTTTTGTTAGTTAATCAACCGTTGTTACATTCTTATAAACTAATACAATTAAAACTAAGTAAGTCTTTAGTCTTAATGTGTGCATTAACGCCAATTAAAAGTAAATAAATGCTACAAGAATAAAAAAGATGGCAGAATTATCTTATTAAATAAAGTCGCATTACCAAAGCCAGTACTTAGTATTAGAGATACAAATTTTTTGTTAAAATTTGAACTTGTTTAGGTTAATAATTTTTATTTAATTTTCTTGTTATTATTTAAAAAAATGTGTTTATGCGTAGGTATTATATTTCTTTAAAAATTGTTAAATATAAATATAAAAAAGCCCACATTATCAGATTGTCCAAATAAAAACATAATAAGTAAGTATATAAAAAATGTTACCTTGCTGAGTTTCTTGCCAGTTCTTCTCAGTTAAAGGCGATTTCCGAACCGGTGTTAACTTCAGTAGTTTCGACGTTCATATGTACCCTTCTAAGGCCTAAATGGCTTTGACTTAGATCCAAAAAAATATTTTTCGGAAAATCAGGAAAAGTTTTTCCATAGTACAGGAAACCTAAACAATAAGAGAATGGAGATTTTGAGTCGTAAAAACTAGCACAAGTTCTGATTCAATTAAAGGTATGATTTATTACCTTTGATACTATCATTAGCAACTGAAAACCTATTATAAGTAGTTTAGTTTTTAATTTTACTTTGTGTTCTAAATATTTTTCAAATAAAAAATATATAACATAGACCTTAAAGTAAACAAAAGAATCCAATAACACATTAAAATTGCATAACGCTAAGTGAGCCATCAACAGTCGTTTGTATGCAGCGCTTGCGCATCAATCAATCACTATCAATATATGGGACGACCTTGATAAGCGATCTCGGTCGATGCATTGTTTAAATAAACAATTGTAAAACATATGTACTTTATGTACCTATATCTTGTTTAAAGACAGGTGTAAGGGACAACCCTCCGCAGACTATTGGGGTACATGAAATTATTTCAGGAACGTTATGGGAATCCAATAAACCTGATTTATTTGATTACCTCATACGCAATGTATCGCTACCGTGGCAAAATGCACGTAGCCTAAAATCTGTGCACGTAGCGAACTGCAGTGCACCTAGCCGTCATGCTCCCCGCGTCGTTCGTTAGAGTATTTCAACATCCATTGCGGTTAATTTTTTGATTTTAGCCTTTTTTATTTACATAAATGGAGTGTTGTGTACAAAGAATTTAATTTCACATTAAAATAAAGTAATATTAACTGAAAAAACTTTCCGTGATTTTCGGAAATTTTCCGTAAAAAATTCCGGTGAAGTATGATTCAAAATAAAAAGCTGAATGCACCCTGTCAGTTTGCGGAGGGCTGTCCCTTACACCCTGTTTATACATGTCAGTGTTTGAAGTACTGTTATCTTCTTGCTTATCTTCCTTTATGGATTTACATCTATCCAGAATAAACCGGTTTAAATATTTACGACGCAAACAAAGTCTCATTCTTTCCTCTATATCTCAAATGCAGATCAATGACAAATAATAACTATTAAGGTACTGTTACCATCAGTAAAGCCTCTTTCATTCTCCCCTTGACCATTAGAGATAGAATTAGAGTATAGTCAGTATTGAAACGTTCATAAGTGGCGTAGCTATTCTCTCCGGAAAGAGTAATCAAACTCAATACTCATTTATTCTGTTTACGCCGTTAAGGCACCATCAGTGGCTGCCTTACCCATTGCGAGGCTCCGGGCGGCAGGTCTTTGCGAGGCCCTTTGTCCTTCGTAAAAAGTATGTAATGCGAAAGTAGGTTTGGTTGTTTGGTACAGGCTTAGAATAATGGTTTAGGTATTTGTCATGTTTGACGAGAAATGCCAAAGTTATAAATACAAATAAATAAAATTTGAGTTTTAAAATATTTTACATTGTAAGATTTACAAAATTAACAAACACAGAGATGATAAATTTTAAAATTGATGTCTGCGGCTTTTCCTAAGACTAAAATCTTTAATTAAAGCACAATAATCTAACGAATGAGCTACTTCATTTTCTTGGGTTGTTGCGCGAAGCCCCTGCAAGAGCGAGGCCCCGGGCGATTGCCTTGTTCGCCACCCCCTAAGGCCGCCGCTGGGCACCATTAATATTACAATATTGACTCTATCCTAACAATAGGATAATCTATAACTCCCTTCTTTCTTCTCTTTATATTAACACAAGATATTCAGCCCGGCGACACAACAACCCCTTTACATTAATGACTTTTAGAAATAATACATCGTTCTACAATCCAATATCTAGAATGTGCCGATTGTACAACGTTGTCTGTGAGTGTCACAATGATACCGATATTTTTGATTCAAAATATAATGTTTTTAGGACTTATGTTAGGGGGCTTAATTGTCTTAATTGTTTTGCTTATTGATTATGTGATGTTTTGTTAAAGTCAGTGTGCGTGTTGATGTCTTACTTAGTTGTTATCGTTTTCTTCCTGTGATTTTATTTTATAGCCTTAATGCAGACTAATCTTATTTGATATCATGCTATGCACATATGTTTTGAATTGTATTCTGTTACTTATTATCTTTGAGCTTAATTTATGTACTGTCATGTTTACAATTTGTTTTATGTGCTCAATAAATAAATAAATAAATAAATAGGTATTTCCAAATTTATGTCTGATTTTAGTGAAAAATATTATATAAAAAGGAGAAACTGACTGACTGACTAACTGACATAGCAACTCACAGCTCTAAAAAAGTTTGAAATTATCCACACAGGTACTTTTGTAACGTTGGTATCCACAAAGGAAGGGTTTTTCACAATTCAACCACTAATGGAGTAAAATACAAGATCGTTGGTGAAACCGTGAGACGGAAAGCTAGTAAGGAATAAATAATAAACGTTCTGTAGTAGAAAATTATGACAATTCCGACGTAGCTTTGCAAATTTCTGCGGGGAGATATATGATCACACGGCCATCTGATACCAAAGTAAAGCAAAGCATGGTGACCATTTAGGTAACTGATCTACTTCTACATACATTTTTATAATTTTTTACACAGACTCAGAACAAACAGACTCTTTTATCTTTTTCCTCTTTTTTCCCTACAGATATTTATTGAGATTGGACCTACCAGCTCTAAGCTAGGTAAGCATCGAACTCATGAAGTGGAAATCATACTATCAATAGCCAATAGGGTAAATAATGTCACCGTGAACCATCAAATAAAACCGTCAACATTAGGGTAAACAACTCAAATATTGGCCGCTGCGTTTATTTCTGTTAACTATGAGGAAGGAAGACCGACGGACTAGAAAACGGGTCAGCAGTACAAGCTAATGCTACTTTTGGATATTACTTGTGGAAATATCTCTTGTGACAATGTTTTTAATGAAGCATTTGGACAGACAGAATATTAAGGATGTCCTTTATTTATGTAAAATAGGGTTTAGCGAAATGACAAATTGTTTTTTCATTCTAACAGTTATAATATTTTGTTGCGATTTAATTTGAGCTCAAAATAGTGCTCTCTTGCTACGTGTTTAACTAATATTATGATAGAAAATTGTTCAGTGTTTGGCCAATCATGCCCGAGCCCGAAGCTGTATAGATTTTAATGAAATTTGACATGATAGTTAGTCAATTTTTTACACTCCAGAAACTTCATTGATGAAAAACGGGTGAAGTTTACCAAATAAAATATTTTTTCCTATTTGATTTAAAATTTTCATATACTGTCCCAGTTAAAGACTCGGAATTCTAACATGAAATCAACATTTTCTTGTTTCACACCACACAGGGAAGACAACATTCTCCGAAATGGAGTTTGTCAACACTTCTTGTTCAAAATACTTCGCCTCTTGCTTTTATTTTAACCGCTAAGTGCAGTTCAACATTTGTGAGATGCTCTAGTTTCGTCAGGATAAAAACGGTTTCTAGAAGACACTAAGTATTTTAGTATAACTAAGCCTAGACTATGTTTACAAAAGAGTTGAAATCATCTCGTCATCCGTTTACTGTAGGAAATTGAGGAACGCTTAATATTGAGCAGTGAACAATACTTTGGACTTCATCAAGTAGAAAATTAAATGAAAAGACTACAGACAAAGTCTTAAAAGGCCACTGTTGCATTACACTATTGCTGATGAAATTCATTTCTCCAACTTAAAATAGTTCTTATGCAAATATTTTACAAAAAGAAAATGGAATGAAAATGGAGGCATTACGAGGGTGTTTTCTGACAGTTATCTAACTAAAAGATACTGTGCTTTCTCAATTCCCCCACTAGTTTCAAATCTCTACACCAAAACCAAAGTTGTTTAAGATATATCATATAGTTATAAATGCAAAATAGTTTGCAATGAACCCGCCTACTCCAAACTGGGCAAATAAAGGAGTCCAATGTTCTCAGAAGCAAGGCCAAGACAATTGCATTCTATTAAGTCGATTACATGCCAATTGATTGGTAAGTTCAATGATAATGCTTGTAGTTATCTCGTGTTACAGTTTATGCATTTTATGTACAGATTAAGTTTTACCGTCAAGCTGTAAGTTATCATAATTAACTAGTGGTTTTTGCAAATTCAATGATCACGCATTTAACAAATGATTTTCTAGTTATCTACACTGTTTTATTCCATTCCTTTCCGTATCTTTTTAATATGGATAGGTTTAAGTTTGCCCACATCACCATGTTGAATGATGATATGGCCGAAGATGGTAAGCACACAAAGCCAAGAAGGGAACTGGTCCAGTTCAGTGCAGCTTCCGGAACACACAGATAGGTGCTTGGTGATAGACAGCGCCGGCCCTAGGGTAGAGCGAGGAGAGCGGTCGCTCTAGGTGCCAGGTACGGCAAGGAGCGCCAAAATACGAAAAACGAATTCGAGTTACATATTTTTTTATGGCGGATTTGATTTTAGCAATAAAAGTTAAGGACTAGGAGGGCTAGGACCGGCACTGGCGACAGATTTTTACGTTTAGGATTGTAGCGCCAGGCGAGTACTACCATGTACCCTACCACCGTGCTATGGTTTACTCACGATGTTTTCGCTCAAGGAAAACTTTGTTCTATTCCAATCCACGACGTTCACCACAGTGTTCGACGTCACTACCACTGAGCAATATCATCGCTTTATGGGTAAATGTAAAATAATAGTATGGACATATGAGATATGTACAAATATTTTTGTTAGCTTATGATAGTGAAAGTATCTTGCACAAATACTTGTTATGATGACCACTCACTATCTTAGTTATATTTATTCAGGCACTTATTTTAGATAATCCAAGCAAAATCTTATCTTGAGGGACATTTATCGATATAAAATGATCATCAGTTTATTTAGGATCTTAGTGTCACGCAGACTAGAGATTCAGAGGTCTATACTTTTTATTTATAGTCCTCTATATAAACTAGCATTCCACCACGCAGTTTCACGCGCGATCCCGTAATTTACCTACTTAGGGGTTACATTTTGTAAAGCCCTCCGTTAGTTGCCTATACGTTTTACCTAAGGAACCTGTGTGCAAAATTTCAAATTTTTTGATTGAGCCGTACGTTGAAATGTCAATCAGTCTGTCAGTTAGTTTCTCTTTTTATAAATTAAGACTGGCTTATATTTGTGGTGAATAAAAGTGGTAAGCACACAAAGTCTAGATGGCTCTCAAGTGCAGCTGCCTTAACACACTGTTAGGTGCTTAGAGATGGATTTTCAACTCGAGTACTAAACTTACTATTTCTTATTCTGTGCTTGAAGATTGTGGCTAACCAGACTACTTAACTACGAAGAACTCTACTACCGTCCAAATAAAAAACTTAATATCTTTAACTGCAGCTGATATTATGTTAGCGATAACCCCGACTAGATTCTCTTCCTTTATAAAAAAAAAAAACATATATTCTCCTGTATGTAGGTATATGGTATACAATATAGAATATTTCATTCCTTCATTCATTCATGCATTATGTACCACTGCTGTCTCAATTGGAGCCCAGCGCGCATTGATCAACGAATATCGATTTATTTTCAATCAGTCACTAGAGTTATTAAAATAATAACAAATTGCAACAAACAGACAACAATGCACTATAAACGTGGTTATATTCTAAAATCCGGTTGTAAAACAATTCCGTTGTCCAAAAATGTAAAAACATTGGCCATTGTCAGTCGTTTTTAGTATTCAACCGATACATCGATCGGCGGGAAAAGAGATGTGCATCGAGATAAAAGTTAATAGTGTCCGCTGAATGAAATAAAAAAATGTCATTGAATGAGAATATACAAGGAGCTTAGGCGGATATGTAAATTTTTGAATTTGAATTTTGTCGCAAATTAAAATGCATTTTACGTCAATCCGCCGAAATGTTTAAAGAAATAAATATCGGCGGATACATCATCAGGCAAGAGCAATAGTTAGGCATTTTGGGACTATTTTGACTTGGACACCGTCAGAACACCTTATCTAATGTATAAAAATATAAAATGTATCAGTTATTGTACAGTATACCCTACCTAAATTGTCATTATATTAAATCTGGCAACATGGAATAAAAAAAAACTGCTATAAAGTGTCTCGAATTAGCTATCACCCAGTTTACATCACTGTCTGAAGTAGCGTAAAGCTACTGAATCAGTTTTATAACTCGATAGTGGTTTTACTACAATATAACTTTCCATTAGTTTTTATGTCCGGTGTTGCAAGCTGACAAATAATATTTTTCTGCTACATCATTAGCGTCAACCTGCACGAGTTTAATATACATTTTCTTTTTAGAATCACCATGGAACTCTAAATAAAAATAGTAGAACTGACTTAAACATTTTTTACGGGAACGCTTAATCATTGTTGCGCCCAAAAATCACTTCGATCGGTACGATCAGTACGTACACGAATTGCAATTAATACTGGAATTGGTATGGCACACAGTCATAGTGAATATGCCACTTCTATACATATTTATTGAGATTTAGAAATCTAGATAAAGCTTTAGTTCGTTTTTATAGTACAGTCATAGCGTGAAATACGTTTACGTATTATTTATACATCTGTTTTTGTACAAGGTCACTGGTTCGTCACGGTCCCGTTAAGTGATTACGGGAGAGGTCATTCGCTATTATAACGCCTTAATGGGGTCGTGACAAATATACCCTATATAAAGAGATGCTGGTAGATTTTAAATATATGTATTGAAAATTTCAATTAAAATTTGCAGATAGACTTTTTGTTATTATTGAGGTAATGGCCTATGTATACAGGTGAGATATTCTCGCCATATATAGATACGATGGTTGATATATTACCTAATTGAATATAACACGAACGTATAATTTTTTTATAGCATAACACAGTTTGCGCTTGCGGTTTCAAAACACCCAATCCACCCCGACTTCGCCCCATCTATCTTTTTTTTGTTAAATTTCGTCATACTATCAATAAAATAATAAATTCAACAGATATTTTTAAGATCGCGTAAAGTGATTGTCTTTTAGCAGCGATTTGAGCGCCCAATTATCAAGTATGGCAGACGGCAGCGCTCAAAGAATGCTCGATAGTAAAAATTCATACAAATTTCATAGATGGAATTCAAAACGCTTGCTATAGGTACGTAACCAGTCCCATATTCTGGTGTTTATTCGCGGAAAAGCGACTTACTATCGTGCCAACATATTAAAATCACACACACAATTAACTTCTCAAAATATAAAAAATATCAGTATTCCCCAAACACAAAAGTCTGCCAAAAGAAAAAAATATCGTAAATTCATCCCGGAAACTCTTAAACCACAAAGAAATCCCGACCGATCCCGACGGTATCACAGACATTATGTTTACACTCACAGAACATAGATCAAGTGAAATGGTCAACATGCATTCTTGATCCCACGCGAGTCGAATCAAAGGAGTTTGGTCTTCGAACAAAGGGGCTGTAGCTATCAGTCATGGAGTTAGGCTGTAGGTGTAGTGAGGGAGCGGTAGCGAGAGCGGGAGCTGTTCATGAAGCGTGACGATTTTATGAGTTAAAAAGAATAATTTGTACTAAAACAACAACAGTACATCTCTCGCGATAAGTGAAGAAATGTACAGGCTTAGGTACTTTCGGTAAGGGCGTATGGACTTCGCGTGACAAGTGACATTTCATTTGTTGCTATCTTCATTTGATGTCCGAGGATATTATTACTATTATTTACAAAGCATCTGTAATGAACATTTTATGTGTAAGATTATGAATCGATAATAAATAAATAAATATTCTGGGACATTCCTCACACACGGCCATCTGACCCCAAACTAAGCAGAGCTTGTACTATGGAAGCCAGATAACTGATATACTACATATACTACTTTTCTTTTGTAAATACATACATATATAGATAATTACACCCAGACTAAGGACAAACAGACATGTTCATGCACACAAATGTTTGTCCTGAGTGGGAATCGAACCCACGACCTGCGGCGTGATAGATAGGGTATCTTACTAACCACGCCAACCGGCCCGTCAAAAATCGATAAATTAATATTGTTATGGACAAGGAAAAAAACTGACTTGTTTTCTGAACCAATTACATCCTATTAACATTATGAATGCGAAAATATGTAGGTAAGTTTGTATAATGTTTGTGTGTATGTTTGTTACTCAATCATTATATCTAAGCGTATTTAAATGAAACTTAGTACATAAATAGATAATGTCTTGGATTAAAACCATCGAAATTATGATACTTATTAATTGTTCCTGGTAAAACATTGTAAAAAAAGTGGGCAGTAGAATAAAAATGCGACGAATTTTATTATTTACCCGCGCTCGCTTCCACTCATTGTAGGTTTTAGCTTTAAACATTTCCAAAAACAGTACAATCAATTATAGCATTTATGTTAAAGATGCCATAGTCCGTAATGGCCCGTCCTAAAAAGTAGTTTAAAATGTATTTATGACTGTATAAATCGCTGTTTGTTTTAGATTTCTATTATATCTAAAGAACAAGCTAAAGGTTTGTTTGGAACAAACCATTGAAATGTGATCTTTAACTGTTGATAATATATGGAATAAAGCTGCATTATTTTCATTCATAACTTGAAACCTTCGGATTCTACAATCACTTTAACAATCAATCTTTGTTGGAGTTACCTAGAGCATAAATGTGGAAGATGAGCTTAAATAAGAACTAAATTATATACCTTGTCAGTTTTCAATGGGTTTCAAAAATAGTTATAAAAAAGGTTTTCTTGTTCAAGTAGGTATCTTTTCCCGGTTTCCTGTTAAATACTTCAAAGTCAAAGTCAATTCGTCGAAGCTACTGAAGTTACCTATTTGCGTTATCTTATCCTCAGGCCTTTACAACTGTCACCTGTTTTTAGCAAAGCTCTTCTTCGTATCTCCTCTAGATTTTGTCCTTATAAAAAAAGAAAAAAACGAAAGCCTACTTGACTATGGCTTCCACATTCAAAAGTATTAAATGAATAGGAACAGATATTGCGTAATTACAATGGTAGCCCCCATCCCAAAAATATCATCAATAAACTACGCAAAGAATCTCCAATCAGTTCCACCACTATACGTAGATACGATTCAAAATAAACAAATCACCAGGCTATGTGACACTGTAAACTAGTCGAATATTAGTTAAAGTGCCGGCATGGTCCACTATACGAGATTTTAAATTGAATAACGATTTTAATGCGCACACCGTATACCGTGGACAAGGGTCCCAAAATTGTAGAGATGTGCCTGGTAGGTGAAGACTTATCGATACTTATTTAGTATCGATATGTGTTAATGATTAATACTCTTTAAACTATACTAGAAATCGTTTAAAAATTATTTATAGTATGCATTTATAAAATTAATAGGTAGCAAATATAAAATCCTATAAAAGTGAAAATAGAATTTCGAAGAACTCAGAACGAAGATTAGTCCAGACTAAATATATAAAAGTAGTAGCGAAAAAAAGATTAAGGTTCGATAGTCTCCGGAGTAGAAAATATCATTATCACCATTCATACATAATTTTGGGAATCCAAAATTTCGGCAAAACAGTTCAACGATCGACAGCGTCGTAGTTAGTAGCGAAGAGTTACTTGCCGGAGCTTTCTCAGATTAAGTGTATATTATGAACCGGTGTTACAATCAATTGTAACGATCATAAGTGCCTTGTCTTCATAAATGCATTTTGAGTTTGAAAAAAAAAAATCCAAAACTAAAAAAAATATCGATACTTGCACCACATCACTATAACTGAAGGGTACTTATCGAGATGCAGAGATCGGCACAATAGCCGGGTCGAGTGGATACGGGACTCGGTTGTTTGTCATTAAATATCTCCTTGGGCCAACTACGCAGGTCACGTGTTGGTTTAGCGAATTCTTCTAGTTGGTTGGCCCCAATGATAGTCCTAACTGATAGATAAGTGGTCATACTGTATATACGAATGACGCTTTTTATTTATATATTTGGGACCTCTTTAGTAAAGTACTACGAAAAGTTATAATAGCTAAATAAACATTAATTGGTGACGTTACTTTGCTACTCTGTTTGCATCATTTACTAACTCATAAACGTTTACCTTATGCAAAGTTTACATTATTACGAATCGTAATTTTTTTTTCCCCAATACGTAAATTACTTTCAGCTTCATTGCTGATTTCCAAAATAACCATGACCAGCCACCCTTGAATCCTGGTCATTGCTTCGCCCATATACGATTTGCACCACTGATCATTCCCTAGATTTTGTTTTGTCAATTGATATTGATTTTCCCAAAAAAAAAAATATTATCGCTGGCATAACTTTATGGCATTATTACAATAATTATAATCATGGAGAAACGTACGGTCCTGACTTGTCGTCATCCAGTGGCGAGCAGCGACAAGTAAAAATTAATTAATTGAATGTCGCAGATTATATTAAAACGTAATCGAGCATTGCACTCCGAACCACATAATTATTGTGTTACAGCCAATATCTCAGTAGTGATAGCATCGTGGGCTGCGCAAGCGCAATGCGCTGATAATCTAGCGCAAACTTACACAAGTCTATATTGGAGTGCTGACTTAATTACAATGTATCGAGCTTTGAAAGCTTAGTGAATGCTAGTTTTGTCTTTAAAATTGGTCCCTCTTTTTGGTTATAGTTCTTAAATGAGGATAGTTTCAGAGCTGGATACTGTACAGTATCCACATAGCTATAGTATCGTACAGTACCTATAGTATTAGTAGATACCTATATCCATGTAATATAGTATCCACATCTATAAACCTGCTTATGCTATCGCGATCGTCATCGTGTCAAAATCAATTTAAAAACACTATAGGTTTGCTTGCAGAATAGACGAACAAATTGCAGTTTTATATATTTTACTAGCTGGTGGTTTCATCCGCATTTCTGGGATAAAAAATAGCCTATAACCTTCCTCAAGAATTGGGCTATCAAATGAGAAAATAAGTTTTTAAATCCGACTGGTAGTTCCAGAGATTAGCACCTTTATACAAACAAAGAAAACAAAAAACTCTTCTGATTTATTATATTAGTAGGTACTTATAAATTATGTATGTAGGATAAACAAGAATTACTTAGGTATAATATTTATTTACCCTTTTTTTTTTATTAAGCTCTTCTACCATTTTTTAAGCTTCTTTTTTTGAGCCTATTAACTATAACGCTTACCTTATCTCCAAAATAAATCTCACTTCCAACCCAACCCAACTTCATCAATTACCCGTTTAAAAAATAAATTAAAAAGTAAAATCAACACGTTTTACGCTAATTAGCGCTCAGCCACCTAATTACGTATCCCATTCCCACCCATCCGATGGTAGACTGTGTTCGGCTAACTTCGGTGGCACGAACGCGTGACAATCGCGATGTACACTTCGTTTCGTCGCCAATTAGCCGGTGCAGGCGCAGCGCTGGCCGTCAATAAAGAAAAATAAAAGCAAGGTCTTCTATTTTTGAATCTCACGAGCCGTGAGAACTATGGGTAATGTTATAGTATATTTCAATCATTTATTTTGCTAACGCATGCGCGTTGTCTTTTTGCATTCGGATACATGAAGTCGATGGTTCCATTTTCGGTATGGACATACAAAATTTGGTTGCATATAATCCGAGCCTTAAAAGTTAGATTTATTTCATTTTAGCAATGGATATAAAGAGAACATAAAACAATGACATCCTACAGTGCTCTATCTAGATACAATAATTCTATTTTCTAAAACCAGTCTGAATGCTCAGCAATAATTCAGCTGAAATCATTTGGATTTATTTATGTACTAACATTATTTCCAAACGATAAAGTGTATCTTATTATTATTAGCTTTTTAATTTTCAGTATTCAGTAAAGTAAAAATAAATAAAAAAACTTATTAAATGAATAAGTTTTTTTATTTATTTTTACTTTGTATAGGCTTGTGTTTGACCACAATCTTACTATATTAAGTGATGATGTAGGATGTAGCCGAAGGTGGTCAGCACACAAAGCCTAGAAGGAACTGGCTCTCAAGTGCAGCTGCCGGAACACACCAATAGGTGTTTGGCGTCAGATTTTCAACTTGAGGGTGGTAGCCAGCCACGCGGGTACTACAAAGTACCCAACCACCGTGGTATGGTTTCCTCACGATGTTTTCCTTAACTGAAAGCTCAAGATCATTTTAGGATTCTAACCCACAACCTTCGTAATGGCATTCCACTGAGCTAAATAATATTCTGGGACACTATTCCTCACACACGGCCATATGACCCCAAACTAAGCAGAGCTTGTGCTATGGGAGCCAGATGACTGATATACTATATATACTACTTTTCTATTGTATATGTATGCTTATATAGATAATTACACCCAGACTCAAGACAAATAGACATGCACACAAATGTCTGTCCTGAGCGGGAATCGATCCCACTACCTGTGGCGTGATCTTACCAACCACGTCAACCGGCCCGTCAACTATTATATTATGTTATATTGTAGCCAACAACCCATAATAATGTATTTTTTTTATTTAATTTATCAAGAGTCAACACTAAAGGGCCTAAGTAGAATATAACAATTGCAAAGATAAAAGGATCCAGTTAATTGCTATAGACGATTGTGTTGCTAAGATTTATTGTGAATAAATTATGTTAATGTTGATTTTACATTGAGTTTTAATATATAAATCATGTACTGTCTACTGTATGATCATAATAAAATATGAAAGATGATTTCATCTTTGGATCAAAAAATTGTAGAGCAATTGAAAGCCGGAAAAATGTGAGATTGTGGTCAAACAGAGGCCCGAAGAAAAAACTGAGCAATATCACTTTCTGTGTTCATTTAATATTTTTATAATACAAGCTAGATGTGAAGAAAAACTCATATGAGAGTTATTTTCAATCATCTATGTTATATTTTATATCAGTGCATTCTATCAATATGGTAAAGAACGTCCTATTTAATATTATGCCCTATACAGGGTGACTTTTTAGTCACTGACCATACTTGCAGGGGTGGAAATACTCATCAATATGAATAACTTTTACTATGGGACCAACTCTGAGATCGCGTAAAAAAATAAGGTTGCTTCATACATTTTGGTCGAGTAGGTATTGAACTTTTGTATGGAACAGCTGATATTTTTTTCGTGATTTCACACTTAGTCTAATAATAAAAGTTGTTCATATTGATGAGTACTTCCACCTCTGCAAGTATGGCCAGTGACTAAAAAGTCACCCAGTATACTTATAATATCAATGATACATCGGGGGGCTACTTTAAATGCTTACAAAACCCTTGTCAAAGTACAGACAATAACACAATGTTACGAAACAATAA
The DNA here is from genome assembly GCA_951216915.1 of Tetheella fluctuosa. Taxonomy (NCBI): domain Eukaryota; kingdom Metazoa; phylum Arthropoda; class Insecta; order Lepidoptera; family Drepanidae; genus Tetheella; species Tetheella fluctuosa. Next base: position 2,520,970 of record OX578234.1, on the reverse strand, counting down.
TAAGTGAATAATGTTAATTAATACCGTTAGCTACAATTTCCTGTCTCGCATACGAAAGTACAGACACGGTCAAAACTGTGAAAACAATGTATATGAATTATGAAACGAGGTTGACCTATGACAGTATTGTTTTTCGATATTCAAAACGGACTTATTGCTATTCTATCTCTCTCTTATCTAACTGTTTCTGTGTCTCGGAGTATGGAAATAACTACCTTCTTGACTCGACTCTTCCATACAATATTTCACCTTTGACAGTTCACAGTTTTTTTTATTAGTTTAGATCGGCATGAACTAGAAATTTTGATTTGGCCGAAGGTAGTGAACACGAAAAGCCTAGAAGGGGTCTGGACCTCAGAAGCCGATTACATGTTTTAAATTTGAGGGTGTTAGCCAACTAAGACAACAGAGTACCCTACCACCGAGTGCGTGCTTTGGTTTCTTCACGATGTTTTTCTTTACCGAAAGCCCAAACTCATTGCAGAATTCGAGCTCACAACCTTCGATAGGTGCTATGAGACGGATTTTCAATAAGGTCGATGTTTGAATAAAAAGTCTTAACACAAAACGATTTCTCAAAAATAAATAGCTTACAAAAGCCAACAGCGGAGTCGCGGAGCTAACAGCCTCACACAAACAGTCTGATTTTAACTTATTAGTATTGATTAGACAAATGAACAACCCCATGGTAGCAAACAGAATGATGGGGCAATTCCGCGTGCGTCCGGTCGCTAATCATCAACAAATGAGAGACTCACGAGGTCAATGTACAATAGATGCATGTGTTGTATGCAGATGATGATAATGGAAAGTGATCATTGTTTGCGAATCATTTACTTGTTTGTAGTTTTAAATAATTTAGATAAGAACTATGAGACAGGAACGAAATACGTAAGATTTTTTTACCACTTGCGTTTGAATTTTTCTCAAGATCTCTATGATGATGTGACTGAAGATTGTAAGCATCAGAAAGCTCGAAGGGAACAACATATCAAGGCAGCTGCCTGGGTCTTAAGTTGAAAATCTGAACCTACCAAAGTAACCAACCAGCTAGTTTCACAAATGAACGATGTTGCAAAATAAGTTAGCTCTTAAGGGGACAGGACAGGACCAAATTGAGAAGCAAGTAGATCGAATCTCCTAGACATGATCGGAACAGAATTAAAGCATTTTCATACAAGAGCAGAATAAATCGATGAAATCGCTAAAGCTCATAAGCCTGATATCCAAACCTCAACTCCTATCCGACTACCTTTGAATTGATAGAGGATTGTGGATCATATACCATACACATAAGCTCTATTTCAGCTTCATTGCATGATGTTTGTGATGGCTGTGTAAGTGCCAAAGTGAACTTCAGTACTTTGATACAAGACATGTAATCCACTGTTAATTTAAAGCGAGCGAAAAATAAATAAATAAAAATATCAAAGTCATTCCATTTTTAAATCTGACACAAGTAATTACAGGATGTTACTATTAAAAAGAGAGTTTTATTCCGATCTATTCTAAATGAAACAGATGAAATGCAACATTGACCTTCGCATGCCTCGGAACAATTCGGACGTTAATACTTAGCACCTGTCCCTCTCTAAATAGAACAGTTAAATAGAAACGCATACATTTTTATCGTTACCCACAGTTTACACTCATGAGCTGTGCTCGTTTTCAAAGTTGTGTATGTTGTTTTCACGTAATAATCAAATATAATTATAGAGTAACTAGTTTTTAGCAATTATTGAATTCATTTAAAAGAAAAGAAAAAATAAAAACCTCCCAGATCTAAAAAAAATTACTATCACATATCGCACATATTGAAAATAAAGAATTATCTTGATTATGTATTAGTTTCATTCATTAGTTACTAGCTCTTCCCCGCGGTTTCATCCACGTTCTCGGGATAAAAAAGTCTATAACCTTCATCAATACACGGGCTTTGTAACCCATAAAGATTTTTTTAAATCGGAGCAACCGTTTCGTAGATTACCTCCTACATCCAAACTATTCCAAACATACAATCTTTACATCTATATAATATTATACATTTCTATTACAAATAAATAACCAAGAAACCAGACCCATCACAACAACTGCAACCTCAAATAACTCAAACGATAAAACCACAACAAATACGATACATTTGTCGAATATCTCTTAACGCTGCAACATAAATCAGGAATAGAAAACCGATATTGGAACGGTCGCATTTTGAATTTAGAATGAACGTTAGCGATGCGCGGGCGCAGGCGAGAGCGCAAAACATCCTGTGAACGAGGAAACAGTTCGCGCGTGCCGGGTAAACTTCCTGTGAACGTGACCTGCATGTGAGAATGCGAGTGAGCGCGTGGATGCGGCAAGCCTGGGAATGTTTTAAAACATAGTAGTGTGTTGCGATTTTCCAAAGACAAGACCAAATTTATGGCCTGAGTGACACTCAACATCATCAACAGCTTATTAACATAAATACTTCCCTATATCACCACATGCGCACGCACGAGTATCTCTTAACAACGGCGGGCCCAGTATGGATTGGTAGGCAGATTTCACTTCACTTGAATTTGACTTCCCAGGAATGCAGGTATTCGTACAATAATTACATACGTAATTTTAATAAAGTGCATTTGAATCTATAATTATTTTTTACTATCTATGTATGATCACCACCCGAGCCACAAAAACTTATGTATACGCCATATTTTAACAGACTGCGTTTAAATACTGTACCGTAGATTGTTCTTTATTTACATATTTACAATTAAAGTAAAAAATACAAACTATGATATATAGAAAACATCCTCAAAGCCCTCGCTGCTGTCGATAGGCAAGGTTCCCAACAGGCTGGCAGCGTTCCCTTTTTGGATGGCCAAGCTTACCGTAGATTTATATATTATTCATAATTCAGTCTTTGATTATATCTTGGTGAGATGTGATGATGTAGCCGAAGGTGGTTTGCACAAAGCCTATACAGGAACAATATAGTACAACGATATAGTACCGCTTATAACCAGCTCCAACCAGTGGATTTCGAACATTCCAAATCCAAAATCATAAAATATAAATAAAAGAGAAGATAAAAATACCACCTCAAGCAGTTTTAAAATTTCTTATCTCAACAAAACGTGATAAATGCAAAAGCAGATTACTTAAATGAAGCCAACATTAATCTATGTAGTGCAATCATTCCGCGCTGCATTCAGCGCAAGTCGCGACCAGAAGCGACGTGCAAATATTTTTATTTAAATCATTAAATTGTACATAATAACTGGAAACTGAGTAGTTAACATTTTACTGGGGAATGGATGGCTTCGTAGCATGATTACTTTACCCACATACTTAGTTTCTATACCTACGTCCTACATGTTTGCACGACCCATCGTATATGTTTCCCACAAAGCTGGGGCACAGCGCAACCTTATCAAGACAATGACTATTATAAGAAAAGAATATTAAGGGCCAGTTAATCCCATGATTGCTATATATAGCTTTCCATTTTCAGATAATTCAATCCTAAGATATAACAAAAATAAATAAATTATTCTCACATAATGTATTTACAGTTATTCCCACGCGTATTCCTACCGCTTACGCTTAGTGGATATTTATGCAGACGTGAAAGAGTTATTGGGACTGCAGTAACCCAATTCTGAGATGACTTTGGTACCAAGAATATTCATGTTATTATTTGGAAAAATATATATATCTATATATTTATTTTTTCTCTTAGGTAGCTTTTTGGATACATCCACGAATACGTCACATATTATTATAATAAATCTGTAGGACCAGCGTGTCTATACATATTTTTTTTTTCAACAATCTAGTAGGATGTAGGAGGAGTAACTCAATGCAAAGAGACCAATTTTTTTTTACACCACGAGAATAGGATTGAAAAATACTATACTTGCTGCTTTCAAGGACGGATTTAGGGTGTCCCCTAATACCATAAATATATCTGATGTTAAATTCAGCATTTAAATTTACGCTTCAAATAAAATAAATTATGTTTATTTAAACAATAAAGTAATAATCAACTTTTGTGGTTAGGTTAGCAAACAAAACTGAGAGCTGTCAAGAAAGTGCACCTAATGAAAGATGGATGAATGTAAGTGTGTGTGTGTGTGTGTTTTTTTTTTCTTATCTCTTGTTATATCAAAAGGTAAATGGCCACCGTTCGCCCATGGACATAAGCAATACCCATGAATGTACCTAGGTGATTTTCAATGTGTTGCCAATCTTTACAAAGCATAAGTCAGTGCTTCCAACGATTTCTCACTTTATAGACGTAGCCGGCCAGGTACTATATTAACTTACCGTCGTGCAAATATCTCGTTTTAAACTATTACTTTTTTCTTCATGTTCTATCATTACATCTATTGCGGCATTTTAGAACTAGTCCATTAAAATATCTTAGAAGGAAAAATCTATTAGAACGAACATTTCCTGTCGGCTTCTCACTAATTTCCACCGGTCGAAAGTAATTAAATAAAATGTAACAAGATAATTTATCATTACGTAATTACGACTCTGTTAGCTATTTTCCCGGTGTTATACTCGTATTCGTATACCTAGATTGGACATAGAGATATTCGTTTAATTGGCTTTTAAATGCATGGTCGATTTGTTTCAACTATCAACCTAAAATGTTTCTCGTAATACAAACAACTTACCTAAATAAATTCAACCATGTATAATGAAAAAAACAAGATCTAACAATGATTGATAACAAGAGAACAACGCGGAGTCTATACGACGAAAAAAATAAAACCATGAGGTAGCTTTTCATTCATGTTACCGAAATTCAATCGCAAAGGATTTCCCCCTTAGGGGATTGCAGCTGAAACCGCGGTAATAAGCTAATTAGACACTAAACTACACAATAATAAGAGATGTCCCAAAGATAAAACAAAAATATTTTCGTCAGTATTTCAAACAAAACAAAGGCATTTTTAAACGTAATTAGGGGCTATAAATAAATGGCGCCATGTCCCGAAAAAGCAACAAATGCGACGGGCAAGTGCAACATAACTTTAGCGACTCACCAAGACTCACCATTTTCTTCTCATTGCAATGACAAAGACTTTGCCCATTATTCGCGAGCTCTGTCATAAATAAGTGTGCATACATTAATAATGTCACCACGTTAAAATCTTACACAAGTTAGTAATAAATAATATGAATAGGATTTTTAAGGGTGTATTGTATTTGTATTATTAGATCGTTGCTCATACAAACTTTTCATACACTTTGATTGAGCAAGGTTGATCTTTAGTATGAAAAGTTTTTTTTTTTCGTGATTTCAGGGTTGGTCCCATAGTAAAAGTTGTTCATATTGATGAGTACTTCCACTCCCTAAAGCACTGTCGGTGAATTACAAATAACCCTGTATATCAAATTGCATTAGTAAATATGTACTTACAAACTTTTTTTATAGCGGGTAACTTCGCGAGTTTTTCAACATAATACCTACCCAAGTAGCAAACATCGTGTTTGTGTTGTAACATCGGCTGTTAGGAACTTATTAAAGTCGTCACAATCTATTAGGCACGTTTTGACAAGGATATCTCTTTTGGTTTCGCTATTTTTGTCTCTTTTTGTCACATGGATGCGTAAGGGCTGTCAAACGAGTTTATGAGATTTTAAATAGACCATAGATTATGACTACCTAGCCCCCTATTGTAGTTAAGCACTTATAACCCTATCCAAAAATATTTATAACCAATTTCATATTCAGACACAATAGTTTAAATAAACAATATTACATTGTTTCAGAATTCCAATCACATAAAATTGTCAACCTTCCCGCCATTATCCTCATATTCTAGGTATTTTTAATCGTAATATTTACATTAAAAGCACAGGTGTCGAGTGCTTTATGCGTCCTCCTGATTGAATACACTTGTGGGAACAATTTCTCTTGCGAATGAATTATTTAATGTACCTTGTATTGGAGTTTTATATTATCTGAAATTCCATACTAGGTAGTAGGTGGGTACAGTTAATGTCGGACGCTGGTTCTCAAGTTATAAGGGTTGTTTCTTAGGCTAGGTATCGTAAGGACTAAAGCATCTAACGAAGAGAAAAGGTCACTAATTTCCAGAAAACGTCTCTAATTTTTCGAAATTCACATTGTTGTAAACTTTGATCGAATAGTTTAAAAAATAGCTAGGTATCCTAATCCTAATCCTAACTAATATTATAAATGCGAAAGTGAGTTTGTTTGTTTGTTACCTTTTCACGCCCGCTGAACTGATCACGATGAAATTTGGTATGCAGATAGCCTATGGTATGGAGAAAAACATAGGCTACTTTTTATCCCGAGAAAACATAATATCCCTGGGGAACGCGGGTTAAACCGCGGGGCGAAAGCTAGTTTTTGTATAATTTAAATCAATAAATATAATACATAAAAGATGATTATACAGTTCTTTTACTACTCGTTTGCATATTTCTAAAATATAAAATCGTCTTAAGTTTTTTTCATGAATTTATAGAAAAATATTTTGATTTGTCTAATTTTTGTACAGAATAAGCGACATAACTTTTATAGAACTCTCTATTATGAAATGTATATCTATAATGCATGTGATATAATAATTATCAAAAAGGGAACGCTGCCAGCCTGTTGGGAACCTTGCCTTTCGACAGCAGCGAGGGCTTTGATGATGTTTTCTATATATCATTGTTCGAGCCTAAACAAGTATTGTGTCAGTCTGTTGTCAATTCATGTATAAGAGTTGATTTTAAATAATTTTATCACCACGCCGCTTTTATACAATTTCATTCAAAGCACCCTTCCTGTGCGACTTGGAGATTGCCAAGGAGCTGAAATCAGGTGAGTGGCTATTGGTTATATTATAACTCATAAAGTTACTTGTTTGGGTATAACATCTCACCGCCGCATTTTTACATGGGAGGAAACGGAGACGTGAGGAGGCACACCTAAGAATAATACAGTCCACTAAAAAAGGCATTTAACATCTCAATAGTTCAATCAATCATAGTTTGTATTTTTTACTTTAATTGTAAATATGTAAATAGTTGTAAGTGATGATTATATAAATTATCTCTTAAATATATATCTCTATGATAATATCAACATTTTGGCCTACTTATGTAAAGTTATAAGTATAACATTTTTCAAAAAACATACTCACAAGAGCTGCCATCTATATTTTATTACTTCTAGCCTCCTATCAAGTATAACGCCATCTATTTTTTTTTACTCTCATTTTCAAAATACCAAATAAACAAATCTAATTTCATAAATTTTAGATCAAATATAAAAATTATTTTCTAAAAAATCAGAAAATCTACCAAATTTTGTGGAACAGAAGTGATTAATTTTGCTCGGATAGTTTTATCTTCCTGTCCAGTTTAGTTTCGATTTATCAATTTTGACAGACTGCTGTCTGACGTTTGCGCCTGACAATTTGCATTGTCTGCCTTGCCATTGACATTGACAGTTCACCGACCGTCGCCTATCGCTCGCTTCGAACAAAAGAATTTCTCGTCTTTCGTACAAAAAAACCTGAAATTAAATAGCCCCAATCAACATTTTTAAGGTAACTTATTTAGAAATCCGGTTATAACGACACCTTACGCAACTAGTCAGTTGTATTAGTGGTACAGTGACTACTTACATAGTGTTAAAAACCTTAATATTTTATGCGCCGTCTTCTATTATTTTGTAATTAGTGTTGATTCATCATAACAACGTACATAATAGGTATTTATTTGTGTAAATTTTTCCGCAACATACATAATATATTCTTAAACATATGATAATATGGCTTGCACAGTGTACTACTTTGAACAAATTATTAAAGCAATGAATATTTGTACTTTCCTGCTAATCATCATCTTATTTGGGGTTGATGCAATTTATTCATTTCTTTTAATCGCTTCTATAAGCCTGTCATTTGCTCCTTTTCTACAAATTTTAACCTTGACACAAAGCATTTGGATGCATTGTCAATTGGTCACTTTTATATGGGTTTTCCACTTTTGTATCCATCCATATCTCATATACTTAGTTATATAGCTTCATACATCCACATAAAATATCCAAAACCTATCGTTATCTAGGCATATAATCAATGTCCTTAACATTATAAGTACTGATCATGACAAACAGTGACTAATTGTTGAAATAAGAGTTTGTCAGACCGTAAACTACTTTTAAAAAATGTATCTGGATTTAATATCCATATATAATGATTATTCATTAACAGAGAGAATTTGACTGTGGTGAATTCTCCTATGGGTTTACAGAGGTATCACCTATCTTTGTTTATTATATTACTAGATGTTCCCTGCTGATATACCCCTGTTCCTGGCTTAAAAAGTTCCCTATGTTTTTCTCCATAGCTATGTGTGGGCAAAATTTCACTGGAGTAGCCTATATTATTTCTATGACAAGCCGGTTGGCGTGGTTGGTAAGATACTCTATCTATCACGCCGCAGGTCGTGGGTTCGATTCCCACTCAGGACAAACATTTGTGTGCATGAACATGTCTGTTTGTCCTGTGTCTGGGTGTAATTATCTATATATGTATGTATTTACAAAAGAAAAGTAGTATATGTAGTATATCAGTTATCTGGCTTCCATAGTACAAGCTCTGCTTAGTTTGGGGTCAGATGGCCGTGTGTGAGGAATGTCCCAGAATATTTATTTATTTATGCCACAGGCCACCTGCTTCACCTGCAGACCAAATTTCATGATTGGTTGATCCAAGCGGTGTCAAGTTTATATATTAACTAACATCCCTTTAAAAATAAGTAGCCTATGTCCCTCTCCATAACATAGGCTATCTGCTTACCAAATTTTATCGCCATTGGTTCTACAATTTAGATGTGAAAAGGTAACAAACAAAATCACATTTACATTTATAATATTAGTTAGGAAAATGTGGGTGAATAATAGTCTTTAGATGAGTCAGTGCCGGTTATAGTCTGTTGTCTATTGTGTGTAGTTTACTCATGATTTAAAAAAACTGTGAGCTTTACTCCTGCATCCAAACGATGCATTCCACAGGTGTTATAATGTAGCCTTTGTATGTTTTTTATTTATTAACGCTGGTATTCATAAATGCAGTATACATAAATAAATGGCATGACATCCTCAGTCTTGTTCTTCCAGTTACAAAATGTGTCACTGAGATGTATTCTCCAGAATTTGAACTATTCAATGTTGCATAACTTTTTCTTTACTTTCTTATTAAATCTATACTATATCTAATACTTGATTCCGCCCCGCGGTTTCACCCGCGTTCCCGAGGGATCTTATGTTTTCACGGGATAAAAAATAGCCTATGTTCTTCTCCATACAATAGGCTATCTGCATACCAAATTTCATCGCGATCGGTTCAGCGGTTTAAGCGTGAAAAGGTAACAAACAAACAAACTCACTTTCGCATTTATAATATTAAGTTAGGATATAAAATTCTCGTGTCTTACTGTTTGTCTGAAAACTCCTCCGAAACGGCTCGACCAATTCTTATGATTTTTTTTGTGTATATTCGGTAGGTCTGAGAATCGGTCGTAGGCTATTTTTTATACATAATAGGTATTTATTTGTGTAAATTTTTCCGCAACATACATAATATATTCTTAAACATATGATAATATGGCTTGCACAGTGTACTACTTTGAACAAATTATTAAAGCAATGAATATTTGTACTTTCCTGCTAATCATCATCTTATTTGGGGTTGATGCAATTTATACATTTATTTTAATCGCTTCTATAAGCCTGTCATTCACTCCTTTTCTACAAATTTTAACCTTGACACAAAGCATTTGGATGCATTGTCAATTGGTCACTTTTATATGGGTTTTCCACTTTTGTATCCATCCATATCTCATATACTTAGTTATATAGCTTCATACATCCACATAAAATATCCAAAACCTATCGTTATCTAGGCATATAATCAATGTCCTTAACATTATAAGTACTGATCATGACAAACAGTGACTAATTGTTGAAATAAGAGTTTGTCAGACCGTAAACTACTTTTAAAAAATGTATCTGGATTTAATATCCATATATAATGATTATTCATTAACAGAGAGAATTTGACTGTGGTGAATTCTCCTATGGGTTTACAGAGGTATCACCTATCTTTGTTTATTATATTACTAGATGTTCCCTGCTGATATACCCCTGTTCCTGGCTTAAAAAGTTCCCTATGTTTTTCTCCATAGCTATGTGTGGGCAAAATTTCACTGGAGTAGCCTATATTATTTCTATGCCACAGGCCACCTGCTTCACCTGCAGACCAAATTTCATGATTGGTTGATCCTAGCGGTGTCAAGTTTATATATTAACTAACATCCCTTTAAAAATAAGTAGCCTATGTCCCTCTCCATAACATAGGCTATCTGCTTACCAAATTTTATCGCCATTGGTTCTACAATTTAGATGTGAAAAGGTAACAAACAAACTCACATTTACATTTATAATATTAGTTAGGAAAATGTGGGTGAATAATAGTCTTTAGATGAGTCAGTGCCTGTTATAGTCTGTTGTCTATTGTGTGTAGTTTACTCATGATTTAAAAAAACTGTGAGCTTTACTCCTGCATCCAAACGATGCATTCCACAGGTGTTATAATGTAGCCTTTGTATGTTTTTTATTTATTAACGCTGGTATTCATAAATGCAGTATACATAAATAAATGGCATGACATCCTCAGTCTTGTTCTTCCAGTTACAAAATGTGTCACTGAGATGTATTCTCCAGAATTTGAACTATTCAATGTTGCATAACTTTTTCTTTACTTTCTTATTAAATCTATACTATATCTAATACTTGATTCCGCCCCGCGGTTTCACCCGCGTTCCCGAGGGATCTTATGTTTTCACGGGATAAAAAATAGCCTATGTTCTTCTCCATACAATAGGCTATCTGCATACCAAATTTCATCGCGATCGGTTCAGCGGTTTAAGCGTGAAAAGGTAACAAACAAACAAACTCACTTTCGCATTTATAATATTAAGTTAGGATATAAAATTCTCGTGTCTTACTGTTTGTCTGAAAACTCCTCCGAAACGGCTCGACCAATTCTTATGATTTTTTTTGTGTATATTCGGTAGGTCTGAGAATCGGTCGTAGGCTATTTTTTATACCGCTACGCCGATGAAACCGCGGGGGACAACTAGTAATATATATAATCTATACTAATATTATAAAGCTGAAGAGTTTGTTTGAACGTGCTAATCTCAGGAACTACCGATTCGAATTGAAAAATTATTTTATTGTTGGATAGCCCATTTATCGAGGAAGGCTATAGGCTACTTTTTATCGCGAGATAACATAAAATCCATAGTAAAAAAAAAATCGGCCAAGTGCGAGTCGGACTCGAGCACCGAGGGTTCCGTACAAACTTCCATCGTTCGTCCATCACGGGAAATGCACAATTTTATTTATTTACCTTATTTGAGGTTTGTGCCAATTAAGCTAGACCTCTAAATTGTATGAGCGCCCATACAACTCAGAGGTCTTTATCAATTGGCGTAGCTATGTATGTATGGGAGCCCCGCTTAAATATTTATTTTATTTTGTTTTTGGTATTTGTTGTTATAGCGGCAACAGAAATACATAATTTGTGAAAATTTCAATTGTCTATCTATCGCGGAGGAGGAGACAGACAGACGGATGGACAGACAACGAAGTCTTAGTTATAGGGTCCCGTTTTTACCCTCATTGAAATAAACCATAATAATTCCAGCATCACCATGACTGAAAGAGAACCAATAAGCGGTTCCAGTCGAGACTATGGTGCCACTGCCGCTGTTCCTGCTGTGGGCTTCGCGGACTTCAGTCCAACGGAGCTGTACAACCTGAGCGAAGGCATCGCGGACAACGTGAACACAATACATATGGGATTGAAGTCTCTGGAGAAAATGATGAAGCAGATTGGTGGACCAAATGATAGCATGCAGTTTAGAGAGAAAATGTAAGTTTACATGTAATAATATACTGAAACCAAAGCTATTTTACTTATATAATACTAGCTGTCCCCTGCGGTTTCACCCGCGTTCCCGACAAAAAGTAGCCTATGTTCTTCTCTATACCATAGGCTATCTGCGTATCAAATTTCATCACGATCGGTTCAGCAGTTTAGGCGTGAAAAGGTAACAGACAGAGTTACTTTCGCATTTATAATATTAAGTATGGATTAGCTTTCGCCCCGCAGTTTCACCCGCGTTCCCGAGGTATCTTATGTTTTCCCGGGATAAAAAGTACCCTATCTGTTATTCCAGGATATGATCCATCTGTGTGCCAAGATTCATTCAAATCCTTTCAGCTGTTTTTGCGTGATAGAGTCACAAACATGATTGAGATCTAAACTTAGAAACTTACATATACTGCCTATAAATATTATAATACATAATTATTACGCTGGATGCAGGCCGCCCAAGACCGGTCCTATTGGAGATCCTTAGGGGAGGCCTATGTCCAGCAGTGGACGTCTTGCGGCTGAGATGATGATGATGATGTAAGTTGGATCAACACAATAACAAAATTAAAACCTCCTCAGACACGAAACACAACAAACAGTGAATAGTTCCGTATCAGCCACAGCTCGGGACATACAGCGTCTAGGAGTGGTGGTGAGACGAGGGGATAAACCGCAGAAGTTGCAGGTGGAACGACTCACACAGACATACAGTGATGCTCTCGCTAAATACTCTTCTACACAGAAGGTTGGTTCAATTATAAACTCTAAGTGTTAAGGGATACGTTACATTTTTCGACAATAGTATGGTAGCGGGATGCAAAAGCCTAATTAAATACTCTATGCAAAAGTTTGTTTATGTGATTTGAAGCTCTAAATATGACGCTATATGACATAATTTTCTGTACCTTGTTTTTATTATGATATATGAGTAAAGTTGAATTGGGATTTTTATTTAACCAAATTAATCAAGGGTTCGTATAAATACTTCAGGAATACCTGAAAAAAAGTATTTAAAAACCAATTGTATACAACTGGTTACCCTACAAAATGTATGAAAATAGTTTTTTGCGATTTATGAGATTTCAAATACAACCTAAGTTTGGTTCCATCGAGTTTTCATGAGGAATAGAATCGATAGGCATAAAAAAATCCTGTACCTATAAGTGTAAAGGGGTAGAGGGTAGGTTAAGGGTTAAGTTTGTTAGTTCCGGATCTCTAACCACCCTGCGTATATACAAACAAAATGGCTATGGCATGATGAGCCAGCCTGGCGGAAGATCTTCCCTTTTCAATGAAGGAGTCTACCACATTGCTCCTCCATATACCACTCACAGATTAATCACGAAATCTCGAAAACTACGTGACGCCGCCTGGCAAAGGCCCCAAAGTGAGCACGACTAACTTAAAATAAATAAATAAATATTCTGGGACATTATTCCTCACACACGGCCATCTGACCCCAAACTAAGCAGAGCTTGTACTATGAAAGCCAGATGACTGACATACTACATATACTACTTTTCTTTTGTAAATACATACATATTATAGATAATTACACCCAGATTCGGGACAAACAGACATGTTCATGCACACAAATGTTTGTCCTGAATGGGAATCGAACCCACGACCTGCGGCATGATACCACTCCAACCGGCCCGTCAATAAATTAATTATTTTCTAACAATTGCAGCAAGTATCAGAGAAAATGGCGGCCCATATGCCTCGGCAGCCGCGCGTCAGGAACGACCCGCAGGCGATGGAACAGCAAGCCATAGCTGATGATGAAGAGGCCACGCTGCTTGCCAATGAACAGGCACAGGTGAGCTTTGGACCCATCGACAGTTGGGGGTGGGGGAAGCGCTCATGGCGTAGCATAATTAGCCGTTCTGCTAAATTTACCGAAACTAAACAAATAAAACATAAAATGCATCAAAATTCCATTCAATTTCGCTGGGAATTGACAGCGTTCGTTGTGTTATATGTTTAGTCTCGGTAAATTTATTTCAAATGATTTTTTGAATGCTTATATTTTTTATTCGACAGATAAGTAGTTGCTTTCGGAGTGGTTAAAGTGTGATTTCTCTAAACCATTACTTTGTAATAGAAAAAAATATATGTTGCAAGGGTCAAATTCAGAAATTTATAACTTTTTAAAGCAGTTTAAATAAGAAATTGAGACGATTTTGAAAAAAAGTAACTAGATAAGATTATTGTAGAGGATTTGCCGACAAATGTAATCTGAATACATTTCTTGTTTTTGTTATATTTTTTTCGTAGCGTGTGCATGAATGAGACCCTCTACGCGTGGAACGTAAATAGAGGTATGTTTAAAGCCTCACAAAGCTATTAAAAGTGGCGTCAAATTAAAAAATAAAACATGTATTGGAAACTTCAAATCTCACACTTTAAAATAACGTAAAATATATTTCATTTATTGCTTTTCTGATGACTAAAAAACAATATTTCTTTTCTGATCAATTCCGCAAGAACGCTGATTTTAGGGAGACTGGAGCCTTAAGCTAGTATTTTACTAAATATTTCCATATTCACATATCCTTACTTAATATTATAAATGCGAAAGTTTGTGAGTATGGATGGATGGATGGATGGATGTTTGTTACTCTTTCACGCAAAAACTATTGAACGGATTTGGATGAAATTTAGCAGAGAGATAGATTATAGTCTGGAATAGCACATAGGCTACTTTTTAACCCGGGAAAACATAAGATCCCACGGGAACGCGGGTGAAACCGCGGGGCGAAATCTAGTAATTAACATAATTAAAGTTTAATTTTGATTCAGACCCGTCTGGTACAATTCGAGACGAGCATGCTACTTGAGAAAGAAGCGTACATCAACAAAATCGAAAGCGAAGTTCTCGATGTAAACCAGATAATGCAGGAGCTGAACGAGATGATCAACCAACAAGCTCCGGCTGTTGGTAAGTACATACCTAACACTGTATCCTAACTACACTTTGTCCACTATAAGAAAAACTTTATTGCTGTAGGATAAAGTTCAACTATATTATATTAGTATACAACTAACCATAGATTTAACAGATAACAGATACCCTTATTGTGACGCAATATGGTTCATTGTTCTGTGACATTCTTAAACGTCAAAAAGTATTTCTTATAATTGACAAATTGTAATATCCTAAGTAATATAAAGTATTATAAATGCGAAAGTGAGTATGTTTGTTTGTTACCTTTGCACGCCTAAACCGCTGTACCGATCGCGATGAAATTTGGTACGCAGATAGCCTATGATATTTAGAAGGAAATGGGCTACTTTTTTAGGCTAGTAGGATAATATTTGACCACAATCTCACCGAGATGTTGATGTGGTTGAATGTGGTAAGTATACAGAGCCTAGAAGAGACATGATGATGAGAAATTTAATTAAATTTGTTTTTAAGGCGATGATAGCTCAATGGTAGTGACGTTGGATGCCGCGCGAGAGATAGTGGGTTCGACTACATGAGCTAGCTAGAGCTTTCGGTGAAGGAAAACATCGTGAAGAAACCGTAGCAGGTTGAAAAACTTATCGCTAAGCACTTACTGGTGTGTTCTTTCAGTGGCACTTGAGAGCCAGTTGCCTTCTAGGCTATAAAAAAGATAAATTACCAATACCCCTGGTGTCAAATGTCTATAGGCGGTTACCTTCAGGTGGACCGTCTGCCTAATGACATTAAAAAATCGTTGGGTTAGTTGTAAATTTTATATATACAGGGTGATTTTTTAGTCAATAGCAATCATTGAGCAACTCTGATATCGCGTAAAATAAAATGGTTGCTTCACATACATTTTGGTCAAGTTGATTGTACTTTTGTATGGAACAGCTGATACTTTTTCTAAAAACTGAAAAAAAAAATTTTGACTAAAAAGTCATCCTGTATGTATAACTTCCGTATAAAATGTCTATTTTTAGATGCAGTAGAAAGTCACGTCGAATCGGCGACCGCCAACGTCGAATCTGGCGTCGACGAACTGGCAAAAGCCGCCGAACATCAACGTAGATATCGCAGGAAAATGTTCATTTTAATACTTATAGGCGTCATATTGGCTATCGTATTCATAGTATGGATCGTAAAGTCGTTTAGATAAGTGAGTAGCATTCTATTGTTTCATTAGGGCTCGATTATTACACACTTATATCTCATTAGGGGTCGTCCATCATATAATATGTGGAGCCAACATAATAAATTATGGAGGTGAAAATATGTTGTGGACGGGCCGTATCTTGGAAGATCACGAAATATGTATTGTAATGGATAAGGGTCAGCCATATATGTTATATTTGTTACATGAACGAGGCGTGGAAGATTGATATTTTGTAACGTAGTATATGGATACTCCCATGTCTTGAATGATGTTTGAGGTAGCTACCTCATAATTGGATGGAGTTTTAAGGTATTTATATGTTACCTGAATGTGTTAAGTCTCCTTTTTGTTACTCATAAATGTGTCTTATATACTTTGCTTTAAAGTTCAATATTGATTGCCAATGTTTATGTTTACCAGAAATTAGATTGTTTTTCATTACAATTATTATCTTACAATATAATAAATAATTGTGCATCAATCGAAAATTATCTAAAAAAAGCCACTTACAAGGGATTTTTTATCTCTCGTTTCGCCCTTGCATTTGGATGAGAGAAAAAAATAATAATATTCAGTTACTGAATAATTATTTACACTAATATTATAAAGAGGCAAAGTTTGTAATTTTGAATGTAGGAGGATCACTTGAACTACTGATCTGATTTGAAAAAATATTTTTGCGTTAGATAGGCCGTTTATTGAGGAAAGTTATAGGTTTTTATCACAGGAATGAAAGTGAAACCGCGGGGAACAGCTAGTATTTGATAAAATAGTAAACCTTTCTGCATCATTTTACTTGTTCAATGAAAACAAGTAAACAACCACCCTTATTAGTTAAGCATCAGTCTAGTATAACCCAAGTTTTAAATACATCCGTCACTTTCTTACTTCATATAATAAAAAGAGATGGAAAATCTTATTGGTCTTTACAAGTCTTACTATAAACTATCTCACGTAATGAGACCGAAATACAAACAACTCATTAAAAGATTTTACTAGAAAAAACATAACTTAGTCTACAATATTGTATGTAGGTTCGTATCCCGATCTATGAGTTTTTAATAACTTTTAACGACTAACTTGTCAGTTATTATATAGTTTTGGGAAGCGCGTCCCATTCCCAAGCCAAGGGGTTAAAGGAAAATTAAAAAGAAAGAACATAGCCAGTGAGATGCATATCCCTTTCTCTCTTAGTCGGGTACCTAATTGAGGTCTCCCACACAGATTTAGAGGTTAGATACCGCAAGCTGTCCATCAAAAAAAACGCGGCAAAACTTTCCAAAACTTGTCAAGCACACTTTGACGGACATATGAATAAAATATAAACTAGGACCAATTTAAGAAACATGTCTGCGAAAAGGATAGCGTTATACCGAATAACATGTTTGAATGACTGTCATTATTCCACTTTTTGTCCTTTGTGGTATTCTCTTTTCTTTATTTGTTTCAATACTAAATTGGTTGAATATTTTCAGACTTAAATCGCGAAAAGTTTCAACCTTTCTTTCTCGATTCATTAATTTTCTCATAATTTATATATTTTTCGCGATTTCAGTGTTGGTCCCGATCCAATTTCATTTCGAAAATATGACATTTTGAAATTCACCCAGTATAACGTCATAAAACTCGCTCAGCTCTTAACCATATTCGACGCATTTCATTAGATGACTTCAAGAAATTCGTCGAATGGAGGGTCTAGAGTCTGTTTGACATACTGATTCGTTATTTTAGTTGAAGTAAACGTTTTATTTTAAATATAAAAAGTATTATTGTAAGTTTATTATTTACCCGCTGTCCAATTGAATATGGGATATTGATAATTGTAACAAAAAGTAAAAATAAAATACGTGTGGCACTCGGGGACTGCCGCGGTAAAGCTATTGCATAGCATTTTTATCAACTTATGCAATTATAATTATTTATTTATTTAGGCAGTTTTTTTTTCTTCTTTGATATTAATTCAAGTTTTTTCTTTGATATTAATAGATACCTATACACCTATATACTTTCTCACAAACAGCATACACTACATACAGTGGGAGGTGTTAGGTTTTTTCGTTACGGAATTTTTTCGTTACGAAATTTCTTGATTCGGTCGCCGCGCTCAAAGCCCGAAGCCCGCGATAAAAGCTATACAATAGCTTAAAAAATAATTTACAAGAACTATGCCCAATGAATGTTTTTTAAATTGATTAGCAACTAACCTCTTTTAGTTTCACCGCTGGCACCCAGTCTTTAGATCTGCTTTGAGCACATATTCACTGTAAATGATTATCAATTAGGAATAAAATACGACCAAGAAACATTTTGGGAGAAAAAACACTTTATACTGTCCAAAAACTTACTGGCTCTCGAAAATTTCGCAAGCACGGGTATCTGCCAACCTCACAATAAGAAAAAAAAAGCGAGGGTAGTTATAAATGCTTGTTGAAAATTTAAAACTGTCTACCTTTTTTCTACGATGCGCATATTTTGTGATTAGCCCATGCGGTATATGACAATCTTTTTTTTTTTATTAGATACAGAGTATTCAATAAAATCAATCGCTTCAATTATAAACTGCGTATATTTATATTCAACTCCGAATTATTGAGGTTAATAACTATTTTTTAAGTTACATCGACAATATTCGTCAGCGTAAGTAGGTATCCATCGCCGACTAAAAACGGTTGTAATCACCAATGAAATACAGGCCTTGTTGCTTTACCTTTAGATTTGAAATACGTTTGGCAATCAATTTCGATGAAATATTTTCGCGCCTACTAGGTAACAGTGGTATTACTGTAGCTTGTGATTTATTAAAACAAGTATTTACAATCAATGTATCAAATACAAACTATGATTTATAGAAAACATCCTCAAAGCTCTCGCTGCTGTCGATAGGCAAGGTTCCCAACAGGCTGGCAGCGTTCCCTTTTTGGATGGCCAAGCTTATGCGTTGGCGGCAAAAGCTCCCAGCCCGTCGGTCTCCCGAAGCTTTATATTATTTCCATTATTACATGAAGTTACAATTATTAAAATTCCATATCAAACTGAATACGGGTGTTATTTTTATGTTATAACGCTGTATATATTGCCTTAGCGTACAGAATTTATCATATGTTATTTATATTTAAACGTAGTTAGGATTTTATTGTAGGAATGTAACCAATTTATCTGTCAAATAACACATTGTGAACATTCCAAAGATACCTAAGATTTTATGTGGCAAATTACCCCAAACATACTTGAGGAAATAAGCTGGCAACCTTCGAAATATATATTTTCATGTTATGTTGTTGACAGTTCATTTAAACTTGCCAGCTTAATAGCTGGCCCTTTTCGAACTTGCCTGGTGTTAAGTTAGTAAGCTCTCTGTACGGAATAAACAGATGCTGCACCGATGTCGTACCGTCAAGTCATGAAAAGCCATGTAAATATGTAACCATTACACATTACAATAATTTCAAGTACAGTTTAAACGCAATTTTATTGTAAGAGCGGTGATGTCTTAATTGTTTTTTTACAAACTCTTTTATTACACTCAATTCCATTATGACACGTTCATCGCTCCTATTTTATTTATTTTATACACAAACATATATTTCTGTTAAATTTGTAAACACGTAATAAATCATTGTGAAATAAAATATTGTATTTTTATTCATTCGTTATGAGGTTGGGTATATATCTATACTAATATAATAAAGGAGAAGAGTTTTTTGTTTGTTTGTTTAAAGGCGCTAATCTCTGGAACTACCAGTGGGATTTGAAAAATTCTTGTTGCATTTGATAGCCCAATTCTTGAGGAAGATTATGGGTTGATCCCTGGATATATAAAACTACGATTTGTTTCGTATTTTGTATTTCAAATAAAAATTGACGTTCTATAAACAATATAACATGCAATGTGTAACACAATCTCATTAATGGGATATTTTTTTTATTAAATTGGCAACCCAATAACTGTCAATGTCAAAAAAACTAATGAACTTTTATATTATTATTGTTACAGCATTTTATGAAAGATTGTGTTATACATTGCTTGTGAAATAATTAAAAAGAACTTTACAAATTTTTCATAAGAACAATAAAGAATTGAGGAACATAAATTATCACCTAACTTACAAATATTGTTTGGATGTGCCTAACTTTAAACACACTTTTAAAATTAAAGGAAAGTAGACTTTGTTGACACTAGAATAAGTAAGTATTTACTAAACAGACTTTTTTAATCAATGTTACTGGTACATCATTTGTAAGTAAGGATAACTATTAGAGAGTTCTATTAAACGGTGTATAATTTGAGCTTATTTACACTTTGACAAAAGATAAAAGCTGCATCTATTGATGAATATAAAAATGATTGCTGTTTATCGTGTATGGCAACATTATTTTGTCAAATAGTAAATTATTTGAAAACCATTCAATTATTGATTTTATATTGCTTTAAAAACAAAAAATCCAATGTTATAACACGTTTCTTTTACATTGTAACTTTTAGGGCATTCCCTCACGTCCGACGTTTTGTCGTCAAAAAAAGAATACTTGAATTCCATACAACCAACGCACACTTTCTATTTAAAGGTCCTATAAAATAGGCCATGTGTATGGAACAATTGGGTCTACAAAAGTCCGAAGTATGCGATCAACTTTATTATTGTATAGATGAAAGAATTAATAACTGAAGCCAGAACAAGACGTTTAACATCTTTTTCACTTTTTTCTTCCTAAATAATAAATCTTAAGACAATCAAATTTCAAATTACTAAATACCTAAATCAACCAATATGGTAACATGAGAAATTTTGGACATTTCAGCTTATATTCTAACGCGATGTTATTGTCGCCACTTCGTCGTAATAATGAGTTCTATTGCAGCGGTTTAGTGTACATTTTGCATTGCGTGTAGTATTAGTGGATAACGGTTTGCAAATTCAAAATGGATCTTATGACTATATAAATACGGTTGCCTGTAAAAACTGCATCGTACACAATTATGAACACATTACTTTATTTACAATAATATTTCAAACATGTTAAAATGGCAGTATTCGGTCACTATTTATCTAGTAGATATCTTTATAGGCCGTCTCATTCTATTCATTTCGATAGAAAGAGACTACCTTATCAGATGTCTGTCAGATAAGCTATCCGGAACTTATTGGCGACCTGTGAAACAGGTCCTTATTCTTGTTCAATATGTTACATGTATTAGCAGGATTTACTATTTTCTAAATTATGATTAGGGTGTCTTTCCACGAAATATACGTAGCGACAGATGTATATTAACCAGCCAATAATATCATATCATGATACCTACGATGAGCTAAGCTGTGAATATGAAGCGATGACTACGCAGCTCTGGTGGAAAGCCACCCTTACCAAAAAAAAAATCCTGTCTTGATTTTTGGGTCCTTTTTGGCAGTTTCAGTTAAAAAAAAACATTTTACAAACACAATATCGATACATAAGTTGTCGATACATTAGCGATAATATTAAAGGGGCTAATGATTAGATTATTACTTATAATTTAGGGATCAGATGGATCTGAGGATGTATCTTACCCTACTAAACTATGAAAGACATAAAAAAAGGAAATCCGATGCAGTTTTATTACAGATGCAGTTTTGACATTACATTAAATGAACAAAAATGTCCATAGACAGAAAATAGAAGAGAAATAAGTCGTCAATTTTTTAAAACAAACTTGAGCGCTTTATAAAAATATAAGAATCATCAATTTAGTATTTAGACACGGTGCGCCAAAAGAATACATCGTAAAGAATAATTTCATATTCAGTTTTGACAAAATACTAGTACATATTATAGAATGTCCATCAAAACATAAGTCTAATTTTAATAGAAATAATATCCTGTAATATTCCTCACACACGGCCATCTGACCCTACACTAAGCAGATCTTGTACTACGGAAACCAATAACTGATGTACTACATATACTACGTCATTTTCTCTCTTACATAGATCACACCCACACTCAGGACAAACAGACATAAATATGGGCACAAATTTCTATCCTGGATGAGAATCGAACCCACCTGTATATGAAACAATATGAATTTGAATTTTCGAGTCGAATTTATAACAATTGAATTTAAATTCTAGATATATGACATACGGTTTTATTTCACTTAACTTATGTTTTGATGCTCTTTCTATATACCAATATTGGTTTTAATTATTGACCACAGAAATAGGGTTAGAACTAAAGATTTTATGTCTAATAATTCACTTGATTTCCCTAAATGAAGTCTCAATGAAATCAATTTGTCTATTTCCCTCTTAAATAAGCGATTGATATGCAGTGACACAATATAATAAATTAGTATGTTACTATAACATTCAGTTAGATTTGGTACATCAAAATGCATTAATTCCATTTTAAATTAGACTTTATTACGTACTCTATTAGGTTACAAACTATATATGATATTCGGTATTCACAGATTATGTAACGTTTATTTATACCAACTGACATTTATGTCATTATGTACATATTTAGTTTTATGAAAATATTCGCGAACAAAATAAATACTTGAAAAATAATATCTATAGTGTCGAAAGGTATCAAGTGAAGCTAGAAAACATTTAAATATGTGTTTTATTGCAATGTAAATAAAACATAATATAATAACGGCATATTATAAAGTGGTCACCAGTCTTCTCAGAAGGGTATTTATTAATAATAATTATCGAATGATTATAAAATGAGTAATTTTTCGTGTCACAAAAAAAAATTGTAGCTTTACGCAATTTTGAAATTCAGTTCACATTATGACCACTATATGGCCCCATATTTATAGTAAGGTACAGTCAGCAGAACAGTGAAAAAATAATAAAAGAAAATTCATACGAATTATTTTAAAAATGTATGTGGAATATAAGCCTGTGCTTCATCTGCAGTTATGAGACTATACTTTCTACGCTACGTGTGCTACTTTCAGCCACGTCGAGTACAGTCAAGCATAAAAACGTTAACATTCTTATCATTCTATGTATAAAAGTGCGCATTTCCAAAGTACTTTTACCCACACATATCGTTTCACTGTTCCATCAACTGCAATTAACAAGTAAACGCAGTACTACCGCAGTTTGGCTTGCCTCTGTTGCCACACCGCATACTTAGCGCAGGCGGTGTCGATCATTTGGTTCATGTGCTTGGTCATAGATGTCGCTAGGGGGGTCAGGTCGCGGAGCATTTTTTCCTGCAAAAGATATGGGATATGGGAGGTAAAGAATATAATTTAATGTCTATATAATTTATCTTGTACACTAGGAAAAATTCTAAGCGATAATACCTCTTAATAGGCCTTTTCTTTTCTGTAAAAATATGCGCACATTTATACACTACACCTACCTCAAAAGGTCTAAGTTTAACGTTCCTAAACCGTAGCAAGGCATCATAAAACTTTTCGGCGCGCGCAGCGTTGTCCTCCGCGTCACTACTGGCGCCGGCTCCTGGCTGCGGGAAACATCGCCACAACTCCCTGAGTAGTTCTCCGCCGGAGAGGTAGATACGGTGTAATTCTGACTTCACTTCTGTTGGTATTAGTTCTGCAAGAAAATACGATGGTGAAGATAACGACTATGAGATGAAATTGTGTTATACAGTGTTAGGGTATTTTTAACCTACTTCAAAAAAAAGGAAAATAAAGCCTGATAGTTAGTTATCCTCTACCACCCTCAATTATGTCGTCACCGTCTACCGGTGTGTTCCAGCAAGTGCACCGGACAGCAAGTTCTCATCACGGTGTGTCACGGTTAAGAGGTAAAATTCAAGTTTAACCGCCGCCGCGCCCGCGCTCACCCGCACCGGCCGCGAGCACTGCTGCCGACCGCTGCACCACGCCTGACGTACTACACTACACTACACTACATACAGTATACTCACGCGCCATGGTGGCAGCCGCGTGCTGCCGCATGAGCGCGCCGCCCGGGCTGAGCTCCCCGAGGGCGCCGACCGCCGCGCCCGCACTCACCCGCACCGGCCGCGAGCACTGCTGCCGACCGCTGCACCACACCTGACGTACAACACTACACTACACTACATACAGTATACTCACGCGCCATGGTGGCAGCCGCGTGCTGCCGCATGAGCGCGCCGCCCGGGCTGAGCTCCCCGAGGGCGCCGACCGCCGCGCCCGCACTCACCCGCACCGGCCGCGAGCACTGCTGCCGACCGCTGCACCACACCTGACGTACAACACTACACTACACTACATACAGTATACTCACGCGCCATGGTGGCAGCCGCGTGCTGCCGCATGAGCGCGCCGCCCGGGCTGAGCTCCCCGAGGGCGCCGACCGCCGCGCCCGCACTCACCCGCACCGGCCGCGAGCACTGCTGCCGACCGCTGCACCACACCTGACGTACAACACTACACTACACTACATACAGTATACTCACGCGCCATGGTGGCAGCCGCGTGCTGCCGCATGAGCGCGCCGCCCGGGCTGAGCTCCCCGAGGGCGCCGACCGCCGCGCCCGCACTCACCCGCACCGGCCGCGAGCACTGCTGCCGCTGACCGCTGCACCACGCCTGACAACACAACACTACATTTATAGCTGACTAGTTTCTTCCACAGATGAATATATTTTACAGATGAACAGCTTCTAGGAACGCGCGGCGGTAGGTACTTCACTACATTCGCAGCGATGTGTGCGTGAGCGTCCACCGACGGGTTCACGTACGAGACGCGAAGGGGACACTTCGGGTGACTTCAGCGAAACGAGGTGACGAGCTTTAGGAGCGGCGATCGGGCGGGCGTCAGTTTCTCTTTAGGTAGAAATAATAATTGTTGTGCTTTTCGATACGCACCGCTGCCTCCCATGCTGCTCGTTTACGCGAAAATTATTAATTACTAAGTACCTACATCGGAAAAGTAGTTCATTCTTGCAGTGGGTGCATGAATAAATACCAGGAGGAATATAAACATATATCCTTTTTTACATACCCCAAAGATCGTGACAGGTAAGTACATACCTACCATTTTATTGAAATGAAACAATTTTCTCCACTTAAGGTTATGTAGGTACCTACCTACTAATCTATATGCTCTAACTAACCTAAGAAGTCGATTTTAACTTACTTACTTTTAATCGTCGAACCGATTTGAAACTTTGCATTTGGTACCGTCGAGCTGATCTAAGCATGGAGTCAGAAGTTGTATAGTAGTATTTATAATAAGTAGGTAAAACATTATTTTTAAAATAAATTTATTTCCTTGTGTGACAACCCTACAAGAATAGGCTAATATAATCGACGATCTTAGGGAACTGTTGCTCTGTAGGTTAATTCCTCTGTGCTTCTGCCCCATGGATCTTATGTTTTCCCGAGATAAAAAGTACCCTTTATGTTATTCCAGGCTATCTATGTGCCATGTTTCATTCAAATCCGTGCGTGATTGCGTGCGCACAAACATCCAAATATACAAACTTTCTCATTTATAATATTAGCAGGATGTTTTTTTTTTTTGCTTAGTAAAGTACCACAGTATCGTGGGTAAGAGTGCGCATTTTATATTTATCACAACGTTGATAAATAAATATATGAAAAAATGTGTGTAATGCATTTTGCGACAATTTTCAATTGGAAATGCCCCTGATATTTCTAGACAATTTATTATGTAGGTACATGTTAAAACCTATCACATTAAATATTTCGGTTAAAAATTGGTGACACCCTTGATGCGACCGGGGAGCATAACTAGTGTAGTATGAATATTTTCTCACCTGACATATTGAAGCTAGTGCGGACAGCGGCGGCGGATGATTCGTATGTACATGCGTTTGATTCGATTGAGATGACGGCCCTAGTAAATATCTTTCTATCTGTAAAGAAATATAATATTTGACGGGCCGGTTGGCGTGGTTTGTAAGATACCCTATCTATCGCCACAGGTCGTGGGTTCATTTCCCACTCGGGACAGACATTTGTGTGCATGAACATGTCTGTTTGTCCTGAGTCTGGGTGTATTTTGTATATATGTATGTATTTACAAAAGAAAAGTAGTATATGTAGTATATCTGTTATCTGGCTTCCATAGTACAAGCTCTGCTTAGTTTGGGGTCAGATGGCCGTGTGTGAGGAATGTCCCAGAATGTTTATTTATAAACTTATCAGAGAAAATTTTACATGTAAACAAGATTTTATTTCTCAATTTGTATATTGTACCCATATTGCATATTTTGCAAAATTTGTAAAAATACAGCCAAAATAGTCAGATAATAAAAATAATATATAAAAAATGCACCCTTGCCGAGTTTCTTGCCGGTTCTTCTCAGTTGAAGGCTGACTTCCGAACCGGTGGTAACTTCAGTAAATTCTACCTTCATAAGTGGTCTTCTAGGGCTTAAACTGAATAAATGGCTTTTACTTTGACTGAACAAAAAAAGAATATCGGTTTGAGTTATAGTATCGAACTTTTTTATGAAATGAAAGCTTTCGGGTTTATGTTTTTATTTTGTATGAGACTAGAATGTAAATTTTATATTTATAAAATAATAAAATTTATATTTCTTTCAACAATAGATTACAAATATCACTTACTTTCGATAATTTCAACTCTTGCGCTTCCACATTGCAACTACTATCCTCCAAATCTTCATAATGTATCTTCTCCAATATCCTCTTCTTCTTCTCCGGTGGTTCACTACTAGTTTTGTCATCCGCCGGCCTCTTGTCCACTCCGTTGGTGTCTTTGACTCCGTTCACAACATCTTTGTTGTTGTTATTCGAAGTTTTACTACTTGTGTTATTGCTACCGTTATTACTATTACTAGAATTCGTTTTATGACTAGCTTTTAGCACCTGGAAATAAGATAAAGAAATAATAATATTAAAAACCGGCCAAAAAGTTGCGTACCATTATCTATAAAAACGGCAAAAAAATCATGTCTGTTGTATGTGAGCCCAGGCAACAGAAATAAATTATCTGTGAAAATTTAAGCTGTCTAACTATCACAGTTCATGAGATACAGCCTGGTGACAGACGGACAGACAGACAGACGACAGCGGAGTCTTAGTAATAGGGATCCATTTTACCCTTTGAGTATGGAACCCTAAAAACGGAAAGAGAACGATGGGTGGACCAGGATCTAATTAGCTAAACTTTTCCAAAAATAGGAGCTGGAAGAGGCCTAAACCCATCAGGAGTCCTTAGCATAATTATGTACTTAGATGTGATTTTTAATTTTAATTTAACAAGAATTAATTTTATACTGCTAAAGAATCAATATACTTTTTTAATTTACTAATATTAAAAAATATACCAATGGTAATATTGAATGACAGTTGCATAAGTTTTGTGGCATATTTGTAGTGCAGGGTTTCTCAAAGTGGAGTTGGCATACTGATACACTTGACTTACCGGTCAATTGATTTCTTTTAACCTGGACTGTATCTTTAAAAATCTAATTTCATTTCTACACATTTTCTTATTCACACAATATTCTGATAAGTTTATTAGGGGTTTGTTGGGCCACAAGTTTGAGAACCCCTATTTTTTTTAAAGTAAATAGTCTGTTACCATAATAGAGTGTTGGTTGAACCGCTTAATCATGTTCCTGTGTATGGAGGTGGTATCCCCGCGGTCTCGGTCGTGGTGCCCCGAGGTCTCCTCCAGCAGGGGCACCGGCTCCGTGAACTGGGGCAGGTCAACCTGCATACAACATTCATAAACATAATTATAATTAGATGATTTCCCCATATTAGAGATTTTGCAAGGTCCGGGCTGACTTTGTTTTAAATAATTTGAGCTTTTTGGCTTCAGACTAGTGTCCGATGGATGGTCTATTTCTGGCCGAAGTAAAAGTCGGCCATCGCCATAACCTTCGGCCGGAGGAGGATCATTTATTGGGCTTAAAAATCCTAAGAAATTCAGTTTAAGATTGGCTAAAAATTATAATATAAATTATTTTAAAACTAGAAACCTAGGTAAGTTAGAAATTTTCGGCTTCGGCTAAAAGTTCGGCCCATTTGCACGGTTTGTCCAACTAGTCAGTTTATCAGTCCGACCATCATTAAAGTAGGGTATTAGCCTGTATTTATATAAATTGTTCAACACTAACCAATGTATAAAGCATCTAAAAAAGGGGAAGTCACGATTATTTTATTGAATTTATCCTTTTAATGATTTCTATATATTAGATGTTATTGTGTTCATTTTAATGTTATTTTGTTTTTAAATTCTGTGGGTTCCGACTGAAAACCAGCGCGAGGGTTAGTTTGCAACCCTAGCATTATGCTGAGTCGGAACCTATTCCGGGCATCACGCAACATTACATTATTATTTGTTTCTTGTGTTTTTATATAGTATTTCGTGTGTGAGTAGACCTACTTAATGTAATGTTGTGTGTTGTCCTGAATAAATGTATTTCTTTCTTTCTTTTTTCTTTTAATTTTGGCCGAAGCCGGAGCTTAGATCGGACACTACTTCATAATACTCTAGCCTTCAGTGTTATAATAATCTTTTTTTTTTTATAGGTGCTTGACTACAGATATTCAACGGTAGGCGGGTTCTAAGTACCGGGTTTTATGTCTATAATTAAAGATATAGTATGAACGAGACATACCGTGAGATCTAACGTAGTATGTTTCATGGCCGAGGCTATAGCTTGGTCGTCCAATTTGGCACATTCACCGAACAGGTCCTTACTTGATGAAGACGCTATACGATCCCTGAAAGGAAGACAAGATAATTAGTTTAACTTTGGGCCAGAACCGTCTGTTTGTTTGATACCATTTGACGCCTTAACGGCACAACCAATCGTGATGAAAATTCAGCACGCAGGTAGCTTATAGCATAGAGAAGGACATACACTACTTTTATACTTTTATTCCGAGAGCGCGGGTAGAACCGCGGGAGACAGCTAGTACAAAATAATTGTACGATTATTCCGTACAAAATCACTCACCTATGAAAATAATGTGACTGAAAGAACTTGGTCCAAAATTCCGCTTCGGTCATCTTATTTGGTACATAGTCGACGTGTTTCTTCCTAACTGCCGGATAAGTTTTGAATATGGCGTCTATAATATCCTGTGTTAGATTGTACTTAAGACCGTTACACCCGTCTGTTTGAGGCTGAATGTCGGCCAGGAAAGCGCCCGACACACCTAAAAAGGATAAAATTATAAAATTAAATTATTAAACCCAAATGTTACTTTTATAACACGGGCCGGTTGGCGTGGTTGATAAGATACCCTATCTATCACGCCACAAGTCGTGGGTTCGATTCCCACTCAGGACAAAGATTTGTGAGCATGAACATGTCTGTTTGTCCTGTGTCTGGTTGTACACTTAATCTTATAATATATATAAATCTCCTGTCACGATGTTTGTCCGCGATGGATTCCTAAACTACTTAACCGATTTTAAATTAAATTGGCACACCGTGAGCATCTGGTCCAACTTGAGACATAGGATAAACGGCTGGACCGATTTGGATGAAATTTTGTGTATGAGTTGGACAGGATAACGTCTGCTGGGACAGCTAGTTATCTATATATGTATGTATTTACAAAAGAAAAGTACTATATGTAGTATATCAGTTATCTGGCTTCCATAGTACAAGCTCTGCTTAGTTTGGGGTCAGATGGCCGTGTGTGAGGAATAATGTCCCAGAATATTATGATTATTTATTATTATAAATAACTAACTCCCGCCCCGCAGTTTCACCCACGTTCCCGAGGATCTTGTGTTTTCCCGGGATAAAAAGTAGCCTTCCTCAATAAATGGGCTATCCAACACTGAAATAATTTTTCAAATCGAACCCTACTGGTTCGATTCCTGAGATTAAAGCGTTCAAACAAACAAACTCTTCAGCTTTATAATATTAGTATAGATATGTATAGATTATAATTATTATACAGCATTTTAACTTTAAAATCTTGTTGGAGTGTCTAAAAATAACATTGTTGGAAATACATGGTGGAAACGATAAGTATGTCCAATCATATTTTTCGTTAATTTACATTTACAATATTTTACATTTACTTTACATTATAAAATACTTAGTATTTTTGCAACTCCCATACATTTACTATGCGGTTGAATCTTGGCGACAGTTTGGCAACAGTAGACTTTGATCCTCGCATATTGTTTACGTTAATTTATGTTCTATATTTAAATCAAGGCCAGTTTCTTTTTAAACCAACACCAAGGCCAATATTGAAGGGCTTTTTTAAGACCTCTAGGTTGGTATTGTTCGTCTTTATAATTAGTACTTGATCATTTATTGGGTTTACACAGATTAATAATATGATGTGCGCGAAAGAGACATCAGATGGCATTCTGGGTATATAACCTTCATACACACCAACAGACCTGTAATTTTACTATTTATGTATATTTATAATTTATAATACTTGCCAGCCTCCTGTTTAATATTACTAGATTCAGTATAAAGCTTAAGCGTTGGAGTATTCCAGTACTCTTCGCTATTAATCACTTTTGATATCACAAGGTCCTCATATAAATGCTTTAGAGTTGGATGGAGGGACAATAACCTGAAAATGTTTATAATCTTTAATATATATAAATCTCCTGTCACGATGTTTGTCCGCGATGGATTCCTAAACTACTTAACCGATTTTAAATTAAATTGGCACACCGTGAGCAGTCTGGTCCAACTTGAGAGATAGGATAAACGGCTGGACCGATTTGGATGAAATTTTGTGTATGAGTTGGACAGGACAACGTCTGTGGGACAGCTAGTTTATTTATATGCTTCAAAATTACAAAAATAACATTTAAAATACTTAATGATTTAGTTTTCTTTTACTTTGTAAAGTCTTGTGATTGACCACAATCTCAGCATGGTTAGTGATGTGGTCAAAACCTATAAGGAACTGGCTCTCAAGTGCTGCTTTTCAACTTGAGTATGTAGCTAGCCAGACAGGTACTACACAGTACCCTACCACCGCACTCAGTTATGACTTAGTACACCTGCACTTGGTTATTAGTTGGTAGTGTAAAAACATTTTCCTTACTTAGACTTCATCTCAAGTTCACCATCAATCTGTCTCTTGAACTTGGGCAATAGATTCTGGAGCAACATCTTGACCTGATCCCTATCCTTGGCCTGGGCCTCTGCTCCACTCGGGTGGACGAAATGGAACGTCGAACATGTCCCATCATGAAGTACTACTTGTAATTGAACTTTTGGTTTGCCTACCGGTGAGATTTTTTGAGCTGGAAAGAATTTTTTTATATAAAATTAATATTTATTTTGTCAGAAGTCTGACAAGCAGGCAGACAGTCCACCTGATGGTATTTGGCTACCATCATAGACATTAGCAATATCAGGAGCATTGCCAATGTAATGCAGACCTTTATAAAGCCTAGAAGGAATATGCCTTTTATCTACAGAAATATAGCAAAGTACACCAAACATTTGATTTGATTTGATCACCAAATGTCCGTGCTTATATGGTTTACCAATGTAAGGCAATGAATGATATCTCAATGGTAGTGACATTGGCTGCTATAGCGTAATTCATGGGTTACAGCTTGAACTATGAGTGAATTAAAATTTTGCAAGGGAAGCATACCATAGTTGTACCACATTTTGAAGTATGTACCTTCGCTGGCTACTACAATAGCTCCACCATTGGACATTATTATTGCTTACCACAGCGAGATTGTGTACATCAAAATATGTAAAAGAAGAAAAAAAATGGGTTCCTAAATAATTTTCCTCCATTCTTTTCGAAAGAAAGAGACAGTACAGATATCTGACAAATATACTATACGGAACTTATTCGCAACATGTGAAACTGCCCCTCAATTATTTTAGCATCACTTCTGATTCTGAATCAAAACTTAATGACTTTGTTAGGTTAGTTTAAATAGGTAAGAATATGTGAAACATAATTATTTTAGTGTAAGACCTTTAATGACCATATTTTGACCATTACTATCCTATCATTTCATTTTATTTCATTTCATTAAGAGGTTTGCATATTGAAAAATATAGATAGATAAACAATCCTAACCATATACACATTCATATTATGTTTAGGATTATATTCAATCTATGGACATCTAGGACATCTCATTACTGAACATAAAGGCTTCAACATAGATATCTACAAAGAACAGTATTGAACTGCTTGCATCCAATGGAAAATAGGATTAATTTATTTATTCAAATAAAATTTACATTCTACTAATGTTTGGATTACAATGATGAGAAAAAATATGGTATCTACATATAAACTAAATAATAGCCTGCAGTTTTAATAAATTAATAAGTACCACCAAAATAATTGTAAAATTATGAGCTCATTATACAAATTAATTTATTGTTATTATAATTTATGTTTCCAAATGAAATGTTAAATTTGTTCAGCTGTTAACTTCAACAGACAAAAAGGTATGTCAAGGTTAAATATAGTTTTAACAACACAGTCAACATTGCATTCCAAAGGTACAAGGTTTGGTATGGGAGCCGGTGAAATTACAGGCACAGAAGACTTAAGACCTTCATGTCTCAAGGTTGGCAACGCATGAGTGATACCCCTCGCAGGGAAAATATAAAATTGTATTTTCTTTGCCCATGGTGTTATGAGCGTCTATAGGCTACGGTAACCGCTTACCATCAGGTGGGCTATAAGCTTGATTGCCACCTAAGTAGTATAAAATATATATATATAATTATAAAAAACATAAATGGTGTTCCAATTAACAATGACAACTTGTAAATAATAAAAAAGGACAGACAACAGAACCAAAAAATAAGAACAGATCAATTAAACTGAAAAACATATTAGATAAAATTATTGCAATAAAATGACATAGGAACTTGAAACTTTATACATTGCTCACACCCAACAAATTGTTCTAATAAGGTTTCAATCTATCATCAAAAATACAGCAAAATGTATGCAAGATGTAGAGATTAATGTGAATGGGATACAAATAAAAAAGAGAATGAATTCCGGTGTAGTATACAAAAGACATTACTCTGTGTGAAACCAAAATCATATCTCATCATTTTAAGATAATTTGCAAAAGCCATAAGCCATTATTGATGAGGTACTATTGATGCTACTGTAATGTTCTTACCTTGAGCTTATGGCTCATATTCATGCTGTATCAATATATTTTTGTGTCATCATACATTTATTCCATATACTAAATTTTGGTGTACGTCTAAAACCTGATGATGATGATGAGGATTGTAAGATGTACACAACTTACTTTTAATATCAGCATATTTGTGTGAAACAGCAACTGTATCCCTATTCTCTAACATCCATGCCAGTCTTTGATTCATCACATACAATGTTCCATCGCCTTTCTTATACCGCACATAACCAACACTAAGCAACACGTCCTCCGAAGATGTGGTCATTTTAAACTTGGCCACTCAGAGACAGGTTTATCATCAAAAAGTTATGATTTCAAAACTCCACAACTTGGTACTATAAGGTGAATATCCAAACTTGATTTTAATTAGCTTATTCGTGCGGTGCAGTTCTGTTTTCACGTGGCACAACTAAATTATTTTGTTATTAATGCTGCTTTTCGAGTATAAAAACGAAGAATTAGGAAATTCTATCTACAAAAAGCTTAACACAATCCATCAACCATTAGCGAATTTGACAAACTGACTGACATGACAGTCAGTTATTTTGTTTTTTTTTTGTATGGTTTGTGCACGCAAAATGGTATACAGCCTAGTAATATCGATTTGGTCGTCAATCAACAGAACAATCGACTCAAAAGTTTTTGAGTATTATTAAGATTTTTTTATACCAATATGGACAACTTTAATTTGTTGTTACATTGTAGGTGTATCTTACAAATAAATATTTTAGTAGGATAAAACAAACAAACTTGACCATTAAAAAAAAAAAAATGTTTTTCGTACTTTATCTTGACTTTGAATTATTCTTGTCAATAATTTATTACGCGCAAACAAAAAAAAGTATTTTCATGATAAAATTTTAATAGTAAATACGTTTTTAGTGTCATAAAAAATCACTGTTGGTGTTATTTATAGGAAATGTTTATGCAATGAAGTACAAATCTGTCACGGAAATTAATTGGAGTGCGTGCTATTAAGCTGATAAATAAAATGTGCAATCAATACTTTTTACGATTTGTTTGACGACTTTATACAGGTACTATTCTGTCCTTCTATTTTCAAACAATATCATAATTGCGAATTTGTGTGGATGTTTCAGATTTGGTTGAAAGTGGGTACCTAAAAATGGGTGGTGTTCTATGGATGGAGCATACCCTAGAATAACATAATTATGATCTCCCGAAACAAAACAGTAATATTAATCAACAATAAGTATTAGAAATTTGTAAATATATAGTTGATACAAATATATATATACCATATTACTGCATAGAGTTACATGCTAAACGGAACGCTTCAAGAGACCGCCATTTAAATATTTTATTACAGCAACACTAAACATTGACAACCCAAAATGCAATCATGGCGCACGGGGCACTGTGTTTTTAGAATGCTGAGAAGTTTTTACGTAAACACTTCGTTATTTTGCATTGTAATCGATTTATGTGTATTTATTAACTATCCTTGAGTTTTGAAGATTGTATTGAAGCATACATGTGTGTTCCAAACTCGAAATTTTCACATGTTCGGAATCACGTCTCTGTACTACTAGACACTTGGAGGTATAAAAATCATGAGATTTGCTGTTTTTGAAGTCCTACAGATCATCAAGTAATTGTGTTATATTATAAGTATGACGAAAGCTTTCAATTATATTATTGCTGATCACTTTACGTTAATTTACCGTAATATTAGCGATATATTCGTTTGTTCCAGATAACTTTGTTGGTGTCATAATGTCAGAGGCGTACGCCCGTGAGATACTGCGAAGGAATGTTGCGCAAATATGCCAAACTATAGGATGGAATGGTATAAACTCTACACCACTTGACATCCTGGTGCACATACTGGAGAAGTATATACTGTCACTTGGGACTCAAGCTAATAGATATGCTGAACAATTTAATAGGACTGAACCAAATTTACATGACTTAGGATTAGTATTTCGCGACCTTCACGTACATTTACCAGAGTTATCAGAGTATATACGCAGTGTACCACCCGTACCGGCCCCTGTCAACACTG
Source organism: Tetheella fluctuosa (assembly GCA_951216915.1). NCBI lineage: Eukaryota > Metazoa > Arthropoda > Insecta > Lepidoptera > Drepanidae > Tetheella > Tetheella fluctuosa. The sequence continues at coordinate 2,485,776 of OX578234.1, read as the reverse complement.
ACAAGTTTCCAAAACCAAAAGAATCTAATTTGAATTTACTAAAGCCTGGCAGTCATGAGGTTGTTACAAGACCTGTGCACGTTCATGAACATCTGCCTCCCATGTATCCTGAGAAGGAAAGGGAAACGCCTGCTGTAGCTGGTACTGTTGAAATACATCAAAATGGCATTGACAGTGTCAATGAGAATACCAGTAATGCAACGTGCACCAGCCCTGAAATATCAGTCACAGACAGTCCAGACAACAAACCTAAGGATTTATTCAAGAGACCTATTGATCCAGTCTCATTACCAAATAGTAAAAGGCCAAGGTTACGTTTGGATGAAGAAGAAAGGACTAGAGAAATCAGCAGTGTGATGATGACTATGTCAGGTTTCTTGTCACCGGCACGAGAAGGCAAGCTTCCTGAGGCGAGACCGCCGACAGTCATTTCAGAAAAACATTTCGATAAACACAAAGCAAACTCTCATCATTCTAATGTTACAAAAGCACCAATTATAGAGAAAAGTGATAAGAAATCTAAGAAAAATAAATTATTGAATGGTAAAATTATGAAGAGTAAAAGAAAAGATAAGAGTCATAAAGGTGAGAGTAGTAAATCAAAAGATAGTAGTAAATTGAATAAATATCCACCAGGATATCCAATAAAAAGCAAAGATGTACATCCAACACATCATAATCATGTGACAATGCCAGCGCCAAAGGTGGCACCCCCACTACCCCCTAAACCGTTCATGCCTCCGCCACCAGCTCCTATTCCTGTTCCTGAACCCATCAGACCTGTCATCAAACAGGAACCGATTGATCCTCCACCTCTTCCTCCTCCCCCAGTTTCCAAAAACTCAATACATGGTGAGGACTCTATCCCTGTACCAAGAAAAATACCAATTTCAAGATCTCCACTTGTTTCTAATTCAGTTCCTGTACATAAATCGCAGTCTTCAACAAATTCCCTTATACCTGAAATAGAAATAAAGAAGGAGGTAATAGATGAAGAAGAGAAATTGGCCTCACAACCCGATAGATCAAAGATTAATATATTTAAAAGAATATCGAACAAATCAAAAGAAGATAAAAATGCTCCAGAGGTTGCTCCTGAGAAGTCACAGCTTGAGTCATTGATCTCTAGGTTGCAGAACTCGGCTCACAGTAATGCAATTGAAAGTAAGTCCAATGAGAGTGTAAGAGTGAAAACTGAGGAGTTAGTTGTGAATAATAATGATAATAGTGCTGTAGATTTGTCTAAAGTGATGGACCTGAGAACCAATGAAGTGATCAGCATTGATGATGACTCTTTGGATGTGGGCACGATGCCACCAACTAAGGCCCCTCTACCAGAACCTCGTCCCAGTTTATCTATAAACAAGTCCCTACAAGTACCATATCCCAAAGATGTATCTAGTGTCAGTCCAAAAACTAAAAAGGAAAAGAAACATAAGGATAAAAAGGATAAAATGGCAAAAATAGAGGCAAAGTTATTGAAAAAACAACAACAGCAATTAGCCTTTGAAATGGCACAAGCAGAAAAACAAAGTATGAAATTGAGTGGTTTAAAACCTCCCAAATCAAGCAGGGCAAAACCTGAATCTAAAATGCCACCGATGCCTCCTGGGTTTCCATTCTTCCCTGCGATGCCTCCAGGAAGGGGCATGATGCCTGGGCCTGGCTTAATACCAAACCCTGGACTCATACCTGGCAGTGATTTTCTTGCTGGGCTAGCAAATAACCCAGCGTTGAGAGGCTTGCCAACTACTAATTTACTAACCAATCCATTTGCTCTAGGTCCAGGAGGCCCAGGTCTAATTCCAGGACCTAGTTTCTTGCCTGGCAGTCTCACGCCTGGTATCCGTAATCCCCTTATGGGTATGTCTAATTTTCCACACTCTTCTCGATCATCGTCAATGAAAATACCTACAATGTTGCGTCGTCCGAGCTTAGAAGTGATTCCTGTCGATAACGATGAGGATAGAGGCATGCATAAGTCACCGATGACATCCCGAGAAAAGGACCGTCACGACAAGCAGAAATCTCAGACCATTCCAAATATTTTACAAAAACATAAGTCCAAACCGCATAAAGATCATAAATCGAATTTGTATAAAATGCCGCCTATACAGCCAGATATAACAATAGAGTTGAATCCTCCTAAAGTTGAAGCAGTGCGACAGGAGCCCCCCAGGGCGTCCCCTGTCCCACCCCCTCGCTTACCCACCCCAGAGCCGGTCTTGAAACCGGAACCCGTGCCTGAACCGCTGCCGGTCAAAGCGCCCACGCTGGAAGTACCGCAAGAAAAGGAATTGGAAAACTCTGATAAGAAAAAGGACAAATCACATAAAAAAGAAAAGAAGGACAAAGATGGTATTAAGATTAAGAAAAAGAAAGATAAAAAAGATAAGAATAAAGAAAAGTCTGATAAGAAAAAGGATAAGGAAGAAAAACAAGAACTGAAGGATAGAATAAAAAAAGAGAAAAAGGATAAAAAGAAAGATAAAACAGTAGATGGTTTAGTACCAAAACTCACTTTGAAACTCAGTTCCTCTAATTCAAATTCACCAATGCCGCCAAGTTCACCGGATATTTTCAAATTGAATATAAAACCGGTCATTAAAAAGGAAGAGGAGGAAAGTTCGCCGGCGAAAGAGGAACCAGCATCTCGGGATCACAGTCGTTCGCCGGAGTTAGCTCAAATATCGGCTTTGGTGACGAGACCGCCCAAGCAAAAGCACTCGAAGCATAATCATGTAGGAGAGCTAGATGCGCCACCGTCGTCGTCGCCGCCCCCGCCGCTCGGGACTTCGCCGCCAAGAAAGAATCGCCCTCCTTCGAGTCACTCCAAATACAAGAGGATATTAATTAAGCCGCTGTCTAAAAAGGGTCAGATGGAAAATTTAGACGATGACGTCGCGTCGATGTCTGAGGAGCCGTCGCCGGCGCCTCCCCTGGCATCTGTCGACAAGCCGAGCGGACCATTACCTACTCCTTATTACGTGGACGATCAGGGTAATAAGATATGGGTGTGTCCCGCGTGCGGGAGACCCGACAACGGGTCGCCGATGATCGGTTGTGACGGGTGCGACGGTTGGTACCACTGGGTCTGTGTCGGCATCACCGAGGAGCCCGGGGCGACTGAAGATTGGTTCTGCAAGTCGTGTCTCGCCAAGCGTGTCGCCATGGCGCTTGCCGGAGTCACGTCGGGTAAGAAAAGGGGACGAAAACCTAAAGGGGAAAAAATCAGAGACTGTCATTGATACGGACCTTTCGTTGTTACTGAGATTAGTTATAATTCTTCCGTTCGATAGACATGAGTAAATGCGAATTGTTAATGGATTAATTGTTGAATGATATCATGAAGAAAACTGTTTTCATCATTTATAATGTTATATCATAGGCTTGAATTAAGTATAGATAATAATTGAATATTGACATAAAATGTTGAACATAAAAATAGTGTAGTTACTTGTAATAATTTACCATAATTTTAAATATTTTGTTACGATTTCACTTATTTCTCGTTCGCTCGGTTAGATCAAGATGTAATGCGATTGCGGGCGTGTTATACACTACTCGCGTGTAAACATAGATGATAATATAAGATTCTTTTTATATTGTACAAAAACTGAATTTACTTAAGAAATTGGTGATGTATAAAGTAATGTAGTGAATATTTAAATAAACAGAAAGAAGGCTGGATGTATTTTCAGCTAATATTTGAATATTTTCATATTATAATTTTAATATAACCCTGTTTTTTTTTTTTGTTGAAGTTGTTCCTTCAATATTTGTACAGGGCTAGCATATTCGCGCGATCTCTTTCACACACTTTGCTTTTGCTTATAACGGAAAGAGAAAGAAGTGGAATTTATCGCGTGGAGGTGCTAGTCTTACATCATTCGACATAATGAGAGGAGGCAAATGTAAAATTTTAATTTCAGCCAGTGGCCAATTAAATATATTGGTACTTGAAATGTCGTAAATTATTTTAATCCCTTCATTCTATGCTAGGACTTAATAAGTGTAGTGTGTTATAACACAATTGGTAAAAACCTGCCATAGTTCCTCAGCTAAAACGCTTAAAAGTAAGTCAACCAAGACATGAATTTCGTATTAGAGGTTTTATGACTTCGGGATAGTTATCATCAGCCTATGGACGTCCTCTACCAGACATAGGCCTTTCCTAATAGTTACCACAATTTCCGTTCCTCCACTTTTCTCATCCACCCGCCAGGTTTTGCAGGTCATCGATCTACCTAGTGTAAAAACCTAACTTCCCGGGGTATTGTCCTTAATTGCCATTTTTCATCGAAATCTGTCACATGAAGAAGAGTTTTAACAGCATTGAAGGCGGCTTGACTGTTAAAATAACTTTCAAACCAACATGAGTGGCGCTAGTTGTCTATGAAAGATAGTTTTACAAACTATTTTATTTGAAATATTTCATTACGTATAAATTATTCAGTCTTAGAAAGGAAGACATACAGAAACTATACTTATAGTAGAAGATATTCTCTCCGCCTGCCTCGCATGACTAGAGTAGGTAACTTAGTTTAAAATCTGTAGCTTAGCACCGATGTGTTCCGTCAGCTGCGCTCTTGAGAACCAGTTGTTAGATACAACTGGTTCTGGTTCATTATTCACATTGCTTCTAGCGCTTACTACTTACCTCCAACCACATCATTACTTACCATATTGAAATGTGTGCTATTTTAAATAGTAGCTAGAATATTTAGTTCTTGGTTTTGCCGCATTATGGCGCCCTATTTGCTAGCAATTGCAGAAAGTATGGCGGTTCCTCACGACCTTTACACTTAAAGCGATGATAGCTCAATGGTAGTGGGTTCGAATCCTGCAATGAGCTTGAGCTTTCGTTGATGGACAACATCGTGAGGAAACCATAGCACGGTGGTGCAGTCAGCGGCAAAAGTATCTTGGCACTTTAGTACCGTGTCACATTACACAATTCATAATTTTCATACAAACTGTCAATAAATTATTATGAAAGCGTACTAAAATGCCAAGCTACTTTTGCCGCCGACTGTACTTTGTAGTACCCGCCTGTCTGGCTACCACCCTCTTAGTTCAAAATCTGTTGCCAAGCACCAACCAGTGTCAGCTGCACTTGAGAGCCAGTTACCTTCTAGGCTTTTGTGCTTACCACGTAAAAAATTATGAAGTTGGTTAAAAAATCCTTTGCTACTTAGTGATATGACATGATTATGAAAATCAATGTTGTAGTTCCTGTACTTTTATTATGTCACACAATACAATTATTATTTATTATTTTCTCTCTATACGGTGCTATAAGTACCAATGATATCTATAATTATGTTGTTCGGAAAAAACTTTTTATCTGTCAGTCTATCTTAGGTACCTTTACCACAAAACCACCATCATATACATACATAATAAATTGTTCTTACTTCAAATACAATAAAAGTACATTTAAATACTGGAATTTGTTTATTTTACAAAACAAGCAATAACAAAGCAGCGGTGTTAAATGACAAGAATTAACTATATTACAGTAATAAAATGCTAACAGCCTTAAAGCGTTTTGTAAATTTACGGCGCGGCGGTCAATCTGTAGTTACATTGGCTGCCGAATCTCATAATAAATTGTTTCCAGATACCTATTCAATTCACACTGTCTACAAAAAACAAATCTAAGTCATTACATACACATCAATGAAAGATGCAAACAAAAAAAACCCTTACGTCTTAAAGGTAAACACTTCACATTTATAAAACAGACTCAAATCTACAAGATTAATTTTTACTGGGAGATGTGTTTGGTGGTATGCTTTCTGGGGGCGGTGTAGTCGGATTTTTCTCCTTATTCCAATCTTTGAGTCCCTCAGGCAGCGTCGTGTCTTCGTCAAAGGATCCTGTCCCTTCAACAAATTCTTCATAAGTACTCTTTTCGGGGAAGGGTCGCTTACCGAGCAGTTCGATCATGTCATCCCTACTCAAAATCTCCTGCTTCAATAATCTCTCAGCAACTTTAGCAATGTTCTCCTTATGCTTAGTCAATAATTCCAATGTGTGACTGTGTGCAGTGCCAATTAAAAATCTAACTTCAGAATCGATCAACTCTGCTGTTTTCTCTGAATATGGTTTGTCAACAACCATTTCGCCGGGCTGAGGCATCTCGAAAGACACATTTCCTACTTTTTCATTCATACCATAGTGGACTATTTGCGCGTAGGCACTCTGAGTGATCTTTTTCAAGTCATCCTGGGCGCCTGTCGTAATTCTTCCGAAGAATATTTCCTCACTGACTCTTCCTCCAAGAGTCATGCACATTCTGTCGAATAATTGTTCTTTGCTGTATAGGTATTGCTCTTTTGGTAAGTACTGTGCGTAACCTAGGCCCTTTCCCCTGGGGATGATCGACACTTTGAGTAATGGGTCGGCATGTTGTAGGAACCAGCCTGCGACGGCGTGGCCTGCCTCATGGTATGCTACGATCTTCCTTTCGTCCGGTTGTAGGACGTTTGATTTTTTCTCCATGCCGGCTACTACTCTTTCTATGGCCTGTTCAAAGTTCTTCATATTTATATCATTGGCGAGTTCTCGAGCGGCGATGAGTGCTGCTTCGTTACATACATTGGCTATATCTGCCCCAGTGAAACCTGAAATGACAAAATCATTATTTTACCTTGTGTCACATAAAGTGTCAAGAGAATATCAATAGATTATTATGACAGGGTACTAAAGTGGTGAAGAAGCCGCCCACACTTCCCGTGTGGGCGGTAACTGAGGATACATTGCTAATTCATTGCAATGCTCGAAAGTTTCGGAGAGTCTAATTCGGGCTGGCCAACTAACTTAAATTACGCCGATTGCCGATTGTACTAATTAGATATTCACACAAATATACGACCTTCCAATGATATTGATGAATTCAATCACTTTGATAAAAAATTATTTTATACATATATTTATACATATAGTTAAAAGGCAAATTAAGTTTATTAAAATGTGAATAGCATTTAGATTTTTAGGAACATTGTGATGAGAGGAGTCTTGACCTGAAGGTGACAAAAAGGCTTTTACTAAATGGTAACTAACAATAGGAATCTATAGTGTACAATGAGATGAGGACATCTAGAGGACAGAGAGCATTGCTATGCTTGTTCCTACAAGAGAGATAATGCTTATAGTCAGCAGTCAATGGATAAAAATGTGTGAATGATGAGTTGAATATGTGGATGGTAAAATTTTGGACCCATGTTAGTGCTGTGTAGGAGGGATCTTCATTCATAAGTACCAGGTTTCGTTTTTTTTTTTAATGTGATAGGTTTGACCTCAATAATGTCACCATAGTAAGTGATGATGTAGTCAAAAGTGTCTTTTCAACTTGTCTACCAATGTTCCTCATGATGTTGTTCTTCACCGAAAGCTATAGCTCATTGTAGGTTTCGAACCCACGACCTTCGCCGCGGTATCCGACGATTACCTGAACTATCTATCACACCTTAAATTGATATTTCGCAAACAAATCTTTATATCAATATAGGGTTTGACACAATCCTGTATATTTTTTTAAACTTTTAGACCTTTTTAATGATATGTACACCAAAAAAGGACTTGAACAAAAAAAAACACCCCAACCTTATAGATAGTGTAGGTACCTATGTAGGCTAAAAATTATGAATTTTATTTGATAATAATTTTGTTGCCATCCTAGATATGGCCATGACAGACAGACTGACATGACGAAACTTTAAAGGTTCCTGTTTGACTACAGAACCCTAATAATATAAATATTTCAATTAAATGAAATTTATACAGCAAAAATTACCTGGAGTTAAAGCAGCCATCTTTCTTGCCAGATTTGCCTTGTTTATAGTAGTCTTAAGCGGTTGCAAGTGAACTTTGAAAATGGAAGCCCTTCCTTTAATATCTGGTGCAGGAACAAAGATCTGTCTATCAAATCGGCCGGGTCTGAGTAGAGCCTTATCAAGAATATCAACTCTGTTGGTAGCAGCCAACACAACAACATTTGTTGTAGTATTAAAACCATCCATTTCAACTAACAACTGGTTCAGTGTATTCTCCTGCTCTGAATGTCCACCAAAACTACGGCCACCACGTTTTCTGCCCACTGCATCTATTTCATCAATAAATAGAATACATGGCGCATGTTTACGTGCCATGGCGAACATATCACGGACCCTAGAAGGACCAACTCCCACAAACATCTCTAAAAATTCAGAACCAGAGACAGTGAGGAATGGTACATTTGCCTCACCAGCTGTGGCTTTTGCTAACAATGTTTTACCTGTCCCAGGCGGACCAGTAAGCAAGGCACCTTTTGGAATCTTGGCTCCTAGATCTATGTATTGTTGGGGATTTTTTAAAAAGTTCACAAATTCCATTATTTCAATTTTAGCCTCTTCACAACCAGCAACATCTTGGAATTTTACTCCAATATCAGTTGGGTTAATAAGCTTAGCTGTGGATTCCATGACACCACCAAATAAACCACCCCCTTTACGTCCTCCACGGCCCATCATATCAGCTGATCGTCTCATCATGTAAATTAAAAATCCAATTATGAGTAATGTAGGCAACATACCAGTCAAACTGGATGCTTCAACTTCGGTTTTATAAATAACTGGCACGAAATTTGGCGGGTCAATGCTCATTTCTATCTGAGAATTTTCAAGGTTTCTCTCAAAAGAATCAACACTTCCAATTGCAAACCATATAATTTTGCCTTCAATTGCTGAACCAGGTTGTAATCTAACACGCACCCATTTTTTATTGATGACCTCCAGTTTATCCACTACGCCTTTGTTCAAATACATATTAACAAAATCTCGCCAGCTAATTTCTTTATATCGCAGCTCAAAGTATGCAATAGAAGCAAGTAGGGTAACTATACCCATTGCACCAAACATCATCCACTTTTCTCTATCTTGCCCCTCGTAGCCGCCGCGACCACCTCCCCTGCCACTCGTTGAAGGGCCTGAGAACATATTCATATTCCACTTATCGGTTGAAGAACTTGGTTTTGAGGACGGCGGCGAACTTTTCGATGGCGCTGGCGCCCCATCTTTCTCCGGAGTTTTAGCTTGTTTCTGGCTTGTACCCGGCTGAAAATACTTCTCGAATCCCTTGGGCGGCTTCTTACAAAACTCATACCATTGATTCAATACGGAATCTAGGGCTGGTACACCTACTGGCTGAAGTTTATGCCCCTTGAAATGTAGCTTAGTTAATTGTGATTGTGTTAGCCTTAGACCTTTCCACATACTGTTTCGATTTTTATTTATTTACAATAATTAATATTTTAATCAATATTGCACAATTGTATTTTTAATTGAATCACAAAAAACCTTTGAGAATTATCGTGACAAACATGGTTAGAAAATTCTGTCAATGTCGATTTAGTCTCTCGCTTGTCTCGCTTACTTATGTCAAAATTAGATAAGAGATGTCTTCTTGCCGCGCCGCGTCGCTGCAACTTGATCTATAGTCGATTAAAGTCGTCAAAATTTAATAGGACTGTCTTGACAGGAGGATATCTGACAGTGCAAATAGATATAATTTGACTCGCTAACTTGATCTTAAATATATTCATTCACATAAAAATCGGTCCTGGGTGGGAATCGAATACACGACCTGGAACGTGATTGGTATGGATCTTACCAACGACGCCAACTGGACCGTCAAATTAATTAAGTATTAAAATTAATTGGTTTAAAAGGGGACTGTACTTGCACGGGGTTTTTAGGAAAGAAAGTATGTTTTATATGAAAAAAAAGAAAATAACAAGAAAAACAAGTAAAAAATAATAACCTGAACAACAACAACACAACAATATACTAATTTCACCAAAAAAATAGTATATTCTCTAATACTAACGGCTTTCAAGTATGAACAAGATGCGCTTATGCAAAGTGCAGCTACTTCCAGACATCTTTATATTCAATGTAATGAGCTACCTTGTTATAGGCTTTTTCTTTTAAAACTTTCTTTATGTGTGATTTGAATTTTAAATCAATCTTGGTAACTGAGAAAGGTATTTTATTATAAAAGCGTACACTACTTCCAAGAAAATACTTTTTAACTTTGACTAATCTAAAGTACGGAATTACTAATTTATCTTTATGTCTTGTATTGATATTATGTACCTCTATTTTTGGATTAAATATTTCTATATTTTTACGTATGAACTTTATATTTTCATAAATGTAAAGTGAAGGTAAAGTCATAACGTTTATAGCTTTAAATATTTCCTTTAACGTTTCATGAGGACCCATATTATAAATGTCACGAATTGCTATTTTTTGTAATATAAATATAGTTCTATATCTGCTGCAGCTCCCCACAGTAAAATGCCATATGATAAATGACTATGAAAATATGCAAAATAAACTAATTTGGCCGTCTCGAAATTCGTCAACTGTCTGATTTTCTAACAGCAAATCTTAATTTACCAGTCAAAGATTTTACATGAGGACCCAATTGAACATTTGGTTTTCTTAGAATTTAGTAACAGATTATTAACAGCAAACCATTTGGAGACTAGTGACAAAGTATTATTTACTTTAATAAGTTTTTTGTCTCTTCTATCTACTTTGAAAAATTAATGAAGTATCGTCAGCAAACAGGACGATATCTGAGAGGCCAATTACAACAGAGGGCAATTTTATTAACATAAACTAGAAACAGAAATGGCCCTAGTATCGAACCCTGGTATTTATTATCTCATTTAATTGTCTAAACAAAAACACAAGTCACTCACGGTGGTGGTGGACCCATATAGGATATCTAAATTGCTAAAAAATACCGACACTAAAATAACTCATCCGTACATATTGATTTTGTCAGTCCTATTAGATTTAATGAAATAGAACGCTGAGATATTTTTTTTATTAATAAAATAGAATTTGAATAAAGGGTATAAACTATTTAGTTTATGAAGATGTGATTAAATTAGCTCAAACTGATTTAGTAATCGATTCACTATGTCAGATCCTATGGTCTGGAAGCTGTGCTAGCTAGCGAGCTACGCTACTCCTCTATCTACGCTAGCGAGCGAATAGGTATAATATAGGATATACGTCAAATAAGTACCCGCTGTCAATCCTGTACCGTGAGTTCGCGCCACCAAAGAGGTCCCGTGGAATTAATTAAAATCGATCTTATTTTTTCCCGCATAGAGGTTGTGCTTCTTCTTCTTCTTATTTTCAGGGATGGCAACCCAATCCTCTTCAAAGATCTTCTCAAGCTTGAGTCTTGACCAAGGATTACTACTGCCAGTTTCAAGTGAGGTTGTACTTAGGCTTTATGCTCTAAGAGGTTGTGGCCCTTCGAACGAGACTTCTTTGGTGGTGCGGACTTTAACTGCGTATTCATAGCGTGTCAACGGTGTTTGTGCTGCCGATTTGCTCTTCCGTTAATGTTGGTACCGTTCGATCTTCAAATTTCCATATTTTGAATGAGTTTGATTTAAAAAATAAGCTAGCAGAGTTCGTTGCGAGTCCTTCTCAGATGAAGGCCGACTTCCGAACCAGTCCAGTAGTAACTTCAGTAGGTAGCTTTGACCTGACCTCCTAGTCTTAACTGAATAAAGGTTGTCAGACAAGATAATATATTTTAGACAGCGCTATGCAAGTGAACGAGAAGTTAAGTGTAAGTTAAGTGTAAGTCTAAGGTGTAAGTAGGTAGGTAATTGCTTTCTTTTTTTATCAGTTGCTGTACCTTAAGATAGAATATGATAGCCCCCCCTTATTCAGACCTTCACGGTTGCGGTCACGATCGGGTAGACCAACCGATTGAGTAGTCTACTGAACTGAACAGGATGGCTCCCATTTTGTCATTGAGACTTCCATTTGGAATGAGGCAGTCGATCGGTACACGATCGCGGCAAATGAATTCTGCGACTAACACGGCATCAGCCTAAATTTAACGAAATAAGATCAACCTTTCCGATCGTAATGGCAACCGAATGGGTCTGAATAAGGGGTGCTGCATCGCTTGTGTCGACTTTATTACGATAAATTGTTATGTTACCAAGATACTTTCTTTTCGGTCTACGAAATACTTAGTAGAGTTCTTATTTTGATGATCTGGATGAAATTTGGCACGGAGATAGATAATAGTCTGGAATAGCATATAGGTTACTTTTTATTACGGGAAAATATCTCGGGAACGCGGGTGAAACCGAGGGGCGGAAGCCAGTATACATAATGCTATCATAAGTATCTCGACAACATCCCACATATCACGCCATAGATCATGGGTTCGATTCCCACCCAGGTCAAACATTTGTGTACAAGAACACATCATGTTTGTCTCTGACAGGGTGTTATTATAATTGCTACCTTTCCTTCCTCATTAAACTGGCTATGTAGGTAGGTAATCTAAAAATATCTGTATCTTGAGATCATACCAAAATCTCATAGAAAAAACACTAATTTTAAACACCTACCTAACTAGCCAGAAATTCGAACTTACGTATTTTATTTTTTTATAGTCTGGCAATAACATCGTGTACAGGACCGAATTAATTACACCAAATAAAGATTCTATGAAACTCACTCTCACATGCGTTAACTCAAGAACGCCGAAACAATCTCGCTCTACCATGATCAAGGACTAGGGCCGGCGCTAGTATATTTATTTATATTATTAGTAACTGTGTTACAACATATAAATGGAGCCGCGCCGCACCGACCAAGACTACACAAAAAAACAGTAACATGAATAAATGAAAATATTTTTAATTCAAATATCACATCATACAAGGTAAGAAATCACCCTATTGAGAGTTGCTCTTATTTTAGTCCCGTGTTTACGTGAACAAGCCCGAGACCCTGGAAGCCCTCAAGGACAACATTCGACACGAGTACGAGAATCTGTCGCCCGAAGTTCTCGCCGAAGTGATGAAAAATGCCATAATGCCAATTTGTATAATCAAACCATCCTATGGCAGTTCTATAGGGCTGTAAAGGAAAAACACTATGGTTACAGCCTTGGTTTTTAAATTTCGTGATTTCGTCTAATTAGTTTCCTGCAACCATCATCCAGCTTCACTTGGGCCATGTGTGTACTCCAGTATTCTTGCGTTTCTTTCATTAAAATACCAAGTTTCTTATTATTAGTGTAGCAACATCTATCAAGACTTCCGCTATCCGTGGATAGATGGCGCAACAAGATTCTACATCACACTGACAAAGTTCGTCGAGTACTTAGCATATATACAAGATTCCAACATCTACAGTTGGACCGCGGTCCCCAGGCACTATGACCCAGCCTGGCGGAAGATCTTCCCTTTTCAATGGTGGAGTCTACCACCTTGCTCCTCCATATTAGTATTCGTTTATAAGTTTAGGTATCTGTTGTTCTCTTTGTTCTTTTTACCCATGATATTGGTGGAATCATCGGCCACACGATGGAGCCATAAATCACAAATTGGAATGCCTATACCTATATTATTTTTTTATTATCATATAGGTATACATAGATCATTCGTCTAGACATTTGCACGAGTATCTCCATAGTTTGTTATTTAATCATCACTGAAGTCTGATGAAGGATCTACTTCAATTTTAACAGAAACATTCGTATCACTAATATCATCTTCCTCCACATTACTCAGTGTTTCTGATTCACTTCCTGAACAAAAAGAAGCATCTTTCATTTCCAATGCATATAGAATATTTCCAATTTGTTTTTGTGCTATTGATCTATTTTTATGACTGAGTTGGCTGAGCTTTTGAGCCACAAAATTGCCAAATATAGTACATTTATTTTCTTCCTCAGTATCTTGTATAGGGGGAAAATATTCCTCTTTGATTACATTTTCATTTTCTAATGGATCGGTCTCTTGGATATATTCTGTTTTAATTTCACTTTCTATAGGAAATGTAAATTGAGGTCCTTGGTTTGTGTCGTGCTGAGTATGACGGTGTCGTTGATTGTCGTTGTTGGTGCCCTGAAACAAACAAACTAATTATTATTTATGGAACTTAGGAACAAGCGGTACATAATGGTATTTCTTATTCTGTGGCACAATAGGGTATTATTTTACTCTATATGAGAAAAATATGCAATTGAGATAGCTTAGGCAGTAAACAGTCGGTAAATTTTGTAGTTTTAGTTCATAAAATAACAAAATTAATTTCAGTTTTCACTTTTTTATAAATGAAACAGATATGATATTACGTCATACAGTCATGTAAACTAAAAAGTGTCTACTGATCAACGTCTATAGGTTATTTTTGTTACTTAATATATTTTATTGTTTACGAATAAATCGTAATTTTTATTTAAATAACTCTATGGAAGACGGTTCCGTTAAGGGAAACAATTTAAATTTACCAAGAAATATTGATGGTCAGAAAATTATTTGCTGCAAAACCAGATTTATGTTCTGCTGAATTACGGAATGTTAAAACATCGAAGTATTGTCCTCTTATATTACCTATAGGTAACTCACTTATATTTAAATAAAGCTAAGTATTTGATTGCAACAAAAGGTGCTTAAGTTTTGTTACAGCGACGACGCAATAATAAAATTGTAAAATGTACAATTTGTCCAGAGCGCAAAATGCGAAGGTAATTGTAAGCAGCTTTACTTATAGTGAATGAAAATGAAGAATTGGTAACATGTGTTCAATGCCATGATTGTTCTGCATCCGAATGTGGCTGTGAACATGGAGTTGCGTTTTTGATGTGGGTGCACCGCCGAAGTGAAGAACCATCCTAGATGTCTGTAGAATGTTTTTGGAAAAAGTCCAATCTTGCTAAAGATTAAGTGCAAAAGAAATGGTAAAACAGAAACCCAAGGAATTTGGACCAGAAATGGGGTTGATGAATGAATTTGTGATGGAAAGAAAAATAAATACATACATGCCAGTTCATAAAGCATGAACATAACCCGTGAATAACTATATTAAAATATTAACTATTCTGACATTGCATAATTCAATAATTAAATACAATGATGAAAACTGCGATAGATTTTGAAATGAAAAAAATATATTTATTAATCAATTTTATTTTTGCTTTGTGTTTTTGGCTCTGAACTACCTGTATTGCTATATGTTCCTGTACTTGAATGATTAGAACAGCTTTGTCACATTTATTTTCCATAGAAGAAACATCCACTGGTGTCTGTGAATCTGTAAGTGAATAATAATCAAAATGCTTGTATGATAAACTACATAAGTGATAAAGCCTACTATATATCTAAATAGTCTTCTCAGTCCAAGTGTATTCCGAACTAGTGGTAGAATCTATTTAATAGTAACATTCATAAGTGCCTTATCAGGGCCTAAACTGAATAAATGAGTTTGACTTTATCCAAACTAATATTATAAATGCAAATGTGAGTTTGTTTGTTACCTTTTTACACCTAAACCGCTGAACCAATTACAATGACATTTGGTATGCAGATAGCTTATGGTATGGAGAAGGACATGGGCTACTTTTTTTCTCGGGAACACAGGTAAAACCGCGGGGAAAGCAAGTAATATTATAGATGTGAAAGTTTGGATGGATGGATGGTTGTACCTAAAGATGCCGGAATGGCTGAACGGATCTGGATGAAATTTGGCACAGAGATAGATTATAGTCTGGAACAGCTCACTGGCTACTTTTAATCCCCGGAAAACATAAGATCCCACAGGAACGCAGGTGAAACCGCAGGGCAGAAGCTAGTAGAAGATTAAAGTAAGCAGTGTCATGAAGTTTGGCAACAAACACTAGGCCTTGGTGATTTAATACAAGGCTTCTGTTAAAAATTATGAACTAGGTACATTTAAATATTATATATATGAATAGAAAATTACCTTCAATGCAGAATGATGATATCTTGCTGTTTTCTTCTATATAATCTTGTATATTCTCTTTAGATATATATATTCTTGGCCTTTTAGCTAAAGCAAGATGAGATTCATTTGAAGCTGACTTATGTTTTCTATTCCAATCGAATCTGGAGGGTATGCAATGAGGTTTCAATCGAATTCTTTTTACTGAACCCATTATCTTGTACCGCGTATAGTTTTCCATGTCGTTTTCCAACTGAAAGAAAGAAAGAAAAACCATTTATTTGACAGACACAAACATCAGTGAAATTACAATAGTACAACATATAACAATAAAAGTGATTGTGCCGCCAAACAGGACATCGAAGTGTAAGTGTGGAACGGTCGAAGTGTACGGGAAAAAGTAAAAAACACAGAAATAATGTTATAAAGGAAAGTTATAATATTAAATGCTAGTGTGGGTGTGTGAATTAATTTTAAATAAAATGTCTACATAATAAAACATAGGTAATATAATAATAAATACATACTTATATATGTAAGTATAATATAATGTAACTGACACATAACATATAAATTAAAACATACTACTAGCTTATATAACCTCAAAATATGAACCGAATGCCAAAATTGACACTTTTCTACGTTACTTATAGTGAAAGATATTTTAGATAGGTAGTGAATATATAATACATACATCAAAATGATCTTCACAAAAGTACAAACGAGTTTTTTTAGACAATTGTTCTGGATCCCTTTTCGCAAGTTTGAACCAAGTTTTTCTCATATTTATTTCAGTTGGAACTTGAATCCATAACATGTCCGGTGATTTTACACTAGTATTCATGCATTCAGGAACAGCACACCAATGATAACGAAAATAACTCATTTTTAAATTATGAAAATTTATAACTGCAATAGAGAACAATATCACTTGTTTACATGACCAACTGACGTATTATCATAGCGTATTATTATGTCATGATCACAGACAGAGTAACATACATAGCGTGCAGCGTTTTCGTCAAATTACGCGCGAAAATTGAATGTTTTTAAATGCATTTCTATGGCGAGTCGATTGAATACTTTAAAAAAAACGACACAACACAAGATTGCGATATGCGATAAAGGACAATGCCAAAAATCTAAATCAAAACAAAAAATCAAAGTTTAACTTTTGTTTTTAGAGACCTACCTCCAACCAATGTTCTTTTTGTATATATTTACAAACTAAATATGAATAAAATTGTTTTAGTAAAAAAAAAAAATTATGTACCTACCTATTTGTAACGCGTCTTTCCATTTTAAGAGTTCATTGTATACTTATTTTTACAATTATATTGCATTTTCGGCACTATTAGGTCTATTGTAAGGAACCAATTGTTTAAGAATTATATAGTTTGTATATGACTGTTTGTTGCCATAATAAAATAAAATAAAAAAAATATAAAATCCGAGTTTCAGTTATTTTAAGATAACCGAAAAACTATATAAGTACCTACTTACTTCCCCGTATTTTATTCGCTACTAACGTAACCAAAGATCACGCAATCAATACCAATAAATCAGAACAAAACGGAGGAGACCAGTTAATCACGTCTGAAAAAAAAAGGTCCTAAACTCCTAGTCTTAAGGGGGCACGTGATTTATTGAAGAGTTGCCAATCTTTCATTGCTAGCACCTGTACTAAGCTTTACTAAATACCTGCTCAAAGCAATGGAGGCATTTGGTACTTCTTCTGTTAGACTTAGGATGCAGTTTAACAAATCATAAAACTGATCAGTGTTCATATTTGTAAGTATAAATGGAAATTAGTAGCTCGCTGCATCATATTCATGATTATGTCAAATTGTCAACCCATTCAATCTCTTAATAGAGATGTTATTTCATTCCAAACATTGAGCAGGATACAAAAAAAAAACACTCCAATGGCCATGGTCCAGGTGGTGACGACAGATTCTGATGGTGGCACATTGAATTTATAATTAATTAGCAACAAATCCTTTATAAATAAGGGCACCATTAAACCAGAATGTTTCAAAACAATCAACAAATACACAGTGATTAGATGTGTTAGCAGCACACCTATACACAGAAGATGTGATTGTTTGATTTGATCTAACTTGAGTAGCTGTTGCTAAATTATGTGAAAGTAGAGGTGGCACAGGAATGTTGGGATCTCCACTTGATCCAACATCTGGTAGAGTAAGTCGATTACTGACATATTGACTCTGACGTTGCACCTTTCTGGTAGCTGATCTCTAGCAGGCAGCACATACTCTTACCATTGTCGAGACCTAAAAAAATAGTAAATTAAGTGTCAAAATAGATAATTAATACCTATATCATTCTTTATTTTGTGAAACCAAAGGGAAATAATATTAATAAGTAATGGAAACTTCTATAATTTAATAATATTATTACTATCATAAGAAGTTAAAGAAGAGAACATGAATAATAAAATAGGTGTTGTTTTCATGATATTGAAACAACAAAAATATACCAGGTGAAGCGGAACATGTCTCAGTAAAATGTTTCTCTCTTTTCGGCCTTGCCTTACAGGATATGTTCTTGTAGCACGTAAAATGGACATGCCACAAGGAAAACATACACTTCTATGACCAAAAGCAGGTAAACCTCCTTCACTAATTGTGTTTGTTTAATCTTGAAGTAGTGCCAAACACTCTGTACAAAGTACATTTTCTGTAGACAGCTGCAATGAAAACCTTAATTAAGTGGTTTAAAGTAGGTATAATAAGGTATGTATCCTGTTCTCCACTTTCACAGGACTTCTCAACTAAGCACATTATTGGTCAGAGAGTAGCCTATATCAGGGTCTATATCTTCTTTCTTTAATAATTACAACAAAAATAATTGCACTGAAGTTACATGGTTCCGTTCCAATAACGTAAACAATATTTCCAAGATTGTAGGTGATAGAAGTACAGTGTAGGTACAGAAGATTAGTCAGGAAAAAGACTGTAGGTAGATACATAATGTTTAGAGTAATATAATAGATCTGCTTACCTGAGTAGGAGTTATCCAAGACTGTAACAAGTTAATCATTGGAGTAGATGCTTGGTCTAATGAATGCATACGCGTACGTAGGTTTCTAGGTATCAAAAGAAAACAATTGATACATCGGTTATGCAGGAGCACTGGCTGGAAGGCTGGAAGACTGACGGCGTCAATTGGTCGGCCCTACGTCGACTCGACATTTTTTTTTTACTCAGCCAGAACAATAATAACTAAAGCATGCATAGAAGCCGTGTAGTAAAATAGCAACAAAGTTACATCCATCAGTCCATACTATATTCACTTATGGCCTTGAAGAGGTATTAGAAAGAGATGCATATGCAGTAGTATATTCGTAATTTAGAAGGTTGTCAGAGTTGTCACTAGTTTTTATAATGCTAGTGATGCAATATGTCGATGTCAGAATATCGATAAATGGCTTAGAATCGTAGCGCGTTCCGAAGCCTTCCGAATCTGAATATTTACTACGGCCGCGCGGCCTCCTAGTACGACTGAGACCGCGCGTCGCACTAGCCACTTTATTTTAAATTAAACATCTTGATAACTAATCTTTGTCGTATCGGAAAAATTTAAATTATATTTAATTTAAATAAAATCTACCAAAGAACATCCAATTCAAGAAATTACAATTAATTTGTATGAAACTGACCAAAGAAATTGAACGAGTGGCATTTCACCCTAATCTTTGAGTTTATAATTCAACAGTCATATTTTTTTAATAATCGGTACTTCGTTTCAACGAACTTTACTTAAATGTCTAACAAGAAAATAAAATTGAGTTTTTTATTATTATATTAAATGAATGACATTTTTTATTCAAATAGGCCTTCACAAGCACTTATGAATAGTCTGACACTAACGCACGGTTCGGAAGGTTGCTTTTACTGAGAAGAGCCGGCAAGATTACTCTTTTCAAAACTAACTCAGATTCATTACATCAAATTATTTATCTAGTCTCGCTAACAATATTTGTGTGTTATATGACAGTAAGGAAAAAATATATCAAAATTATGAGTAACTTAGTAAACAAATGGATTGCAAACTTAATCAGACCAGCCCCCACAAGCAGCACCAGTTCTCAAGTATGACGCATGTGGCAGCCATCGCCCTCCTCGCACATATCATAGGGAAGTGAGCGACCCGCCACACGACGCCGACGCAAGCAAAGACCCCAAAGTCACAGACATCTATATGTACTGGTGCTCTTGCCTTAAATTATAATTAATATTTACATACACACGATTCATATAGATGATACATGATGACAATTAAAATATTTGAACATTACCAATGTGTCTGACAAATATAACGTAGGTAAAGCATCTGCTTTCAGCCGCCTCCATTTTAAATTTTCATTCGGTACAAAAGAATCCTGTGTAAAGTGTTTAGAACAAATATGACTGCGTTTATTCCATGTCCAATTCGGCCTTCCAACACGTATTATCCATTTATTTTTAATTTCTTCATCCCTTGGAAATCTGTAAAAAAGAGTTAAGTTTTGTCAGATAACCAAACAAGTGAAACAGAATGTAATTTTTTGGTGAAAAAAAAACCTATACCTAAACCTCTGTCTAAATCTTTACAGTCACCACTATCTTTTAGTTTGCGGTGCAGTGGAAACACAAAAAGTTTAGCGCGCCTCGCTCACAGTGGAGTCCGCGTTTTAGCCATCGGTTCCAGAAACCTCTGTATTTAGCTTATAAACTTCTTAAAAAATAAGCGATTATTCAAAAGCTAGATGTTCCACCACACATTTTTTCTTTTTCTTCCCAATGTCGATTCACATCACTATGCGAAACACATAACCTCAAATAGTCAGCAGAAAATTTTCTTGAAATATGCAAAGATCGGCGTAAATTTGAAAACGATGATGATTTACGTAAACTAATAATATAGTTACTTATTATCAAGGTAAATCAATAACATAATAACATCTAAAATTATACAAACTCACCGATGAAAAGATATTGTTTCTTCATTATTTTCTTTCCTTCCTGTATGGGATTTACAGCCTTCAACCGCACAAGACATTTTATCAAAATGTAAATCAAAATATCACGAACAAAGATTAAGTACGCTTTCAAGCATTCTCAAAGGAATAGCACCAAAACAATTAAATTTCACTGACAGGACCCGTGAGATTTCACAAAAAGTATTAGCCATTATAATGCGACCAAGTTAAGTTGTGACGTAACGACACCAAAAACGAAACAATGACGACACATTTAAATTTGGTGGTATTATATTGCATCCAATAGGGTATTTGCCTGTATACAAAAAAATATCAAACACTAACCAATGTATAAAACATCTAAAAAGCAAAAGGAGAAATCACAATTGAATAAATAAATTTATCCTTTTTATGATTTTTAATGACCAATCTAACCTTAAAGAGTAAAATTTTTGATGCTATATTATGATGACGTCACATGCTTGTATTTAATACAAAACTCTGGAAACTCCATATAAACCTATCGTTTTGACATTTCATAAAAAGTTGCTGATTTGATTGTCAGTCAACATCCCAACATTTGTTCGTTTTCATCTAGTGACAAGCCGGAAAAAAGTAAGAACGGAAGTTTGACGGGCCGGTTGGCGTGGTTGGTGAGATACCCTATCTATCACGCCACAGGTCGTGGGTTCGATTCCCACTCAGGACAAAGATTTGTGTGCATGAACATGTCTGTTTGTCCTGTGTCTGGTTGTAATTATCTATATATGTATGTATTTACAAAAGAAAAGTACTATATGTAGTATATCAGTTATCTGGCTACCATAGTTCAAGCTCTGCTTAGTTTGGGGTCAGATGGCCGTGTGAAAAAAAAAAAAAAAAGCGGATTGTTTTCATTCACTCATATAGACAGAGGCATTACGTCATGTGAATAAGATAGCTGGTACCAAGCTCTTATTTTAGCCTTACTTCTATGCTTTAGTTATTGCTCTGAGACTCAGACAGAACAATAACAAAAGCATATTTGTTCTGAGGTTTTTAATAAAATACCTTGGCAAGGCATGGAAGCCAGGCAAAAATAAGAAATTTAAATTCAAAATAAAATTCAAATTCTTTATTAACCAAAAATAAACCTTAAAATAAAAAATACAGGGAGCATGCACGTAACATTAAACTTTTAGAACTAAGGTGTGTTTAATGAAATGCATATGCTTATCTTTTTTTACTTACGATGTTAATAGTGCGTAGGAGACATATAATACTGGTATTAAGGGGGTCACACACGGCGAAGATACGATAATATTTTATCTTAAGATATTGAGACAGTGCTATACCAGCGAAAGAGAAGGAAAGTAGGTAGGTAAGAGGTAGGTCGTTCCCTTTTCATAGTAGAATCACAGTATAAAGATGTAACCAGTATGGAAACTACCTAGTTGATAAAATAATTACCTACACTCCATTGTAGCAATAGGGTTGACACTTTTAATGTTTTATAGTATTGTTTTTGAAGTGAAACTTCTTTATCGACGTATGGGAGAAATTTTTGTAGCAAATCGTCACGTTTTTCGGTTACGCGCCATGTTGCTTTTATTATGTTTTCCCGTATTTTGGAAGGCAAATGGTTCTAGCTCATACAGCCTAGCCATTTATCTTATTTATCTTCTTAGTTTTGAATTAATGTCTGACATCTTAAAATATAAAGGTATGAAGTTAGCTAGCGAAAAACATTGGTTGCCATGGCAACCAATGTGTTTTAGTAAGCGTTACTTCCGTCAGAATTTTAATCAGGGACTTTTCAGAAGTTTCACTTCTACCATGTGTGACTTGCACACACACACACTTTTTTTTTTTATTGAAACATTATATTTTCTGTAGTTACTAGTGACCAATTAATCGAATTGAAATAGCTAGTTTACAAATAAAAATTTGAAATAGGTTTATCCTATCTCTCAAGTTGGACCAGACTGCTCACGGTGTGCCAATTTAATTTAAAATCGGTTAAGTAGTTTAGGAATCCATCGCGGACAAACATCGTGACAGGAGATTTATATATATTAAGAAGATAGCAGTTATCGATAATTCCCTCCCTATCTGTCACATGTTTATCAATATAAGTAAGTATCTATAGCTCATCCTGCCTACGATAGTACTGGGTGAACTGAGCGATACTAGCACTCTATTATATTTATACTTTGAGGTATTGGCTTAATAATAATGCTGAAATAATCAATATACCTACAATATAAGTACTACAAAATTTAGTTACAAGATTTGACCCTAATAAACAAACAAATAACAACAATAACTACTATTATTAGTCAATTTACACAAAAGCTGGTAACAATGTGCTAACTTTTAAAATAAAATAATAGGTAATGGTTAAAACTCCACACCCTCCGTCAATTATCTTCTTCTTCTAAATATCTAAATCTGTATATATAAAAGGAAAATGTGACTGACTGACTGATCTATCAACGCACAGCTCAAACCATTGGACGGATTGGGATAAAATTTGGCACACAGATAGCTTTTGTAACGTAAGCATCCGCTAAGAAAGGAATTTTGAAAATTCAACCCCTAAGGGGATAAAAGGAGGATAACCACGGGCGGGCGAGTGACATACACGCAACCGATAACAGCATCACAGGATGACAAATTACGTAATTATCTAGCTTAAGATAAACAAAGAGGCCGGCCGCGGCGTGTCGGTGCGATAGAAGAGTCACGGTAATATGATCTAGCGTACCTACAATCGTCTAGGTCGAGGTCAAGTAGCCTAGTAAGTTTGTAGGTGAAGATTTCATTATTAAATTTATTCACGCTTAGTGTAGGGTAAATAGCAATTCAAATTTCAATAATTTTTCTATTTTTTTCGAATTCTTCATTTAATTGTTTTGTTGTGGGAAATATTGGTCGAATGATTTAATGCGATGTTAATAAAAATAAAAAAGTAACTATGCCAAAGACTTCTACTACGTTTACCGGTTATGTCCAATTTTTGTCCTCACGGTAAAAAAAGTCACCCGGTATATAAATAAATAAAAATGAATCACCGAAATGTTTGTACGCGCATAACTTCTGAACGGCTGCACCTATTTAGCTTATTATTTTTTTGTTGTGTTTGTCAAGACAAGGGTTGTATGAAAGAAAATGTTTGATGGAAAAAAATATAACGAGAACGCGGGTGAAACCCGGGGAGCAGCTAGTTTTAAATAATCACGTTGCCGCTCGGCTAGTTCCGAAAGACCTGAATTTTCTCCAAAAACTCAATCGGCTAAGAGTCGCTGAGGACATGCTAGAACGAGTCAATTCCGACCCAACATTCACGAAACGCATTGTTACTGGTGACGAGACGTGAGTTTATGAGTTTGACATGCAAACTAGTCAACAAGCTTCGGAGTGGCGCCATCCAACTGAACAAAACCGAAAAAACCACGCCAAAGTCGATCGAAAGTCAAAGTCATGTTGACAGTTTTCTTTGACTATCGCGGTGTTGTACACTCGGAATTCTCGCCGGAAAGTGAAACAGTAAATTAAAAATATTATTTGAGCGTTATGCGGCGTTTAAGAGAGCAAATTCAACGAAAAATGCCAGATTTGTGGAAAGGAAAAGTCTTGGATTTTGCACCACGATAATGCGCCTTCACACGAGGCCATCATAGTGAACGAATTTTTGACCAAAAACTCAACAAATACCACTTTATTCACCAGATATGGCTGCAGCCGACTTCTTTCTTTTTCCTAAACTCAAATTACCACTTCGTGGCACCTGTTTTCATTTTTTGGATCTAAAATTAATATGTTATTAACTGAATATTTACCAGAATAGGAACAGCATTAGGTGATAGCAGTGTAAGTTTCTTCTTTTTGAATAACATTTTTTTCTCAAAATGTCTGCTACATATTCTTGACGACGGTTTTGGTGTCCAATCCGTTCGTCCTGAAGCTACAATCCAATGTCGACGTAAATTATCATGTTCAGGAAAACTGCAACAAGCCATAAAATCTTTCAGATTGTATAATTGATACACACTGCAAAATACATATTTCCCATAGTGGGTAATAATGTAAAGAAAAGTTGGCAACACCAACGTTCTTAGGTAAGAATTAATAATTTATTATTTTTGTGCTTTTTTTATCGATGTATTTACGTTTAGGGTACATTGTACACTATGTATGAATACAATGAAATGTTATTGAAAACTTAATAAAGAGTGGTATACTTACGTGTGAAAAGACAAGTCCGGCGTTTTCCTTTCACTATCACTTTTACAACCTATAACGCTACACCGCACCATGTTTATTTTAATTGTTGAAATATTAGGTCTAAATTAATTCACAACAAAATATTATAACCTAAATTACTTAGCATAGAGCAAGACAATAGCTAGCTGCACTTTAACTGTCAAACTTTGTTTAGCAAAGTAAAGCTATGAAAGTAAAGATAGTATTTGACATTTCAAGTGTTGCATGTTTTTTTCAATTTCTTAAATAGTGATGCATCGCAACGTAACCGATATGAATCGAAAGATATTTGTAGGAATTAGTTTTTAATATTGTAATTTATTCCTTGAGAGCAAATTGACATCGTGTTTGACATATGCAAAATGTCAAACTCATATTATTTAAGCCCATACTTCATAAAATATAGCTTGAGCCCTGTTACAGATGTAAAAGTAAAATGCCTGGGGCTGGGACGATGTTGGAAATGATCATTATCGAATTATTGCTACTATTATGTATAATCGATATTAGGATAATTTTAGTCACTGGCAATACTTGCAGGGGTTGAAGTACTCATCAATATGAACAACTTTTACTATGGGACCAACTCTGATTTAGCATAAAATAAAATGGGTGCTTCATACATTTTGGTCGAGTAGGTATTGAACTTTTGTATGGAACAGCTGTTTTTTTTTTTTTTTATCTCAGAATTAGTCCCATGACAAAAGTTATTCATATTGATGAGTATTTCCACCCCTGCAAGTATTGCCAGTGACAAAAAATCACCCAGTATACAATAATAATAAAATAAAAATGCGTGTTTAAAAGTGTAAGTACTAACTGGGATTAAAAAACGGACTTTAGTGTGCAGTATGCTTAGCACTGCTTACCTTGAAAAACGTAACACTGGCCGTGAATCAAAAATCTCATCGTTCTGTTTCATTTCTTTACACGACATCGGCGTAAGTTGCTCTTTTCTTGTGTGAATGCGACAAAAGATAAGATATAGCCTATGTAACTCCCAACGGACACGTCTAGACAGAGCAATCGTGCTGGGCTTGCGGGGTGAGAGAGGGGCAGTAGCGAGCCCAAGCTCGAATGACGAATGCCTATACAAAGTATGACTATACGCGTGACTTCAAACGCGATAGAGCACTGTATGTTTTTTTACGCTGTGATAGTATTATCTATCTTTGTACGAATGGGAGTGATATGTATGCGTGTATGTGTCTTCGTACCTTATTATTTATATTTCTGTGGTGACTACAGATAGAGATGGGCGTTCAAACGACGATAAACATATAATGAAGTAGGTAGTGTTTTTTTTTATAAGCACATAATTAGTTGCTTTTTTCCAAAAATTAAAAATTCTCAGCCCAGTTTAGACATCATTTTGAAATCAGAGCCAACTAGTGCAACATTTTAGTAAACCATCGCAAAGCGCAGGCTAAAAGAGTTTAGTAATGGAAAGATGACGCATGAACATGACGCAACCGATTAAAGAGCAAAGGATTGAGTTCTAAAACAGAACAATTTTTTAGTAAGATTTGAAACTGGTTGAGTATTTAAATACGTTAAATTGCGTTTCGAGGGTTGATAATCCTACCGTATAAAATATTTCTTGACGTAGTACAAATTGGGATGTTGACTGACATATCAAATCAGCTACTTTTTATGAAATGTAAAAACGATAGGTTTATATGGAGTTTTGTATTAAATACATGCTTGTGACGTCATAATTATATAGCATCAAAATCTTTACTTTTTACTTAAAAATCATAAAAAGGATAAATTTTATAAAATAATCGTGATTTCCCCTTTTTTTAGATGTTTTATACATTGGTTAGTGTTTGATAGTTTATTTGAATACAGGCAACTACCTTATTGCTAATTACTATTCTAGCTATGTTCGTTTATTGTTTTAAGCCATTAGCACATCTTTAACCACATATGAATAACCACAAAAATATAAGCATACATGTTTTTTATGGCAAGCCAGCCATTATACCACAATTTGGTATGTAAAGTAAAATATACTAGACTAAAGAGACTACCACGAACGTTTAGAGATTTTGGGTTTCTAAGGCGTATCTTGCTATTTAAGCTTCTTTAAATTATAAGATTGTGTTTAAAAAAAATAGATAAAAATAAATCGTGTTTACTTTCACACGATTTTTTCCTTTTGTCCTTGATTTGACCTCTAAGTGGTGTCATGCAGTAGGCTCTCAGAGTAAGTATCGAAACGTTACTATTTGCATCAGTATTAACCAGTAAGAGAAA
Source organism: Tetheella fluctuosa (assembly GCA_951216915.1). NCBI lineage: Eukaryota > Metazoa > Arthropoda > Insecta > Lepidoptera > Drepanidae > Tetheella > Tetheella fluctuosa. Next base: position 2,458,503 of record OX578234.1, on the reverse strand, counting down.
CTAAATCTATAGAATCGTGAAACTTACATTTATATTCAGGGTTGGTGTTGAATTCTCATACAAATAACTGGAGCTTTGAGTCTTCCGAAAGCAATGCGGCTCAAAATGCCTAGAACACATGCGTGTATACTTTGTTGGCTCCCAACTATCTCGTCCTGTCGCTTCTATCCAAAGTTTTCTAATATTGACGTCTTTTTTAAAACTGTAAAAAAATTATGGTGTAGTTTCTGGTTTTGTATTACATATACCTAAAATAGTTTTAATAAAAAAAACCATAATAAATAACCACATTATGTTTTGTAATATAATATATAAGGTAAAATAGATAAATAGATACATCATACTTTATTGTACACCACACAAAAAGAAATACATAGCAAAATAGAATCATTAATAATTAAATGTACAAGCGGCGGTCTTATCGTAAAATAGTGATCTACAAATAATTATACATATTATTATGTACCTCTAATATAATTTATTGATCACTATTTTACCTTATTTTTGGGTGCTAGGCATGGGTAAATATTACACGATGCCTGGTATCCCCAAAACGCGAGACACCATTTCACCACCATTCATTTTGCTAACATACATAATTTGGGTGGTTAATGCTACAAAATTCGATTATTTTCTAAAGCCAATTTACGTTATTTAAATAATGTATAGACATTGCTGCAGTTCGAGTCTTATGAGATATAATCGGCATTTATTTATATCAACACGGTAAAATAAGGTCTAATTTGTGTACTTACAAATGAAAGGTTATGTTTTCGTCTTTACGTTCACTTCGGCTTTTGCAGCCTAAAACACAGCAATGAACCATTGTTTATAAGTAACTAACCCATAAACATATATCAAGTTCAACACAACATCGATTTCTCTTTGCAAACTCATCAAAATCACAAAAATCTCCTAAAACTGTTTGGCTCTTTGTCAGAAGTGCCCAACTAAATCTGAGACTAGACTCTAAGCAGGACAAAAAATGTTTCTCGAGCTCTTTCACTCCTTATGGTGCCTCCCCACTTGGCTATGCGTATTGGCGTATTCGCCGTATTTGACGCATAACTCCCATGTGTGGAGGGTCTATTCGCCAAATATTCGGGCATATTTGTCTATATGGCGAATAAGCAAATAACAAACTCGCGTATCCGTACGCCTGTCGGTTTTTCAAGGCACATCAAAGGAGACAAATACGCAAATATACCGTCCACACATGGTCGGTATTCACTAGCGCACGATTCGTCAACCAGTTCGGACGGACGAGTAGTGGGTCTCAATTTTCTTTATTTGGTTTCATTATTGTTGATCCGATTTGGATGGGGTTTTCGTTATTAAAGGTCAGGGAAGGTTTTAGTGCATGATACATTAGGATCTGCTATGTATTCTGTACCTAAGTTCTGTACCAAAACTCGACGGACTCGAACTCCTGATTACTGAGTTTTACGAGTGAGACTGATAATAGTCGCTGCGTGAATTCACCGTCAAGTTTTAGTACAGAATAACATAGCTGATGAAAAACTTCGGAGATAGACAATGGAACTCTTCAATGACAAACAGAAAATGACCCGCGATCGCTGTGATCGAATATCTATGTATTGTTTTCATCATTCCATAACATAAAATCACGCCTGTACGGTTTTAGGGGGTAAACAGATGTACATAGTACACCCTCAAAAGAAACAAAAAAATTAAAAGATGGTATCAAAAAGGTAAGGCCATGCATCTACTCCTGTCCATTTACACAAAATCAGAGTAAAGGATCACTCTCTCTGTGAATGTGGTCTTGATGAGTGAAACGTGCAACGTCCATGTTGTACATGAACAAATTACTCTCTGACTGGTATAGCAAACATGTTTGTCGTTTTGGTATTTGACTCCATGTGTGGTCGGTCGTATCGCCTATTTGCCTATACGTCAAATATATGCCATATGCTGTCAAATACCTATCACGAATACGCATAGCCAAATGGGGAGGCACCATTAGGAATAGTGTGCATACTCATTTCGCTCACTCGTAGTATTATTATTACCGAGACAACTCTATCGATACTTACCAGTGTTGCCAGGGCCCTTGAGTCGTAAGTTACATTTCGTTTCCTGAAATGTTACATTTTTGCTGCAAAAGTTACATTATTGTGTCTTTTTTTAATTTACGTGTTTTTGGGGTTTGAGGTCGGAGGAAAATTGATTCGGTCGGAGGCAAAGGCAAGTTATCGGCCCGAGGTTTCTGAAAAAGAAACTTTGTTGACAAATGGGTAGTACATACATAGCAAAGACTGCATAGTACGGCTCTTCGACCCTTAACAATAATTTTTGAGTATCTAGAAACAATAATAATAACCTAAGACTTTAACTTAACGGAACTTTGATTGATTTCGGAACGGTCAAAGATTAAACAAACACATAAAAGATGCTCGCTCATATCATCGTATCATTATCAATTGGTAATTATTAATACATAAGATACTTAGGTACTCGTATCACGGTAATTTAAAAAACTTTAACGCTAAGCTTACTTACCAAACAATAAATGAACGATCACCGGAACTTCACTCACACAATTTTCTTAATGTATTGTATAACAACAAACAATGACACAACGAAACAAAACAAATCACAATCAGCGTTGTTTATTTTCTTTTTCTAGCTAAGTAAGTAACTTAGCTACGAAACCGCGAACTCGTGAAGTAGGAAATATGCGCGCATACGTTTCATTTTGTCATGGCGCATTCAGAGCCCACGCTGAGTGTGATATGGAGTGAAATACTTTTTAGGCTGGGAATACACATCAGATTTTTCACCCGATAGTCCGATCCGACTATCGGAAGCCGGCGAACATTCAATACAATTCCATCCGACTATTGAATCGGACGTGTATTGTATGTTCAAACAAAGTAATGGCTCTAACGCCTTCCGATAGTCTGATCAGACTATCGGATGAAAAAATCTGACGTGTATTCCCTGCCTTAGTCGCGCCAGTTTTAGGTGCATTCATTAACCGACTTCAAAAAAGGAGGAGGTTCTATGTTCCACTGTATATTTGTTTTTTGGATGCGTTCGTAAACTGATTGCAATAAAAATCTAGTATTACAAATCTCGACGGTCAATAGTTACGAAAATTGCCTTAAATATAAAAATTGTTACGCGAACGTGTCAAAAGTTACGAAAAATGTAAGAATGTAATTTTCTGGCAACATCTCTGAGAGTAAGCTGAATAGGTTGATTTATAGTATGGTAATAAAATATTAATAATAATATCTAAGTTAACCACAAATTGTAAAGTAATATGAAAAGATACACTACACACAATGTTTTGTAAGCTGTTAGTCCCCCAATAAAAATAAAATAAAATAAATAAATAAAATATGTCTAAGAAGTTAACACACCTAACTCAGATTAACGATAAACGATAAGCATTTTATAATTGGACGTAGTTGTGCAAACTAGAACCAACCCAAAACATTGGTGAAATTGAGTTATTGGTACCAACAGAATATACAAATCATGTTTCATATACTCAAAAAAGATCCAAGCTTTAGCTCATATTAATGACAGACGCCAAGGATACCAACCCTAAATACAGTCGCTTTTTAAAAGTTAAACGGAACCATGTCGCATAGTACCTGTACGTTTTCAGATTTCTTATTACGAAAAATAGAACCAAGCCACGTGGCTCTTGTTAAAAAATATACAGACAAATTATGTTTGACTTTTTCATGCTAAAGGGAACCATTATGTTTGGTTGGTTGGCCCAAGACTTTTATAAAAAAATTACGGGAGATGTATCTGTTGAAGATGATATAGATGGGTTTTCTGGTACCGTTGATTTTGAAGTAGAAATGAACGATGGTGCTTAGGTAATGTAGGATGATGATGAACAACAGTGCTTTGCTTATGTAGTTACATGTACTACAATTTTAATGTGTAGAACTGGTATATAGGATGAGCTCTTTCCTTTAATTTGCTGGATATCATTACTTAGCAACACTATCGGATGGTGTAATAATACAGTGTTTTTTTATTTAAAAATCAACGGGCTCGATTCCTGGCTAGGAATATTGATTTTTCAAACATCTAATGATGAAGTTTTAGTTTTTATCAAAATCACTTGAAAAATTCATACTGTATTCAAGTCACAATAAAAATATAATTAAAACAAGTATTTAAAAGTTATTTAAATTAATCTACCTACCTGTAAAATCTAAATATATTGCTATAAAGAGCCAACCAACAAAACAGTAATTTTGCAATAAGGAACCATCATGTTTTTGATGTAAAATAGATACTAAAATCAAAGAAAAATCCAAATAATTTAGTAGTCCTATATCGTCATCAGTACTAACCATAACCTTGTAAAGTTAATAACTCATCTATATATTTCTACACACTTTTGAAACAAAAATCTAATTATCTCGAAAGTGACATGGTGTGGGTTGGTTCTTGTTTGCATAACTACGTCCAATTCGAAGTAGGTACAAACATAACACGTTACTTGCTTATTCCAAAAATTAAATGAGGAGGAGAGGATCAAAACCTCACTAATCCACTTTTGACACTTTCGTTTTTTTTTGTTGTTATTCGGCTCCAATTGATAAAATTCACCATTTTGCTAAACATTTTTGATCAAAACAGCATGTATCCCTCAGTGATACGCAAACTAAATCAAGAGTTTCGTTCAAAACCACCACAAATCCTACTGTAAAATTATATTTATCATGATAAAATTCATAGCCCTTGATTTTTACAGTAGGACATAATATGAAGTAGGTCAGAATCGCACGCCATGTTTTTTTAGGGTTCCGTAGCCAAATGGCAAAAATCGTAACCCTTATAGATTCGTCATGTCTGTCTGTCTGTCTGTCCGTCCGTATGTCACAGCCACTTTTTCCCGAAACTATAAGAGCTATACTGTTGAAACTTGGTAAGTAGATGTATTCTGTGAACCGCATTAAGATTTTTACACAAGAATAGAAAAAAAACAATAAATTTAGGGGGTTCCCCATACTTAGAACTGAAACTCAATTTTTTTTTTCATCCAACCCATAAGTGTGGGTTATCTATGGATAGGTCTTTAAATATGATATTGAGGTTTCTAACATCGTTTTTTTCTAAACTGAATAGTTTGCGCGAGAGACACATCCAAAGTGGTAAAATGTGTGTCCCCCCCTGTAACTTCTAAAATAAGAGAATGATAAAACTATAAAAAATATATGATGTACATTACCATGCAAACTTCCACCGAAAATTGGTTTGAACGATATCTAATTAGTAGTTTTTTTTAATACGTCATAAATCTTAAAACCGCAATTTACCTTTCATTCAATCAACTCAAATATAAAAAAAAAATGGCAAAAAGCAAGGTCTTACAGCACAAATAAAGGAAAAATTCTAAAAAATTTAAAAATTTGTTAATTAAAGGGTGTCCCCATGCATACATAGATACGCCAATTAATAGTTGTATCGGCGCTTATACAATTTAGAGGTCTAGCTTAATTGGCACCAACCTCAAATAAGGTAAATAAATAAAATTGTGCATTTCCCTGATGGACGAACAATGGACGAAGTTTGTACGGAACCCTCGGTGCGCGAGTCCGACTCGCACTTGGCCGGTTTTTTTGTTGTTATTCGGCTCCAAATGATAAAATTCACCATTTTGCTAAACATTTTTGATCAAAACAGCATATCCCTCAGTGATACGCAAACTAAATCAAGAGTTTCGGTCGAAACCACCACAAATCCTACTGTAAAATTATATTTATATTTATCATGATAAAATTCAAAGCCACACAAATCCCTTGATTTTTACAGTAGTACATAATATGAAGTAGGTCAGAATTGCACACCATGTTTTTTTTTTATTATTTATCAAGCGCCTTTTTCGTGAAAAAAAGGATAGTTTGACAACAGTTTGCTGTCATATGTGACACTGTCAATATCACTTTCTTAGTGACAGTGGCAGAGTTGTTCATGTTTTGGCAGGTTTTTTCAAATTATATTAAATACCTACTGTAAGCATAGTATTGGTGACTACAAAATTTGTTTATAACGATTTCGCACTGATCAAAGTGCTTGGAAACGATGGAAGGTGATGAAAATGCAAGGGTACAAGAGATTAATTGAGGAGTGAAGAAAAGACGACAAAGAGATATAGTAGAAATAGCAATAGTATAGTATTAGTACCTACGTACAAATAACACACTTATCCATGTCATTTTAAATCAAAACATCACTTATCTAAATAGTTAGGATCAAAACCACACATATCCAATAGGGTGGTTCAAAACAGCATTATTTATTTTTTAAAAAAAACAGAAATAGATACTAATGGCTAATTAAAAGTTTCCGCGTATAACTAATTAAATAGCTTACACAAAACAGTCCTATTAATGTAGACGAAAAACCGAATGAACCAAAGAAAATAAAAACGTCGATGTTTAACAAAGACAGAACAACTTTTAAGAAAACAATTAAACCAAAAATAAAAAACTACCTACTTCTTAAAAAACAATTCGCTCATAAAGCATTTCATACGCGTGGCGGATGTATTAAAAATGTCCAGTTCGACATCAACCGCGCTACCCACCACCGAATTAAAACTACTGCTTGCTCTGTTGACGAATGAGTTTTGCCTATAGTTCGTCTTCACTGAAGGTACATACAGAAGATTAGGCCTTCGTAGTGTTACGTTGTTGGTGCGCAAACTCATCTGCTCCAAAAGGTCCGGACAGTCAACTGTACCATTCGCTACGTTTAACAGGTAACATAGATCAGCTATTTGTCTACGTGATTCAAGAGGAAGAAAATGAAACTTCCGACACATACTAACATAATCCGACAGATATATCTTAGCCCTATACTGAAGATAACGCAAAAAACGTATTTGAATGCATTCAATTCTCGAAACGTATATGTCATAACACGATTTCCAAACTGGTGAGGCGTTTTCCAAATGGCTACGAACAAAAGCACAATAAAGGATTTTGAACGTCTTCGTGTTAGAGTACTCGGATGACATTCTAAGAACAAAACCAAGTGCTCAGGACGCTCTTTTGACAATATCATCAACGTGCTGGTCGAACAGTAGTTTTTCATCAAAAGTAACACCCAAGTCTCTGATGTTATATACTCTAGTTATGCTATTGTTATTTATTAAGTAATTAAATTTAAGAATAGTCCAGAATCCATCGGCATTAATCCAGAATGTTTTTCAACTAAACACATCCATTCCGATTTCATATCAGTTTTCAATAGCCTAGGCTAAACAAAATTATATACATTAAAAATCTCTCTTATCAGTGTACTAAGAATAGTTTGGTATTTATGATTTTTTAACAAATTGCTTTAAGTGGATATGTGAGGTTTTGATCCTCTCCCAGTTACGACAGAATGTTGAAATCAGAGCCATCTATAGCTATATATTGGTAACCTATAGCAGAGTGGCGAAAAGAGTCATGTAGCGTAATGAAACCGACAGATGACTTTTGACGGAATGATTAAATCGACATATTACTAAACGGCAAATGATTGGGTTCTGAAACAAATTTTATATTATACAAGACTAGCTTCCGCCCCACGGTTTCACCCGCGTTCCCGAGGGATCTTATGTTTTTCCGAAATAAAAAGTATCTTATGTTGAGTGACAACAAACATCCAAACTTTCACATTTATATTATTAGTAACGTAGGATAATATTCAGAATACATTAATCCAATCAAATAACTCAACATACAGAAAAATACGTAATATATGCCATTAAAATATTTTAGAAGTAAAAACAATAATAAATACTCTCATAATCATTTATTCACAAACACACCATAAGTTATGGTGTGCTTTTTCTCGTAACCACAACTAGATAGAATCGCACCGGCCAGCGAACTAAGTTGGCGACCAAGAGACACGAACCCGCTCGAACGAAGCGCGACAATTCACGAATACCGAGTTTCGGCGTGGCCGAAGTTTCGGCTGTTTTTTGGCCGAAACCGAATCTATGGCCGAAATTAGTTTTTTGGCCGAAACTGGCCAAAACCGAACCTTCTTCGATCGGTCACTAGTACTTATCATTAATTTAAAACATATATTTATTGAAGTGTAAACTTCTTTTAGCGCGGTACGCATATTTTTAGATGAAGTAAAACCTTTGGACTCGCGACACCGTTATGAGTCGCGACACCGTTATGATGAGACGCAGTGTGACGTTTAGTTTCTTTTTAGATGAGGTAAAACCTCTGGACTCGCGACACCGTTACGAGCGAGACGCAGTTTGACGTTTAGTTTCTTTTCTCAATCTCAATCTCTCTCAAAAAAAAAAGTTTTCACTTCTGTCGGCACTCCCGGAGTGCAATTTTTTAGTTTCAAATAGATCTGACGAGAAAAATAATTAGTTATGGGATGATTTTCCAAAAACACTGAAACACCTATCTCTTAATTTTTAACCATTTACCTAAATATAAACATTTATAGGTAAAAGTTTAAAACTGACAAAGTTTGATAAAAACGTACATCTCCTATTCTACCCCCTTAAGGGTTGAATTTTGAAATCCTTTACTTAGTGGATGCCTACGATTCCTACGTATTTAAGGAATTTGTGTATAAAATAGGGTATTACACCCATTTTTGAAAAGTATCTCGATTCGATTCTAAGGTGCTAATAAACCACTAAACACTATTTTTTTATTCAGTACATAAGTGCCATAAAAATGCATTGAAATTTTACATTTTCAATTTTCGCGCGTAATTTGACGAAAACGCGAGACGCCACGTTACAGTTGTCATGATGGTCTTGTTAACAAACGCACTGATTTGTTGATTGACATTTGACTGACACTCATGACCGTATCACATAATATCATGGCAACTACAGTTTCTCTTGTTTAAAAATAGATAAAAAAAACTGAAAGCTTTGAAATTATTGTATGAACTAAAACTAACATTTTCCAACTGCTTATTGCCTATTTTTTCTCATATTGAGTAAAATACCCTATCTATTGTATGTTCGTTGATCGATCTGTCAGTCAGTCAGTCAGGTCAAGCTTCTTTATTAGTATAGGCAACTATTGCTTGTAAAACAAAAATGCTGAAATTAGTTTTTAAAAAAAAAATGACTTAAGTATACTTACTAAAAAAAATCCTATATAAAAATACCTGAAAAAAACTTTACATAGAGAATTTAGGGGTGGATGGATGGGTAATACAAACCTTATAAACATAGATACGAAATCCATTTATGATAGGGTCAGTGATAGTTTCTTTGTCTTGAGTTTTTGGTAATTCTGAAAAGACAAACATCCAAAATTAATTACATGATTTAAATATGAATAACATAAACGGAATTCTATTAATATGACATTTGTAATAAATAGATAACTTACTTTCAGGCTCAATAAATTCTTGTATCATATTGTCATCTTTTTGTAAGCTTTCAGCTTGGGTTTCAGTTGCACTTTGGCTTTCAGTGACAACATCAATTCTTTTCCGTTTAAGTAATACTTTTCGAGATGATCCAGCCTTCGATAGCCGCCTTTTGGAATCTTCTTGACAATGAAATTTTGTTGGAACAGCCTCATCTGTCAAAAGTATCTTTTGACTGAAGCCCATTTTGTACTTCATGTAGTTAATTGTGTCCTTTTCCATCTGCAATTCAACATTATTGCCAATAAAACAAGTATCTAATATTATTTTCAAGGAAGAAACCTTAACAACATACTTAGAAATTCTACAGAGTGTGGTGTTGTGTTGCAATGTAGTATTGATAAGGATCCATTCAACTTATGATGCAAGATTGAACCATACTAAGAGGTTAGGCATTCAAGATGTTATTTCCTTTTATAAAAACCGATATTTTTGCTACTATCTAGTACATCAAGTGAAATATTACTTACAACTAAGTGATCTTCACACATAAAAACATTTGAATGCGGTAAAATGCTCTTTGGGTCTCTTCGAGCTAATTGTAACCACTTTTTTCGTCTTTTGGGATTCGTTGGAACAGAAACAAACAATTTATGTGGACATTTCAAAGTCGTATTTGTACATTGTGGCACTACACACCATTTATACACCATTATATCTAATAAATTTTAAGAAAGTTGTTTACATGCGTGTGATGTCACACAAAGAAAGCGTTTATAAAATATAATCACTACGATGTCATGTCACACTGTCACAGTCATCTCCATCATAGTCCACAGACTTAGTAGAGATGCTACGCAGTCATTCATTATGACCGGCGCCTAGAGATGTGCCGGGGCGCCGGCCGAGTCAAGCTGACGCGAGTACCGACTCGAATATTTAGTATGTACTCATAATTACTCCAGTATTCAGATTATAGGATTCGGATAACGGTGTTTGATTACGGTTTCCGAGTATTTTATGGTATTTAAATCCTTAGTCAGTGTTTGTTGTCTGCAGAGATTACAGTTTTTGAAGTGAAAACTTCTTTAGCCGCGTTGAGCGTTTTTAGAGGGGAAAAACTTATAGGTCATGCTAATAGTATATCTATAGCTATGAGTAATTTTTGCATATAATTTCAATTAGTCTTAAGTTAATAGTTTTCACTTCTATCGGCAGTCCCCATGACTGCCTGTTTTTTTAAGATCAGAGTCCCACAAACATCATTTAAAAGTTTAATTCCAAGAATAGGGTATTTGACTGACATTCAAATCAGCAACTTTTTATGAAATGTCAAAACGATAGGTTTATATGGGGTATGTTCCGATATTCACTCGGAGCACTGTTCAGTGCTCTTACTGGGGAGAAATTCGTTCCGTTATGGACTGACAGTATACTGCCACAGTATCCTAGGGAAATATAATGACGTCTAAACGCCCCCATTTTTGTACTGGCATTTTTGAGGTAAGGTGCTCTCAGTACTTCGTGATCAACAGCGACCAGAATGACAGTAGGATATATACATGGATGATGACAGCAGTATACTGGACTGCGTTCCGTTTTAAACAGTACCCAGTATAGCTAACTATAATGGAACGGCTTCTCAGTACATTAAATTGACGTCACACCTTACAGTGCTCGCAGTGCATATCGGAACATACCCATGGAGTTTTGTTTGAAATACAAGCATGTGACGTCATAATTATATAGCATACTCTTTATGGTTACATTGATCATTAAAATCATAATAAGGATAAATTTAATAAAATAATCGTGGTTTCTCTTTTTTTAGATGTTTCATACATTGGTTAGTATTGGATAATTTATTTTGAATACAGGCAAATACCCTATTGGTATAAGTAAAGTAAAATTAAGTTTGTTGCAACCAGCTGTAAGTCTTCCTATGCTTTTCAATCGTTGCTAAGAAAAAATATTTGAATGATAATTGAAAAACAACGTAAAGGCGCAGAGCGTGTACGTTTTATATTATTACTGGATACCTAGCGTGTGCTATTACGCTAAAAAATGTCTAAAACCATCTTCTCATTATTGCCTTTCTAATCACATCAGTTGGATGGTTTCAAACTTTGAGCATCTGTTTCAAAGTCTATAACGGACATAGGTATTCTAGGTAGGTAGAAACATTTTTGTTTTTGTGTATAAAGATAGAAGATTCGAATCATATTTTGCAGCCCACAACACTACAATGTAACATTGTTTTAAATGCCGTGTGTGAAGGATGTCCCAAAAGTTATATAATATAAGCACATACAAAAATAAATTAAAGTTTCCTTGTTATGTTTTGTCCTTAGACACTGTGACACAGGATTTATTATATACTTTAGTATAGTTTGTTGGACTCGAACTTTTAAATTAATTATTCAGTGTGCCCAGCTAAACAACACGCAAAATCTAAATTCTCTATCTTACGAGTAGTGGCATAAATCAAAAAAATGTCACAACACACAATGGACTAATAGCTAGCTAGATCTAGAGTTCGCGCCACCAAAAATTCAATTCAATTCATTGGCATAGTGCTGTGGGAACATAAGGTGCGAATGAATCCGTAGTGTATTATTTATCTGAATGTGCAGCTGTGGAGTGAATCTTCCCTTCATTCTATTTCATTTGACAGATCTGTCATTTTAAATATTCATTCATCCCTTAAATTTTTAACATTTAAAAAATAAACGTGAGTGCGAAATAAGTACATAGAATTTTCAATTTTTATCATTCAACTCAACTATTGCATTGCAGTGTATTGCGTAAATAAACAAAACATTACGACACCAATTTATGTACAATCACTACATATACAACAGACTACCTCATTTATCTTTGAACGTTGAACTGATTCGTTCGTAAAATTACGATATGGACCAAGAGAGACCTGAAAGCAGTTCAAATCATGGGAAAAGGACGAGACCATTGCTTTTGCAGCCCAGTCCAAAGATTGCCAGAGTGTCTGCGTACGCCAATTCATCGTCCAGTGGAGTATTAAAGAATTCTAAAAAATTGGGTCCGAATTCGCCCAAGAAGATTACTGTTACGTATAATAAGAATGACGTCCCTCCGCCTGGGACACCAGTGCCTGATAAGCACGTACGTAAAGCTGGGCCCTATTTGCTAGGACCAAAACTTGGACCCAGTCCTGTAAAGAGTATAGTTCAGTGTTTAGCCAGAAAAGAGAGGACTGATGAATTCTATCAGGTAAATCAGTACTATAATTTACAAATGTTAAAATTGGTTGCCTATCTGTCATATCTTTATGCTTAAATGTCAAAATGGATTGTTAGACTAAAGAAATATTTTTTGATTAACTTTGGGTCAGTGAGTAGCTAGGTATTTATGTTTATCAGAGGGTACAGTGTGGGTGACCTATTTTTTATATTTTACTGTTGGTACTTTTAAATGTATAGATGTATGTATATTACATACTTTGGTGTTGGTGATGAATGCAGGAGTGTTGGAAAGATTTTTCAGAATCACTGAACTAGATTTGTATTAGAGGCACAGTCCCAGAACTGTATGCTATATGTCCAAATAGACGTCACTGTAGACTTTAGTACCACTGGTGTTGTCTCTTTTATTTTTTTATATGCATTTTCATTACACCTTTCTGAGGTCCAGGTACATTCTCTTGAACTTGAATGTAAAATTTTTATTTGATTGACCTTTTGACCTTTTTTATTGCTATCATACAAATACAGGTGTTCGCTTTTAACATTTTGTGGGTTCAATATCAGGCATAGTGATTTAAAAAAACCGATGAGTGCAGACATCTACAGTATTTAAAGTACTTTCTCTCCATGTGGTATAGAAAAATTTACCATAATGTTTTGAAATAAAGTTCACTTTTTACATACATTTTTTTTTATATCAAGGAGTTTTATCATTTATAAAAAAAATTACCTTATTGTAAAGCAATTAGGTTAATTCTTTAAAATCATAAAGGACTTCCCATGAGGAACAGTTAGACTAAGCTTATGGAATTTACAATGTACTAGTTTTTGCCACGCGGTTTCACCTGTGTTCCCTAGGGATCTTATGTTTTCCCGGGATAAAAAGTAGCCTATGTTCTTCTCCATACCATAAGCTATCTGCACACCAAATTTCATCGCAATCGGTTGAGCGGATTAAGCGTGAAAAGTTAACAAACAAACAAACTCACTTTCGTATTTATAATATTAGTTAGGATTAGGATCCAATGTGAATTGATAGCTTTTATATAGATAGTAGCTTTCCACGACATAGTTTCACCTTCAATCTCCTATTTTACTCCCTTAGGGGTTGAATTTCGGAAAATCCTTGTTACAAAATGAACAGTCCCTACAAATTTTGTGTTTCTAGGAACCAGCGGTTTAGGTTTGCATTGATTATCACCTGTCAGTCAGTCAGTCAGGACTACTTCTTATACAAATATATACATTGTATATGGGTCTATGTGGATTGATTGTTGGTAATGGTTAGTTGGCTAGTGAATTTACCAATATGTCCATCCATTCATAGGTTGGTTCTTTTACAGGTGAAAATTTTGACATTAAGAAATGAAGGCCAACCTGAAACACAAGATGATAGACAAGGAAAGATGCTGTTACATACAGAGTATTCATTACTGTCGTTATTGAAAGACCAGGAGGGAGTTATTCATCATCACGGATTGTTTAAGGTCACTTGGTTTTTATTAACATACTAGCTTCCGCCCCGCAGTTTCATTTGCATTCCCGAAGGATCATATGTTTTCCCAGTATAGAAAAGTACCCTATATTTTATTTCAAGGTATATTCTATCTGTGTGCTAACTTTCATCCAAATCCATCCAAACATTCACATATATATAATAATAGTAGGATAGTATGTCGCTCTAAGCGCAGCTCAACTGGGGAAGTACCTCCACCTTACAGAATACCACAGCCTAATAACTTATAGTTGTGTTCCTGCGCGTGAGTAAGGTCGTCAGAGCTCATCGGGGAGGGGGGAAGGGCCGGCAACGCGCGTGTGATACCCCTGGTGTTGCAATCGTTCATAGGCTACGGTCACCGCTTACCATCAGGCGGGCCCTATGCTTGTTTGCCGACAATGCGGTATAAAAAAAAAAGCCAAACCCAGCCATGCTTCATTGTGGTTCATTTAAAATCTCGTGAATCACTTAGAATTTCCCCTAACTGTGAGAACTTAGGGATAAAATGTAATAAAATATAAACACTCATATAGAAACGCTAAGTTGTGTAAAAATTAAAAGATAATCCATCAACTAAAAGTAAAGGAGTTTACCAATGACAAAACTTTGAAATAGACCATTGGCATGTTTGTTTTGTTGTGAGTAAATGCTAGTGTTCAGCATAGAATATTGTGACATTTTTATTAAATTTTTTACATGTTATTTTTATTTTGTTTTATTGTTTAGAATCAGAATCAATTTCAATGACTAGGTACTATGTATTTGACATTAATATAATTTGTATGCCCGTGTGGCAGGACGTAGAAGATTATTTTTGTTTTCTATTTAAGATCTTTATGTAACCTACAGTTCACAAATAAAGACTATCCATCTATCTATCTAACTACTTTTCGAGTTATGTGGACACAAACACATGGATGCTGATTTTTTATATACATATACATTTAAGGATTTATTTTATCTACACTGATATTATAAAGAGTTTGTAAATATTTGTAACTCAAAACTGCTGGACCAATTTCAAAAAATTCCTTCACCATTAGAATGCTACATTATCCCTGAGTTACATGGGCTATATTTTATCCCGGGAACGCGGGTGAAACTGCGCGGAAAAGCTAGTTATAATATAAATATGAATGTTTGTGTTTATGTTTGTCACATATCATGCAGTTATGGACTGATTTGCAATAAAAAGAAGAAAAAAAAAAAGTCTTCAAAAAAACCTGACGAACATTACATTACATTACTAATTAATAATTAACTAACATTTCAGGATCACGCTCTAGAAGAAGTCCCAAACCCACGAGGTCCCGGGATGGTGTATACAGGGCGGGTACGCCAGCGTCTCTTCCTCGTTTTAGACTGTGTAACATCCCACCAATTTAGTGAAAAGGGCAATGAACTGATCAATCTACAACAATATGTGACAAAGGTTAAAAAGGTTCCCGAGAAAGAAGCCATATTGATATTCTATGATATTGTTAGGGTTGTTGCTAATTTACATAAGGTAAGTTATTTGAATATTTTTTTTTAAGAAGGCTGACAATTTAAGTAGGCAATAGGTACCTGATGGTAAGTGGCTACTGTCGCCTATAGACATTAGCATTATATATAATATATACACTTGGCGACAGATTTTCAACAAGAGGGAGGGTAGCCAGCCAGTCGAGGGAAAAGTATCTTACTACCAAACTGATTTTCTTACCGTTTTCTATCACTGTAACCTCAATCATTGTAGGATTCGAACTCACTACAAAATAAAATTAATTTTGAGTGTGTGTGAGCAGCACTATATCATTCTTTCATCCATATTACTCAATGAAACCTCAAAACGCCAGGAAGGCCTCAAAATCCCAACCATACATTTAGGACACCCCATACAATAATACTGCTTCATCAATGCAAACAGTAAAGTACTGGAACTGGCTTCTGGCGTCTATTTTATCTTCAACTCGTCGTATCTTCTTGGGAGCCAGACACTGGCTTAACGGATGGCTATTTTTTTTTTTAAGAAAAAGTTGTTTGGATTGGACAAAAGTAAAAGTTTTAGTAATCTAAAAATTACAATATTATTAATTTATTATAAAATTTCAGCGAAACATAGTACACAGGGACCTCAAACTAGGTAATATAGTGTTGAACCAGAGGACTGGTCGTGTTATAATAACAAATTTCTGCCTCGGGACCCACCTTGGCAGTGATAGAGATTTACTTAAAGATCAAAGAGGTACTTATATTATATTAACTTAATTATAATCACTATCTACAGTGGTAAGTGGTAACAACTGATGGGACACAAGAAGAATTCCTAGAAGGAAACTGGATCTCAAGTGCAGCTGCCGGAACACTGGTCACTGCTGTACGGATATTTTTTCGTAACATAATTTCCTATACTTTCGATGTTTTTTTTCACTAAAACCGACTGCATCTAGCTGCTAGTGACCTCTCGTAACTAAACCTGATGGCAGTTTTTTAAAGTACAAATCATTTAGTATTTCCTTAAGTGGTTATTACACTACCCTAATTAGTCTCCCTAATTAGGGCACTATTTAGGGAGTAGTGCGGTTGGCACACTAAATTGGAATCTAACTACAATTACACCTTCTGATTTCCTAATTAGAACGTCGAAAGAAATATTTGTATGCGTGAAATTTGGCACATATATAGTATATATTCTTGATTAACACCATATGATACTTTTATATACTTATTATATACTGCTTTTCGCCCAACGTATTTTTTTTTAATACGGGGGGTGGAAGTGGATGTTAGTTAACTATAAAACAAATACCCATATCATTATAATAATTATTTGTAGGTTCTCCTGCGTACATATCTCCGGACGTATTATTGTGTAAGCCGTACTTGGGCAAGCCGTCGGACATGTGGGCTCTCGGCGTGGTTCTTTACACGATGCTGTACGGGCAGTTCCCCTTCTGTGACACCAGTCTAGCGCAGTTGTTCAGTAGGATACAGGCTGCCAATTATAATATACCACCGTAAGTATATTTAACATACTTTCATAAAAAAAAAAAAAATGGGACATTATTCCTCACACACGGCCATCTGACCCCAAACTAAGCAGAGCTTGTACAATAGAAGCCAGAATGATTTACTACATATACTACTTATCTTTTGTAAATACAAACATAGATAGATAATATCTCAATCTATATACATATATATAAAATAAAAACTGACTGACTGACTGACATATCAATGCACAGCCCAAACTCCAGGGGTTAGGACTGAAAATTTCCATGTAGAAAGAAAGAAAAAACATTTATTCAACATACACAGGTATGGTTAGGTTTCTTTGACATTGTAGGGGACCATTGAGGAAGGATTTTTGAAAATTCAACCCCTTAGGAGGTAAAATAGGGGTTCGCGGGTGAAACCGCGGGGCGAAATACCGCAGCCAAATAACTTATAGATGTGTTCTTGCGCGTGAGTAAGGTCGCCAGAGCTCATCGGGGAGGGGGGAAGGGTCGGCAACGCGCAAGTGATACGTCTGGTGTTGCAAGCGTTCATAGGCTACGGTAACCGCTTAGCATCAGGCGGACCGTTGTTTGCCGACTATGTAGATTAAAAAAAAATATGATTGTTATTTCAGGGATGGCAATTCGGTACAAGTTTCGGATAACACAGTGTTTCTTATACAAAGGTTGTTGGTTAAAGATCCTAAGCACAGGTTACTGGCCGACGAGGTATGTCAAACACAATATTTAATATCTATACTAATATTATAAAGAGGTAAAGTTTGTGAGGTTGTAGGTAATCTCAAAAATCATCCTGTATACATGTTTAATTTTTCAAGTGAGTGTGGATGGTTAAATCCAGGAATAGCGAAAAATACTCATCGACCCCGTTGATTTTGAAATAAAAAACATCCACTGTATTTATTACACCATCCGATAGTGTTGCTAATAAGGATCAATTTCTGGGAAATAATGATATCCGGCAAACTAAAGACCACTACCACCATTGAGATATAAGCTTAAGGCTTAAAGGTATAAAAACTAAACTTATTCAACAGGTTCTAGACCAACTATCAAGCATTATTGCCAGTTATGTGAACGTGCCAAACCCACCCGAGGACTTGCAAGTAGTACCAGATATTGCGTTGGATGAAGACAAGGATAAAACCAATGATAACCAGTCTTCAATGGAAGTTGATAGGAAACCGTTCATGTCTATACCTGATAGTAGCGGGGAGAGGACACCTAATTCTGTGAGTATTAGAAAGAAAGAAAATATATCCATAACAGAATATATAGAAAACTAGCGACCCGCCCCTTTTAGGGTTCTGTACCCAAAGGGTAAAAACGGGACCCTATTACTAAGCTTCGCTGTCTGTCCGTCTGTCTGTCACCAGGCTGTATCCCAAGAACCGCGATAGCTAGACAGTTTAAATTTTCACAAATTATGTATTTCTGTTGCCGCTATAACAACAAATACTAAAAACAAAATAAAATAATGATTTAAGGTCCATACAACAAACGCAATTTTTTTGCCGTTTTTATAGATAATGGTACGGAACCCTTAGTGCGCGAGTCCGACTCGCACTTGGCCGGTTTTATTTTTATTCTGTATTATAATATGCATGTATTATACATATAAACCTTCCTCTTCCACTCTACCTATTGCTGAAAACTGCAGTAAAATCCGCTGGGTAGTTTAAAAGATCTAAGCGAACAGACAGCGGAAGCGACTTCATTTTATACTATGTAAAGAAGATGTAACCCCGTAAGTTACTTACCGGTTCTTGTTGAAGACTGACTTCCGAACCGGTGGTAACTTCCGTAAATTCGACCTTCATAAGTGTCCTCCTAGGGCCTAAACTGAATAAATGGCTTTGACTTTTTTTTTTTTTTTTTGTTATTTCTGCGTCATGGCAATCTGTTTAAAAATAACAATAAGCCACTCTTTTGACCGATTTTAATAACCTTGGAATGGTCTGGGTTTAAGAGAGATAATGTCCAGTGACTTAACTCTCACTTTTGGTTGAATCTAATGATGAGATTCGGCACGCTATGTCTCTTTAGTCTTTTAAATTCAAGACTGCCAGCCCCTTGCAGTTGACAGGCGAGCTCATTTACATGTGCACATAATCGCTTCTGGTAGGTCATGCTGAATGCTGCTATTTCCTGTTTGACTGTTTTAATGTTCAAGTCCTTGTGAATAAGACTGTTGCTCACATACCAAGGTATATTGTACATGGCTCTCATTGTTTTGTTTTGAAACCTTTCCAGAATGTCTATGTTGCTGTTACTTGTAGTTCCCCACAATTGGATCCCGTATGTCCAAATAGGTTTTATAATAGTTTTATATATAACCATTTTGCTGTTACTGTTCAATTGAGAATTATGCCCAATGAGCCAATACATGCTTCTCAATTTTGTGTCCAATTGTTTTCTTTTCGTCCAGATATGCTTTCGCAGTAAGCCTTAAGTAAGCCAGTAAGCCTTCTATCTAGATGCATGCCCAAGTATTTAGCGTTTTCGGCTTGGGGAATCTGCTCGTTATTTATGCTGACTGGAGGACATGTCTCTTTCCTTAAGGTAAAGGTGACATGAGTAGATTTACTCTGATTAGCTTTTATTCGCCAAAGGTTCATCCATTTTTCAACTGCAGTAATGTGTCCCTGAAGGTTGTTTGATGCAATTTTTGGATTTTCATGGACTGATAAAAGGGCCGTGTCATCGGCATATGTTGCCACTATAGTGTTGTCATTTGTAGGCAAATCTGATGTGAAAATCAGGTAAAGCGTCGGACCCAGTATGCTCCCCTGTGGAACACCAGACCTAATATGGTACAATTCTGAGCACTCATTTCCATACTTTACCTCGAAGCACCTATTGTTCAAGTATGACCTGATAATGTGTAGGAAAGAGTGGGGTAGAAGTTTCTTCAATTTGTACAGTAGGCCATCGTGCCACACTTTATCGAAGGCCTGGCTAATGTCCAGGAACACAGCCGAACAATACTCTTTATTTTCGAAGGCTCTGTTGATAATGTCTACAATTCTATGAACTTGTTCGATTGTCCCGTGTTTTTCTCTAAAACCAAACTGATGTACTGGTAAAATTTTAAACAAGTGTTCTTTCATTCGGTTTAACAACAGCTTTTCAAGTAGCTTTCCCATAACCGGTAAGAGGCTGATAGGTCTGTATGAAGATACTTCATGGGGTGGCTTTCCGGGCTTTGGAATCATAACGACCTGAGCTATTTTCCATTGACTTGGGAAATGTGAAAGTCGTAAGCAGGCATTTAATATTGCGACCAGGAGCATGATGCCTTTCTTAGGAATGTGTTTTAATAAAATAGCGTCAATCATGTCGTAGCCAGGTGATTTGCCATCTTTCAATTTTACGATTTCTGTGGTTAGTTCTTTGGGACTGATACATTTCATCGGTAGACACATTTGTGTTGGTGTCTTAAGGTAAGTGTTAACACTATGGTCATGTTCTTCATGTGTACTAGGGAAAGGCTCGAAAACGGTGTATAAGTGTTCAGCGAATGCTGATGCTTTGTCTTGATTGGATCTCGCCCAAATTCCGCTTTGACTTTGACTTAAGATAAATCAATGATTTGCCATAGCAGTATTAAAAGTAGATATAAAATAATGACAGAAAAAGAAAAATTGCAAAATAAAATAGAGCAGAGTAGGAAATTTTATTTTTTATTATGTGTGTTATGTGTGATCGATTCGCATCGCCATTTGTAGTTAGATATAGCTTAGATTTAGCTATATTCTATTAAATAGTTTAGTCAAGGAAGTTTTACTAAAGGAAATCATATCTCATATAAGTTCAATTATGAAGTTCTTCCCCTTCTTGTGGCAAAGTAGGTCGACCTGCATAGTGACTTTAGGGATATGGGGTACTTTCATCCAGGGAACGCGGACAAAACCGCTAGAGACAACTATAGTATTCTATCATACTAGTCATACTAGTATTATAAAGTGGAAAGATTTGTATTTTTATATTTTTGTATGTTTGTAACGAATAAACTCAAAAACTACAGGACCAATTTCAAAAATTCCATCGTCCTTAGAATGCTACATTATCCCTGAGTAATATGGGCTGCATTTTGTCCCGGGAACGCGGGTGTAACCGCGCGGAAAAGCTAGTATTTTATAAATATGTGGGAAATGGGAATATATCTTAAATTCTATGTATTCTTTTTTTTATTCCAGGAGGAATTGGGGGTATACTGCGTGCCGCTCCCCGACTTCCTCGCGCTGAACTTCCCCTCCCCGAGCCGGGGGCAGCCGAGCATCATCATCCAGCCCCCCGCCGGCCCCCTCCCCCTCCCCCAGCCCCTCCCCCTCCCCCACGCCCACTCCCACCCCCACTCCCACCCCCACTCGCAGACGGACCTCGCGGCCATCACCGCCCCCCACCACCAGGCCCAGCGGCAGATCACGGTGCAGAGGATCGGCAGGGACGCCCGACCCCTGCAGCCTTGTGAGATTGCCAGGTAATGTAATAAATATGGATTTATTAGAAATCACATCAGTACAATATTACAACAAAAAATATATAAATAAAAGAAAAACAATAGTGTTGAATTGTACTAGTCCGATCTGATGAAGGCCCCAGCTCAACATGTGCCACAGATAATTTCATTTTTTTAATGAAGCGACAGGTGATTCACGACCGAATGTGTTGTCAAACACAGACACATTTACTACTGGTCTGGTACTCTTCTATCTACTCAACTACAGTCCACGAGGTCTAAGTTGAGCTTTGCATTTGTGTGACTGATCACCAAAAGTAGAGTCAGACAAAAAACTTTTAAAAATAAATTTTATTTTATTGATAAAATAACTATTTTAATTACACAAAATTTATTTTATTTGGCTATTTAAAGGTTTTCGTATTCTTCATTAATTTGTGTCGGCAACCATTTCACTAATAAATTGAACACAAAAACAAAATATTAAGAATTACACACGTCACGCTGCTACCAGTATTCAATAGTCAGTACAAGAAGTGAAGTGTGGTGCGGTGCGCGGCGGAGTTGCGGACGCACCGCGCCTCAGGCCGATTGCCAAAAAGCAGTATAAACCGGTTTAAACCATGTAAAGGACGCGTCACACCTACACTATCTATGTGCACTCACACAAATGCAAAGCTCAGCTTAGGCCTTTATCTTCTACAAATATAAAAAAAACTTATTTAGAAACATGAAATTTTTCACACAGGTTGCTTGCTTATGTAACGTAGCCATCCACGCAGAAAGGATTTTCTGAAATTCAACCTCTAAAGAGGAATAAATTAAACAGGGATCGGTCGGAAATCTAGACAACAATATTTATAACTCCTCTTCTTCCAGGTACCAACACATGTTCGCTTCAAACCAGAACCAGCGTCGAGAAGAGCGACGAACGGCGACATCTGACGCACCCAACTTCGTTCCGGACACCCGACCGGACCGTCCGGAGAGCTCCCGACTTCGGACACTAGCGCAAAGGATACCCCGTCTCAACCCCATACCGACAACATCAAATCAAAATACCACGGATTTCAGAGTCATACCGTGGTCTGAACGGTCTAGACTACAGATCGATAGATCGTGGGATAGTGATTACGTTCTACGGTTGCCGGTTATGGATCTATCGAGGATGCAAGGTAGGATAATGAATCCTGCGCCGGTACATACGGTGAATCCTGAGGCGGTGGTGAATAATCCACGACCACCGGTCGATAGTTCTGATATTGATTTTAATTAGACATATTTTTGGAGTTAGTGTAACGTGATATCTTTGTTTTGGTGTATTTTACAAGTCTTTGCTGCTTTTGCAATTATGTGACCCTTAAATAGGTTATTTTTATATTATTTGGTTTATGGTTTATTTTATATAGCTAATCAGAATAAAAATGGTTATTTTCCAACAAAAAGGATACTTAAGTGTTCATTTTAGACTACTTAAGCTTTTTGAAGTTATACTTCTTTTGGCGCGTTAGGGAAAAATTATGAGAGTAATTTTTTACTATGCGCGCGCACACCGTCACGAAAAACCGACACCATGAAGTTAGCTAGTCAACCTTGTCAGGTTGTCCCATACAGTAAAACATGAAGATAGTATCAAAAAAAATAATAATAAAGAAGTATAACTTCTTACGTGCGTACATAAGTACACACTTTTTTATTATGATTTTTATATGAAGGTTTCATTTTTCATTAACAAATCGGAGCTTTTATTTTTCAATTTATCTCATATTCATATCTTGTACTCATATTTACATCTGATTTTAAAATATGTTAATATTTTGTTAATAGATGTAATTATTTAGCCGAGAAAATATTTCATGCGCTATTGGTTGCCATGAGCGAGATAGCACGAGTCTCTTGTTGTTCTTGATCTTGTTTAATGAATTACGATCGTTTTTACTTAAAATTGACTCCATATATGTATGAATTAGTAAAATAATGATATCACGTTATTAAAACCAACGACAAATGTTTAAATTGTACTTGTAAGAAGATCCTCAAACATTAGTTTAAAAAAAAACTTAATTTTAATTGTATACTTAGAATTTATATTAGTACAAGCGTATGTTTTGCTCAATTAATGGTTTCCTGACTATGTATTGTCTATAGAAACCAACATAAGTAAGAATACGGTTGCTTACGTGAATCATAGATGGCGCCACTGACATACGATCGAAATGTGTCCAATGGCGTGCCACGAAGTTTATGAGACATTAGTTTCGTCTTGTCATTGTTACCAATCACGTCATTTGTTTACGTTATAACACAGCGGCGTTTTAAAAAAATAATTCTTTATTCCAAATTTAAACTAAAATTTTATCTTATCTGTATACCCAGATTTTTTAGTCACTGGCAATACTTGCAAGTTGCAGGGGTGGAAGTACTCATCAATATGAACCACTTTTATTATGGGACCAACTCTGATATTGCGTAAAATAAAACGTTTGCTTCATACATTTTGGTCAAGTAGGTATTGAATTTTTGTATGGAACAGATGTTTTTTTTTCGTGATTTCACAGTTGGTCCCATAGTAAATGTTGTTCATATTGATGAGTACTTTCAGCCCTGCAAGTATTGCCAGTGACTAAAAAATCACATAATATGGTAAACTGACTGACTGTTGATATATCAACGCACATCCCAAACCTAGCGACTTGAAATTTTTCACATAGATACCTTATACAGTGTAGGCGGGGGATTTTTGGAAATACAACCCCTAAGAGGGTAAAATAGGGGTTACCGCGGGGCGGAAGGCTATATCATATACGTCGAACGGATGACCGGACGGACGGATAATAAAATAACACCATCTAAATATGAATGATTGGGCCAATTATAATACTGATACTATTACATATTTTATTCTTCCAAGTCTGATAATAATTATGTAAAATATATATTATGATTATATTACGATTATATTACTTAGCGTATTGGTATAATGTTTAGTTTTAAGGGATTTATCATCGTTTCTTTTTATTTGTAAACTTAACTGCATGAATTTCACATCAAAAAATCACTCTTTAAATACATTTTGCATAAACGGCTGGACCGATGGTGGTGAAGTATGATATTTTTATAGTTTTATATCGGCACTTAAAGATTATAAGAAGCGAGACAGACAAAGGTGTGTTAATATGTATGCAGCGAAAAGAAAAGATCTTCCACACCGGGCTACGTGTCAATGCAACGAGATTGCTATCCAACGTTTCTTGTTGGTAATTTATATACTGGGCTACTTTTGACTAGCTAAACATTTTTCGCGATTTTAGAGTTAGCCACACAATAAAAGTTGTGTGTATTTAATGAGTAATTGCAATCCTGGAAATTTAGATATAGCTAGGCAATAGGGTATTTGACTGACATTCAAATCGGCAACTTTTTATGAAATGTCAAAACGATAGGTTTATATGCAGTTTTGTATGAAATACAAGCATGTGACGTCATAATAATATAGCATACTCTTTATCAGTGGCGTGCCTAGGGCTTTAGATTAGGGCAAGCCCAACCTATATTTTTGTGGGTTCTAACCGTTTGACGTAAAATCCATCTTGTTATTTCTTCAATCTGTAATCTTAGTCTTCAACTATCACTTGCTCCTTGATGTACTTGAGGCGAGTTAACCAAAGCACACTGAAGGCATACTACTTCTAGATAGATTATTTAAATCGTCATAACCGGACGTATTCCAAACATTTGTATCGTTCGAGAAAAACAAACAGCTCCAGCAAAACAACTTGTTCAAATGAGAACAGCCCGCAATCCAATTTGTTTTATAAATAGATCTACTGAATTTACGTTTGTGTCCCTTGCTCTGAGAAATACACAGGTCAGGCGTTGGTTTTGGTGAAGTTATCAAAACTTTTTTTTGAGAAAAAGTCAAAGATTTTACCTTGCCCTGGTCGAGTAACGCTTTAATACACCTCATATCCACACAACGCACTATTTCTTCCATTTTTAAACACAAATCTACTATCTAGTAAGTATTGCAATGAATCGATAAACAAAACTTTTCTTTAAACTCAAACAATCCAAAACAAACAATGTCTATGCACTGAAGTTGCAGCGAAACGAAGTTATTTTACGATGTACATGAGCATGCGCAATACTCGCGCCAAAAATCCGCAGACAACTTCATGGTAAATCAATGCTTCGCCCGTCCATATTAATGTGCAGTTTCGTAACAAAGTAGCGCTATTTTCACTATGCGTAGTTTTCATACGTTAGAAAGAGAGATGTGCAAGCCGCCGTTTTTGGGCTTGCGTTAGCTTTGCAGACGTGCGTACGAGCGGGATGGAAGATGTGGAATATTGTGAACGTGTGTGCTGTACGCATGAAGCGGCACGCGTGTAGTAGTGAGCGTAGCCGGCCGGCCGCCGGCCGCTGTGTTCGGGGTAGTTTACCTACATCGTATGACCGCGCGAACTTTTTAGCGCGAAATTCAAATTATTCGATGTTTGTTACGTGTGGGTATAAGTTAGGCAAGCCGGGCTTTTGGGCTTGTATGAAGGTACCGCCACTGCTCTTTATGGTTAGATTGGTCATTAAAAATCATAATAAGGATAAATTTAATAAAATAGTGGATTCCCCTTTTTTTAGATGTTTTATACATTGGTTAGTGTTGGATAATTTATTTTGAATACAGGCAAATACCCTATTAATAAGTCTTGAGAAAACTTCGATAGCGCGATGTAGGTATTGTGGTGTCATGTTAAAATACAACATGAAAAGAAAGAATAAAAGAAAATAACATATTTCCATCGTTATGATGACACGCTTCGGATTTTGGCAACAATTTTTATGTAAAATTTATCCATAATTTTCAAATTACTTTAAGAACAAGCTTCTCGCTTAAAAATACGAAGTTTTAATTTACCAGCTTTCTGCCCTGCGGTTTCACCCGCGACCCCATATTTTATCCCCTTAGGGGTTGAATTTTGGGGCGGAAAGCCACACAAAGTTAAAAAGGAACGTTGATAAACGACATTAGGCCATTTTTGTTTTTTTAGTAAATGTTTATATTTTTGTACGCGTAGTGTAATGTATCGGGTATTTGACTTTACTTTTTTTTAAATAATTATTATAATTTGTGATGGTTATTATGTTTTAATATAACTATTCTTGTAATCATTGTCAATGCAATTATTATATACAATTTTTACTTTTAATGTTGTTACTTAAAATAATAATCGTCCATTTTGATCGGGAATTTATTTTTAATCAATTAATTTTCACACATAAGATTAGCTTCATTAATTTATAAATTCAAAAACAACGAATTAGTGTAAATTACATTTTATGTAAATGTTACGATCAAAAAAAAATCTACTGAGATGTGAAATGGATGAATGTAGTGTAAGGTTTTTTTTAATAAGTGTCGCTTTTTTGGTATTTCAATGTTATGTAAAATTCAATTAATTTGTATTTTAAATTATATTTATGGATTATGGTCTATTAATTTTAAAATTGACGAATTTAGTTTTTAATCACAAAGATACTTCTTAAGTAGGACAATTTTGTTATTTGTTAGATGCATGCTGATGTGGTATGAACTAATAAAAGTATATTTTAAACATGTATTTTTTATTAAATTACCCATCCACTGGTGCCTGTCCCTTCGCCACATCAAGGCCGCCAATGGGGGAGCCAGTCTTGATGGCGAGCCACCAACGTGTGAGATACACTAAAAGGTCACCAGTCAAAGTCAAAGCCATTTATTCAGTTTAGGCCTTAGAAGGGCACTTATGAACGAGTGACTGTGGCGGAAGCCATATTGTCCGTTATTCAACAAGTCGTGAGTTAGGTATGCGAGGGTAGAATTTTCCAACCGAATTATAAACCACTTCCACTCGATTGATTGAGCTGAAATTTCGCTTACACTTGGTGGTGGTGAGAATCTATTTATCTATAGCTCAAACTCTTGGGGCTAGGACTGATTTGATTCAACCCCTAAGGGGGTAAAATAGAGGTTCGCGGGGCGGAAAGCTTGTACAATAGTGGTAACGTAAGTAGCTTCGACGTTCCTAAGTGCCCTTCTAGGGCCTAAACTGAATAAATGGCTTGGACTTTGACTTTGAATATAATCAAAAAAGTGTTTAAAAAAAATACTTTTTTGTCATTTATTTTTTATGTGTCTTTGACCAATATCTCCAAGGTAAGTTTTGATGTGGATAAAAGGTAGAAATAATACTAAGTCTAGAAGTGCACTAGAAGCAACCGGAATACACTAGTAAATGCTTGGCAATAGTGTTCTTGCAGGTGGAAGCTAGCCAGGTACTATAAATAAGTAACCCACCGTGCTATGGCTTTCTCATCTCATGAGGTTTTCGTTCACGATTCGACATCACTACCATACCATACATACACTAAGCTATTTGCTTTTTTCCCCTGGTAATGCAAATATCCATTGGCAGCGGTGACCACTTACCATCAGACGAATCGTCTCCGTGTTTGCCAATCTTAAAAAAAAACACTTTTTTTCAAAGTCATAAGCACAGGTCATAAGAATGACTTGAATAGCTTTTTTTTTTACAGAATACGGAACTAAAATATGAAAAGCGGTTGCCAGCTGAAGTTTCCATGCAACTCTACGAGCATTAATATTAAAATTAGTTTTCATTTGAACCGGGTTTAAGTCTGACGCGCTAACGTTACTTCGGACACTGAAAAATTGTGCTTCGCTTCTTCGCCGAGGAATTTTCAATCTTCGTTATTAAAGGGTTGTATTAAATGAAATTTTCTTATATTTAATTGAAATTAACATCATGATTATGTGTTTAACCTAATCATTTATCACTTTTAAGCATAGGTAGTAAACATCATTCAAGTTTGCCAATTTTAGAGAAGGAATTCTATGGAAGTCATTGGATACTTTATTTTGGGTTAAAGTTTAGGTTCAATTAACTTTTTAAATACCTACGGTACACGAATATTTTTGTTCGAACGGGTCCTATTATGGGATTTCTTGGCGCTTAGCTAAGTTACTACGGGGTAACTAATAATTAGGTAAGTATCAAACCTTAGTGGTTAGTAGAAAGCCTAGAAGCAAACTAGATCTCAAGTGCAGCTGCCGGAATATACCGCTAGACAGATTTTCAACTTGATGATAATGGCTACCCAGGTAGGTACCACAATCGACAATGTAGGGTACTGTGCTATGGTGTCCTCACCGAAAGCTTAAGCTCATTATAGAATTCAAACCCACAACATTCACCGCTCAGTTCAACTTCACTACTACAAGGCAAGGTTCAATAAAAATGCCAGTCAAATGGATGGAAGTTATGTATAATCGATCCGCAACCGTTCACGGACAATTAATCCCACCATATCCAATATTTAAATGCTAGTCGATTAAAGTGTTCTTTAGTCGTAAACTTTTAAAATTCCCGAATGCCAGCGTGCGTTCTATTCTATTCTATTGAAGGATATTTTATAGCCACATATAGCGAGCGTGAGTCGCTCGTAAAACGTATCGATTGAGTTGTTTATTCTTTATTTATGTTTCACTAACTTCTGTCCCGCGGTTTTACCCGCGTTTCCGTGGAAACTTATGATTTGATATTACAAAATCATAATGTGAACGTAATTAATGGAAAATGAAATTATTATAGAATTTTTATATAGAATAATAATACGACTTAATGTTAATTTATTTCAGTACTCATTCACAATATTGATTGTGTTTGATATAAGTACATAAATTACTTACCTATCAATTAAGAAAAAAAACATAAATCATGTAAAATTTAATTCATAAATATATATCTTTTGTGTATGGTCTTGTACAAGAGATAGGCTTTTAATTGACTCTATATAAAATAGTTTTGAAAGAAAGAAGGAAAGATAGAAAGCAAGAAAATACATTTATTTTGAAAACAAACACAATACTAGGTACTTACATATCTCACATAGACTGGATTGCAAAACTTTTTGATATCTTGAGGTAAACGATTGAACATTTCCTCAGTGTGTTTGGGACTTTGCTTTATGACATCGAACCTATAAGGCCTTTATTTAGTTTTTATAAGTAAGTACTTCTGATATATTTGTTTAAATATTTCGTAGAAAAAATAAAAGATAACTAGGTACCTATAATTTTTAATGTTCTATAATGTTTATTTTAAGGCAAAACATCGTGAGGGAACCATAGCACGGTGGTAGGGTACTTTGTACTACCCGACTGGCTGGCTACCACCCTCAAGTTGAAAATCTGTCGCCAAGCACCTACTGGTGTGTTCCGGCAGTTCCACTTGAGAGCCAGTTCCTTCTAGGTTTTGTGTGCTTACCACCTTCGCCCACATCATCACTTACCATAGTGAGATCATGGTCAAACACAAGCCTATATACAAAGTAAAAAAAATAAACATAAAATAATATCAAATATTATTTTCATAGCAACTCCTTATTCAGGTAATAGAAGCTCAAATCAGATTCCCTCAATAACCCAGCCAGATAAAAAGAGCATTTCGCCTCTAGCTACTAAAGTACTTTGCGACGACGTGAATTGGAAGGATTATTTTTTATTTGCCATCGCATATTATACGGGAGCGCATTGTTATTCGGATTTAGTCGTTCGAGGGAGAAGAATAGATGTAGAATGTAAATGTTTTTGTTTTATAATACCAACATGATAGTAATTATTATCTGATTCAATTTCTTTATATAGCATGTAAGAAATAAAATAGATTTACTTATTATCTATAAAGGAGTGTCGGTGTTGTAGGAGTAGGTACATAATGCAAAAAGTTTTTTTCTTGTCTGTCTGTCTATCATGGAGTCTCCAAAGATTAATGCGGCTTGGTTTGGCGCATCAAATAGGCATTAATAGGTACTAATAATAATTACAGCTTATATCTGCCCATTGCTGAGCACAGGCCTCAAATAGGCATTATTTCATCAAAAACCCTTAAATTATAGTTGCACTCCTCAATAAAATAAAAAATAAGTCTCTACATACCTATATAGCACTTGGAAATATAAGTTTTTAAGATGTATGAAACTTCACTATAATATAGCCCAATAGTAAAACCAATCTCTGAAATATTGTATTACGTATTACGACCCTATATTATTTGGCAAAGTATTAGCATATTAGGCGGCGCCAGAGGCGACAGATCCGCTTCATACACCCACCGCTTTTTGTCAGCGAATCTCTAATACTTTACATACAGCCTGTTATAAAATAAAAAAGACGTTTACATTCTAGTGAGCAGAAAATAGCTACATTTTAATATGCTGTAGAATATTTGCTACGAGATTGCTACGAAAATTCGTAGCACAACTTTTTCCGTAAATATAGTAGTATTTATTATTTACAAAGAACAAAACCTAAGAAATATTGGTTAAAGTAAATAACAAATAACTGGTAAAACTCCTTTTTACCATTTAATTTTATAATATAACAGCCAAATAAATATGTAAATATAACATATGATTCAAAATGTAAGTTAGATAGTGCAATAATTTGAATTAATGATAATTAGGATCCTGTTCTCGATACCGGTGGGGAACTGTTTTTTTATTATATTTTTAAATGTATTTTTTTATAACTTTTATTTAAAAATGTAATTTATAGGATATTTTAATAAATGGTATAATAATTCAAATAATAATGAATTAAATTCATAAATATATATCTAAATATAAACTAAATAATAATAAACTGAACAAATTATAAATTTTGTTCAGTTTTTGCATATTTTATGTACCTATTCAAATTCTACTATACTTAGGAGACATAATTAAAGACTTCTGTTTTGTCTATTCAATATTTATTTTTAATTTAGTTGATAATCTTCCTAAAACCGAATATTAGAGAATAGTATATTAATATTTCTAGCCAAACAAAATTATTAATACTTTATTAAGGTACCTACTGCTCTAAATTTAGAACATCCTGTACACAGATCCGTTTCATGTATGAAAGATTACGCTGTATAAAAGGCACAAAGCGAAGAGCAAATATATCATTCGCAATGTCATCAAGTCATAAATTATTTATATCATTTTTACATATTGCTACCTGTTATCCATGTTCGTTGTACGATTATGTAATTTTGAAGTCATTATGAAATAAACATCGATATAATATCTTAATTTGAGCATCAACAACACTATTACATTACATAGATTTTGTTAAACGATAATAAACATTATTTCATCATCATTAAATTCATTTAAATCCCGACTTAAACATCCTAACTATAATATTATAAATGTAAAAGTGTGTGTGTTTGTTTGTTACCTTTTCACGCCTAAGCCGCTGAACCGATTGCGATGAAATTTGGTACGCAGATAGCCTATGGTATCGAGAAGGACATGGGCTACTTTTATCTCGGAAACGCGGGTAAAACCACTGGGGAATACAAGTATGTCATAATTTTGAGTTGATATTAAAACAAATGAATTGTATTTTAATTTTGGAACAAGATTTTTATTTACATATTTACAATTAAAGTAAAAAATACAAACTATGATATATAGAAAACATCCTCAAAGCCCTCGCTGCTGTCGATAGGCAAGGTTCCCAACAGGCTGGCAGCGTTCCCTTTTTGGATGGCCAAGCTTATTTTGGAACTATAAAGTTTTTTTTTTAGCCTTGACTTCTTGTTCTATAAAATAGGCATTAAGTCTATGATACCTACTAAAATCCTTGGTATACAATACAGTAGGTACCTACTACCTTTTACATAATTCACATCGACAATATTCGTTAGCGTAAGTAATCTGAAGCCGACTAAAAACCGATTGTAAATACGAATGAAATATAGGCTTTGTTGGTTTACGATTAGATTTGAATTTAGTTATTTCGCTACAAATTTAAAACTTGAGTGCTACATCTAATCAAATATCTATTTAAGAATAAGAAAACATTTATTGGACACATAAATTAACACAGAACAAAATATATAGAACACAAAAGATAAAACGAAAACATAGACAAACTAAAACGAAACAAAGAGACACTGATAGCGTCTAGAGTCTAGGGTGTAATTTTGTGGGTCCAATCGGCCCCATATCAGCATAATGCTGCAGAGGTGATTCACGGACAAATGGACGCCGCTTGAGCATAATCACAATATATAATTATGTAATCATTATTTTAATATCTATTGGTAATTAAACAAAGAAAACCAAATATTATTATTTCTATGTCTCTATTGTTAGAAATTTCTTTCTTCCTAGGACCTTGTGCTATTCGTTTGTTCCATAGTAAAATAATAAAGCAACAAATCATTTTATATCATGTTAAAGGCCATGGAAGTCACAACACGTATCAATGCACTATTATTTCTAACGTAATGGCTATAAAAGAGTACATTATATTGACTTATTGAATTACCTACAAAATGGGGATCGCGGTTTTTGACCTGTACACGCTATTTATTAGATTTATTACGTTTCTTTGATATTGATAGTAAAAATATGATACACCTATTTTGTTTTGAATAACGAGCTATCAAACCGTTTACATATAGTTTAGTGATGTGGTTAGAATTAAAAGTTATCGAAAGATTTTAGCATTTATATATTTTTTTAAATTTCATTTTAATATGCACGGGTAAGTTATCTCGCCGAAAATTCAAACTCAACTATGTACCCAAAGTATCCCCTGAATAAGTAAAACATTGAAGAGTTTTCTTTTCTTATACAGTTATTTTCATTGAAATACCTATTCTTATTGAAAAACAAGTATGATGATACCCGCTCAATGGATGAAAATGTAATAATTTGTCGATGTGTGTGAAATATGAATGGTTATTTGTTTGGTATGAATAAGTTAGACGGGACGTGGCTAATACTGCGACTATATTGGATACGGTATTATCATCGCATATTTTGATTTATATTATAAATAGGAAGAGATCAATTGCGTACTTAACGAAAGAGTAACATGAAACTGAAAGAATTAATCGAAAGACAAAAGTAAAATACGGGAAATATAATTGTTTTTGTTTTGTATGGAGTAATCAACTCGTGACGTCAAAGGCCACCAAGGAGTAATTTGTTTACGGTGAGCCAATCTATCTATACTATAATATGTAAATGCAAAATACCACTTATTCACTAATCAAACTTGAACAATCTTTGGCAGCTAGGTTCCTTTAAGGCATCCGATAAGAAAGGATTTTCCAAAATGCATTTATTTGCGACTTCAATTACACAAAATAACACCTACGTAATATAATATTTTTAAACAACTGTTATGTAAATACAAGATTTTGTTAATTGTAAACTGCAAAATAAAGAATCTTATATTATATATTTTATTATCAGTCTATAGACATTTCACAATAGTTACCACATTTTGCAGTTCTCTACATTCCACAACCACCCGTCGCCAGCCAGGTTTCACTGGTCATCGATTGGCATCGGGGAAGCGTCCCACACTACGCATGGAACTCTGTCTATTTTTTATACTTCATAATAAAATATAATTTAAGGTTAAAAGACTTCCGACGACATTGTGATTAGGATGTATACCTATCTACCTTTTTTGTCAGAATTAGTATTATAAAGGTTAGTTTCGGAAAGTAAAACAAATTAAATAAAAGTTTATAGGTTATAAAATCGGAAAATACATTTAATAATTACTTACCTTTATATAAATAGTCTTTATTGAATTTTTTTTTAATATTTAAGATCTTTATAACCTATGAAATTAATAAATAAAACATTATTGAATATTAAAAACATTATGAGCTCATACCGTATCAATTTAGTTTCGTACCTCTTAAAAGAGTGATGGAATTGAAGCGAGTGTGCAAATGTGATGATGCACATTAGGCTTTCATTTTCCACCGGCGAGGAATGCGATTGATGGCCGCCATTTGTTTCTCCATTGTCTAGCAAATAATACGGCGACAGTAGCTTCATATCATTCTGAATACGTTTCAATCAAATTCAGTTATCTGTTATGATATATTTAGCGAATTGTATATTGTGAAATAAAAAATATGTTATTTTTTTAAATTATCTGTTTTTCTTTTTGTGAATTTCTTACATAGTTAATGGAAGTAATGTAAATTCTATGATCGATTTACTCCATTGTCAGATACATTTAATTACCATCTGACAAAAAATACCGAATTTGTGCTTATTCATAGAATGACTACCTAAAACACTTTTACAAATTCTATCACTGCTTATTTTTAAACATTAAAAATCTCATTCTGGAAATTGCCACAATGAAGCAACCTTGCTCAACATTTTTTGGGGAACCTTGTCAATATTCACTCAACCCTTGAAGCTCCTTATACACAGATATCGTATTAAATTATTTATATTACGCAAACTAATAGTGAAATCCATTAGACATATGATCACAGTTCATAGTTATTCAGTTAACATTATACAAATTGTGCCCGGCGGCTGTTTGTGGAACCATATCCCTATACGCTTTGAACTACGAGATAGGTTAGGTACCTACCTATATTTGTATTGATGGGTATCTGTATATTACTTACTTACATAGCAAATATGACATTACATTGAACTCTAAAAGTGGATACAAAGGAAATATCTTTCGTCTGTATTACGTCCAACAAATGTATATATTTGTATTTAATTTATAATATTAATTTCTTACGTTACTTAACTATCGTTTGTAAACCAACTCATGTTATGTATTTAGTAAACGTATGTAAATGAACATGTAAATAATTAAAGGCCACCTTCCATTAGGTAATTTGATAAGCCGTGCCTAGCCTGGAGCGATGGCTCAGTGGGTAAAGATGTTTTGATTAATTGCCTGGAACGAGGTTCAAACATGCTTGTTTGAGGTAACCGTGGTTAATTTATTATGTATGGTGCTGAAAAAGAATAGACAGGGTTACCAGCTCGATTGATTAGCTTATTAATCCCCCTTATTCAGACCTATTCGGTTGCCAAGTTGCCATTCCGATCGGAAGGGACGATTTTATTTCGTTGAATTTAGGCTGATGCTGTGTTAGTCGCAGAATTATTTTGTTGCGATTGTGTATGCCTCATTCCAAATGGAAGTCTGAAATAAGAAAATAGGAGACATCCTATTCAGTAGACTACTCGATCGGATTGTCTACCCGATCGGGACCGCAACCGAGCAGGTCTGAATAAGGGGGAATGTCTTGTTGATACTCTATTAAAAAGGCAAGAGCGGCTTTTTTAATAGTATCAAACGGCTTGTGTATTTTGCCAATGTCAAGTTATAATATAAAATTAATTTTAATCACATTAAATGCTTTTTACATAGTCAAGTAAAGTCTGTAAAAGTAAGTCAGGTTATAGTAAAATAGTGGCCGTTCTTCTAAAAATTGACACTAATCCTACTAAAATATTATTGTGAAGAGTTTGTTTGTTTGTTTGAACGCGCTAATCTCAGGAACTACTGGTTCGATTTGAAAAATTCTTTCAATATTGGATAGCCCATATATCGAGGAAGGCTATAGGCTAACAGAAGATCCCTCGGGAACACGGGTGAAAACACACGGAAAAGCTAGTTTGTTATAAAGTTGAATGGATTTTCATGATATTTGGTACATAAATATTACTGAATTAAAACAGGATAGTTTTTAATACTGAAAAAACAATTAATGAATGTGGACGATTCCGGGGTATAAATGTTAGTTTCATAATGTAAGAACAATAAGTAATAACATGAATTGAGCGCTCCACGAATGAATAGATGTCGTAAAACGTAGATAGAGATGTGCGCTCCAGCTGAAAATGCAGTTTACGATTCAAACAGTCGATTCGATGAGTTTTATGACGACTGCTTATTCACACAATGGAAGCAATTTATATCTTCATCAGATTTAATCAAGAACGTGGAAATGTTGAATCAGGTCTGGATGCATGTCTCTTTAGCACAAGTTTAAATAAATTTTCCATTTTTTAAACAACCGTATTTATTTTGTTTACCCGGGATAAAAATCTTATATATTAATATATAATATATTCTACCTGTGTGTCAAAGTTAAGGAGTTGAGTGGTAACAAAAATCCAAACATACAAACTTTCACATTTATAATATAATAGTAAGATGTCTGACAATCAGGCTGATAGTGACCGTCGACCAATCGTCAAACTTCGTCAACTTTAGCAATACTCCATTAAATTTAATTTTTACTATTTCATAGTTTCTCACTCACTAATCAAATGCATAAAATTATTAAAATATTGCAATAACCATTTCAAAATGATTAACGTTGTAAAAAAAGAGAATTCAGAAAGAAGATGCACAACAAATTCATTATAAAACCTCTCTCCAAACCGTTGCACCTGTGTCCGCCATTTTGAATTTTTCCAACCATTTTGTTTTTCATGACGTACGCCTCTGACGGATTACACCGGGATTTCAACCGAGAATAATAAAATATTTCTTCTGAAGTCTGTAATTATTACCGTTATTAGTTAATGGACGCAATTAGCAGAAATGTGCTTTGGATTAAGGTTTAATTGCCTTTTTTCTATTGTTTTTTTGTTCTTTTTAAAAGTTTATTTACACATGGGACAGTATTTCATTTTAGAGGCGTAAAACTTTTTTTTTACCTTTTACTTATTAAGTTCATAATTTCCATTTTACTTTTGAATGATAACTTTGTTATCTATACCTACTCTATACTAATATTATAAAGCTGAAGGGTTTGTTTGTTTGTTTGAATACGCTAATCTCAGGATTTGCTGGTTTGATTTGAAAAAAAAAACAATGTTGAATAGCCTATTTATCGAGGAAGGCTATAAGCTACTTTTTATCCAGGGAAAATACAAGATCCCACGGGAACGCGGGTGAAACCGCGCGGAAAAGCTATCAAAAATATAATTGCTGCATAAATTAATTACACTTCTAAAAGTCGAATAAAATCATAGAGCATTCATATTTGTTTCATATTTCATTTACAAATTCAAATTAATAGTTTCAAGGAATTATTCCAGGGAGTTGCTTATTTTTATTCACATCCATCACAAGGTTTTCTAGCTGTTTTTAATCTGGGATCGCATTAAACTTGATACTTTGTTTCAAATTGCATTTTCTGACGCGTCTTATAAAAACTTATACATTATGCATGTTTCGCCTGCAGCTGGCTTTGAAATGGCGTTACTATATATGTGACTCATAATGAGAAACTCATTAAATTATCACTCGAAAAGTTTATAATGACGACTAGGTATCAAATAATAATTATACCTTAGATATAATTGGATATTGGGCCATCTTTGAGACCCAGGCAATGTGAATTGAAAAGGCATTTACTATCTACTATGCCACCAACTTATCTTCAGGTGGACAAAATTGGAATAATAACAATCATTTGAAAATTTCGACCTTAAAACTTCAAATGTAAGCAATAATTTCGAATGTAACACCTCTCTCGGCAGTTAAGTGGTTGTACTGTATCAACATGTTCATCATTATTATTTTTCTAATCATAAGCTCATTGTGAAGAACATCTTTATGGAATTTGAAAATGGAAAAGTATTAATGAGTTGCTAACGAGTTTTTGTAGTAGTGGTTGTGAAGGCAGGTTGCACTGTAAAGATAGCAGTTGTTTTGCAACTGAAATGTGCTTGACTTATCGGGCTGGAGCGTTTCTCGATTTCATGACTCAAGCCCTGAGGTAAAGTGGAAATAGAGAAATATTACTCTTAATAGAATGAAAATATTTAAAAGTAGTGTTATTCTACTTTTTTTTTTATAAATGTGACTAAAATTCACCACAGTAACGTTGAAGCTGAAGGTGATATAAGAAAAGAATTCGAGCCCATTGAACCCATGTCAGTGTTTAACATCACAAACACTGAGTTATTATTGCTTAGAAGTTTACGTAGAAAATTTTGAAACAAGCCCATGCATAGGTGCTATCTATATGGTAAGTGATGATATGGCCGAAGTTGGTAAGCACACAAAGTTTAGAAGGAACTGGCTCTATGTATAGCTGCTGGAACACACCGGTAGGTGTTTGGCGACAGCTTTTCAACTTGAGTGTGGTACCAGCCAGGCTGGTACTACAAAGTACCCTACCACCGTGTTATGGTTTCGTCACGATGATTTTCTTCACCGAAAACTCTAAGCTCATTGATCGATTCGAAGCCATAAAGTGTATAGATTTTCACAAATTCTTAACATTTAATGATGATGAGTTATGATTGAGCATTTTAGTATGACAATTTTTAATAATTTGTGAGAGATTGGTGTCGGTATTAGGAAAACCTGTACCACAGATCACCAGGCTCCTACTCCGCGACAGAGATATACCTGTATATCTCTGTCGCGGGTACTCTTTACTATGGGACCAACTCTGATATCGCGTAAAATAAAATAGTTGCTTCATACATTTTGGTCGAATAGGTATTGAACTTTTGTATGGAACAGCTGATATTTTTTTCGTGATTT
The DNA here is from genome assembly GCA_951216915.1 of Tetheella fluctuosa. NCBI lineage: Eukaryota > Metazoa > Arthropoda > Insecta > Lepidoptera > Drepanidae > Tetheella > Tetheella fluctuosa. The sequence continues at coordinate 2,419,559 of OX578234.1, read as the reverse complement.
CACAGTTAGTCTCATAAAAAAAGTTGTTCATATTCCACCCCTGCAAGTATTGCCAGTGACTAAAAAATCACCTAAAGTCTTATCATTAATTCAGCGGAGTAAACTGACAAGTGCTTATGTCACTTTGTAAAATAATGTTGCCATATTTATTGTAATAGTGATGCAGTTCAGTGTGATACAGCTCACTCGCACAGAGTTAATGTGAACTAACATTAATAATTATTATAAATAGAAATTTAATTTAGTAATTATTGGCATTTCACAACACTAGTTTTTTTTCATCATAAACTGGTAACACAGTAAATGTCATTTTACTCCGCTGAATTAATGATTCGACTTTAGTATTAGCTCATACAAAAAAAATATGAAGAGCAAGAAGAGCATTGATACATGTCACCCGGATTCCACATGCACATTCCACCGTAATCACCATATATTTGATTCTCCTTACTTCACAGGGTGTTGTTCATCTCATAGTCTATAATAATAGTATGTAGCCGGTGGGTATGACAGTAGCGTCTGTGTTGTGTAATTATGCCCTGCGGTCATTTACAAATGGTCAGTCCGTCCGTTTGTTACATAGTTTGTAGCTTAATTAATTTTGTAACTTAGTACACGGTTGGACATGTTCTTGATAGTTGTTAAGGATATAGGTATCTATGACTATTATAATAAAGGAGAAGAGTTTTTGTTTGTTTGTTTAAAGGCGCTAATCTGTGGAACTACCAGTCAGAAATGAAATATTCTTTTTGCATTTGGTTGTCCAATTCTTGAGGGAGGTTATAGGCAATTTTTTTATCCCAGGAATGCGGGTGAACAGGTAGTATATATATTAAGGTATGTATATAATAGTATTGATTAGAAAATTAAAATGTTTATGGCCAAGTTAAATATGATCTTCAGATGCCTTAATCCAGCTCTCAGTACCAGTGGATCGTCAAAAGTCTAGCGTCACGCCATCTAGCGGTCAAAAAAGCAAAACCTTTTTTTTTACTTTGTATGGGCTTGTGTTTGACCACAATCTCACTATGGTAGGTGATGATGTGGCCGAAGGTGGTAAGCACACAAAGCCTAGAAGGATCTGGCTCTCAAGTGCAGCACACGCTCGCTCAAGGCCGGAACACACCAATAGGTGTTTGGCGACAGATTTTCAACTTGAGGGTGGTAACCAGCCAGGCGGGTACTACAAAGTACCCTATCACCGTGCTATGGTTTCCTCACGATGTATTTCTTCACCGAAAGCTCAAGATCATTGTAGGATTCGAACCCACGACCTTCGCCGCGGCATCCGACGCCACTACCACTGAGCTATCATCGCCTACTTTCATTAAAACCACAATTTATAGTCAATTTACTAAGAAAACTATACAAAAAAGTAACTGATCTAGATTCTAGACATTTCATGTACGTTTTGCTGAAAATACCCTTTTGTATGGAATTGTTATAAGAGAACGATAAAATCATGAGCCAATTTGAACTTATAAGTTAATCCATTACAAAACATTTTTTTTTTACGAAGATATTTTCACTGGCGTCCATCTAAGCATCCTGCTTGGTATTTTCCAAAACTTTATCTCTTTTGTTTGTAGAATCCTAAAAATACTGTAATGTAATAACCACACAGAGTCCGTCCAAACATTATTCCAGTGCATAATATTTGCAATCCCATATAATTATTGACATAGGTCTGCTTTACTTGTGTGATACTGAATTTTTGATGCTCCGTCTCGTCCATTAGTAGAAATTAATAATTCCCTGTTAATCAAGTAATTGAAGACTTGGGTACAATTTAGATGTTTAAAATATAAGGTACATAAGTAACTTAGGGTATTAGATATTTTAATAAAATATTTTACTTTAAAAAGTTTGCTCGTTTGTTTCTCGCAATTTGGTTGCCACTCATGATAATGGTTTAGTATTAAATAAACTAAATTAATTGAAAAAAATACATTTACAGCCAGATAAAACAAACAAACGTGTTCATGTTCACAACTGTCCTGTCCTAATCGAACCGACTAGCATGGAAGATAGTCTAACCCCCTACCAACTAACGTATCAATACTTATATTATGTGGTACGGTTTAAAGCAAATATTATATAACCCAGGTTCTAAATATATCCACCACTTTCTAAATGTCATATAGTATAACAAAAAAAAAGCTATTAAAACTTAGATTTTACATCATTTGCTTTAAATCATCTCATGTAATAAGACCGTATAATTTATAAACTCAGTAGTATAGAAATAAAAAGTTATTATTTAAGCACGCCATTCGACACACACAGCTTCTACAATGATTAAAAATACAGATACTTATGAACATAAATACTTGTAATATAATAATAAATATATATATGTATTTACTGGTATATCCATAAACTTGTATTTTAGCAAGCTTAATAGTTTCCATAAATAAAATAAATAGATGATTCAGCAAACGCACCCTAAACTAGAATACCTTTATGGCGACCATAGATCATGGCATAACCCTTCGACACATAAAACAAAAATGTACCTGTAATATTATTTACAAAGCTATAAATATGATTTATTTCATATATTTTTGTGACTATAATATAATTGGATATATTGCACAATAAAATTTGTTTCTATCAATTTATTTTAGAATATCTAATTAAATTTTTGTATTTTAAAGGTCTCAATGAAATATAAACAGCAGGATCATACCTATACTATTTAACGAAGTTATTACAGCACTATGTAAAAAAAAAAATTATACCATGCACAAATTATTATCAATTCACACTCATTTGATTGCGGTGCTTTGTTTTTTCATTTTATTGTATCAGGCTTTTTTAGCGTAATTTTATTTAAAAAAATATCTAAAGATAAGATATTGTTTATAAATCTTTTCACAATCCAACATTTCCCTGTAATATATATATATATAATTAACCAATACGATGTAATGCTATCTAATGCTATATTTATGTATCATTTTCCCTATTTTTTCCTGGGTCTTTCAAAGAATACAAAAACCCCATAGCCAAATGACAATTTCACGGTCAGTTAGGTAATTTCAAAGGCATATGTTTCCGACTCGTGATTTTTTCCCCATAATCCTGTGCTGCAGGCAATTAGTGTACAAGACAAGTCAATCGAGCGGTAAATTAGCTGCCAAGATGAGTCAATGCTATTATAGATATGTAGGTAATGATAAATTGATTAGTAGTACCAATATTGATGATTAATTATCTCAATTAAATTAATTGGTAGTTGAATATTCATGTTGTTTTAATGAATTATGTAAATTATAGTGGGTAAATACATTTTCAAATTATTAAAAACTAAAAAAGGATACCAGTTATATTAATCTATATATAGATGAGTCAAGGACGAGCTTTACCAATAAAAAAAAAAAAATTTGAATCAAAAAGATTTCGTGAGCTTTTTGCTGGTTAAAATAAAAGTACCTGGGCGACAGCACTTTGCTCGACGTTTTTTTTTTGTAAAATCTTGTCGTATTTGGATAATTTCATATAGCGCCAACTCACAACATACTAAGCAAAACCTCATCTAAATACAAAGTTTGATCCAAATCATTAGAGCCATTTCTGAGATACACGAAATATATGTATATATGTCACCGGAAATGTATGAAACTTAGGATTCGAATACAATTTATAATAAATTAATTAAATAAATAATTTTATGTAATAAATCGGAGTTGGTTTTGAAAATAGTAATTCCTAACCTTTCAAACCGTGCGTTAGAGTTAGATTATTCATAATAACAACATATTTATATTAGGAGCTCATCAATTTTATAATTGCTTCATCTATAATCTCTGCATTGCTTGTTGTACGCACGCAAGGATTAGGATATTCACCAATCTAGCTTAATTAATTAACAAACATAAATACGTTTCTTTGCTGCCTACAATAAGCTTTGAGTCTCCGATGAAAACATCGTGAGGAAACCATAGCACGCGGTGATAAAGTAGCTGGCTGGCCCTGGCTGGGTACTACCCTAAAGTTGAAAACCTGTCGCCAAGCACCAACTGGTATTTTCCAGCAGTTGCACTTTCGACCCAGTTGCCTTCTGGGCTAAAGGTCGACAACACATTGGCAATCTCACTGGAATTACTAATGTCCATAGGTGACGGTAAAACACTACCGATATTACTCAATAAAACTAAAACAAAAAAAAAAAACACAATGTCATAAAAATAAAATGAAAACGCAAAGTCACTTTGCAAGTTCCCGCCAAATGTCTAATCCGTAAAGTTATATTAAAACTGCTAATAGTTATTTAAAGGATAAAACTATGCTACTCATTCTTCCTCTACCTATAACCCAAAGATAACCCGTTAAATGATTAGGGTTAAATCCATTCCATCGGCACACCACTAAAGACTTAACCCTCAGTCTGCCACTTTAATTACCTGTGCACTAGCTCCTCAATGCCAGCTAACCCACTGTAGTTCCGAGACTAACTTTATTTCGGTCCGTTCGACCCTTCAAATCCTTGTTTAATGACCAACCTTTACGGCGATGTTCGTATTGCTGTCAACGCATAGAACTCTCTCTTTTAAAATATTTTATGAAATTGAACAGATAACAGAATGTTGTGGATTATTGTGTTATTTTAAAGACATTTGGGTTATGTTAGTCCCAATGTTGTTTAAGATTCCTTTTCCGAAAAATATTTTGGATATTAGATGAAAAAGCCTTATCTTGAATTAAGGGCTGATTTTTTTATGACCAGATGAGCGGTATCTGGCAATTAATTTAATATTTGAATAGTTTTTCTATAAATTTATCAGAAGAATAACTTATTCTTAGTTTATCCAGCGATTGAAAAATTGGTTCGAAATAATATAAGTTAAAATAAATCTTGTTTTACATATTTTTATCTCTAATATATAAAATTCTCGTGTCATAGTGTTTGTCTGCAAACTCCTCCAAAACGGCTCGAACGATTCTTATTTTTTTGTGTATATTCGGTAGGTCTGAGAATCGGTCGTAGGTTATTTTTTTTATACCGCTACGCGGGTTAAACCGCGGGGGACAGCTAGTGTCAATATAAATGTTTAAAAAACTAGCAACCGTCCCGCAGTGTTTATATATTTTTTTTATATTAGCCAAATTCAAATCCATTTAGCTATTAAAGTGTGATTGAATAATAAACATACATATAACTTTTTGTAATAGTATTAAAAGGATGATCTTTCTAAATACATAACATTTTGCTCTATGAGAATCTAGAAATGTACAATTTAAATAGCTTAGGCAATAAACAGTTGAAAAATGATAGTTTCAGTTCATAAAATAACTTAATTAATTTCAAAAATACGCTTGTCTTGGTTCTAATTTTTCGTTCATGCCATTCGCAGTTGAAACCATGGGTCCATGGGGGTTCGATTTGCTCGGATTTTATCATCCATGCTCATTGAGGCTTCGGGAGACCGACGGGCTGGGAGCTTTTTCCGCCAACGCATAAGCTTGGCCATCCAAAAAGGGAACGCTGCCAGCCTGTTGGGAACCTTGCCTATCGACAGCAGCGAGGGCTTTGAGGATGTTTTCTATATATCATAGTTTGTATTTTTTACTTTAATTAATTTTAAAATTCATTTCAAAGTTTTCAGTTTTTTTAATCTGTTTCTAAACAAGCGTAGCCGCCATTATAATGATGTCATACGGTGCTGTATGTAAACTAAAAAGTGTCAACTGAAGTTTTATTATTATTATTTTTACACTAGTATTCATGCATTTAGGAACAGCACACTAATAAAAAGGATAATAGCTCATTATTAATTTATATATTTTTTTAAGTCCAATTGAGATCAATATCAGCGCATTTATTTACTTACAAGAGACCAAATAATGTCATGTTTTCATCAAACTACGCGCGAAAATTGAAAATGTAAAATTGAAATGCATTTTTATGGCACTTATCGATTGAATAAAATTTTTGTGTTTTTTTTGGTGGCTTATTAGCACCTTAGGAACGAATTGAGACACTTTTCACAAATGGGTGTAATACCCTATTACTAACCTACTTCACGGCAAAAACCAAACCATCCAAGTTTGAAACATCCTTTTGCTTCAATATCAAATACATTAACATCAACCAGAGTCCACCCATTTGATTATGTCGTATAATTTTCACATACGTCTGTCTGTCCGCGTAATATCTGTATATTTACATACGTCCCTTTGTTTGACGCGTAATTACTGTGCTACAGTCCATTCTGGCTGGCTGATATATTGGGCCTGGATTTGTCAAAGCTATTTAGTAACATTGTACGTTGAGGCAATCATTTTCTGTTTGTTTTGGGGAATTGGTTCTAGGGGTATAAATTGCTATTTGTTTTAAGTGTTATGTGATTTGGTAGGATTTTTAGAGGTATTTATTATGTACTAAATGCTGCCCCGCGTTCCCGAGGCATCTTATGTTTTCCTGGGATAAAAGTAGCCTATGTGCTATTCCAGACTATAATCTATCTCTGTGCTAATTTCATCCAGATCCGTTGAGTCGTTCTGGCGTGATTAAGTAACAAACATCCATCCATCCAAACTTTCACATTTATAATATTATAAAAGTAGGAAGGATTAGTAGGATAGTAAGATTAGGATACTTACTCAGCGGTAGTGATGTCGGATGCCACAGTGGAGGTCGTAGGTTTACCTGCAGGTGGTAGCTTATATCCATGTATTACGTATTAGCGTTAAATCATAAAAGATAATCTGTTCTGTTTATTTCTATAAGTCTCATGTTTCTTCATTAGTTATTATATCTACGTAAGTTTATTTAATGTTCAAAAGCATCGATCTTTATTATCAAAACCGGTGAAAATTGTGAAATACATTTATTTTATCTATTTTCGTTTCGCTCGAAAGCGAATGATTAATGTTTCCCCACTATCGTGGAAGCATCTTCCATTCAGCGTTAAGTACGGAACCCTTTCAGCTAACTCCACGTATTGTTGCTAAGATTTTAAATTAATGAACCCTGAAACTCTTTGTTGGCGAAACAATACTGCGAAGTAAATTAATTTAAGTTTTTCTTTTTAGTTTCGTTTGGAAGCTTTGACTTTTTCTTTGTTCATCTTTTGAAAGATACACTGGTGGATATAAAGTTTTTGTAGTGTTTTTTTCTATGCTAAATATAAATAATTGCATGCAGACGGTCCGCCTGATGGTAAGTGGCTACCGTCGCCTATAGACATTAGCAATACCTGTCGCGCACGTTGCCGACCCTTCCCCACTCCCCGATGAGCTCTGGCGATCTTACCCACGCGCAGGAACACAACCATAAGTTATTTGGCTGCGTTATTCTGTAAGGTGGAGCTACTTCTCCAGTCGAGCTGCTCTTTGAGCGACATATCGCTATGCTCTACCACTCACCGTGCTATTATTGCCTCAATGAAAGCTCAAGCTCATCGTAGGATTCACCGCAGCATCAGATGCCACTACCACTAAGTTTATTATCGCCTTATAATATTAAGAAACCAAAACAAATAAGACACAATATCCCTTGGCAATATTTACCCGGGCATCAGTAATAGCCGGGCGTGGTGTCCTGTCACCTTCGGATGATTTATATCCCACTCCGACACTGTTTTGTGCTAATACCACTGCACTGAAATAAAAAGCACTTAAGAAACTTAGAGGTAATACTAATGAGGGAATTTTATTTTCTTTACGTTTAATTTCATTTATAAGGGGAAAAATTGTTATGATATTTGAGTTGTATAAAAACTTTCATCTAGTTTTTGATGAAATTTACTCGGCTATACCATTAATTTGCAGAAATCCTAGTCGTACTGTATTTCAAGTTGTTATACTGTATATAGTTCATTAATTAACGTTGCACAATATTCACAAACGGCCATCCTATAGCAAACTCAACAGAGCTTGTAATACTGTGGAAACAAGTTAATTGATATACTACTAATTACCAGAATTAACATCTTCATGCACACAAATATCAGTCCTGGGTTGGATTCGAATCTACGACCTGTGTCGTGAAAGGTAGGGTATATCACCAACCACGCCAATCGGCCCGTTAAAATATAAAATGTTAATTATATCAATATATATACAGCTCAATTGTTTTTGTATTACAATTCCACTCACAAAATAGTATGTCATCGTATTTTCATTGTAAATTATTTGAGTAATAAATCGTCCAAAGTCGGATTAATATGTTCATTGGTATTTCTCATTCCATTAGTGACGGTATTAATAATTAGCATAATTTTAATAATCAGTTTTCCTTAATCCCTTACTAATATTGTAAATATAGAAGTCAGTTTGTCTATCTATCTTTGATAACGTCTTAAATCCTCCTGGTATTGCTGTTCACGGTGGCGGTTACTTACCATCGTCTACGTGCTTGTCAGCCGTCTCCAAAAACAAGCAAACGTAATTTTTCATCCTTCATTTTCAAGAAAATCATTGGTATGTATTTAATTTTTGTTGAATAATAAAGTACTCGTAGACACTCGTAGACACTCGTAGCACTATTCGTAGCACGTAGCACTTTGTTCGTAGCTTCTAGTATGATTTACTTTATTCATTAATATGTTTTGTAGAGTGGTTCTAATCACTACTTATGTTATTGTTAATTGTCCAAAAAGCATTCTTCTTTTTCTTTTCAATTGAAGGCTGACTAATGAACCGGTAGTCACTTCGGTACCCTCTGTATTTTACAAAATCTTAAATATCGTGGGCAATAAAGTAAAGTTATTTTTTTGGAACGAAGTTCCTTAACTCTTTTTGCATTTGATAGCCCAATTTTTGAGGAAGGTTATAGCATATTTTTCATCCCAGGAACGCGGGTGGAACCGCAGGGAAATAGCTATTCGTATATAAAATTGCTTGCAATTGCAATTTAATTCGAACTCGATTTCAAACCAGTAGTTCCTGAGATTAGCGATTATAGATTAAACTTTGTTCCTGGCGGGGGTCCCCCGACCCCACATTGCTTTTTTTCTAGCTTTTACCCCGCGGTTTCACACTTATTCCCGGTATAAAAACGTAACCAGTGTTATTCTCCGGCCCATAAACTATATTTCTATAAAAAAAAGGTCAATCCGATGCTCCATTGCTGCGTGAAAGGCGGACAAACCAACAAAACAACCAACAAATTTATACTAGGAATTGTATGTAGATTTTATGATGTTTTTTAAACTCGTTTTACGACACTATTTTCAAAGAGAAATGACTAAAATTCACCAAATCTGAAAATATTAAATCTATGTTAATTATATTTGTGCAAACGCGTTTATCATACTTACAGTATCATGCGTGAATTTCGTGGACAGTTTGAGCTTAAAAGCTTAATAAATTGTGGTTAATATTCGACTGATTTGTTGAACAGAATAATTATGCGGAATTTTGTTTATTTTAACATTCAATAAAACCGAAACGTATGTAGAAGTAAACAATGAATATAATGAAACGAGACATATTTAAATAGCTTGTACGAAGTAGCGTGTGCTGGATAAAATAAAAGAAAAAAATCACGTTGAAATTACATGACATTTGCTCTTACCAATGTTATAAACTCACTATCGTTCTCGTATTTATATCACTTAATTTTTTTCAATGTAAAATACTGTTTTTTTACTCTTCTTCATTGCAAAGTGGAAGTTTAGTTTGGTTAAAAATTAAATAACTTTTTAATTTAAATGTATACATTTTCTCTCTATACGGCGACTGTTGATTAAATCCTCTCCCGGTTAAGCACCTTCCAGTCACGTCGACTGCGGCCTCCACCATGATGGCAAAAGATCTTCCTTTTTAAAAAAAGGTCTACCATCTCAATCTCCTATCTTTATCACACTCACGTGAAAATCTATCGACTTTCCATCGTACCGTACCATATTTTAATACCACGATGCAACCTGCACATTAGCATGCGAAATTAACCCGTCACCGCTGCAGCTGTCGCCGGTCCGTACGACCACTCTGTTGATTGAAACTGCTATGTATGCGAGAAACGTGACGCCATCGCCATCGCACGGGTTGAATCGTACATATTGTTTGATTAATCCTGATGTGTGTATTGATATAAAAAAATGTACGGCTCGGGTTATTACTGCACTTATGAGGGTGCATTTCAATTAATGGAGCGATGAGTTTTAATGGTAGGTCTGTTATTATACGAGTTATTTTTTTTACTATTAAATGACTGTATTTGACCACAGTCTCTCGTGGTAAGACTGTGGTTGAAGGTGGTACAGGTACTGCTACCGCAACACGGTGGTAAAGTACTTACCTTTATGTTGAAAATCTGGCATTCCAGCAGTTGCACTTCAAAGCTACTTCCTTCTAGGCTTTATGTGCTTACCACTTTCGGCCACATCATCACTTACCATGGTGAGAATGTGGTCAAAGATAGGCATATACATACGAAAAATATGTTATTAATATAGATAACTATCAAGGTACGGTCGTGCAACCATGTAGAGTGCAAACTTATTTGTTTTTTTTAACGTATATTTTTATTTATTTTTTTAATTCAGAAGGCTGACAAGCCTTTATTCCATCTACAGTAAGTGACTACCGTCGCTTATGGACATTAGCAATACCAGGGGGATTACCAATGTGTTGCCGACCTTATTAAATAGAATATAACTTTTTATTATCATTTTCCATTAGGGAAGCTTTTTTCTACTATGGATCCCAGTTTTTCATGCAACATAGGCTTCCTATTCTCTTCCTATAATCTAAAACAAACAATACCTAAGCCCATCAACTGCTCTCAGATACGGTAGCTCGGTATGCCTTTAAATAACCCTCGGAAGCACATAGTGGTCTAAATAAACCACAGGAGAAGTGTTTCGTGCAAAATTAACAACCAGTATGCGATGGCTGCGTACGAGTGGTACGGTACCGTGATGTATAGTTAGTGCGTGTGTATATTGTTGCAAACTGTGCGCGTCAAAGTTTAGTTTAAGAGTTAGAGCGGGAGAGGGAAGACAGAAATGTTGGATTTATGCAATATGAATGTTGATAATCTTGCAACGGTTGGCGTGGTTGGTAAGGGTATCTTATCTATCACGCCGCAGGTCGTGGTTATGTACTCCACTTAATAAAACGTTAAATAAATTTATTATTAATTTAACGTTAAAATATTGTATTTATGGTACAAGTTAGTTTGGCACCAGACAGCCGTGTGTGAGGAATGTCCCAGGATATTTATTATTATTATTTATTTATAGTTTTAATATTAGGTTGGGGAAAAAGTCTTTTCGCATTATAGTATTACTATTATTATTTTAGTTACAAAAACAATAGTATTACTTGACTTGTAAGCTGCTGTATGACCCTCGGCGTTGGAAACGCTATCACAAATGAAATCTCTTATAACTTGGACTAGTGCCCAATATTTACCGTGCAGGAGTCCAATGGACCATTTTGGACCTGACACGGCTCGAGCGGGTTATTAACCGTCAAATAAATATTCACCTTTTTAAGTCAACATGAGACTGTCACCTACAAAATAGCCTGACCCTTTATTTTATATTATTCGCTTAGTATTTGTAACAAAATATAATGTATTTAATTAGAAAGTATCCCACAAATTTTATATACTCTAACAGGTATTACTTAATTTAAATTTTGACTTTATTATTAATATTATTATTTTATTTTAGTTCGAATTCGAAGTCTCTGTAAATATTATACGAAAAAATGGTAAAACAACAATAACTTTAGGTTTCGTCGCCTAGCCATTTAGAGTAGAACGAGGATGTTGCGTCACGTGTTTTCAGACCCTGGATACTAGGCTATCATCAAAGCTAGGAGATCGTCTACTAAAATTTACAACTGCATAAAACATTGAATTCTATTCCCATATACTTTAAAGATGAATTCTGAATGTCTCGGAAAGATAGAGAGCGTTTTCGTTACGTCACGTGTTTTCAGGCCCCAGTTACCAGACCTATATAAAAGCTAGGAGATGAGAACTGCTGTAATATAAAACTGCAGTCAATTTTGAGCTATAAAACTGTGTAGTAAAATTAAAGAAAGAAGAGGAAAGCACGTTATGTTTTTCAGGCGCTACGCATTCAGTCATTGTAAAATATAGAGAGTTTCTTATAGAGGTAGCCGCAATGTCTATAATTTCTAAATATACCTACTATCGATGATCCAAATAAAACTTGTACTATGAGAGTGTGTACGAAATGCAGCTTTTAGAAAACCTAATTTTGATGTGGATAGAAGTAGTGTAGTAGTAGTAGACATCAGCATTTTAGTCTATCCATCGTCCGACAAAGCCAAAATTTTATACGCTTTACTAAAATTAGGCTTATGTTCATAAAAGTTGTAATATTATTATTTTTTGTTAAATTTTTGTACTTATGATTTGAAGTATGAGGAAAAAAAACTTAAAGATTTATTGAATTGACACAATACAAGACAAAAAAAAAAAAAATGAAAACAAGGTATTATTATATAAGTACAGTATTTATTTAATTCAACTTTACACTAGTAACTAATTTATAGTAGAGTAATGATCTATCCATACTGACCTTCATCAAAGTAAGTTATTTTCTGCTCTAATAAATACCTGCAGTTAAAATTGTGTTTTATTACTTTTAGTTTTATTGTTTGAAATCGAACACTGTGAAATATTTCCAAGAGGAGCAATGTTTGTTACGTCACGTGTTTCCACCCGCCGGGTACTAGACCTTCATATAAACGAGGAGTTCTCTGCTGCAATATGCAACTGCAGTCAAATTTGAACTTTATATCCATATATTAAAATTAAAACTAAATTGCTGATATTCAATGGGAAAATGCCGCGGTGTCTCACTCAGGTTTTCAGGCGGTCGATATATGTTTTGCTGAAGGAGTTTTGCTACAATACGAAAGTATATTTTTATTATGTTTGTACTATACTGATATACTATTTATATATACCTACTTATATACATGTCTGCAACTAGACAAAGTTCACTTAAAAACAAAAAGCACTAGCTAAGGCTTTTATATAATTGATAACAAAATATGTTTTTTTTACTATGGTTTGATTTCACCATGGTAAGTGATCAACATACAAAACCTAGAAAAGAACTGGCTTTAAGAGGCCAGTTGTGTACTAACAAATACCCTACAATCAAAATATACGTTGGATTTAGAATTATTCTTTTTAGTACTCTTTTAGTAAATAGTTTCCTACAGTTTTTTTTGGTTGTTTCATAAATAATTTTTGTCTTTTTGTCATGTTTGCTTTTTTAATGTTGTATATTATTAACCTGTGGTTCTAAGCTTTATTTTCACTGCACTGTGAGAAAATATAGATGAAATACGAAATGCTATAAAACCGAGCCACACCGAGCAAAACTTTTGTGTTACGTCACGTGTTTTCGGGCCCTAGATACTAGGCTATCATAAAAGCTAGCAAATCACCGCAGCCTTTTGCAATCGCAGTCAATTTTGCGTTTTATTGCGACGTGCTTTTAGATCAAATGCAATCAGCATTCAGAATGGAGAGAGAGAGGAAAGAACTACGTCACGTGTTTTCAGGCACTGGCAACCAGGAACATATAAGATCTAGGAGGTTGTAGAGTCAACTTTATTACTATTGTAAGTTTAGTTTTCGAACATCCATTTATTTATTTATACTATAGGATCAATCATTTTTAATATGAAGCCAACCTGGGGTGATTGATATTTTTAAAAGCTACTCGTAACTACCATAATTTTAATTAAGTGCTGCTTGTGGAGGCTGGTCTGCTTGAGTTAGTATTTCTTTTTTCCACCATTTAATAAAAGAACTGCAAATACCTACATGAAATGTATTTAATAATTATAAACTGTTTTATTTTTCTCTTCTCAGCAATAACAACCTTCCGAACCGTGCGTTAGTCTAACTATTCGTGCTTGTAAAAGCCTATGTGAATAAAAAACATTTTTATTTAATTTTGTTTTATTTCAATACTAGTTACAATAAATTTTAATGATACAAAAAACAAACAGGATTTTTAAAACCATTTAAACTTCGGATTTTGAAATGTGTTTTTTTTGATACGTCACGTTGTTTTCTTACGCTGGGTACTAGACCTTCATATAAAGTAGGAGATCTCTTCTGCAATATGCAAATGTAGTTTAAATTTGAACTTTATACCCATAGTTTAAAATTAAAATTAAATTGTTGATGTTCAATGGCAATATGGCGACTACGTCACGTGTTTTCAGACGCTAGATACCAGGCTACAATAAAACCTAGGAGTTCAATACTAAAACATGCAACTGCAGGCAATTTTGTGCTTTATTACTATGGGGTAAGTTTGAATTACAGCTAACTTGGTAGGTCGGACTTTGTCAAAGTTATCAATCGAAAAATCTATGAGCTAAGCTTACGTTCAAAAAGTTTATATCTAGTCCAGAATACCATAGAGACTAAAGATGTCTTCATCCTCACATTGGGAAATTTATTCACTAAGCAAAATAGGGAAACCAGATGACTATAAGCTTAATACATAACATTTAAGTACACTTACAGTAACTTACAGCAGGTTTACTTACTTTTAGTTTATCTAATTCACTTTTTACGTTATACTATTATATTATAAACATATTTAATACTTAATAAAATATACGCATTCATATAATATTTTCTTTTAAAAGTTGCCCCGCAATTTTATCCGCTATCCTGGGATAAAACTATCCACTTTTAATCTCCGTGATCTAAGCTACCCCTCTACAAAATTTTATCAAAATCGACTTGGTCGACATTATCTGTGAAAACGTTAACTCTCTTTAATTTTTTATAATATCTATAGGCAACAAATAATTAAGCTCATGCTACAAATGTGTCTCCTGGGTGGAAATCGAACCTACGATCTGTAGCGTGCTTAATAATAACCTAAAAATCAAAGAAAATTGCTTAGCTCAGCTCTGACCATGAAGAATAAAGAATTTTTCCACAGGTAAGCAATGTTACGCCACGTGTTTTCAGACGCTAGATACCAGATTTTCATCAAAACTAGGAGATTGTCTAGTACCAATAATATGCACCTACAGTCTATTTTTAATTTTATTGCTATAAACTTAAAGATTGAGTTCGATTGATGATATATTTCCAAGCCTCTGTTTGGCATGGCAAAAGCATTTTTCATCGGCACGTGTTTTCAGGCGCTAGATACCAGACCTACATCAAAACTAGGAGGTTCTCTAGTACCTACAATATGCATCTACAATCTATTCTGAATTTTATTGCTATTAGTTTAAAGTTTGATGTCGAATGATGAAATATTTTCAAATACAGGAAAGCATTTTTCGTTGTCACGTGTTTTCAGGCGCTAGATACCTGACCATCATAAAAACTAGGAGATGCTTTGCTGCAATATGCGTCTGCAGCCTACTTTGAACTTTATTGCTATATACTAAAGCCGATTCCTGTTAAATTCTAAAATACAGGATGGCATTTTTGCATGTCACGTATTTCTGAGCACTAAGTACAAGACCATCATCAAAGCTAAGAGATTTGCACTACTTTAAGTTTAGCAAAGTTTGTACTATGGAAACCAGATAACTCATACAACTTTTTTTGTAAAATACTAGCTTTTCCGCGCGGTATTACCCGCGTATCCGGGATAAAATATAGCCCATATTACTCAGTAATAATGTAGCATTCTAATGGCGTCATAATTTTTGAAATTGGTCCAGTAGTTTTTGAGTTTATTCGTTACAAACATACAAAAAAGTCAAATATACAAATCTTTTCTCTTTATAATATTAGTGTAGATTATATTATATTATAATTATAATATATAGAATATAGATTAAGTATGATATACACCCAGACATGTTCATGGATACAAATGTCTGTCCTGGGTGGTTTGGAATCGAACTCACGCCCAGTGGCGTGACAGGTAGGGCATATTACGAACCACGACAACTGGCCCGTCAACAAGCAATAATGTATAGTATTATTTATATATATTACTAGCTACCGCCCCGGGGTTTCACCCGCGTTCCCTTGGGATCTTATGTTTTCCCGGAATAAAAAGTAGCCTATGAGCTATTCCAGACTATAATTTATCTCTCTGCCAAATTTCATCCAAATTCGTTCAGTAGTTTTTGCGTGAAAGAGTAACAATCATCCATCCATCCATCCAACCAAACTTTCACATTTATAATATTAGTAGGATTAGATTGTTATTCAAGTCATCATTCCTTTTGAGGTAGGTTTGATTAGGAGAAAGTGAGAGGCCAAAGTTGAAATGTTGAGATTAAGCATTTTTTTATGGTTGATGATTTTAGATTTTATAGTGTTCATTATAAGTTACTAACATGGAAATTACATTTAATATTTTATGCATTTAACGAACGTGAGTATTTTTGCCACATCACGTGTTTTCAGGCACTGGTTACCAGACCTTTATCAAAATAAGGAGATCTCTGCTGCAATATGCAATGACATTCAACTTTGTGTTTTATTGCTTTAGACTAAAGTTTAACTTTGAATGTTGTTGTAGGTACATAAGTTACGCGGGGGAGAACTGTTACGTCACGTGTTTACAGACGCTAGATACCAGGCTACCATAAAATTCAGGAGGTAAATACTAAAATGTGTAGTAAGTACCAAATTGCATTCAATTTTGAACTTTATATGGAACACTATAGACGTCGAATGCTGTGATCGTTGATTCGAACTCTATAATGAACTTGAGCTATCGGATACAGAAATACATACAGTTAGGTGAGGGGTAGTCTGGCTGGCTACAACCCTTAAGTAGAAATTTTATCCCTTAGTTGTACATGCTAAGTTCTGGCAAATTATTTTCCCAAAACTGTATTGTTATTATTTGGAACAAAGTCCAAAGGGAACCGTAACGAAAAAGCGTTACATTTGTGTGTGAATTACAAGTCACACGCACACGCACCTGTCTTTTATAATAAAAGTCAGACGTGACGTCACCAATTATGGCCCTTCCATGCAACTTTCTCGGAAGTTCAAGAATAAAAAAAACGGTACTAATAATGTAGAAGATTTATTGTTTGTTTAAAGGCTCCAGCGATTTTCATGAAATTTTGTATGCAGGGGGTTTCGGGGGCGTTAAATCGATCTAGCTAGGTTTCATTTTTAGAAAACGTCGTTTAAAAAAAATACGGTCACCCAGGTACTTTTACTTTAGACATGCGTTTGATGTTTGACGACAGATCAACTTGCGTGCCTTACCACCGTGCAAAATTTTGCTTAAATTAGATAACTACTTATGTATAAAACTTGTTAGGCTAAACTGATGAATTGATGTTATCCCTAAAAAACATTCGATTTCTCTAAAACGCGGGTAAAACCGCTGGGTGGGAGCTAGTTAATAATATTTGAGGTTTCCTTAGTTTCCACTTTCAGTTCACAAAATTCAATTAACTATGTCATGCAGGGTTGAAAGATTATTGTTAATTGTATTACGCTCTTATCACAAATTGATTTTATATTGGGTACGTGATGTGATGATGACCCTAGGAGTCATTGTCATAAAAGTGTCACAGTCAATATATTTCAGTAAGTAATAGTCATTTGTTTCATGGTAAAATAACTACCTCAAGGGAATTTACACAAAATCTCTGAAGGAGATAAAGCATAGCTTGGTGCTGTGCTGCGGCCCCACAGCCATGTGGACGTTATTCCTGACCCTACCGTATAGCCCGTAAAATCACAGGCTTCTTTCACAAACACAAATTTAAAAAATCGATACAAACGTTTATCATCACTGTTTTTGATTTGCATTTACTGTGTGAATTTATTATTGAACTACCAGTCGGATTTGAAAAATTATTTTTGCATTTGATAGCCCAATTTTTGAGCATTTTTTCATTTTTTCCATTCAAACCAGAAGTTCCTGACATTAGCACGTTCAACCAAACAAACTCGCTTTATAAAGTATTAGCAGTTCCCCGCGGTTTCACCCGCATTCCCGGAATAAAAAGTAGCAGTAAAAGTAGAAGTAAAATACTATTTTTAACAAGCTTTTTTTACTGACAAGCAGGCCGGTTTCACCTGATGGTATACTTACCATCAGGTGAAACCGTCGTCTAAGGACATTATCAATATCAGGGAGATTGCCAAAGTGTTGTTAACAAAGCCTAGAAGGCTCTCAAGTGCAAATGCCAGATCTAGTAGCTAGCCAAGTGGGTACTCAAAGTACTCTACAACGTGTTATGGTTTCCACACGATGTTCAAAAGAGTTGTCTAAAAAAGTTTGCGACCCCGGACTTTGACCGAACGGTGATTATGGCTAAAAATTTAAATATAAATCAACATACAAATTAAAAAACATAAGTCCTTATAAAAAAAAAAATGGTTGCCATTTTGAAGACCTAATTTTGAAAAAGAAGAAGCTGGTTCAAGTGAGATAAGCAGAGTTACGTCACGTGTTTTCAGACGCTTTGTACCAGGGATTTATAAAAGTTGGGAGATATTTTTTACAGTATGCAATTGTAACTTATTTTGAACTTTATATCCTTATGTTAGAGCTAAAGTTAAAATAAATATGTTCTGTTATGGAGAAGAGTTCAGTTACGTCACGTGTTTTCAGGTGCTAGAGACCAGTAGCTCATAACTTCAAGGAGATTTTTTATGTAATATGCAACTGCAATCAACATTGAGCCTTATATCCATAAGTTAGATTTTAAGTTCAAAGGCTGATCGATGGTCAATGGGGGAGGGAAGACTGAGATAAATCACGTGTTTTTAGGCAGTACATACCAGGCTACCATGAAATCTAGGAGGTTATCACTAAAATATGCAACTGCAGCCAACATTCAGCTTTATATCCCAATACCTACAACCGAAAGTGAAATAGTGTAAGTTTTGGAATAAAAGCAAATCTAGACACGCGGGAGCGTGTCAAGCCAAGTTCAAGAAACAGAACTGGCGAACCATTTGGAGCCACTTTTGACCCCCTCATAAATCAAAAACTATTTTACATAAACGTATCAAATTTGGCTCATATATTGAGACTTGCGAGATACATATGTGTTCTAAATTTCATAAGCTTATCTCAAACGGTTATTTAGATATTAATGTCCAAAATTCCTCATTTTTATAATTGACTGACCTATAGACCAAAACTTTAACCCAGTTCCAGATGACCTAGAGAGTTAAAATTTGGTATGCAGATAGGTAATTAGATGAATACAAAGGAATAAATAAAAAACTGGCAATTTTTAAATAATTAGATTCTATTATGAACGCTTAACATAAATACCTAATATTACTTAGGGTACCTACGTTATTAACTGGGATTAATTATTGTTTTTATATTTAGCGCACATCAATAGTGTAAAAACATTACCTACTCATAAATAATGATAAAATAATATTATTATATTATCCCACCAAAAACATAAATGTAAAAAAGGAAAGCCAAGTTCAATACAAAAATTATTCTCTGCTGTGGGCTTGGCAATGCAATTGTTTTATATTTATAAAGTCTACTTTTAGTTTTGAATTTGTCCTTTTAAAAGGACCCACGGCGTTACGAGGATATGTACTTACCTACAAAAAGTAATGATATCCCACCAAAAACATAAATGTAAAAAAGGAGAGCCAAGTTCAATACAAAAATTATTCTCATCTGTGGGCTTCGCCGCAAAAAGAATGGAGATCTGAGATTGAGTGCCAAGTTCTATGCAAAATCCAAATATGTAGTCTAAGAGCTGACTTGGCTGGTTTTCCTATACGAATTATATAGCCTTCGCATGTTCTAAACCTGTTACCTTTCGGTTCTTATTTTATTATTCCGAAAATTTGGCTTGCTGGTAGAAACTACCCATCGAACATAAGGCTCTTCCATGACTGCGTAAAAGTAGGTACTTAATAATAATTCGTATGGGAAAACCAGCCAAGTCAGCCCTTAGACTACATATTTGGATTTTGCATAGAACTGCCACTTCGTCTACTTGCATAGATAATATAATAAGTAATAGCAGTATATTAGGTAAATCAATCATAAGTGGTGTTCGCTCTGATCATATGGCTCAGATTGTCGAATTGCCGTATAAATTTCAAGTTTCTAAGGTCATTAAAGAAATTAGACCTATTACAAAGGCAAGATTAGACAATTTTAGCACAAATTTGGAATATAAACTCAATAGTAAGATATATAATAATAGTAATGAGCCCAATGTCTTGTATGATGAATTATTATCTACTATTTGCGATGACTTTAATAAAGCCTGTCCTATCAAAAAAGTGAAGGTAAATAGTAAACTGGAATTTAGTGACTGGGCTACTAAGGGAATCCGAAAAAGTAGGGATAAAATGTATGAACTTTACCAATTAAGATCATCCACTTGCGACGAGAAATTCCATAACTATGTTAGAAATTTTTCCAAATTATTTAAATTAGTGTGTATTCATGCAAAATCTATATACTTAAGTAACAAAATAGGAAAAGCATCTAATAAAATTAAGGCAGTATGGAATGTTATAAATACGGAATCAGGAAAAATAAAATGTAAAAACGAACAGTTAACGTTAAAAATTAATGATGAAATTGTATCGGATAAATTAGAAGTAGCTAGCGCTTTTGAGAATTTCTTTAGTAATATACCAGGGAAAACAACTGAAAGTCTCAATTCGTGCCCTGATGAGGCTGGAGCGTTACTTAAGCAACATATTCGTAAATCATTTCCCAGTTTTAAATTTAATTACGTTACTGCTAATGATATTATAAAGTTATTTAATACTCTCAATTTAAAAAGCACCGAAGACTTATGGGGATTGTCGGTAACGATTTTAAAATCGATAATAACAGTAATTGCACCTATTTTGTCGAATATTTTTAATGAATGCATTGATCAGGGTACTTTTCCTGATCTAATGAAGTATAGTAAAATAGTCCCAATTTTTAAATCTGGCTGTAAAGATAATCCTTCTGATTATAGACCAGTATCCGTACTCCCAGCACTTAGCAAAATCTTTGAAAAACTGTTGCTTAATCAAATGTTAGGTCATTTCAATAAACATGAGATATTACATAGTCATCAGTTCGGTTTCACGAAGGGGAGATCCACATCAGATGCGGCAGCAAAATTATTGAAAAACATCTATGAAGCCTGGGAAAATTCGCAGGATGCCATTGGTATTTTTTGTGATCTATCCAAGGCCTTTGACTGCGTTGACCACAGTACTCTGCTCCTGAAGCTTAACTATTATGGTATTCGTGGAACTGCTCATGATCTTGTTTTGTCTTATTTAAGTAATCGCCAACAAAAAGTAGAAATTAGTGGTACGACATCCAAGGGCTCCCTAGTCAAAATGGGGGTACCCCAGGGTTCGATACTAGGGCCTTTTCTGTTTCTAGTTTATATTAATGATTTACCCTCTGTTGTAATTGGTCTCTCAGATATCGTCCTGTTTGCTGACGATACTTCATTAATTTTCAAAGTAGATAGAAAAGACAAAGAACTTATTAAAGTGAATGATACTTTGTCACTAGTCTCCAAATGGTTTGCTGTTAACAATCTTTTACTAAATTCTAAGAAAACTAAATGTTTAAGATTCTCTCTTCCAAATGTAGCGCAAGTAGACAGCCAGATATTAATAGATGGCAGCAGTTTGGAATTAGTCGATAAAACTGTATTTCTGGGCATCACATTAGATAATAAACTACAATGGGGTCCTCATGTAGAATCTTTGACTGGTAAATTAAGTTCTGCTGCATTTGCTGTTAGAAAAATCAGACAGTTGACGAATGTCGAGACGGCCAAATTAGTTTATTTTGCATATTTTCATAGTTTTTTATCGTATGGCGTTTTACTGTGGGGAGCTGCAGCAGATATAGAATCTATATTTATATTACAAAAAAGAGCAATTCGTGCCATTTATAATATGGGTCCTCGTGAATCGTTAAGGGAATTATTTAAAGATATAAACGTTATGACTTTACATTCACTATACATATATGAAAATATAATGTTCATACGTAAAAATATAGAATTGTTTAAATCAAAAATGGAGGTACATAATATCAATACAAGACAAAAAGATAAATTAGTTGTTCCGTATTTTAGATTAGCCAAAGTTAAAAAGTCATTTCTTGGAAGTAGTGTACGCTTTTATAATAAATTACCTCTCTCAGTTACCAAGATGACTGATTTCAAATTCAAATCTCACATTAAGAAAGTTTTGAAAGAAAAAGCCTATTACAAGGTAGCTCATTACATTGAAGATAAAGATGTCTGGAAATAGCTGCACTCTGCACAAGTGCACCTTGTTCATACTTATAATGAAGCCAGTACTTAGTATTTTAGAGATACTATATTTTTTTTTTAATAAATTTGAACTTGTTCAGGTTATTATTTTTTATTTATTTTTCTTGTTGTTTTTTTTTCATCTTTTGTGTTTGTGTATTATATTTCTTTAAAAATTGTTAAAAATTTAATGGAAAAAAAGCCAACATTGTCAGATTGTCCAAAAAAAAAAAAAACAAAATATATAAAAAATGTAACCTTGCTGAGTTTCTTGCCGGTTCTTCTCAGTTGAAGGCGACTTCCGAATCGGTGGTAACTTCAGTAGTTTCGACGTTCATAAGTGCCCTCTTAGGGCCTAAACTGAATAAATGGCTTTGACTTTGACTTTGAACTTGGCACTCAATCTCAGATCTCCATTCTTTTTGCGGCGAAGCCCACAGATGAGAATAATTTTTGTATTGAACTTGGCTCTCCTTTTTTACATTTATGTTTTTGGTGGGATAGATAAGTTTATTTATAGGTTTGTGTTTGACCACAATCTCACCATGGTAAGTGATGATGTGGGCGAAGGTGGTAAACACACAAAGCCTAAATGATACTGATTCTCAAATTCAGCAGAAGTAAAATAAATGAAGTATGAGTGTAAAACAATACCATAAACAAAAATAAAATAAAATGAAGCAAATAAAAAGTGAAGATAGCTCAGTGTTAGTGACGTCGAATATCATGTAGCTGCACTTGAGAGCCAGATCCTTATAGGCTTTGTGTGCTTACCACCTTCGGCCACATCATCACCTACCATAGTGAGATTATAGCACGATTATAGAAACCATAGCACGATAGCAAGCTCGCTGGCTACCACTCTCAATTTGAAAATTTGTCACCAAGCACCTAACAGTGCGCTCCGTTCGACAGTTGCACTTGAGAGCCAGTTGACTTTTACTGGGAAAAATCAACAATCTAAAATTGGGAAATTTCAGAAAACTTAACGACTATTTTAACTTCGCGTGTTTGATGAATGTGAATTTAGCAGAAAGCTGTTTTGTTATTGCGGGAACGCGGGTGAAACCGCGGGGTGGTAGCTAGTTTATTTATATTTATTTACGTCACGTGTTTTCAGACGCTTCATACCAGTGGTTCATAAAAGCTAGGAGATTCTGGTGCAAAATGCAACTACAGCAAATTTTGAGCTTTATAACTGTTACTTTAAACTAGAATTCAAATGCCGATGATCAACGGAGGAAAGCAGTGTTACGTCACGTGTTTTCAGGCCCTTTGTACCAGGGGTTCATAAAAGCTAGGAGATACTGGTGCAAAATGCAACTGCAGCGAATTTTGAGCTTTATATCTACTAGTTTAAAATAAAATTTTAATGTTGATAATCAACAAGGGAAAGCGGAGCTACGTCACGTGTTTTCAGGCGCTTTGTACCAGTGGTTCATAAAAACTAGGAGATACTGGTGCAAAATGCAATTGCAGCAAATTTTGAGCTTTATGTCCATTCCTTTAAACTAAAATTCAAAATGCCGATGATCAACGGAGGAAAGCAGATTTACGTCACGTGTTTTCAGGCGCTTTGTACCAGTGGTCCATAAAAGCTAGGAGATATTGATGCAAATTGCAACTGCAGCGAATTTTGAGCTTAATATCTACTAGTTTAAACTAAAATTTAAATGTTGATAATCAACAGGGAGGGGAAAGCGGAGCTACGTCACGTGTTTCCGGG
Source organism: Tetheella fluctuosa (assembly GCA_951216915.1). Taxonomy (NCBI): domain Eukaryota; kingdom Metazoa; phylum Arthropoda; class Insecta; order Lepidoptera; family Drepanidae; genus Tetheella; species Tetheella fluctuosa. The sequence continues at coordinate 2,395,645 of OX578234.1, read as the reverse complement.
CTCTTTGTACCAGTGGTCCATAAGGGTTAGGAGATATTGGTGCAAAATACAGCTGCAGCCAATTTTGAACTTTAGAACTACTAGTTAAAACTAAAATTCAAATACTGATGAACAATGGAGAAAAGCGGAGTTACGTCACGTGTTTTCAGGCGTTTTGTACCAGGAATTCATATGCGCTAGGAGGTATTGGTGCAAAATGCAACTGCAACCAATTTTGAGCTTTACATCTACTAGTTTAAACTAAAATTCAAATGCTGGTAATCAGGCGCATTATACCTGTGGTCCATAAGGGCTAGGGGATATTAGTGCAAAATGTAGCTGCAGCCAATTTTTAATTTAATTACTACTAGTTTAAACTAAAATTCAAATATTTATAATCAACGGAGGAAAGCCAAGTTACGTCACGTGTTTTCAGATTATGTCGGCGCTTTTTGTCATCATTAACTGTCATTATTAACTTGTCAACTGACTTTAACATGGCTATGATGGCCAGTGATAGTCTACCTGCCTATTGAAAGGTAAATTGGTACCTACCATTAATTCCTTTCTTTTACAGCCTATATCTGCCCTCTGCTGAGCACAAGCCTCTTTTCACAAATAAGTGTGAAATAGAATGGACAAATACTCCACCACGTGTGCCCACTGCGGATAGGTGGAGGTAGGCTAGTGGTCAACCAACCGTTGGAGTTTTCAAGCCACCTAGGAGGTCTCCAACTAGCTTAACTAACACAATTAAGTGATAACCGAAACCAGCGGCATTACGTGCCTTCCGAAGCATGGAAACGCTCAAGATGAAATACCACTAGGTAGTCACCCATCCAGGTATCGGCCTGACTGGACGTTGCTTAACTTTGTCGATTGGTTAAGAACAGCTATTCAAGCTACGCCACGAGCGCTTCATACACATTCTTCATTCACTTCATGCGCTACCATTTATCACACTCCATAAACTGGAATGAGTTCATGCTTAATATATATTACGCTCCATACAATTTATGGCCAATGAAGGGCACCAGAGGCAAGTTGGGCAAGACCAAAGTTTGTGTCAGGCCCAAACCACTGAACAGTTAAACACCTACACTGTAATAATATATCTATGATTTCCAGGCCCTTAGTTTTCTTGGGTCAGAACTTGAATGCGGGAGTGTGGCTTCAGGTTTTGAATAAATGACACGTGAAATTGGCGGAATTGTGCTATCGGCTACAGTCACCATTCAATCAAGAAGAAGAAGAAGTAGAGTGAAATGACAAACAAAACGATATCGACAAATTTTTTTCACTCATGCGCGACATGTCATGGCGTGCATGTTAGTTCTAGAGGAATTCATAAGGGCTAGGAGATATTGGTGCAAAATGTAATTGCAACCAATTTCGAGCTTTACATCTACTAGTTTAAACTAAAATTCAAATGCCGATGATCAACGGAGGAAAGCAGTGTTACGTCACGTGTTTTCAGGCCCTTTGTACCAGGGGTTCATAAAAACTAGGAGATACTGGTGCAAAATGCAACTGCAGCGAATTTTGAGCTTTATATCTACTAGTTTAAAATAAAATTTTAATGTTGATAATCAACAAGGGAAAGCGGAGCTACGTCACGTGTTTTCAGGCGCTTTGTACCAGTGGTTCATAAAAACTAGGAGATACTGGTGCAAAATGCAATTGCAGCAAATTTTGAGCTTTATGTCCATTCCTTTAAACTAAAATTCAAAATGCCGATGATCAACGGAGGAAAGCAGATTTACGTCACGTGTTTTCAGGCGCTTTGTACCAGTGGTCCATAAAATCTAGGAGATATTGATGCAAATTGCAACTGCAGCGAATTTTGAGCTTTATATCTACTAGTTTAAACTAAAATTTAAATGTTGATAATCAACAGGGAGGGGAAAGCGGAGCTACGTCACGTGTTTCCGGGCTCTTTGTACCAGTGGTCCATAAGGGTTAGGAGATATTGGTGCAAAATACAGCTGCAGCCAATTTTGAACTTTAGAACTACTAGTTAAAACTAAAATTTAAATACCGATGAACAACGGAGGAAAGCGGAGTTACGCCACGTGTTTTTAGGCGCTTTGTACCAGGAATTCATAAGGGCAAGGAGATATTGATGCAAAATGCAATTGCAGCCAATTTTGAGCTTTATATCCACTAGTTTACACTAAAATTGGAGTCTGAAGAAAGCGGAGATACGTCACGTGTTTTCAGGCGTTGTGTACCAGTAGATAATAAAGGCTAGAGTATAACTGTTGCAGTATGCAGCTGTAGTCAACTTTGAGCTTTATTAAGTTTATTTTAAAGTTTTTTTTACGTATTTAATCTGGTGTCTGTATTATAAACGAGGATTGATCTTAAATGACCTTATTTCGTACAAACAATAATTAAATGAAACTTTCTATGATAAATTAATTAAAATTAGAGAACTAAACTAAAAGAAATGAGAAATTCTAGAATTAAAATAATATTTAATTGTTTTCTTCTATCGATTGATAATTGGGCAACCTTTATACCAAATCGTTGCCCTGCAAATTTGTGCCAAGAATTAAGTAAATATGTAAAAATTTAAATATTTGATACTCGATGGAAGGAGATAGAATCAAGCCACGTGTTTTCAGGCACTAGATACCAGATCTACATCAAAGCTAGGAGATTCTCTACTACAATTTATAAATACAAGTAATTTTGAGCTTTATTTTCACTAGTTAGGCTTGAAGTTAAAATGTAGATAGTCCACGGAGGAGGACTTTGTTACGTCACGTGTTTTCAGGCGCTAGATACCAGGCTACCGTAAAACCTAGGAGTTCAATATTGAAATATGCAAGTGCAGCCAATTTTAAGCTCTATTACCATAGGTTAAGTTTGAGCTAAAGTTTAGCATGTTACACATTATAGAAAGAGACCAAGTTAAATGCAACTTAATTGCAACGGAGGTTGATTGGTTTTCCATAAACCAAGCTTTTTGCTCCCATAAAAATGCGACAAAAACTACGCCGTGTATAGTTCTCAGTTCTGACTTTCATAATAAGAAGATAGTTTCTGTAAAAAAAGGAGTACGTATGTTTGTTACTACTCAGATCAATAACGGTTGAACGGATCTTCATGAAATTTAGCACACTGATAGGAATTTTTCCGAATTAACACATAGAATACTTTTTATCCTAAAAAAACATAAGAGCATTGGAGGATGCAGGTGAAACCGCGTGCTAGTAATAACATGTATCGAATGTATACGTTGATAAATGCATGCGGTGTGCGCTGTCAATACTATCCAATGCTAATATATGGCTTCGGATATGATTTATGATCGTCACTTCATTAGCTTCCACAGTGATATATCTGTTAATATTGCATATACTATTTAGCTTACCTACATTTTGTCTTTAGGGGAAGTTGTGTTGAGATTTTGGGAAGCTTATAGTAATACTAGCTTCCACCCCGCGGTTTCACCCGCGTTCCCGAGGAATGTTATATTTTCCCGTGATAAAAAAACCTATAGCCCTCCTCGATAAATGGCTATCCAACACTGAAAGAATTTTTCAAATCGAACCAGTAGTTCCTGAGATTAGCGCGTTCATACAAACAAACAAACTCTTCAGCTTTATAATATTACTATAGAATATAGATTTGTGTAACTGTGTGAATTTTGTGTAAAGTCTGTTATTACAAACAATATAGATTGTAAAAAAAATTGCCCTATATGTTAAAAATAATTGTCTGTCATTAAATATTTTCCATGTTTTTTAAGGTACAGGTAAGAAGATGAAATGAAAATATTTCTTTTCAATAAGGTCTTCACAAGCACTTTTGAATAGTTTGACTTTAACGCACGGTTCAGAAGGTTGCTTTTGCTGAGAAGATCCGGCAATAAATTCAGCAATGTGGGCTAACGCGTGGGAATTTTCTGCTAGAGGCGCTAGTGTAGCGTGAGGTCTTCGGAATGTCAAACTTCACTGTTTCTGGGTGGGCTACTACGCGGGTTTATTTCTAATTAGAATAATGTTGTGAATATTTTGCAATACCTGAGATTAATTATGGCAAATATGAGTTACGGGTCAATTAATGGCAGTGCTTTGAGTCAGTTTTTTCTTTCGGAAACTTTTACCTACTTTTTTCGAACAAAACGTAAAACTGAGGCACGCTCGATATTTTTACGGTATGGTTTAAGGTGTTAAATATTATTTAAATGTAAACATGGTTTTCATGTCCGTAATAACAATCTTTTATAGGACCTTACTCGATAGTGGCGCCAACTGGTGAGCACCGCCATTACTACTTTCAAAACAAACTCAGATTTATTACATTAATTTATTTTTCTAGTCTCACACGCACGCTTTTCAAAATAAAAACAAAATTATGAGTGAGTTAGTAAATAAATAGGTAGCAAATTCAAGCAGAATATTTACGAAAAATATTTTATTTTGTCAACAACTTACATAAATTTACAATAAAATATCAACATCAATACCGCACGTTACTCGATCCAAACCCATATTTGTATAACAAAACAAACATTTGACAATAAAACCGCCGTATCTTACAAAAATAACTTCAATTCACTCTCCTGACTACTTTGAAAGGAATTTATGGGAATAAAAAGTAAACATACCTTATCTAAATATTTACTATAACTGAACGTCTCTCTCGTATCACGTACAATTGAATGGGATATGCTTTCGCAAATTGGATGCTTTCATGTATCCTTATGTAATATTGTAACGTAGTATTATTATTAACTAGCTAGGTATCCCGCGGTTTCATCCGCAACCCAGGGTAGCAATTTGAAAAAACTTTCTTTAGTGCACCCCTACGGTACTCGAGGAATAGGCCCAGGGGTTTAGGCTGTGCATTGTCTGTCAGTAAGTCTGTCACGGTACTGTTTTATAGATAAAGATTTGTATGAAGACATATAATTGGACTAGCTTTCTTGCGTGTCAACAAATTAGATGAATCAAGATGAAATTCAGTCAGAAATGTACTTTCATGTAAGATTCTTTTAAAACAAGGTGATAGACATACAAAGCATAAAAATTTGCTCTCAAGTGCAAGTGTCAGAATATACCTGTAGGTGCAAGGACAGATTTATAGTGAGCATGTGTAGTAGAAAGCCCTCAATCTTCGTGGATATTAGGCGTAGATAATAGATATTTATTTTTCATACATACATAATTGTAGCTGCTCAAGTGCAATGCCTAAATCTTCCTCTCACGTAGAATTAAATATTAGTAGCCCTGTAGACCTAAACATAAAAACACAGAATTCATCAAAAAATAAAACAATTATCTTTAGTGACAAAATTGGTAAAGGTTTTGGCCCTATCCTTAATAATGAGATTAGAGAAAACGTTATTAATAATTGTTACCCCGGGGCTCCTTATGAGCAGTTAATAAACAATATATATTCACAAGAGCTACACCATAGTACAACAGTCATAATATTATATGGAGATAGTTTAACCATTAGTAAAAAAGATATTATTAATAGTTTTAATAAGTTGCTTGACTTACACAGCCAATTTAAATGTAAGTTTGTTTTATGTGCCTTTCCTTATTCGAATATGTTATCTCAAAAACAGAATAGGCACATATATGATATGAATATGACACTTTACAATTTAACTCATCGTCATAGTGACGCCATGTTTTATTTTGACATGAACAATTTTATATCTAATTTTAAGTTGACAAAAGATACACTCTATCTGCCAATTAAGTTTAAGCGACAAATCGCTACATTGTTAGCCGGTAATTTACACATTTATAACCAAGCTACTAGTAGCTTGGTTGGGGATTTTGACACTGGTGTTATTGGTGATAACGAGTTGTCCGGGGAGGGTTTTCAGATACGACAAAAGCTAAGCTCAATCATTTAAATATTGTACATCAGAATATACAGGGCATAGCTGGCAAGGAATTAGAAATTGAACTGTTTCTAGAATACCATGATGTAAATGTTTTGTGTGTAACTGAACATTGGATAAAAAACCATGAGCTATTGCTCAATATTCCTAATTATAAACTGTCAAGTGCGTTCGTTAGAAAATCAGCTATACACGGTGGAAGTTTAATTTTAGTTTCAAGTAATATTAAATGTAAGGATCGCAAAGACATTGTAGACTTGTCAGTCGAACGCACTGTTGAATTATCTTGTGTAGAGTTGGAGCGATTTGTTATAGTTTGCGTGTACCGTCCCCCTTTAGGTGACTTTAGTTTATTTGAATCAGTCGTAGAAGACGTTCTTAATAAAGCTCAAACGGGCAACAAGAACATTATAGTATGTGGAGATTTTAACGTGAATTTATTAGTAGATTCACCTACAACAGTAAGACTGATTAATTTGTTCAAATCTTTTAATTTAAACAATTTATTCTGTGAGCCAACTAGAATCACGGCAACGTCCGCCACTTGCCTCGATAATATGTTTTGCAGCTGTGATGCACTTGAACAATCTGTAATTAGTGAGTTAACTTCAGATCATTGCGGTCTAAAGGTGGTTTTATTAAATGAAAACGAGATTACCCCCCATAAAATAACATGTAGACCTATTACCTTAAATCGCATGGTTCGATTCAAAACAAATGTAAACAAAAATATTGTTTCTATTGAGATGGCACAGGATGAACCAGATTGTCTATATAATGAACTTTTTGGTTTTATAAGAAAGGAATTTGACAATACCTTTAAACCAAGGACTTTTAAAGAAAATAATAACATTAAGTTTAACGATTGGGCAACAGTTGGTATCTATAAAAGTAGAGCTAAGTTGTATGAGCTGTATGGTATGAAAAAATTTAATCAAAATCAAATTTTTATTGAGTATGTTAAAAATTATTCTAAAATTTTCAAGAAAGCTTGTGCTTCAGCCAAGTCCATCTACTTAAAAAATAAAATTAGTAAATCAACTAATAAAGTAAGAACAACATGGGACATTATTAACTCTGAAAGGGGAAAGAGTAAAAAGCATAATAATAGTATTGAATTAAATATAAATAATAAAATTATTAGTGAAAGTAGTCAAATTGCAGACGCATTTAATGAGTTTTTTAGTGATATACCTATAGCTACCACCAGCTCCTTAAATTCCTCACCAGAAGACGCTGAAATAATATTGAAAAACAATGTGTCTGAGTGCGATGTCTTATTCAAATTTAGGCATATAACATCTCATGACATCTTAAAAACTTTTAAGAGTCTGAAAGTTAAACGCACTGGTGATTTATGGGATATATCTGTTACTGTCTTGCGGGGTATCATGGATGATATCGCTCCCTATTTGGCTTTAATTTTTAACAGATGTGTAGATTCAGGTAAATTTCCAGATTTGATGAAACATAGTAAAATAGTACCATTGTTCAAAACCGGAGATCCTAGGGATCCTTCTAATTATAGGCCCGTTTCCATTTTGCCAGCCCTTAGTAAAGTATTCGAAAAAATAATTTTATCGCAATTACTTGCACACTTTAATTTAAATAAACTATTACATAGTGAGCAGTACGGTTTTACGAAAGGTCGTTCTACAATTGACGCTGGGGTAACACTTTTAAAAAATATCTTTGATGCTTGGGAGGGGTCGCAGAATGCCATCGGTGTGTTCTGTGACCTATCCAAGGCTTTCGATTGCGTTGATCATGGAACACTTTTACGTAAACTAAATTATTATGGGGTAAAAGGCGTGGCACTTGATCTTATGCAATCATACCTTGGGCAGAGACTTCAAAGTGTCGATGTAAATAGGGTTAAATCGTCTGGTTCTCCTGTGCGTATGGGTGTACCGCAGGGCTCTATTCTGGGTCCTTTTCTATTCTTAATATATATTAATGACCTTCCGTTTTATGTTAAAAATACCTGTGGAATTGTACTGTTTGCTGATGATACCTCACTGATTTTTGGTGTTGATAGACTGAAATCCAATTATGACGATGTAAACGGTGCATTAACAAAGGTATTAAATTGGTTTACAGTGAATAATTTAGTTTTAAATGCAAAGAAAACTAAATGCATTAAATTTGCATTACCAAATGTAAAAAAAGTAGACTGTAATTTAATGTTAAATAATGAAGCCCTCAATCTTGTTGAGTCAACAGTATTCCTAGGGATTACTTTGGACTCAAAATTACAATGGGGCTCCCAAATTTCATCTGTTGCGGCGAAGCTCAGTTCAGCAGCTTATGCAGTTAGGAAAATTAGACAACTTACAGATGTAGATACAGCTAGATTAGTATATTTTAGCTATTTTCATAGTGTCATGTCCTATGGCATTTTACTTTGGGGTAAAGCTGCTGATATAGAAACCATTTTTATTTTACAAAAGAGGGCAGTGCGAGCTATTTATAATTTGGGCTCTCGAACTTCCCTCAGAGATAAGTTCAAGGAAATCGGCATACTCACAGTTGCATCTCAATATATTTATGCAAACATATTATTTGTCCATCAAAATATTAGTGATTTTTTGAAAAAAAGTGACGTACACTCGATCAATACTAGGAATAAGCACAAACTTGTGACCTCTGCTTATAGACTCCAAAAAGTGCAAGGTTCATTTCTAGGACTAGGTGCACGCTTCTATAACAAAATCCCTACTTCAATTTTAAATTTGCCTTCACAAAGATTTAAGGACCGTATTAAAGCTGTTTTAATTGAAAAATCTTACTATACTGTGAATGATTATTTAAAAGACGATAATGCTTGGTAGATTTGTTACTTTTTGTGTATGTATATTAATTTTTGTTTAATATATTATCATTTTTTTAATATTGTTATTATGATACACTTTTTTTGCCCTATAAACATGTGAATGGTAACAGTGATAACATATTGTGTGTTCTTATTCATATTCCGTGAAATTGTTTTTCTTTTAGCAAGCTTAAGGTAGTCATGCTCACTTTGAGGCCTTTGCTTGCGGCGGCGTCGTGTGGCGGGTCGCTCACTTCCCTACAATATGTGCGAGGAGGGCGATGGCTGCCACATGCGTCATACTTGTGAACAGGTGCTGCTTGTGGGGGCTGGTCTGCTTAAATTTGCTATCTATTTATTAACTATGTCACTCATCATTTTGTTTCTTTTCTTTTTTGTTATAACACACATATATTGTCAGTGAGACTAGATAAATAATTTAATGTAATAAATCTGAGTTGGTTTTGAAAAGAGTAATTGCTGAGTTTCTTGCCGGCTCTTCTCAGTAAAAGCAACCTTCCGAACCGAGCGTTAGAGTCAGACTATTCATAAGTGCTTGTGAAGGCCTATTTGAATAAAAAATATTTTCATTTTTTTTTTTTTTTTTTTCATACAGTTGTAGATCTCAACTCATACTATAGACAAAGGACATATTTTTTAAATTAATATTACATAGTTAAATAAGTAAAGATAAGTTTCTTATTATTTGGTAATCAATATATGTAATTCGACTCAATTTAATTTCAACACTTTTTTTTGTACTTTAGGCCTTTAGTGGCACATTTTAATCAAATGGCTGAAATATAGTAATTTCTCCTTTACTCCTTTTTTATTGTAATTCTTTGTGTTCTAATTATTATAATATTTTGTCTCTTAATAAATAAATAAAAAAACCCTAGACATTGCCACATACAAATAAACAAAAGTAACTCATAAATTAACCATCTGTACATAAATATTTGAGTGTACAGACTTGTCTGTTGGAATTACTGGCATTGGTCGATTTGAATTTATGGCCGGCGTCCTGGGCTGGCTTTAAACTTGACTAATTTGATATTAATGTGTGCTCGTCGCGACGTAGCGCCCAATAAATAATTATTTTGTTCGTATATGAAAATGATTTTAATTTGAGGATATAAATAAAAACATATATTTTAGTAACAATTAAATGTAGTTATTATGTAGGCAATAGTGAATAGCATTTATTATGATACTTTCATTGATAAAGATTTACGAAAATATTTTTTTTCGCGATTCCAATATTGATTGTTAACAAAGATGATATCTAAAAATATCCACCCTCTATATTCATTAAATAAACATAAAGAAAATAAGTATATTGCAATGTTTAAAATTCCCCCAAAATAACAGTAATTTAGCCGCAAACAGATGAATAGGACGATCCATCAAAGTCACGCAGTAGGTCCCTCGGGTCCAGCGCTCAACTCAAAAGTTAAATTGGTTCGCGCTTTATATTGTTTCCGCGCTTAATTTAACGTTTCAAAAGACGACAAAAGTTTTTTTTTTTAATGAAATAATCAAATAGATTTTTGTATAAAATAAATCTAAAATCATCATCATCACCATCATCTCAGCCGCAAGATGTCCTGCATTGCTGGACATAATTAGGCCTCCCTTAAATATATACTGGAAAATTATGAATTTATTTGGATGAAAACGTTCGTGTTACGTCACGTGTTTTTAGTCCCTTAACACCAGGGTATCAGAAAAGGCAAGAGTTTTAACAGGCAAAATACATAAAGGTAAATTCAAATTGTAGACGGGATCACGTGTTTTCGGGCGCAAGGTACCAGGCTGCTATAAAATACAGGAGTTCACTGCTGAGTTGCAATATGCAACTGCTAAACTGGGAAAAAGGGAAAATATTTCTAAACATTTTCCTCCAAATGTCTGGTAACTAAAATGGAATAGCTTTGAAATGATTTAATTGTGATAAAAAAAAATCATAACAAATACATAATACGATGTTTTTTTTTTAAACAGCCTTTAATAAGATTAAACACAATTTCGCGGAGGGGCACAATTAGACCCTTAAAAATGATAATAAAAATATTGCAAGGGGGAAAGATAATCCTTTCAAACAGTTTCTCAAGGTTTTATACTTCCTTTATTGTTGCCCCTTAAAATGGTTCAAATTTAATATCTCACATAAAAACGGGATTATATTCATAACAGATAAAATATTTTAACGGCGACTCGCCCGCTTTTATTTGTTTATGTTTAAAATTATTGTTCTTAGAAGATTTTATTGCTTATTGCATTTTAATGCTTAAAATCTTCTAGGTAATATTGATTTTTAAATAAAAGTTAAATTATTCAGGAGTGCTATCACATTTAACATTTTGAAATTGAAATAACACAGTCTGGCATCGATCTGGTATTATAACGATTTTTTTTCTAGCTTTTTCATTTTTGACAATACTGACCATTTTTTAAAATTCTATAAGCCCATACTTTCACTCTGCCGTCGCAGCGTCGTCTTGATTAAAAAAAAATAATTTCTGTGGTCAAAAAACTTTTTTAAACAACATAAAAGAACCTTAATTGCAGTTTGTCCAACTTGCGAATCGAACTCAAGACTTTTCATAACAAATCTCTACGAACAGAAAAATAGCCTATCTCAGTCGACAAAAAGAAAACCTAAAGCGGTGTAAAAATTAGAAAGATCTCATTTACATATAAACTCACTCCCTAACCGATTCACACTGATTCGATACTGTCACGAATCTAATCCTAAAATGATTGATGTTCAGCAATGACCATAAACGTTAGACCTTAATTTACCAGCAAATCGTTCTTTATAACAGTTTTACCTACGATGGATATCCCATGTAAAAGTACGAACTAGTGTAATTTGAACTGCTACGACGAATATTACCTTAAAGATGAGGGTTCTAGAAACACTGGAACTGTAGCAATCTTTGATAGCCATGTTAACTTGAGCCCCTACGAGGAACATTTCCTTTACAATTCAAGGTCTTGTGAGTGTATGTCAGTTGCTTAGCGATATAATATGAATAATTCATACAATTTTCATGCATGTTTTTTGTTGAGTTGATAAAATGACACATTATTCACAATTTACGAATAATACCGTTACTCCCAAAGCGGCTAAAAGCAATATCGCAACATATTGGATATTTTAAATAAGTCTTCTGATACTTTATAAAAAGATAAAGAAGTTTTTTTTTATAAAAAAACATCCATCCGGCCATCAGAGAGCTTGTACAATGGAAACCACATAGGTGATATACTACATATAAACTTACTACTTTAAAAAAAATACTCATATAGATAAGTACACCCAAACTCAGGACAAATTGTTCATGCACGCAAATAGGAATCGAAACCCACGACCTAACACCTACCTAAGTAAGATAATACTCAGTTTAGATTTAGCGCGATGAAAATTTCAATTTAATACAAGAAAATACTGGACATAATAAAAAAAATAAACAAGCATTCTTAAAGATTTATTTACATCATGCTAAGAAGCTCAAAAGAATCAACAAGTCAAAACTACTAGTAGTATAATAAAAACTTGGTGGACGATACTAGTTTTATTACTGCTTCAGAATTCAGCACCCGGGAGTGCATTTACCGGGATTCCAATGGAAACGTCTCTATTCCCATATTTTAGTGAAATGTACATGGATATAAGAAAAAAAAGCAACGAACAAAATGGTAGTGTAAATGTCAAAAACTACGACTATGGGACATGAAAATTATAGTGTATATAATATATATTATATAATATAATTATAAAATATTTGGTGAAAAAAAAGTAAAACACGTCGGCTACAGATTTATTTACATTTAAAAATAGGTGATGATTTAATTTTGAATTTCATAGGCCTAAATCATGACCTTTTATATTTGGCTGGATATGATTAAATAAAAATAAATATATATAAATATTCTGGGACATTCCTCACACACGGCCATTTGACCCCAAACTAAGCAGAGCTTGTCTATGGAAGCCAGATAACTGATATACTACATATACTACTTTGTAAATACATACATATATAGATAATCACACCCAGACATAGGACAAACAGACATGTTCATGCACACAAATGTTTGTCCTGAGTGGGAATTGAACCCAAGACCTGCGGCGTGATAGGGTAGATAGGGTATCTTACCAACCACGCCAACCGGCCCGTCGAGAATAAATATACATAATTATACAGACATATTGCATGATCAGACATGTATTTGACCATAATCTAACCGTGATAAGTGACAATGTGGGCAAAGGTGATAAGCACACAAAGCCTAGAAGGGACTGGCTCTCAAGTGCAGCTGGCGGAATACACCGGTAGGTGTTTGGAGACAGATTTTTAACCTGTGCGTGCAACTTAAGTTATGTTGCAATAAAATATTATGTTAATCGATAATAAACTTTGCATCATAAGGTCTATGTTCCCAATTCAATTTTTGAAATCATGCCTCAAGCTTGACTTAAGGTTTGACAGACCTCGCTCTAAGGACGTTTTAAAAAAAGAATTACGTGTCAAAACTGATCATCCTCAATCGTAAAATCCTTTCTGAATCACGAAGCCTGTAGAGTGCTGAATAGCTTCGTATATCCCGAGCTGATCCGCGTAATAAATTATGTATTCGAGTTATAAAATAAACCGAAGTGTCCCGAAGCATCGCGAATGGCTGAGATTCTACTGATCTCGCTTGTTTTAATGGTGCTACGGAGGAGCGAATAAGCTGGCTTAGTTTTGTGATACTGCTTGGGTTGAACTACACACGTCAGGGAAGGATCGGAGCATTATATAAACTCAGTACGGTTTGGTCTGAAAAATAAAGAGCTAAAAGAAAACAACATAAAATTATGTTATACCAGGGTACTCAGAAAGTTTTGAGAAAAAAGTTTTTATGTATGTGACACTGGCCAGTTATAATTTATTTAGAAAACACGATTATTTATAATTAAAAATAAAAACATTCCAATGACAAAACATCCCTCCACTTTTTTTAAGAGCTAATTTGAACTATCGTGTCTCATTGAAAAATAGATCTGCGTCAGGAACACTTTCGCGCGATGATTTTTTATGATTTCAAATGTCGTCTTAAACCGGACGAATCGTAGGATAGACTTCAAATGTCATTTATTGATGAAGGCCCTTCTAAAGCAACCGTATACCACTGGTATAACGAATTTCATCGCGGTTGACTAACTTTGAGGGATGAAAAACGAAGTGGTCGCCCTTTGACATCTGTTACGGAAGGAAACGTGCTAGCCGTGAAAAGTTATTTCAAGAGAATTAATTCAAATTAATTCAAGAGAATAGGCGAATTACGTATGAAGAGCTTCAGCACATACTGCAAATTGGATCAGGAAGCGTTCACGAAATTCTACATGAGCATCTTCGCGTGAAGAGGATAGATTGACGCTGGGTGCCGCATGCCCTAACAGCGTTCGAGAAGGCCATAGAAAAGGTGTCTCGCGGCGGATTGGAAAAAGTGTTTCGAAAATTGGTTTAGACGCATGAAACTCTACTGGTGAAGAGTTCTTTGAAAAGATTAAATAAAAAAAAACTTACTCATAAAACTTTTTTTTTAAGTTTCTCAAAACTTTCTGAGTGCCCCACGTATGTACGCAACCGATAAGTAATCGTTAGCCCATTTTTCAGTTGCTCATCTGGCAACACCATTTTATATAGAGTCTATATTTTGATGAATTGTCCTGTTATCTCTGACTGTTTCGATTTGGATTTATTTATTTATTGCCCTTTGCAGCTTTGAGCCTATTGCCGTGTTTGCCCACGAGGCTCATGGGCCCCAATCCCAATACGTACTTGGTATGTGGCTATACTGGATGCCAACATGATAAAATAAAATATATATTGCCAACATTGTGCGTCAAAGAACACATCTATGTGTATCATGTGTTACAGCTTTCAGTAACAGTCATGAATATTTCAGAGCATTTGGAAAATATGATTGAGTTCCACTGAAAGAAATCTTACTCTTGCAATATGAGATGTACTTAATTTTACAATTTTTCCCGCTAGAGGCGCCACCATGTTATAACGTAATATATAATGGACGTACGTTATAATGGACGAACGTTATAATGGACAAAACTAATGTCACATAAATCATGACACGCCATTGGTTGGACACATTTTCGTTGTATTTCGGTGGCGCCATCTACAAGTACCTTTGCATAAGCAACCTTATTTGGCTTGGTAAGTCCAACTTCTGGTAGCCTGGTAGAATATCTTGAAAGTGCTCAAAAGACAATAGCAGAACTCTAAGAAAGAAAATTGCTGGCGAATAGTATGAGATATGACAATAGACAAAGCTTTATTTAGAGATTTACACAAATTACAGTTACTCAATATCCATGGCCTTTTGAATAATTTTTTTTTAATTCAAGTTTTTTTGAGTATAGTAGATTGTATTGTCACGAGCACTAAAAGTTAGTATCAAGTTTACTAATCAAATTTACTAGTTAGACCTATTTGTATCAGAACCCTGGTCTCCATAGAGACAATAAAATCTATAACATGTTGTTAATAGAATTTGACCATTGCTGATATTGAATTAACGTTCAGATTAGGTTATGCAAATGCCATTTTGCATTCTAGTGCACCATTTACTGCCCTTCATTTATGTGTCCCTGGTACTTTGAAAACAATTTCATTGTTTCACGCCGACACCTTTGCAAGTCTGTAAAAGTTAGTATCAAGTTTTTAAGATATGAGAGTTTGGCAGAGAATCCCAGAGTGAGACATTGTGTGAAAGAGACAATTGCCTGTGTGGAGACAGTTTCTAACGTATCAAAATGGAAAATTTGCTATCTTTTTTCCTCCCATATGTATCTAGTATCTTTGTTACAGGGTTGCAATATCATAATTATTTTTTTAAAAGCTTAAAGGCCATATTTGTTGCTACTGCAAAATAAGCTTACTGCTTAAGTAATATGACACAGTTATGATTAAATAGGAATCGTTTAAGAGGTGAACTATTTTATATGATAGCTTGTTTGATATTGCGGTTTTCAAATATCTATCAAGTTCCATTGCAATTCAGTTGCATTTTGCTTATCCTCTGTATGTGCGATATCGTTCAAATTACTTTGGAGGTTTTCGCGCATTTTGAACTAGACTTTAGTTCACAGCAGTAAAGGTCAAAGTTAGCTGAAGTTTATAAATTACTACAGCTATTTCCTCGATTTTCTGATATCCTGGTACTTATTGCCCTTTAACACGTGACGTGGCACACTGTTCTCCTCTATGCAATGAATCCAAAAACGCTATGTGTAACATGATATTTTTGAATGGAATTGACAGGCGCTAAATGACGTAGAATGCAGCAGCAAAGGTAGTGAGTTCGAATCCTAAATACGTAGCTTTAGCTTTTGGTGAAGGAAAACATGGTGAGGAAATCATAGTACAGTGGTAGGTTCCCGGGTTGTATTGTAGAACCCGCAAGTTTAGCTCCCACACTCAAATTATCGGTATGTTCCGGCAGCTACTATTGAGAGCAGTTCTCTTCTACATTTTTGTGCTTACCTTTAGCCATAAATAACCAAGTTGAGATGTCGTCAAACGCAATCAATAATTAGAATCACTAGAGGTGGCTACTAAATTAAATAATTTTACGGGCATGTAGCTATTTATGACGTCACCAATGCGCTACTTGAGCAGATAAGTCTTCTGGTACCGTTTTTGCATATTGCGTGTAGAATATTTTATATATTTTTTTACATTGTATTGGCTTGTGTCTCACAATATCAACATGGTATGCGATGATGTGGCTGAAGGCCCACCGGGTCAAAAGGCCTAGAAGGAACTGGCTCTCAAGAACAGCTGCCGGAATTCACTGGTAGATGTTTTTGTTTTGCGTTGCAGTGGTTTGGCGTTTGAGGGTGGTCCCTCAAACGCCAAACCAAACGTTTACTCTGGAAGCCAGCCAGGTAGGTACCACCAGAGTAAACGTGGCGTAATAATATCGAATAATTTTATTTTGGGTTGCCAAAGTAGATTCAACATAATGTAAAAATCGATAAAACAGTAAAAATCTATCTATATCTATAATATAAAAATAAAAATGAATCGCAAAATGTGTTGGTAAGCGCATAACTCAACAACGCCTGGACCAATTTGGCCAATTTTTTTTTGAATGTTCGTTATTGTCAGGAGGTTTGTATGAAAAAAAAATTACACTGGGAACGTGGGTGAAACCGCGGGGAACAGCTAGTACTTAAATAAAAATGAATCACCGAAATGTTTGTGCGCGCATAACTTCCAAACGACTGTACCAAATTGCATAAATCTTTCTTTTATGTGTTCGTTCGTTACTGTCAGAAGGTTTGTACGAAAGAAATTTTTGACGAAAAAAAAATATACCGGGATCGCGGGTGAAACCGCCGGGAACAGCTAGTAGTACATGAAGAAGCCTTTATAAATTACTACATACTACTTCTAGTACTACAGGATAATTCAAGTTATAAAAGGTATTTTGGTCTATCCTCTATTTTTCAAAAATATACCAACTTGCTATGTACTAGAGTTGCATTTCGCTAGTTAACTCTACTTTGCTACGTTACGTCCGTTATTACAGTTTAACTGAAGCTTTGCCTCGCTGAAATAAAGCTCAAAGTTGGCTAAAGTTGAATACTGCAACAGCTACCTCCTAGCTTTCCTGATGTCCTGGTACTCAGTGCCTTACAACACGTGACGTAGCATCAGTATTCCGTTTCATTTTTTGATTAGATGGCGTCGCGTCTTGCATTGAGTTTGTAATAATTATTTGCTCTATACCATTTTGTGTTTTACAATCAAGGGTCCAAAGTGTGGTTTTGCACTATTGTCATATTTAAGCAGATTTATATAAAGCTTTTTTAAAAAACTTATTTTCATATTATTAAAAATATAATAGAATATTAATAAAAATAAAAAAAAAATAATAAAAAAAATAAAAAAAAAATAAAATTAGATTTTATAGAATATTGTCTATTTTACAGATTTTAAAATGGTAAACAAAAAAAATAATTCAATCAATGGTGCTGTCGAAGTTCTTTTGTGAATCAATTAAGTACATTTCACTAAACAATATAGCTCGACAAATTTTACATATTACTTTACTATTTTAATCACAAACAATATTTTTTTATCCATTTAAACTTAGTTAGACAAAATTCACATAAAATGCAAATGTTCTAGACATGGTCTCATTACCCGTGGACGTGCGTCATTTGTGTGGACGTGGACACGTTGACAGAAATGACTGTCACATTTGGACAACGGAGTAGATTTCATGCAATAACTCGTCCACGTGTTTGTTAGAGATAAGTTTATTACTTAGTAGAAATATTGTTGTTGGTTTATTATTCTAACTTAAATTAGATAATATACTAACAGATTTTTCACACACGACTAAATTTAAAACCGGATAACCGATATCCTACTACAAATTGGTATTTAATTCCAATTTATTTATAAATATATTAATATAGAATCGAAGGGCTGGATGACATGGTTGGTAAGATACCCTATCTATCACTCTATAGGTCGTGGGTTCGATTCCCACTCAGGACAGACATTTGTGTGCATGAACATGTCTGTTTGTCCTGAGTCTGGGTGTAATTATGTATTATATATACTATATACAAAAGAAATTAAGTAGTATATGTAGTATATCAGTTATCTGGCTTCCATAGTACAAGCTCTGCTTAGTTTGGGATCAGATGGCCGTGTGAGGAATAATGTCCCAGCATATTATTGTTATTTATTATTTAATGTCCCACGATATTTATTTCTTTGTAGATAATTAAGGACAAACAAACATGTTCATGCTCATATCTGTCCTGAGTGAGAATCGAACCAACGCCAACCAGTCTATCAACTATACTAAGGCTACATTAAATTCTACTTATACATTAGTACATGCTCATACATATAGGAACGTAGTTAATGTACCATAGAAGCGTGTCAGATCAAATCATCGCCAGATATCCGATGTCAACAGATTACCATAGTGTTTGTTTGTCTAAAACCTTAAGATGCAAGTTACAGGCGATTACTACATTTGTATTCAAAGTCAAAGTCAAAGTCAAAGCCATTTATTCAGTTTAGGCCCTAAGAGGGCACTTATGAACGTCGAAACTACTGAAGTTACCACCAATACTAACATCCAAATTTTTCAAATACTAACATCCGCCCTGCTGTTTCACCCACTTTCCCGAGAGATCTTATGTTTATGATTAGCGCATTCAATCAAACAAACAAACAAATAAACAAACTCTTCAGCTTTATAATACGATGATAGCTCAGTGGTAGTGACGGCGGATGCCGCGGCGGAGGTCGTGGGTTCGAATCCTACAATGAGCTTGAGCTTTCGGTGAAGGAAAACATTGTAAAGAAACCATAGTTCGGTGTTAGGGTAATTTTTAGTACTCGCATGGCTGGTTACCACCCTCAAGTTGAGAATTTGTCGCCAAGGACTACCGGTGTGTTCCGACGGCTGCATTTGAGAACCAGTTTATTTTAGGCTTAAGTAGTGGCACAGTAGATTATATAGGCCTGTGGTAGTGGTGTGTTCTTTCTTTTATACAACATTGTCGGCAAACAAGCATACGGCGTGCTTGATGGCAAGTGGTTACCGTAGCCTATGAACGCTTGCAACACCAGGGGTATCACTCGCGCGTTGCCGACCCTTCCCCTCACCCGATGAGCTCTGGTCACCTTACTCACGCGCAGGAACACAACTATAAGTTATTTGGCTGCGGTATTCTGTAAGGTGGAGGTACTTAAAATGCTGCGTGGTGTGCTTAATGTATCGTCCTACTTCCTACTACATGTGTATGTTTATGGCCATTCAGCTCTACAACGATGCCAAGTTCCTTTCAAATCCATTCAACAATGTATGCATGATTAAATGCACAGAGATCCAAACATCCATCATATTTATAATATTAGTAGGATACTATATATTTTAAGGCGACGCCTTGAAGATTTTAGTTGCAAGGATTCCGATTTTTCTCAACAATGACTGAAGCGAACGAACTGAAATTTATTTTAAGAATTCATCATGTCTTTGACTTTATTTTGTACGTTACATAACACGGTTGGTTAACTTTTATAACACAAAATAATTAATCAAAAAGAACTCTTTAAAATAAGAGATTCCAATTTTACCGGCATTGAGGATCGATTTGAGGTTCCAAAATTTCTACATATATTAATTGAAACTGATACTATAAATTGTACTTAGGTTTTATGAAATATATTTGTAGTTTTTAAATTAAAAAATAAAAACCATTTTGTCGCATACCCGTTCACCGTTATAACAGTCACTGCTACGATCGATACCTACACAAATAAAACAAACAAAAAAATGGCCGAAAACTGTATAGTGAGTAAGACATGAAACTGGCTATAAAAAAAAGGAGAAATAGGGGTTGATCGTAGAGGGTTGAAAATTTTGGGTTGTATGTATTTTTTAATGCTGTATCATAAAAAAATAAAAACAAAAAACTAAAAAACTAAAATTAGGGTTGGACTACCCTTTACATTTAAGGGGATGAAAAATAAATGTTGTCCGATTCTCAGACCTACCCGATATGCACCCAAAATTTCATGAGAATCGGTCAAGCCGTTTCGGAGGAGTTTAACTACAAACACCGAGACACGAGAATTTTATATATTAGATTAACAATATTATGAATAATAAATTATTACAATAGTAGATTGGTTCATCTTATTATACTTGCACCAAAGTATAATAAGGGTTATTACATGTACAAATAGAGTGATTAATCAACAAGCTAATGAAGATTCTGCTGATTATCTAGATTAATGTCAAGGCTAGATAGATCATGAATTTCAAAGTTAATTAGGTACCTACCTTGCTCAAATATTTACATTACCAAAGATATTGGTTAAAAATTACTGTTTCTGAACAATGTTTTACATTAAAAAAATCCTTCAACGTATCCCTGTATGTGTTATTTAATTGGACAATTTTAACTAACAAGTTAATTTGTTTTCATGCAATAAAAAGTAAAGCGCCTGCAGAAATAAATAGCAATAAGATATCTCAACACAAATTAGACATTTGTAATGTGACAGGGAATTTAGCCGTAAGTATTTACGCAATGACCACCTGCTGATTCATAGAGTAATTAGACCGTACGGCACGCGCAACTACTTGTAACACAATAAAATTTTTGACAATAAGTAGGATCGTAAAATTAACAGTTGCATTATTGTAAAGGTTGGTATACATCAAGCGAACGAGAGCAAATGAATAAAAAAAATAACAAAAAAAGAACCGATCTAAGTGTATTTTAAAATTAAAAAGATACTTCATTCAAATGAACATACACCACGTCGGTGGTTTATTCTAGTTTTTAACAAAAACACCTTAAAAATTACCATACCCTTGCATAATGTATTGAAGTAATTTAATTCTAGCTTACACATTAAGTAGGTACTAGGGCCGTATAACGCGTTAGGAGTTCCCAAGTCGCCCGATAACGCCTTACAACTCCTTCCCAGTCCAATTTGTGCAAATTGCCACCGAGTTCAGCCAAATTGAGTCACAGGAACTCTACGATATCGTTAGCTGAATGTGGGAACTTCCACTTCCATATTTATGTTCTAGTTAGCGCAACCGCATTTTATTGTAATTTATCCTTTGTACAAATGTTGTTCTAATAAAATTGAGTTTGTAAGTATTTTTTTTACTATAGCTATTATTTCTATACTGGGTGACTTTTTAGTCACTGGCTATACTTGCAGGGGTGGAAGTACTCATCAATATGAACAACTTTCGACCATCTTTAATCCACCAAGATGTATGTAACAGCAGTTTTTTTTTTCATAGTGTATATTATAACATCCTCATCGTGTGCGACTGCCTTTAACGTTATTCTATTAGCTAATTTAATCAATAAATTGGACAATATCCGAGTCCTAGTAAGTCAATTATACGTCATAGGCTAATGACATCGTTATTAAATTGATAGTTAATGTATGAGACTTCAATCATTTAAAGACACTTGTCATGTTCACTTGCATCAGATATCTCTTGGACTGTGTGGTGATAAGTTTATTTTATTGTGATCAACATGATTTTCTACCGTTTGGCATTTCAGAGGTAAGTTATATTTAAATTGTCTCATTATGATCTTTAATGCAATTTGTATGTGCCTGTATATTGTGCCAATCTAATCCTGCGCCTAAAATTTCGAATTCTTATATATGACATCAAAATATTTTTGTGTGTATTTCTCTGTGTTTATGTGGATTCATATCAAATATCAAACAGGTCACCAAATGGCGGACCACGGTCCGGATCCGGACCGTCGACCTATATTGTGCGGATCAAACTTTGACAAACAAAAATGTACACATTGTTATTTTATCTAATCCGCGCACATCTACCGACCGGACCGCGAAAATTTTTTAAACGGACCCCTAATAAACCAAATTGGTGACCCCTGCTTTATGAGATCGAGCTTTTAAATCCATTTCAATATTAATTACCTTTTATCAATATTTTATTTCAATAATATCCTTTGAATCAAAGTGGTATCTACATATATAAAAATAAAATATATTAAAAGCAGACAATTATGATTCATACGTTGTTTGTAGATACTATGTATTTATAGGTAATTATAGCTCAGTGGTAGTGTCATTGAATGCTGAGACGAAGGTTGCGAGTTCGAATCCTACGATGAGCTTGAGCTTTCGGTGAAGGAAAACATCGTGAGGAAACCATAGCACGGTAGTAGGGTACTTTGCTATAACTCTCAATATCTGTCGCCAAGCACCTAACGGTGTTTTCTGGCAGCTGGAACTGAGAGCCAGTACCTTCTAGGCTTACCTTCGGCCACATCAACACTTACCATGATGAGATTGTGGTCAAAACACAGTCTTGCTAAGTAAAAAAAAATGGTATCAAAATAATTTTGTATACAAATTTAAATTGGCTTGAGGGCTCATCAAAAAAGCTTTTTTTGAGGTAGCTAAGTGAACCTTCACATCATGAGGCTATCAACTCTCACTGCAATTACCAGGGCTGCATAACTTATGATATTATTATTTTTCCAGAATAATCGAATACTTTACATTGGGCATTACATCTAAAGAATATGAGATAAGAGAACTACTTCTCAATAAGAAGCCGAAACAAACTTTCACGACAAAGTTACAAACGAGCAGAACATTAAACTTATGCGTGTCTACACTGCTATCTGTGGTCAGTTTTATTGTCTGTGTGACAATACCAATTGTAGCGTTAGAATCGCCTTGTGAAGTACTGAAGACATATGATCTGATAGTATTGTATAACCTGGCAAAATGGATAGAGCTTCACATTATCATGGTCGACAGGTTAATTATAGCACTTGTAATAATTCTGGTTTATATTTGGATAACAACAGTTCTAGATGCAATAGCGAATACAGATATAAGCATGAGTCCGTGGGTGGAGCAAGGAAAATATATCACGAAACGGCGTCGAAGGAAAATTGGTTTGTTCAGGAATTAACTAAGCGGACAATTTGCTAGAAGTTAAACGACAAGCTGAGGAAAAGTTAGGATTGATTTTTAAATTGGTCCAATGATCGGATGATCATTTAAAAATATAAAACTAGTAAAGACAATTTTAAAAAGCTGCAGTATCAAATACTGTTAAAATTATAGAGGAATAACGATGTAAAATGTTGAATAGTGATGAATTTATTGGTGATGAAATTCACGAGCATAAATATGTATTCGCTTAGTAAAATTAGAAAGCTATTTTCTCGTGAAATAACGATTTCAACTTTGAGATAGCGCCTATATCATAAAAGTATTGGTTTGAAAATACAATATTCGTAGCACCATACAATTTCAATTATTTAATCAAGAGTACATATATATTTATGCTCGTGACAGCACAAAGTGGCGGAGACTGAAATAAACTTCATAGCGACGTAGGTCTAAATGTCAATAAAAAAAAGAAATGCATAGATTTTGCATCACCTCGAGCAATACATGTAACTTATTTATAGGATTTAGATTAGATTAGGATTTAGAAAGGTATGTATTTTCTCATTGCATTTGTTTGTACCATATTGTAGAAATAAAATAGAGTTGTTATGTGAAAAAACAGATTTATTGTGCAAATACATTATTAAATACACATGTGATTAAAATATTTTTGTAATTTTATATTTTGCAACTATCACTCGTTACATTACAGCAAGAAGGTTCAAAATTAATAAAAACATTATTTTTACAAACTGCGGATTTAAAAATTATACAAATCACAAAATCTATGTGTCAGAGATTTCCCATTTTTTTTGTATGCGCAAGAAGCCAAAAACTGTGAATATAAAAGCCAACGTGTAAACAAATTACAAATTATACTGCGTTACTTGTATGATAAATATAACGCAAGTTACACATATACCCGTGACTGTAACAGGTAAGTTGATATTGATAGGAATGCTGCGCCAAATAAGATAGCGAAAGGGACGCATGCTTACGTACTCGATGGCGATCGTCAACTCGTAACGTAGAGATTGATCTGTAATATTTATGAAATTCTTTTATTGAAAGTAAAAACTGAAAAGTAAATACAATTTTGGAGCACTCTGGAGGTATAAGGCAATGATAACTCAGTGATAGTGACGACTGATGCCGTGTCAAAGGTGGTTCGAATCTTACAATAAGCTTTGAGTTTTTGGTGATGGAAAATCTTGTGAAGAAACCATAGCACGATGCTAAGGTACATTGTAATACCCGACTGACTGGTTACCATTCTCAAGTTAAAAATCTGTTGCCAAGCACCTTCTGGAGTATCCAGCAGCTAATGCATTACCTGAACATTTAAAAAGTTGTCTATTTAAAAACGTTTTGATCTTATCCATTTCACTGATGGTCAACTCAGCGATGACTGCTGGTGCAGCCACTTGCAGCAACATTATAGTTAGTTCCAATACTGGTCCTACTCTTAAGTATATTGGAGCCTGAAAATTTAGAATAATATATTATAAATAGCTTTTAACTTGATGTACTTTGCTTTAGAAATAGACGTGTCAGTTCAGAAGCAGATCGAAATACGGCTGTAGCTAATAAAAATTTAGGACTAAATCGCATCACAAGTTTACCTAGCATAAAAATAACGTGATATGGTAAACTAGACACCGGCTGGTGTACCCAGCTGGTCTACAGATTAACTAGATTCAAACATTTCCCTTTTTTTTTTGGTTGACACAACCGTTTCTTGGGATTTGTCTTCTTCGTTCAATACACAATACGAGCGTCTTTCCTTGGCTGGCAGATACCTTAAGAATAGGAGAGACAATAAAGACAAAAGGAGTTTCTAGATATGCAACTCAAATACCGTATCAATGATCTGTTGTGGTCGTCAAGGACAATATATTTTTAGTATGAAATTAAACTTTGCTTTCCTGTATATGGCATGTGCTCAAGACTACGAACCACTTTGCATTTTATATTATAATTTGTATATGTAGAATTGTTTCGTACTTTTTGCATTACCGCTTTCAGTAAAAAATATATTGTGACTATTAATCGAGGTATTGCCATCAATAGAGTGACGAACAACTGTAATAAAAATATTTTATATAATATAACAATCACTTTAAGCGGCATTATATTATTATAATTATTTAGATAGATGGATTTTTCTATATTTTTTACCAGAGAAAATTGAAATACAAAATTCTAAGACATCGAAATACCTTACCGAAGCTTGCAACTCCATATTAATACGACGTAATTTTTCTATTAAACTGCTATAATTATACAAACATTTTCTGGTATGTCTTGTTATTATAGCTACATCATTACGTCCAATAATCATCACTGGAATAGGATAACTTCCCCATGATAACTTAAGAGACTTCATTCTGCTTTGCATTACAGAAAAAATCATTAACAAGATAATGAAATTAACATCTACCGAAAAATATTCAAATGCAACACTCCAGAATGAAAAGAATGTATTCGCGTTAAGAAAAACCTGGGAGTACAAGCAGGTGATGATAGTTCTTATAATGATAGTAATGAAATAGATTATATGGGTGTTAGAAGGTAGGAAGGGGACATTATGCCTGTGGCCTAAGACGGCATCAATAGTTTTGATGGCTTTGTTGAATTTCAAAAAGTATTCTTCCGCGGTAACCTGTGATGTTAAAATGCTAAAGATGAATTCAATCAGAACTAAAAATGTTACTGAAAATCCTATTTCTGATTTCAAATGTACAATTGTTATAAAGCATGCAATGAAAATGCAATATAATCTCAGAATGTAACAAATAATTTTACGGGAACTGAGTTGGGAATAATATCCGAAAAAAAGACGCGTGCACATAACCACTTTTATGAATAATACCGAATTAGGATTTTTAATTGATTTCCAATAATGTTGAATCATTTTGCAGTTAAATTAAATTCTCGTGATATAAAATTGTACTTCAATAGAGAGAACCGTCTTTTCTGAATTCTAAAATTTTATGGTAAATTTCAATTCACTCAATTTTATTAAAATGCCTACTCATAGATATAACATTATCATTTAGAGACCATTTCGTTAAAAATACACCCTAAATCAATGGGTATTGAAGCCGGCTCTAATGCCTTTTAGTCATTAATATCAATTTATATTTTTTTACTTAATTGTTCAGGTTGTGATACTACATCAAATATACAAACCTAAATTTAGATTTAATATAAATTTTCTGTCGTTCTTAGTATTCCAACACTTCATACAATACCCAGTTGTATTTCATAATCTAGACACTTATTTCCAACATCTTTTCTTTCCTCGTTTTTTAGGGTCCAGTACCTCGAAAGGAAAGAAGAAACCCTTATAGGATTGCCCTTCTGTCTGTCTGTCAAGACCTTTTTCTCAGGAACGCGTAGAGGTATCAAGTTGAAATTAATATCAAATACTCAGGTCTGTAATCTCTGGAGCTGTGAAAAAAATTAAACTTCTAAGTCAACGCAATCAAAAGATACGGCCGTTTATGCTGCATATTTTGAGACTTGCAACTACTCGCAAGGAAATCAAAACCTATAGGGTACTTTCCGTTGACCTTTCTAATTAGTTAACCGTAAATTTTTATTTTAGTAGTTTGTAATTAGTTTTTGTTTTGCGATTATAAACTTATTTGCAGTTTGTAAACTGACCAACGGCAAAGTTGAGTTTGTCTCTCAAACTAGTTTATCTTTTCGTTAGGATTCCCGTGATGGACGAACTATTTAAAAACCTGCAAGGCTGTATGGATACCTCGGTGCGCAAGTTGACATTAAACAATTCTTTCATATAGTAGTGACACTATATCATTTTATTTTTAGCACGATGGTAGGGTATTTTGTAGTACCCTACGACAACTACCCAAACACCTATTGGAGTGTTCCGGCAGCTGCACTTGAGAGCCAGTTCCTTCTAGGCTTTGTGTGTTTACCACCTTCGGCTACATCCTTACATCATCACATACCATACTCAGATTGTGTATAAACACAAGCCTAAGTAAATTATAAGTCATAGTGACGTAATCACTAAGATCCCCTCGAACTATACCTACTTGTGACTTATTTATTAGTTGTCTAAAAATATAATTACTTGGTTAATACATAGTTCTTTCTGCATTTTCATGTATATTTACTTTCTGTATATACAAGTTTGTACCATTATAAAAATAAAATGGAGTTGTTATGTGAAAAAACATTTATTGTGCAAATATTAAAAACACCTTTGATTAAAACATATTTGTTATTTTATATCTTGCAACAATCGCTCGTTATATTGCAGCAAAAAGAATCAAAATAAAAAATAGTACATTACACATCTAGGGAGGTAAAATAAGAAATGTCTTAGATCATATGTAGCCGTGGTTGACTAACTGTGTGGAGCTTCAACTTTCGGCCCGCTGCGCGAACCGAAGTTGCCCCTTTCCGCCGTCGTCGAGTAGAAAAAATATTGTTTTAACAAACTATGGATTGAAAAATTATACAAATCACAGAATATATGCGTCAAAGGTTTCCCAAAATTTAGTTTTAAAAGGCAAAATTATTTTAAACCCAGTAAATGTAAAAGCTAATACATATGTACAAATTAAAAATTATACTGCGTTAGTTGTATGATAAATATAACGTAAGTTACACATATACCCGCGACGTTAACAGGTAAGTTGATATTGACAAGAATGGTGCGCCAAATATAATAGCGGAAGGGACGCATGCTTACGTACTCCATGGCGATCGTCAACTCGTAACGTAGAGATTGATCTGTAATATTTATGATATTCTTTTATTAGAAGTAAAAACTGAAAAGTAAATACAATTTTGGAGCACTCTGGAGGTATAGGGCAATGATAACTCAGTGATAGTGACGACTGATGCCGTGTCAAAGGTGGTTCGAATCTTACAATAAGCTTTGAGTTTTCGGTGATGGAAAATCTTGTGAATAAGCCATAGCACGATGCTAAGGTACTTTGTAATATCTTTTGTCAAGCACCTCCTGGAGTATCCGGCAGCTAATGCATTACCTGAACATTTAAAAAGTTGTCTATTTAAAAAAGTCTTAATCTTATCCACTTGATAGATGATCAACTCAGCGATGACTGCTGGTGCAGCTACTTGCAACGACATTACAGTTAATTCCAACGCTGTTCCTGCTATGATGAGTATTGGAGCCTGAAAATTTAGTATAATATAATATGCTTGTAGGTATAACTTTTATCTTGCCTTACTAGGCTAGTCAACAAGTTGAAAAACGTGTTAATTCTTGTTCAAGCTCCTAAAAATATGAGCGATACCTCATTCGATTCGAAATGACGTCTAGAAAAATGTATCTCGAGGATTAGCACATTAAAAATTGCAATTATTAACAAATTAAGCTGAAAAAAAACAAGTTTTTCGTTAATAACTCAAAAATTATTTAAGAAAATTTGAAAACAGATCCTTATAAGAAGAAATTTTCAATAAAAAAATGTGTACTTCTGGAACTCTAGCTCTATTATTTATAACTTTAATTAAACCCGAAAATAGGTCTTCGCGCGGCCGTTACGGTATGAGTGCACTGCCTCTAAAGACAGTGTACCACATAAAATATTTTTTTTATAGCAACAAATATTAATTATAAAATTTGAATAAATTATGTTATCTAGACCAGGGGTCACCAAATGGCGGATCGCGGTCCAAATCTGGACCGCGGACCTATATTGTGCGGACCAAACTTTGACAAACAAAAATGTACACATGGTTATTTTATTTAAACCGCGCACATCCAAACACAATAATTTAATATATTATATTTATAGTAACATCCACAAATCCTCTATAGATTTGTAGGAAAGGATCTAAGCTTGATCGCCAGACATCATCTACCAACCGGACCGAGATAATCTTTTATATTTTTTAAACGGACCCCTAATAAACCTAATTGGTGACCCCTGATCTAGACACTTGAAAGAATAAATCCCCGTAAAAAAAAAAATGTAAATAAATCATCACTATCACTACATAGTATAAAACAAAGTCGCTTCCCACTGTCTGTCCAAATGTACGCTTAGATCTTAACGCAACGGATTCTGATGCGGTTTTTTTAATGCTGTTTTCGCATCTAATATAATAATAATAATAATAAAAAAAAAAAAAAAAAAAAAAAAAAAAAAAAAAAAAAAAAAAAAAAAAAAAAATATTCCCATGTTGCTGGTGCCAACTCAGGCTGATCCATTAGCGGATGAGGAGGTTTATATGAGTATGAGCGTATCGCATCTAATATAATAATAATAAAAAAAAAAAAAAAAAAAAAAAAAAAAAAAAAAAAAAAAAAAAAAAAAAAAAAAAAAAAAAAAAAAAAAAAAAAAATTATACAAACATTTTCTGGTATGTCTTATTGTTATAGCTAATTCATTACGTCCAATAATCATCACTGGAATAGGATAACTTCTCCATGATAACCTAAGAGTGTTCATTCTGTTATGCATTACAGAAAAAATCAATAACAAGATAATGAAATTAACATCTACCGAAAAATATACAAATGTAACACTCCAGAATGAAAAGAATGTATTCGCGTTAAGAAAAACCTGGGAGTACAAGTAGGTGATGATAGTTCTTATAATGATAATAATAAAATAAATTATATGGGTGTTAGAAGGTAGGAAGGGGACATTATGCCTGTGGCCTAAGACGGCATCAATAGTTTTGATGGCTTTGTTGAATTTCAAAAAGTATTCTTCCGCGGTAATCTGTGATGTTAAAATGCTAAAGTTGAATTCAATGAGAGCTAACAATGCAGATGAAAACCCTGTTTCTGATTTCAAATGTCCAAAAGATATAAAGCATGCAATGAAAATGCAATATAATCTCAGAATGTAACAAATAATTTTACGGGAACTGAGTTTGGAATAATATCCGAAAAAAAGACGCGTGCACATAACCACTTTTATGAATGATACCGAATTGAAAGGAGTGTTGTTTGATTTAAAATAATTTTGAATCATTTTACAGATAAATTAATTTCTCGTGATATAATTGCACTTCAATAGAGAGAACCGTCTTTTCTGAATTCTATTTTTTTATGGTAATTTTCATTTCACTCAGTATTATTAAAAAGTCTACTCATGGATATAACATTATCATGTAGAGGTCATCTCGTTAAAAATATACCCTAAATCAATAGGTATGGAGGCCGACTCTAATATTTTATCAGTCATTAATATCAGTTTGTAATTTTTTACTTAATCTATAGACTAATCGATTGATGTCCTATCTCTCGTTTTTATTCGGTGTTGCACTGAAATATGAAACAACTTTAGCGATTGTATTATTTCTTAAAGTAACCTTTAATTTTCACATGGTTCTTCTGGTTGCTATTCCACATCAAATATATACGAAAAGCAATTGATTTATATATTGATTATCAAAAAAGGCGTTAATAAGGCTTACATCAGGTACATCATAAATTTTCCACTTTAATATAGTCTTAATTTATTCGAGGGTGATAAAAAATGACATTCTTTATATGTTGCATAATTATTTCGTTGCTTACTTAATGAATTTAGGTTTATCTTGACAAAAGAGATTTTTATTTCGAATTATTACACCAAAATTGATACAAAAGCACATAGGAACTGCTTATCTGTATAAATAAAAGACAATTTCCTCATGTATGAAAGATCATCACTTGAGAACGGCTCGTCTGATTTAGTTGTTTTTTTTTTTCGTAATTGTCAGAACAAGGCTTGTAAAAAAGAAAATTATTAATTCCGATATCGACTGAATTCGACTGCCCCGACGTGCTTTATAAAATCTATTTCTATATATATACCCAGCAGGTCCTACCGAAATAGTCCTCTTTTCTTTCTTCACCAAAACTGTTCAATTCATCGCGCTTGTAAAACTTTAAATGAACTATGTTATGGAACTATGTAATAGTCATATAAATAGTGTTGACTTGTTTCTTGCAAGTGTACCCGCACTGAGGAAACAGTTTAGTAGTAGTTACTTTCATAACTATTATTTTAATTGTACATACAAACAATACTAACTAATTAGTTGTCACTCATATTAATTTGCTCAAAATATATGTTAGTGAGTTCAGTTATATGTATTATTATACTTTGTTTGTGCATATTTTATATATTTAAATTCTATCAGTGGAGACTTCTAAATGACTTCTTTGTTGTCTATACAATATTTTTTGTATAGTCGATAGTCTTCCTAAAACTGAATAAATAAATTTGTTAAACTTAATCAGGTCTAGTGATGGTTAGCAAATTGATTATTTTTCGTAATTTACTACAAAAGTGGGCGCTAAGTTAATAGATATTATTGTAAAGAAATAATATAAGCAGCAAAGTAATTTATAAAATTGTTAGGTAATTCAATTAGTCAATAGGTTAGAAATGAATTAGGTCATTACACAATACTTCTCCGTTCAATTCAAACGTTACTTTAGATCTAATATTCTAAGAACGATGAGAGTGAAACATTCCAGTACTATTCAAGTGAAGTTCCTCGTAAAAGATCGTCATGAAGAAACGTTGTCAAAAACATTAAATTATTTTTTTAAATTTGCTCAGATTCTATTCACTTATGATATGGGATTTTTCAGATATAAAAGCGCAAGAGTAAAATTACTAATGAAGCTCCTATCGATCTTTCAATGCTTCCTTATGACATCAATTTGTATTTATTTCGAAATGTTGAATCTCGATCTTGAGACTTCGCTTTGGCACGTCATATACACTGTTCAATATATCGTTTATTTTCTTACTTACATGATAATTCGTAAAGAGACAACGTTTTTTGACTTTCAGAAAGACTTACTTGTCATCGATGCAGAGTTAGGAATTTCTAGTGAATTGTTAAAAGTGGAAATTAAAATGATTATGTCGATATTTGTATCAACATTTTGTAGATTACTTTTAAGCTTTATATATTGCACATATATTTTGAAGTCGTGTTTGAGACCGTTATTAGTATTTGCGATTTATTTCACAATATTCGTTTGCCTCGATTTTATTCTTATCGCATATTTTTTTATTTTCTACTCTGCTTATTGTCGGTTAGCGAAGTTTCCCATCTTATTGATGGATATGAAAACTGATGTAACATCACTTCAATTGCTGTATAAGTCTATAATTGATTCAGTTGAGAAAACAAAGATGGTTTTTGACTCTGTGGTGAGTGGAACAAATATAGTTGAAATGCATTATCTTCCATACAATTAACTCATCTAGGTATGCTACAAAATATTTGTATTTCAGTACTTTATGGCACTCCTATTCAACGTACCAGAACTGTTAACAGCAATATATGAATCGTTAACATTTTTGAAATATATTGAACTGATTGTAAGTACAATAAAAATATGGAATAGGTACCTAATTACTGTAAAAAAGTAAATCATAAAACTAATAAGATTTATACTGTTTTACAGGATGCAATAGCTAACATGAGTGCTGGATATATAACAATAATTCAAACATTTATAATAATATATTCGCCAGCACTCTGCGCCGACGCACTCTCAACACAAGTTACTGAAATGGGGATTATTCTTCACGAGAGATTACTTCACGAAAAAGGTTAATATTTTTATAGTTTTATGAGGTCATTATGTATTATATCACGGCCTTTGTGGATTCTTTAATAATTTTGATGTTTATTTTTTAGATGCAAAACGCGGAAGGGAGATCAAGCGATTCATCCGGTACCTAGAGGCACGCCCGCTCAAGTACCGCGTGTGGAAGATAATACCGCTCGACTCATCGCTGCCTCTCAATATACTCAAACTATGTGTTACTTACGTTATCGTCATTATACAGTTGACGCATTTGTATTAGTAGGACATGCAGTTAGCATAATATTATGATAAATTAAATGTTTTATTCGTTACTTACTTGTAAAAATTATAACTTATATATCTAAATACACGCGTATGCTTTCCCTCGGTTTCGCCCGCGGTCTCGAGGGTTCTTATGTTTTCCCAGGATAAAAAGTAGCATTTATATGCTATTCCTAACTATAATCTATCTGTGCCGAATTTCATTCAAATCCGTTCAGCCATTCTGGCATCCATCCAAACTTTCTCATTTATAATATTAGGATAATATAATAGTATAATAAGTAATTTGAGTTTAATATTTACTGTCTTATATGTTAATTTAAGACGTAAAATTAAAAACCAGTTGCAGTGAGTGCAGTATAAGTGACGTCACGGTCATCTGCATCGGTACAGCCTGTGTCCCATTTTTTTTACTTTAAAAATATTCCGAGTAACGTTATATCAGTTAAAGCTAAATTATCCGTCAAGATTTAGAAAAAAATAGGAGCACCACCACAGCTTTACTAGATATTACCGACAACATATTATCAGCGCAAGACGAGGGTGAAGTTACAGTACTGGTTCTGCTTGATTTCTCGAGAGCTTTTGACTCGTTAAATATTTCATTGTTATTGTCCAAATTATCATACTACGGGGTCGATTGTGACACAATTAAAAGGTTTCATTCTTATCTCAATGACCGGTCACAAATTGTTAGTGTGAAGAACGTTGATGGGTCCTCATCACGATCAGATCTTGCAACCATTAATAGAGGGGTTCCGCAGGGATCAATCCTTGGTCCACTCTTATTTGTTTTATTTAGTGCAGATTTAGTTAATGTTATTACGCACTGTAAATATCATATATATGCTGATGATGTCCAAGTTTATCTTTCTTTTAAACCTAACCAAGTTGTTGAGGCTGTGAATAAAATAAATGAGGACTTAAATCGTATTTCGGATTGGGCACAGTATGACTCACTAGTTCTGAATACGGGTAAAACTAAATATATAAATAAATAAATAAATATTCTGGGACACTATTCTTCACACACGGCCATCTGACCCCAAACTAAGCAGAGTTTGTACTATGGAAGCCAGATAACATACATATTATAGATAATTACACCCAGACTCAGGACAAACGGACATGTTCATGCACACAAATGTCTGTCCTGAATGGGAATCGAACCCACGACCTGCGGCGTGATAGATCAGTAAAATGAGCACCATACGTCCACAGGTATGTGTAGATAGTGCACCTATTGAACGTGTGCAGGAGCCTCGAAATCTGGGACTAGTTATGCATGACGAATTAAGATTCGAACGTCACATCTCTGATACAGTGAGAAATTGCTTTTACAGGCTTAAAGTTCTTTATAAAATCCGAAACCATCTTAACACCGAACATCGTATACAGTTAGTGGATTCGTTAGTACTTTCTAAATTTAACTACCTCGATTCGGTGTATGGACCTAGACTATTAGCAAAAACGGCAAGTCTAATACAAGGAGTGCAGAACGCCTGTGCGCGTTTTTGCTTTGATGTACTACCAAGAGGTCATGTTACGCCCTTCTTTAATAACGCAAGCATATTAAAAATGAAGTATAGAAGGGAGTTACATTTGGCTACTTTACTGTTTGGGGTCATTCAAGCGGAAAAGCCACTATACCTATACTCTAAGCTTGCTTGGGTATTGGGAGCACAGAAAAGATTCTGTAAGGGCGTCATATCACGTTCTACGTATTCCCCGCCATAGATCCACAGCATTTCGAGGTAGTTTCAAGTACAGTGCTACAAAGTGCTGGAATAATATACCACCACCATTGCGCAGACTCAAGACTGTTCAGACCTTCAGATCAAAGTTGAAAATATTTTTTATTAATCTTCAGAAATCCAGCACATAAATAGATACACACTTTTTTACCTGAGTCTGAATTAAATTGTATTAAAATTATATTATTCACATTTAAATGGTGTCACTTATTGAACGGTAACTTGAATATAATTATATCATTTTATAGCAATCCAATTAAAATGAATACTTATTATTGTTTTTATTATTCTGTATTATCTGGCTTCAGCTGAAAATCAGCGCTACAATCATTTGCAGCACATGCTGAGCTGGAGCCTTTTAGACCCAATTAGTACATATTATAACTATATATTTTATTGTATTGTATTTTATTATATTCTATGTTATATTTTTGTTCTATGTTAAATGTAATTATTAATAATTTCTTTTTTAATTATTCTTTATTGTGTAATTGTACTGATGTGGTGTCTTATAAATGTGCTTTCTTTCTTTCTTTCTTTCTTTCAGTGGCTGTTGAATCAGTTTTGTTGATTTACTCGCTTTAAATTTATAGCTCTGGATTTTTTTATTAAAATAGTTATTGCCAATTGCTTTGCAGGACAAAGTAGAAAATCTACGTACACTGACTTCCCTCGCGCTTTAATGTCAAAGGCAAAGCTAAACTAAAATAAGAAAATCAATATAAATCTTGAAAGTAACCTCATTAGTGTTGATAAACTTTGTGACGTTTAAAATATAGTAATTTTATGAAAACTGCGCGAGCAATGTCGCGGTCAAAAAGCTACCTACTACAAATTCTCCAAAATAGAATTTCACAACTTAAATATCATCGCCGAAGAGCATATACCTAATCTTTAAAAAATATATTCAAAAGTGTAGTCATCACGGTTTAAGAGTAGAAATTATATATTTTTGCGTTGGATAGGCTTACGAGGGTTATGTAAATTAACATACAAGATGAAAATATAAATATTATATCGGATTAAAACAGTCTTTTATTTCAAAAAAGATGCAATACAGAGTGCGGAATATATTTATTACCTCTAAGTGCGAAAATCACATGAAAAAGTAACCTTAGAAAAGGTGTGTAAACTGTATGAGTACAATGATGTAAGTAGCGCATAGTTTAAGTATGTTGAGAGGTAGCGATGAGTCGAGCGGTATTATCTTCCACACGCGGTACTTGAGTGGGCGCGCTTCTAAATACCGGATGAAGCGCTTTACCTCTTCTACTTGTACTGAATCTGAAAAAAATATTATTCTATATAATCGATGTAATTTCGTGCAAATCCGTTCCGTGACTACACCATTTGTTATAATATAATTATGACATACACACAAACGTTCAGATTAATCTATACTAATATTATAAAGCTGAAGAGTTTGTTTGTTTGAACGCGCTAATCTCAGAAACTACTGGTTCGAAAACTCTTTTGGTGTTGGATAGTCCATTTATTAAGGAAGACTATAGGCTACTTGTTATCCCGGGGAAACATAAGATCCCTCGGGAACGCGGATGAAGCCGCAAGGCGAAAGCTAGTATTCAAGAACTATCTGTGTATAGATTTAAAAAATTAGTTAAACAAAAGTTATGTAAGAAAGGGTACTATAAAGTTTCTGATTTTATAGAAGACAAGAATGCATTTAAATGAAATGTTCGCTACACAAACTATTTCATTAAAATTTTATAAACTTTGTTATTAGTAATTAAATTTTTACATAAATAAAAAAGAACAAAGATCTATAAAAAATGTCCCTTGCTGAGTTTCTTGCCGGAGTCTTCTCAGTCCAAGTGTATTCCGAACCGGTGGTAGA
This sequence comes from Tetheella fluctuosa, assembly GCA_951216915.1. Lineage (NCBI taxonomy): Eukaryota > Metazoa > Arthropoda > Insecta > Lepidoptera > Drepanidae > Tetheella > Tetheella fluctuosa. Next base: position 2,359,007 of record OX578234.1, on the reverse strand, counting down.
ATCATTTGTAACGTTCATAAGTGCCTTATTAGGGCCTAAACTGAATAAATGATTTTTGAATTTGAATTTGAATAAGTGATAACCTAACTTTTCTCATAGCCTGGTATTAAGTGTCTTTTAACATGTGACGTAATAACCAAAAGCTTTCTGTTTTTTTCCAAGAGGTATTACGGTGTTCGCAAATTATGATATCTCGTAGACAATCAAGTGTCCTAAATCTCTTTTTAAGGTCAAATTAAATACCTTTTTCAATAAGCAATTTGTCGTGAAGAAGGATTCTCATTTTCTCAACTTGTGACGAGAGCACGTCGGCGCAGATAGCTGGTGAATATATTATTGTGAGAGTTTGAATAATGGTAATATAGCCAGCACTCATATTGGCAACTGCTTCCTGAAATAACATAATAATTATAAAAAAGACTACTTTTAAGGTAAGGTGGAACAGAAATATAATGCTACTTACGGTAAAATCAACAAAGTTGAAATATGCCAACGACCCATATAATGAAAATAAAAGTTCCGGTATATTAAATACCAGGGCCATTAAATACTGCAACGAATAAAATTACATGAAATAACAGTAATTTTAAATTTCGGAACTCATCATTTATGGATAAATAGATTTTGTATCATAACGTTAAAAGTGTTTTTCCAAACTGATTCATTATTTTAAGTCTACTCACGACAGGATCGAATGACATCTTTATTCTTTCACATGTATCTATTAATGACTTGTACAGCAGTTGAATTTTCGCCACATCAGTATTCATGTCCATCAACAATGAAGGAAACTTAACTAATCGACAGTAAATCGAATAGTAAATAGAAAAATAAGCAATAAGAATAAAATCTGAACCAATCAAAACTATCATATGAATTCCCAATAGTATCGGTTTTACACAATAAGTAAAATAAGTGCAATAACTAAAAGTGAGCACACATCTGAGAGACGTTGATACGAAAAACATAGAAATAACTTTGATTTCCACTTTGTATTCACTTTTAATATTAAACATTGAATCTATTGAAAGTAATTCCTTTTGATAAGCGTTATATGTCATATCCTTTTGGGTTAATAAGTGAGTAAATATATAAGTGACATATTGCACTACATAAATAGAAAGCCAAGTAGCATTGTAAATATCAACTGTCGTAGCAAAATAATAAATACTAATTGATGATAAACAGAAGGATTTTGCGATACATAAAAGTCTAGCTATTGATTTTACAGCGTTGTTTTTGTATTTAATAAAGCCTAATTCAAAACTGAATACAATTTGTGCAAGCTTGAAAAATCCATTAAGATACTTGGAAAATCTGTTGTTGTCATGATTTTTGGCATGAATCATTGTATTTATATCGTTCACATTCATATTTTTAAAGCAATTTATTAAAAAAAAAAATTAAAACTTGTTAATCGTGCAGCGTTCTGTTTTGTAATGAAATTGTCAATTTCGCATACATTTTATCGTATAGTGCTTTACAGTAACATTAATTTAATAGCAATTTATTAAAAAAATAATTTTAAACTTGTTAATCGTGCAGCGTTCTGTTTTGTAATGAAATTGTCAATTTCGCATACATTTTATCGTATAGTGCTTTACAGTAACATTAATTTAATGATTTTGAAGTGCATTAGACATAATATTTGAACTGAATTCAGTGATGAGCTATGTGCCAGTCATTATTGTGAACATACTTCGGTTTTATGGATTAAAATAATTGTTCTGCTTCAGGCATTATTAATGAATAGATTTTAGCCCGTGGCTATGCTCATGCACACTATAGAATAATTACTTATTAATTTTAAAGTACCTAACTACTTATTCATGAATGCAGTCCGTTGCAAAGTTATTTATATTAATGTATAATAATAATTTGGATCGTGATCTATTTATATATCTTTTAATTCAAAAGATAAATGAACAACTAAAGCCACGTTTTTTTTAAACATTAGTACAAAAATAGATTTCGAAAATATGTGTACGTGCTAATAGTAGATTAGTGTAAAATAGGGAGAATGGAGTCCGGTTAAATAATGTACAGACATTCTCTCTCTAATAGTGACTAGTTACCATTTGTAAAGGTTATTACTCTCATGAGCTTCCCTGTTCATCTTGACGATGGTAGTCAACCAGACCGGTACTACAAAGTACCCTACCACCATAATCATTGTGGGATTTGAACCCATATCCTTTGTAAAAGTATTTGACGTCATTACTACTGAACTATTGCCTTTATATAGGCAAATGAAAAAAAAATAAACACAATATCAAGACATTTATTTGCGTACTAAGTGTTAATAAAATATGTAATAATTATATAGTCTGAAATTTGTAAGAATACATTTTAAAATACCTTTAAATAAATGGTTTTCTCAAAAATACAAGTTAAAATATGCGGTTAGCCCTGTCTTAGTATAAATGGGTTAACTGTATGAGTACAATGACATAAGTAGCGCATAGTTTGAGTATATTGAGAGGCAGCGATGAGTCGAGCGGTATTATCTTCCACACGCAGTATTTGAGCGGACGCGCCTCCAGGTACCGGATGAACCGCTTTATCTCCATTGCTCGTACCAAATCTTAAAGATAAAAGGTTTCTTTTTGCAATCGTGGGAGCAATTAAAAACTTAGAAGAATGTGTTTTTTTTATTTTGTCAAATCTCCTTGAATGATTAATAATAGTATTTTGTGTCATTAGTCTAATATACAGATTAATTTGTAGAATAAAAAAGATTATTTTTCTGTATATTTTATTTAAATACCATTTTCAAGTAGCAATCTATCATGAAGAACGATTACTATTTTATTAACTTGTGACAAGAGTGCATCTGCGCAGATAGCTGGCGAATAAATTATTGCGAGAGTATGAAACAGGGTTATGTAATCAGCGCTCATGTTGGCTATTGCTTTCTGAAAAACGTCAACAGCATATTGTGTAAATAAAAAAATAGAAAAAAACTTCAGTTTTGTTACAAATACTACTTACAGTACCATCTATGAATTTAAAATATGCCAACGACCCATATATTGAGAATAATAATTCTGGGACATTATGAAAAAGAGCTATAAGATACTGAAATAAAAAATATAATTTTATTAATTTGCTATCGGACTTCTGTAAATAGCTAGTCATAAGTTTACTTACAACCGTATCGAATGTCTTTTTTGTCTTCTCAAAAGTGTCAATCAGTGATTTGAACAGCATTTGTGTTGCAGCCACATCAGTGTTCAAGTTCATCAATAAAAATGGAAACTTTACTAATCGGCAATAAGTAGAATAGAAAATAAAAAAGTAGGATATAACAATAAAATCTAAGCCAATAATTAATATCATAAAGATACCCAGAACAAATAAAGGTCTCAGACAGTCATTGAAGTAGGTGCAATACCCAAAAGCCAGGGCAGTTCTGAAAAACGCTGATACTAAAAATGCAGAAATTATTTTGATTTCCACTTTGAATGATTTACTTGCTATTCCTAATACTGAATCTATTGAAAGTAGGTCTTTTTGATAATCACAATACGTAATATCCTTGCGGGTAAATGTGAAAGAAAGAAGATAAGAGATATATCGTACAACAAAAGTGGCATGCCAAATTATGGTATAAATGTCATGTTTTACAGCATAAAAGTACATACAAATTGATGATATAAAGAAACATTGCATGAATGATAATAGTTTAGAAAGTGATTTTATTGCACTACTTTTGTATTTGAAAAAACCCAAGTCAAACCAGAATGCAATTTGTGCAAATTTAAAGAAACCCTCAAGCGATTTAGACAACTTTTTATCAACATGATTTTCCTCCAAAAAACTAATGTTTATAGTTTCAAATTTTCTAACTTCCATGTTTTTGAAATTAAGAATTGTATACGTCGTTATTGTAATACGTTCTTTTTTGTATTAACCAGTAAACTTATTCTTAATCCATTATCGTATTGCACTTTACCATGATATTAATTGATTACATTATTGCTTTAAGTCGCTGGTGCATTACATCTAACATTTGATGTAGAATAGTTGATGACCTGGAAATATCAGTCATTACTCGAATAGAGACTCATTTTATGTAAACAATCTATACTTTTATATCTAAATTAAATGTTAACAGTTAAAATATATTTAAATTGAATAATAATATGATTTGAATATTGAAATATTTATTATGCCACTGAATTGAAATAGAAAGATTTATGTTTTAGGATGGCTTGAAGGAGCATGATCTGTAAGCTTATTAATTAAGTGCCAGTTTGGTTTCGGTGACTAAACTAAATAAATAAATTACATTTTGCTCAAGCCACTACAGACTTAACTAGAGATGTCCTTGCTGATAATACCTATCGAAAGTACCTACAAAAATTGTGATCAACAGAATATTTATTTCCTTTAAACAAAAAGTACTCAATGCTGCTCATATTATGATATACAAACAGCTCAATGACCTAATTAATTTAAAGTTCTTACTTATATACACTCTCCTAATACATGTGTGTTAACTGTATAAGTACAATGACATATGTAACACATAGTTTGAGTATATTGAGAGGCAGCGATGAATCAAGCGGTATTATCTTGCACACGCGGTACTTGAGCGGACGCGCTTCCAGATACCAGATGAACCGCTTTATATTCTTTTTTTGTATTGCATCTGGAAAATAATAGTAAAACTGATAATTTTTGAAATATTGAGATGCCTGTTGGTAAATAAAAATAGTTGGTTAATAGTGAAATAAATAAGTTGAGTGTAACTATCTATATAAGATATAACTATCTATATATCTATCTATATATTATATAGAAGTAGTTTACGTAGTATATCAGTTATGGTTTCCAAAGTAAAAGCTCAGCTTAGTTTGGGGTCATGTAGCCGTGTGTGAGGAATGTCCCAGGATTATATGTTATTGTTAGTTAATCTACATTTATTTTATTAACTTAAAAAAAATACATAACAAATTACAGTGACGTCAAACAAAAACACGAAAGCATAGATTAAGTCAAAATTCTCAATAACTTATGTATGTACGTATTAACCAAGGATAAGCTATATAGACCAAGTGAATGCAAAAGTAGACGTCGTATTGTATAAGGAAGTACAAAACAGATTAGAATGGAGAAGGCTACACCGACAAGAGCCCGCTCTTAAATATAGAAGAAGAAGTGTGTTTACTATGTCAAATACCTTCTTCACGAAGTAGTCTGTTGTGAAGAACAATTCTCATCTTATCAACTTGTGAAGATAGTGCGTCGGCGCAGAGTGCTGGTGAATATATTATTGTAAATGAATGTATGAGAGCTATGTACCCTATGGTCATGTTGGCGATGATTTCCTATAAACAAATAAATTTATTTATTTATTACCTTCATAGAACTTAATAAATAGTGAATGTGAATACATACCGTAGCATCGAAGAATTTTAAATATGCCAACGACCCATATATTGAAATTAATAGTTCTGGTATACTGAATAATAGGGCCATCAAATACTGTAACAGAAAAATCGTTTAATGATGTTCTTTACAGGTATTCACTTATTTAATCAAATTCCTACGATCCTGGTTGAAATGTAGTTTGTAGTTTTTTCATCTTTTACCCATATAAGTAATCACAGGATTTCTGTATTTTTCACTTGAATTCGTATACTATAAGTTATTTTACATAACATTACTTACAACACGATCGAATGGCTTCTTTATCTTTTCAGTGGAATCTATTAATGTCTTATACACTAGCTGCACTGCACCTATATCAGTATTCATGTCCAAAAACAAAGCGGGGAACTTCAGTAATCGACAGAAAGTCAAGACGAAAATAAAAAAGTAGCAGAACAGAATAAAATCTGAACCAACAGACAATATCATGTAGATCCCCATAAGCACCATAGGTCTAACACAATAGTGATTAAAGAAATGACAATAACAAATAGCGAGGATATATCTGATAGATGTTGATATAAAAAACACACAAATAACTTTGATTCCCACTGTATATGATCTGTTTGTTATACCCATCATTGAATCTATTGAATAAAGCTCGTTTATATAATTGTAAAATGTCGTTTCCTTATGAGTCAATGTGTAAGTGAGAAAATAAACAACGTATTGCACTACAGAAATGGTGTGCCATATAGTGGTAAACAAATCAAGCTTTATAGCGAAAAAGTAAATACAAATTGATGCCATAAATAAGTATTGCGCCACAGATAACACTTTTGTAAGTAATTTTATTGCACTGCTTTTGTGTTTTAAAAAGTCCATGTCATAACAAAACAAAACTTGGGCGAAGATAAATAAAATATTGAAAGATTTAGATAACTTCTGTTCCGCATGATTTTTGGCGAGAAATATCATTTCAGAATTTCTCACTTTCATCGGGATTGATTTATTTAATGTATTTTTTAATTTCCAATTGTAGACGTGTCTGTTCTACAACGTTCTGTTTAAAATGAAGTGTTTATTTCTAATCCATTATCGTATTACATTTTACAGCAATGTTGATTCAATTTCTTTATAGCTTCTAGAAAAAAAAAAAAAAACTAGAATTGGTGATGAATTTTATAAACAAAAGCTTTTTGAGTTGACCTTTTTTGTATGTATTACTAAATTTAATTTGGTTATAATCCATAAAATTATCTATGTGATAATTTAGATGTTTGTAAGGGAGTGTGTGTTTGTTTGTGTATTTTCTTTTAGGCTTCTTCTTTGCTATCTTTGGCCACTGCATTACTTAAAAAACAATAGACATACTTTTGCTTTTTTCAATATGGATTTTATTTAACAACTTTTTTACATTGAAAATTTATATTTCCTATTTAATCAAGGTTTTTAAATAATAAAGTTTACGAACATTAGAGCCTTGATTTTAGGAAATGTGACTGAATATTTAGTTGTTCATCTAAGAATGAAGAATTATTTAATAAATTATGAATTGATTGTTAAATATTTATCCTAACTCAAGTTTGCCAAGTACTCTGTTTGAGTAAAAAGACGTTGCACTGTTTGAGTATATTGAGAAGTAGCGATGAGTCGAGCGGTACAAATCTTTCACACGCGGTACTTGAGCGGGCGCGCCTCCTGGTACCGGATGTATTGTTTTATGCACAGACGAGATAGTGGTTTTATGTAAAAAGTGAGTAGCTTGATCTTTAAACTCTTCAGTTTGTTTGTTTGTTTGAACACTCTAATTTCAAGAACTACTGGTTCGATTTGAAAAAAATTTTCAGTGTTGGATAGCCAATTTATCTAAGACGGAAAAACACAAGATCCCTCGAGAATGCGGGTGAAATCGTGGGGCAGAAGCTAGTTTACTATATAGTACATCTCTCATTTTATCAAATTCTACTACGGTATGCTTAGTGACGATTTAATTCTTTATTTTGCTCAGCCCACAGTTGTTGTTATGGAATTAATTATTGATAATTTGACAACATGTATGAATATGAATTGAACTAAATACAGTTTTATATTGAGCGATTGTTTTGAATCCATTAACTTACTTGATTAATTAATTGGGTCAGTACATTAGGTAATACTTTTATATGATGAAGTGTTTACTTTCATAATGGATTTCAATAATATAATCATGATATATCTATTGAATATATGAATACAACGTTCTGGTTTGCTGTCCTTGTGAAGTAAACTTATAAATTGAACCGTGAACAATTTTTCTGATTGAATTCAGGGTCCACATACATATAGAACCCAAAAAAAAAGCTTCTCTCATTCTCATGTTCCTCATTGTATGGTAATGATAGACAGAGTAGAAAATATTATAATGTTTATTCGTGGATAATGTACTTTTGTTAAATTGGCTTAAAATGTAAGTATTGTTTTGTAATATTTGCACGCCAACACGACAAATCAAGGTTTCTTTTTCATTTAATATCAATATATGGTCGTTTGAAAAATAATATATTTTTATCATTAACTTTGTTAATATGGAATATTTTAGCTAAAATACAATTTAAATATTCATTCGCAGTGGAAACCATGGGTCCGTGGGGGTTCGAGGCTCGCCGATTTGCACGGATTTTATCATCCAAGCTCATCGAGGCTTCGGGAGACCGACGGGAGCTTTTTCTGCCAACGCATAAGCTTGGCCATCCAAAAAAGGAACGCTGCCAGCCTGTTGGGAACCTTGCCTATCGGCAGCAGCGAGGGCTTTGAGGATGTTTTCTATATATCATAGCTTGAATTTAAATAGTATTCTGGCTATATATTTTTTTGGTATCAATAATTAAAAACGTCATTCTTACATTTATCTTCTATACGATTTTACTGTTCTTATCCGTTGATAAATCATGATAAAAATAAATTTAAATTATTATTTTATATTATTTATTAAAAATATTTGAAACAATACACACTTATTTCAAAAATGAAAGACCATACAGTTATTAATAAATTGATAACTAAAGAATGGACTTATGTTATTTTCACCACACAAATCTCAATAAAGCTTAACATAGATGTCAAGAAATATATACTTACAGAGAAACTACATAATCAGAGTTAGAAGATAATATCATATTATGCTTAATCAAATCATATATTTCTCCTATCATATTTCATACTCTTCATAATCACAGCATATACTTTTATCATAAATAAGTACAATTTAAAACAGCTCAGTAATCCCTACTAGTGCTAATATAAATGCGTCAACTGAACGATGATAATGACGTAAGTGACGCATAGATTGAGTATATTGAGAGGCAGCGATGAGTCGAGCGGTATTATCTTGCACACGCGGTATTTGAGCGGGCGCGCCTCCAGGTACCGGATGAAGCGATTTAACTCCTTTGCTCGATTTACATCTGAAAGATACATGAAGTAAATTATAATTGTAGTAACTAGAATGTTATGAATATTCAATTAAAAATAAACGCAACGAGATAACGAAGAATTCCTTGTAAAAATGTCATTGCTTTTTGAAAAGCATCTATACATCACTTGTATATGATGGTCCACGATGGTTTAATGGTGATGAAAGTTCAGTGCTAGTGACGTTGGATGCCACATCTAAGGTCGTGGATTCGAATCCTAAAATGAGCTTGAGTTTCGGTGAATGAAAACTTCGTGACTAAGACATAGCACGGTGGTAGGGTTGTTTGTAGTACCCGCTTGGCTTGACTACTATCATGTTGAAAATCTGACGCCAAGTACCTACTGATGTATTCCGTCAGTTGCACTTGAGAGCCAGTTCCTTTTAGGCTTTGTATGCTTACCTTTGGCCACATCATTACCTACCATAGTGAATGTAGTATTGTGGTCAAACACGAGCCTATAAAAAAATACCCTCGTCTTTTTTCAATATGGCATACTAATGACGCAAATCAAAAACCTTTCTCGAACAGCAATCTGTCATGAAGAGTAACCCTCATTTTATGAACTTGTGATGAGAGAGCGTCGGCGCAGAAAGCTGGTGAATATATTACTGTGAGCGACAAAATCAGTGATATGTACCCAGCGATCATGCCAGTAACTGCATCCTGGAATTATTTTTAAAATATTTACAATAAATACATATTTGTTTTATCAACGAATCAAACGAATGTCAGCCTTTAAAGTAGATGATCTCTTGACAGATAGACGAAAATCTGTAAATAATGACAAATTACTAAAGTGATCATCTACTTTTAGGTCTGACCGTACCTACTTACATCTTTTTCTGCAAATTTGAAATACATCAACGAGCCATAAATGGTAGTTAATAGTTCTGGTATGATAAACAACAGCGTCAAGCCATACTGTAAAAAATATTAAAAACATAGGTTTAATTTCCTATATTTTTCTGCTGTGTATCCATCTATCTGTCCGTGATGTATAGTCAGTAAGACCCCATCATCATGCCCCAATGCCACATATAGTGACGTTATACACCGTAGCGACGTTATAGGGTTCGAATCTTACAATGAACTTTTAGTGAATGAAAGCATCGTGAGTTATTCAAGCTGGTATTCCAGCAGCTGTACTTGAGAGTCCACCTGCAAGTTCACTTTTAGGCTTTATGTGCTTATCTCTTTTGGCAATATCAAATTGAAAACTTAGAACTTTTTTACAATAATTTTTACATTAATAGTCTTAGATAATAATGCTTACCATAGAGTCGAAAGTCTTCTTAATATTTTGAACAGAATCTATTAATGACTTATACAGATGCTGGATTGCAACAACGTCCGATTTCATGTCCATCAATATAGTGGAAAACTTCACTAATCGATAATAAGCGGAGTAGAAAATAAAAAAGTAGGGAATAAGTATAAAATCCAAACATAGAATCAGTATAATATAAATTACAAATGCAAACATTGGTTTCACACATGTTTCAGTAAAATATATTTCACAATATATAAAAGAAAGCATAAGTCTTGAGAGGATAAAAAAGAAAGTCGAGACGATAATTTTAATTTCAATTTTAAACTCTTTACTGTTAATACCTAGCTCTGAATCAATTAGAAGCAACTCTTTCTGATAATCGTAAAAAGTCATTGCGTTACGATTTAGCTTGTAAGCCCAAAAGTTAACATTGTATTGGAGCACAAAAACACTACTCCAGATAGCAACTGAACGCTCAAGGGACAAGAAGACGTAATATAAAGAAATTATGGACATACAAAAACATTGAAAGACTGACAAAGCTTTCAATAGTAAATTCACTCGATTGTTTTTATATTTGAAAAATCCCATGTCAAAAGTGAATACTATTTGTGTAAACTTAAAGAAGACTTCTAACAATTTAGATATCCTTTCCTTATCATTGGTTTTGTTCAGAAAATTTATGTTTAAATTTATAGAATTCTTCACTTTCATCACTTTAGATTAGAAGAAAACACGTGTGAACAAGGCAATATAGTTTTAATAATAAGTTTTTATCTAATCCATTAACACACACTTAATTTTTTATGTTATTAACTTGATTACATTAATGATTTCAAAAGTATAAAGCGCCAACCTTTTAATAGACAAAAAGAAGTATTTTGTACATACATTATTCATTTGTACAAAGTAGATTAAAATAATATGATTGATGATACCAGAATTTCTTATGACATTTTAATTTCAAGGAAAGTAAATCTTTGTGATAGACGGTTTTTGTCTATTGTAAGATGCTTTTATAATATTGACGCAAGCAATGTATGAGACGTGGTCTCTCACTATGGGCCTCATAAAGCAGCTCAAAGTCACTCAACGAGCCATGGAGAAGGCTATGCTCGGGGTTTCTCTACGCGATCGAATCAGGAATGAGAAGATCCGTAGACGACCAAGGGTCACCGACATAGCCCAGCGGATTGGCAAGTAGAAGTGGCAATGGGCAGGCCACATAGTGCGCAGAACCGATGGCCGGTGAGGCCGAAGAGTTCTGGAGTGGAGACCACGGACCGGCAAGCGCAGCGTAGGACGTCTACTTACAAGGTGGACAGACGACCTTGTAAAGGTCGTTGGAAAACGCTGGATGCAGGCCGCCCAAGACCGGTCCTATTGGAGATCATTAGGGGAGGCCTATGTACAGCAGTGGACGTCTTGCGGCTGAGATGATGATGATGATGATGAAGCAATGTATCGTTTGACTTGAAAAATTCGTTATCCTTATGAACAAGAAGATCGTAATTATATGATCAAAGTTTTGTTTTTTAAAACAAATACTTGTGTTGTAGATCTGGCTCGAACTCAATATCAGAGGAAAACCTTTATAATAATTTGATTGTATAGATGATACTAATACAATACGATGTGCCCAATTTTATTGCTTTGTGTGCATTGTGCTTTTTGGTCTTAAGTCAGCCAGTAATGTCATTGTCTATTATTCTTATTGCTTGTATACGATATTATTTATCTCTTTATTTATTTACAGATGCACACCTGCGTATACACAAGAGGTCCTTTCCACCCCCTTGGCTCGCGAATAGGACGCGCGTGCCAAAACTAGATATTATAAAATTGAATACCAGGAATAGGTTGGTTATAAAGAACAACATTTATATTTTTAACAAACTTAAGTAGGTCATCATAACATGTATAAAATTCATAAAGAAATTAAACACATATTAGATCAATTAACACCGAATGCACTGATGAAATTAATCAAGATAATGGAATCACTCAATACAAAACTGAACATTGTGCAATTCACACGTCGAAATTAGTATTAACCATTAAATGCAAAATAATGAAAGTGGCAAATTCTAAAAGCGTAAATTTACTCTTCAAAAAACATACCGATGAAAATTTTATCAAATTTATTAAAAGATTCTTCAAAATCGCTCAAATTGTGTTCACATTTGACATGGGGTTTTTTCAATACAGAAGTAACAGAGTGAAATTATTGTTTAGATTCTTATCAGTTGTGCAGTGCTCTTGTATGTCATTAATTTGTATTTACTATTTTGCTGCAGATCTTGATATTTTTACAGCCGTTTGGAACATTATTTATGCGCTCCAATACGTTGCTTATTTTATAACATACACATTTATTAGTAAGGATATTACGTTTTACGATTATCAAAAAGAGTTACTATCGGTGGATTCAGTATTGGGAACAGACAGTAAATCATATAAAGTGGTAATCAAAGTCATTTCAGCTTTTTTTGCATCGATTTTATTAAGATGTATACTTACTTTTGTATACTGCTCTATTTTTTATTATTGTGTAAAACCTATTTTTGTATTGGGAATCTGTTTAATATTGATTATTGACTTGGATTTTATTCTCATATCCTACTTTTCCATCTTTTATTCGACTTATTGTCGACTAGTAGAGTTTCCCTCAATGTTGAAGGATTTGAATACAGATGTGGCTGCAACGCAGCTGTTGTTCAAGACTTTGATTGACTCGTTTGAGAAGATAAAGAAGACATTTGACCTAGTTGTAAGTTCAAACTATTTAGATCCGGATTAATTACATAGGTACATAGATCTAATTATGATTATTATTTTAATTTCAGTATTTAATGGCACTACTATTCAACGTACCGGTACTATTGATTTCATTATATGGATTTCTATCATATTTTAAATCATTGAATGTCCTTGTAAGTATACTAACAAATTATTGAAAAATTAAATTAATCTCAGTTAAGCTGCATGTCCATCGCAGCGGAGTAAACACAGTTGGGAAAATTATACTAATAGACATTCACAAAAATTACGCAACGCCGCGTGCCGTGATGGGAATTCTAGTATTAATCATGTTTCCTAGCATGCACTGGCACTGGGCCTCGGATCTTCCATTGTTTGCTGAAATCTAAGGTTTTTAGCTACGTTCCCAATCCAATAACTTAAATATTTTTTCAGGAAGCAATAGTCAACATGTGTGTTGGGTATATATCATTGACTCATACTTTTACAATAATATATTCACCAGCTCTCTGCGCCGACGCACTTTCATCACAAGTTGATAATATGAGGATTGTTCTTCACGATAGATTGCTCCATGAAAATGGTATGGAATCAAATAATACAGAATACTATTAAGATCAATGTACACATCACATATAATCTTTTTTTTCAGACGTTATACGCACAATGGAGATAAAGCGGTTTATCCGGTACCTGGAGGCGCGCCCGCTGAGGTACCGCGTGTGCAAGATAATACCGCTCGACTCATCGCTGCCTCTCAATATACTCAAACTATGCATCACTTACGTCATCGTACTTATACAGCTAACACATTTGTATTAGGAGGTCAAGAATACTTAATAGATACCTACATTAAATCGTATGTAAGACACTAAAAAGTCATTATGATAATTTTTTGAGTTAATTCTATTAGGTTAAACAATACATAATATAGTAAATCTGTAGAACCAGCGTGTCTGTAAATTAAAAATATTTACCAAAAATCGAGTATGGGTGATGTAGAGCAATAAAATGCAAAGAGATAAATTATGTAAAACTTTTTAATTATTTTGAAGCGCTCGTGGCGTAGCTTGATTTGCCGTTCTTAACCGATCGGAAAAGTTAAGCAACGTATAGTCTGGCCGGTACCTGGATGAGTGACCGCCTAGAGGTATTTCATCTTGAGCGTTTCCGTGCTTCGGAAGGCACGTAATGCCGTTGGTCCCGGTTATCACTAAATTGTAATAGTCGTTGAGCTTATTGGACACCTCCTAGGGAGCAATTCGCAGTGGGCACGCATGGTGGAGTATATATTTGCCCATTTTCCTTTCATAATTATTCGTGAAAGGAGGCCTGTGCTCAGTAGTGGACAGATATAAGCTGTAATTATTATTTTAATTAAATGTCCATAATCTCCATACTACTCTACTTATATTTAAAAATATACAGTGTGAAAAGATGGCTGCCATTACTGGCTGTAAGATAAGTTGTAATTGTTAGCATAATATTTAATTTAAGAGCTGTGGATTTTGTTTAATTAATAAAATAAATAAAATAAAATTTACTAACTTCCACCCCGCGATTACACTCGCAATTCCTAAAGATGAATGAAATCAGTAAAGTCGTTCTCAAGTTATGGCTTGACCAAGGAAAATAGAGATTTATTTATATATAGATAATGAAAGTGCTTGTGTTTTGGTTTGACCACACTCTCACCGTGATTAGTAATGATGTGGCCTAAGGTGGCACACAAAGGAAACGGGTAATTTTAGTGTATAGGTGTTTTGTAGGATTTGTTTAACAACTTATGTTGTTGACCGTACTACTTAGTTCTATATTAATATTTGAAACCTAGGTCGTAATAACATTAATAGTGACTGACATTTCTAGTTCATTACCTATTCCAGATCAAAAATTAGAAATATGTAATGAAATTGCAACTTCAACAATTAATCAAAATGAATGTCACCATAAAAGCAATACGATAATGGATTAGTAATAAGCGTTCAATATACTTTAGAACGTTGTACAATTAACACGCCTTTAATTCTAAAATACTTGGTAGTTGTATTAAAATGAAAGTGCAACATTTTGATGAGACGTTTCAAGCTAAAAAACATGGAAAGAAGTTGTCCAAACCTCTCAATTATTTATTTAAATTCGCACAAATTGCATTCTGTTTTGACATAGGTTTTTTCACGTACAAAAGTCGTGCTATAAAATTATTATCTAAACTTCTATCTGTCGCACAATGCTTTTGTCTTTACTTTTACGCAAATTTACCAAATATTTTTGCCGCAATTTGTCATATTATTAATTTAGTCCAATACATCGCTTATTTCGTCACTTACTTGTTGATTAACAAAGAGCCGACGTTTTGCGATTATCTAAAAGAGCTACTTTCGGTAGATTCAAGGTTGCGTATAAGAAGTAGAAAGAAGTATAAAATGGAATACAAAGTTATCGCTGCACTTTTGGTTATTGCTTTTTTTTTAGCAACTGTGTAAGGTCAATGATTTTGGGGATCTATGTGTTACGGATTATTGGTTCAGATTTTATTCTTATTGCATATTTTTTCATTTTCTATGCCACTTATTGTCGATTAGTAAAGTTTGCTTCTTTGTTGTTGGATGTGAATAAAGATGTACTGGTATTGCATCTGTTGTATAAGTCATTAATATATTCCTTTGAAAAGATAAGGAAGACATCGGACCCTATAGTAAGTATAATATAAAAGATGTTTCGTGAAATAGCTTTATCCATGTTTGCCGCAATGCAAAGATAATTATATAAGAATAAATTTGTTTAAAATTGCTTCGAAACCAATAATTACTACTACTAATGGTAGTTTTTTAATTCCAGTTTTTTATTGCCCTGTTATTCAATGTACCAGCACTATTGCTCTCAATATATGGATCGTTGGATTATTTTAAATTCATTCAGTAAGTATATATTTTTTTTAATTATCATTAAGCCGTATAGTCATTATTCATCATTGAATTTTATTGGTTTTCAGGAAACCATTGCTAACATGAGTGTTGGGTATATAACCCTGATTCAAATATTTACAATAATATATTCGCCAGCTATCTGCGCTGACGCACTCTCAACACTGGTTAACAAAATAAAAATCACACTTCATGATAGATTGCTTCGTGAAAAAGGTAATAAGTATAAAAAAAACATAAGCATTGGCTTCAAATCATTAAAATTTAGAGTTGAAAAAACTAGCTTGTTTTTGACCTGTCCATTATACATATTTTATTTTGACGTTTATGCCTGTCAAAGAAAAATAAATGTTGTTGTTTTAAAATATAACTCATCTGTATTAATATACAATCAATGATAGACTTAACAGATGAACCTTATTGTAAGAAAGTAAGATTTATTCTTCTTTGAAAAACGTCAAAAATAAATTCATATGTTAGAGAGTCTTTAAGCAATGTGCCATTTAAAGCACTAAGAGATAACTAACACAATGTTAAAACTCCCAATGTTCACACTATACACTATTTTTTTAATTACTTACTTCCTTTTATTCCAGACGCAATACGCGCAAAGGAGATAAAGCGCTTCATCCGGTACTTGAAGGCGCGCCCGCTCAAATACCGCGTGTGGAAGATAATACCGCTCGACTCATCGCTGCCTCTCAATATACTCAAACTGTGCATCACTTACATTATCGTACTTATACAGCTAACACACTTATATTAAAAGAGTTAATAAATGTTTCATGTTTAAATTATTTTTAAGCTATTGTATAGCTTTTATCGCGGGCTTTGAGCGCGGCGACCGAATCAAGAAATTCCGTAACGAAAATAAAACCTAAGACGAGCTGCTCCGAAATCAGACGAAAACGTAAGCAGCTGTTTGAGAGAAAGTATATATAGGTGTATAGGTATCTATTAATATCAAAGAAAAAACTTGAATTAATATCAAAGAAAAAAAAATACTGCATAAATAAAAAATAAATAAATAATTATAATTGCATAAGTTGATAAAAAAAATGCTATGCAATAGCTTTACCACAGCAGTCCGCGAGTGCCACACGTATTTTTTTAATTACATTTATTTATGTGGATAGGTTTATTTGTTGTGCAAGTTCGAGCAGTAATTAACAATAGGACTCAATAAAAATTATGTTATTATGTGGCATACTTTAGGCCACTGGTGTTTATCATACATTCGACGCAACTAAGCGTTCGAGTGGCCGCGTCTGAGCCTCACACTAACTCGTGACCGTGTCCGCTCGCACTGTAGGTACTATATTTCAGTTTTTCACTCATTCTACAAAATTTACGTACATAATATGAAGTATTTATGTTTCTAGTTCATAATGTCTCTAAAGGATTACTCGCTACACAGATGTATCTCTTGACTAGAAGTGTCAAAGTATTTAAACAGCTTTTAGTTTTATAACGGATTCAGCCAATACGTACATAAATTATACTATTTGACTCGTGCTAAGCATTAGTTAGAGAAAATGTATATTAGGGTCACCAGTAGTATAAAGGATACTAACTTATGTCATATTTAATGTCATGCAGAATTTAATAGATTTTAATAGAATAGAAAAGCACATACAATACCTACACAATTTTCATTCCTTTCTTGTAATTTCTTAAACAATGTGACCTACTCCATTTTCAAAGTTTTTCGGTTTGTGTTGATTGTCAGTCAGTCATGAAATAATATTATCACTGATAAAATTTTATTATAACATAATAAACCTACTATAACATATTCAATAATTCATGATGGCGTTTATCTCTCTTTGGAGCACTGTAGGAACTAATAATGTTCTTACAAATGGAAATACCTTTATCTTATCTTACTATTATTATAAATTCGTAAGTGTGTGTATGTTTGTTTTCCACTCAACTCCGTAACAGCTACACAGATTTGAATGAAATTTGGTATACAGAATATATTTTGGATTAACACAAATAATACTTTTATTGCGAGAAAGCCGGCAAGTCAATTCTGGTTGACGTTTCTAAGTGCGGTATTTCTTTGTAAAGGGTGTTACAAGAGATTTTTCTCAGTGCAAAGCATGGCTATGAATAATTGGTGCATACACCCCTAAGTTCAATGCACCTGACTAACTTGGCTGCATTATGCGGCACCCTCTATCTGGGGGACATCTGTATGTGTCAGTGTGTCAGTGACATCTCAGTTTTATGTATATATGAACTGTTCTCGTAAAGACTTCCGTATATTATGAATGCGTGATTAAAGTAGGGACATACAGGGTGATTTTTTAGTCACTGGCAATACTTGTAGGGGTTGAAGTTCTCATCAATGTCAAAGTCAAAGCCATTTATTCAGTTTAGGCCCTAGGAGGGCACTTATGAAGGTCGAATTTACTGAAGTTACCATCAATATGAGCAACTTTTATCACGGGACTAACTCTGATATTGCATAAAATAAAATGGTTGCTTCATTTTGGTCGAGTAGGTATTGAGCTTTTGTATGGCTACATTCTTTGATTTGTGTATTCTTTGTTGGAAGGGATCTAAATACTTATATTATATGCATGTAGCAATTGTATTGCTGAACAGAGTTCATTTCCCAAATTCACAGAAAAACCTTTTTAGGGTTCCGTACCCAAAGGGTAAAACGGGACCCTATTACAAAGACCCCGCTGTCTGTCCGTCTGTCACTAGGCTGTATCTCATGAACCGTGATAGTTAGACAGTTGAAATTTTCACAGATGATGTATTTCTGTTGCTTCTATAACAACAAATACTAAAAAACAGAATAAAATTAATATTTAAGGGGGCTCCCATACAACAGACATGATTTTTTTTACCGTTTTTATAGTTTTTTTTTGTGAGGAATAATGTCCCAGAATATTATATATTATATATATATTAAGTGCGCGAGTCCGAATCGCACTTGGCCGGTTTTTTTTATCACAAAAGGCAGGTCTGATGGTAAGCGGCTACCGTCGCCTATGGACAATAGCAATACCAGGGGGATTGCCAACTGGCTCTCAAGTGGAACTACCGGAAAACACCAGTAGGCACGGCAACATATTTTCAACTTGAGGGTGGTAGCCAGCTAGGCGGGTATTATAAATTCCTTTATTGAAAGCTCAAACTCACTGTAAGATTCAAACCCAGGACCTTCGCCACGGCATCCAACGTCACTAACACTGAGCTATTATCGTCTCCTTAATCCTTTGGAATTCCAATATTTTTTTGGTGAAATAGTTACTCAATTTATACAATGATTCAACCAGAATAGGGTATTTTACTCTATATGAGAAAAAATCAAAAAATGTACAATTTAGATAGCTTAGGCAATAAGCTGTCGGAAAATGTTAGTTTTAGTTCATAAAATAACTTAATTAATTTTAAAATTCATTTCAAAGTTTTCAGTTTTTTTAATCTGTTTCTAAACAAGTGAAACAGTAGCCGCCATTATAATGACGTCATACGGTGCTGTATGTAAACTAAAAAGTGTTAACTGAAGTATTATTATTATTATTTTGATGTATTCATTCCGTATTCATGCATTCAGGAACAGCACACTAATAAAACGGATAATATCTCATTTTTAATTTATAAAATTTTATAAGTCCAATTGAGACCAATATCAGCGCATTTATTTACTTACAAGAGACTAAATAACGTCATGGCCGTAGAGTAACATGGCGTCCAGCGTTTTCATCAAATTACGCGCGAAAATTGAAAATTTAAATGCATTTTTATGGCACTTATCGATTGAATAATTTTTTTGTGTTTTTTTTGGTGGCTAGTTTTTAAAAGTAAATTTTAAGCACATCAATCTTGAAATCGTAGCCTATGAACGCTTGCAACACGAGAGTTATCACTCGCACGTTGCCGACACTTCCCCCCTCCTCGATGAGCTCTGGCGACCTTACTGACGCGCAGGAACACTACTATAAGTTATTTGTCTGCGGTATTCTGTAAGGTTCTTCCCCAGTCGAGCTGCTCTTTGAGCGACATATCGCTATGCTCTACCTCTCTTTAATACTTGAAATTTACTTAACAAATTCATGGAAAACCTAGGTAACTTTAGTGTAATTATTATTAAAATCTAATTTAAGGTAAGGTAACTGACTAATCATAAAAGTACCTATAAGCAGCGGGTACAAAATACTTTTCAATTTAATGGTTGCAAAATGACCCTTAAAAACATTTTTTTTAATCTTTATTTTACTAACTTATCTACCTTGGCTACCTTTGTCTATGCACTCTGTGTAATTAATGCACACTCTTAGTAATACCTCTAATAATATTAAATGATCTTGCATAAGTTTCTCTTATGCTGAGTAGAGACCAGAGACTAATTTGTATTCATTATGTTGTCGTATTTTATAAATTACAGTATGCGTAAGGTTTAAAAAAAAAACATCACGCGTAATCCTATTCTATCAAATAAGCAAAATATAACAATTTCGATTACTGTTGCAATATGGCATTTTCGGGGACGAAAAATCGATCTAGTTAGGTCTCATTCTAGGCCAAATGATATGAGTGTCTGGGAAAATTAGTTTTCTCTATTTTCACCCAGGCAAAGCCCTGAAGTTAGGTAATGATTGCCATAGGAGTAGGTTAGTTTTTAATCATAAAAATTGATTTGTTTACTTATTTTATTGATATCGTTGATAAAGAGCTGAATATTTGTTGACAATTAAATGGTTAATAAATATATTCGATTGTCTTCCTTATATTCAAAATGTCTACAATGCGAAAGTATATTTGTTGGTTTTTCGCAGCAACGGAACAACAGACGTGAATTTTTGCATAAAAATAGGTTATGGATCAGAGAGTGTCATAGGCTACTTTTTATCCCGGGAACGCGGTTGAAACCGCGAGCGAAAGCTAGTATTGAATAATTCATAATCATGAAAATATGAACAACAAAAACCTAAACACAGAATAAACTTTTTATTTCCAAACATGCATGTTACTCTACTCGGAAAAACATACAAATATTCTAATTATTCTGCCTTCAGGTTGTTTTCAGCGCAGGTCCGTGGTTCTGTACATTGTTTTGGAATCGTAAAGTAAACGTGGGAGTAAAAAAATATCATTTTTCCCCCTTGTTTTCGGAGTAATACGCTTACGGCAGGTATGGAGATTCAACCCTGGATGCAGTAAACTGAAAATATTTCCCTATATCCTATTTTTTCCATTAAACCAACCTTTTTCCAAATGGTTTCTGACAATTAGAAGCAGAAATACGAGGTCGTAGGTTCAAATTTCAGTTCTGTGCAATGTTCGTCTAAAAATAGTACAGAAACCAAAAAAGTTTACCAATATATTGGTATCTCCTTTGTTTTTTTTAGCACGTCCAATATTTTGAGACAAATTACTATTTGCGTTTGAGTTTACGAAGTAAATTTATTTTCATACTGTTTAGTATCTATTTGGCTACAATCTCACCGTGATAAGTGAAGCTGTGGTCGAAAGTGGTAAGCACACAAAGCTTAGAAGGGAACTCGCTCTCAAGTGCAGCTGCCGGAACATTTGCGACAGATTTTCAATATGAGAGTGGTAGCCAGCCAGGCGGGTACTACAAAGTAGGTATACTACCAACATGCTATGGCTTCCTCGCGATATTTTCCTTTACCGACAGCTCAAGCTTCCACTGAGCTATCTATATATACTTTGAGGTATAGTATAGTATATGGTAGGTAATGTACATTGAGTAATAATTAACTATCATTATCTAATTGTAAATGGCATCACCATTATTAAATCAAACAAACAGTTATGAAAAAAATATTTTTGTTAATTCTCTTATTAATGAAATAATTATTTCCTTATCTCACAAAACAAAGCATTTATAAATACGTTCCACCATTAAGACTGGAGCTCAGATCTCGCTAATTATTCTCTCAAGTTTACCGCTTGATCTCTCCATTTCAGTTTTATACGATGCCTTCATAGACATCTAAATAATCAACAAGAACTACCCTTGTAAGGTTTTTGTTGTTTCTCAATAAATCTCATTCTAAACTAAAAATGAACCCAATTAAATCCTAAAGGCGGATTCGTTATTTTATTAAATAAAAATGTAAATTACACACCAAAAAAAATGAAAGCCAAATCTAAGCATTTTAATATTATTATGACGCCAGGACGATTTAAGATATCTTGCTATTCTGGCATATATAGAAATCTAAGAGATATTGTTACAGTTTGATGTAGAAGGTTAATTTTGCTGTTATTATAGTTAGCTAAAACATAGTTATTGTTGCAAAACTTTTTATGTATAGGCCTTGTATTTGACTACAATCTCGCGATGGTAAGTGATAGTGGTAAGCACGCGAATCCTAGAAGGAACTGGTTATCAAGAGCAACTGTAAGAATTGCCACGTAAATTCATATAAGAAACCCCAAATGTGACATAATTAACCCTCCAGATCAAACAGTAATAACTCTAACAATATCTCTTAGATTTCTATGTATGCCTCTCTATTTTTGCTCTTTTTAATGCACTCCGTTGTTCTCCAGATAAATGCCCTGCTTTTTACGCAAACTGAATGGTTAATTTTCCACGTTTCATATTGTTTAATGCTTTCGTATTTTGTTGTTTTGTTAGATTTAGCTTATTTTATTATTCTTTTTTTTTTTTTTGTGTTGCTTATAATTGATCTGTCCAATACCACATTTTGGTGAGCACACTGTACTGACAATCTCAAAAAGGGTTTTTTTTTTTTACTTTGTATAGGCTTGTGTTTGACCACAATCTCACTATGGTAGGTGATGATGTGGCCGAAGGTGGTAAGCACACAAAGCCTAGAAGGATAATGAAGGCAAAGAAAAAAATGTGACGCAGTTCGTGACTTCTACAACGAAATACATATTTGAGAATGTTTTTACGCTCCATTAATTAAGTGCTATTATAATATAAATAGGTAAGTATATATAACCTATACCTAGTTAGATTATGGATCTGTGGTATATATTATTCATAAGTACCAACAATAACATTCCTAAGTTTAGAAGTATTTTGATTTTAGTTCTTAATTCGTTTTTTTATTATCAAGTTAAAGCTCATTTTATGTCAGAATGCTGACAAGCTGCACCTTATGGTACCCTAGCCAGGGTCCAGTTACATGTATGGCCAGTTGGCGTGGTTGGTAAGATACCCTATCTATCACGCCGCAGGTCGTGGGTTCGATTCCCACTCAGGACAAACATTTGTGTGCATGAACATGTCTGTTTGTCCTATGTCTGGGTGTAATTTATCTATATATGTATGTATTTACAAAAAAAGAAGTATATGTAGTATTTCAGTTATCTGGCTTCCATAGTACTAGCTCTGCTTAGTTTGGGGTCAGATGGCCGTGTGTGAGGAATAATGTCCCAGAATATTTATTTATTTTGTTACTCATAGTTGTGACGCCAATCTTCAACAATGTACAGAGAACTATGCAAACATTATCCCATAAAACCCTTTCTGATTGCAAATATCCGCTGGGCCGTTTGTTTCAATACTTCCAAAAACAATGTTGCGTTTCAGACCCATTAACGTTGGAGCTAAAAGCTGTTACAATGGTATTGTAAATATGCGTACGTTTGATGACCATTTCGCAGGATGGAATATGCTGAACAGGTTTTTCGTTAGTGGATTGAAATGTATTGACATATATGGTGCGTGATATATTATGTATATGTATGTATATTATGTAAAGATAATGCGAAAACGCGTTCATCACTATAACTGAGTGAGATGACAAGAAGATGATGGTGATGACTTTTGATATGCGTTGTTATTTTATTTGAACCATTTATTTAGGTGGTGATTTCTCAGTGGAAGTGACGAAAGATGTGGACTCGAAACATACAATGAGATGTAGCTTTCGGTGAAGAAAAACTTCAATCAAACTTGGTGGTAAGGCTCATAGTATCCGTCTGGCTATTTACCACCTTCATGATGAAAATTACCTATCACTGTGTTCTATGACCAGATGTACTTGAGTGCCAGTTGTGCCAGAGGTTGTGGTCTAACAAGCCTTTATTCATTGTTACAAAAAATAATAATGTCGTTAAAGGTGAATGGATTTAGATGAAATTTAGTTTATAGATCGAACATACCCTTGAATAAATATGCATTTTTATGGAAAACCATTAGATACAAACAGAAAAAACCGCCGAGCAGAAACTAGTATAGCTAGGTACTTTTATAATTAACTGGCTACCGTGGAGTTTAGTCGTGTAGGATGTTCTCGCAATATCCTTTCTGTACATCAACAATGAACAGTGTTAGTCTCTCACATAACAACGTAACAAATAAAGAATAAGTTAAATGATTTCACGTTAAAGATTTTCGTTAAACTACAGTAGAAATTCGGATTCAATATAACCAAAGTAAAAAATAATAAAAAAACAACGCTTAACTCAAATAGAATTCGATGGGTTACCGCAGATACGTGAAACGATCATAACTGAATAGAAACTGGCGTAGATCAAGATAAATATGTGCCCATACCACAGTTCTATGAATAACTGAATATGTCAAAAGGCAAACATGAAGTTTATCTCGAATCCAAAGTCCTTTCAGTTCCCTTCAATGTGTGTCAAGAGGCCCTTTGGAAAATAGTGCTGATTTATCATAAAATATCTTGGAGGTTTTTGATTTTTAACCGTATGTCAATGGAATAAAGTTTGTTGTAAAATAACAGAGTATACATTGTGTCTTTGACGCTAGGAGTACATTTTTTCCAGGCTGCCAACTTTCAAAGCGATTTAATATAGTAGGGTTTTTTAAATTAATTTTCATTCACTATTTTCTCAATTAAAAATAATTGTTTCGGCAAAGCCTGATTATTTTTGATCATTTTTATTTTGAAATTCCAAACGAGAAATATTTGTGCCATCAAAATTATACCATTTTTATAAACGTAGGTGGATATTTGGAGATAGGTAGGTATGCTAGGTTCGTCACACAAAACCAACTCAGAAATTACAAAAAAAAAGAAAATATGCCACCAAGAAAAGTCTACCTGGTATATTACAACAAATAAATATTCAGTCTATAAACAAAGTATTATCAATGTATAAGTCGATTTATTTCCAATATATTTACACATATCCTGAAAATTGTGTATTAATAAAATTTAAAAGCAATCCGGAATCGTTTAATATTCAAATGTAAATATCCGAAGTGCGGTAAAGCCGGTAAATCACAAAGGAATCATGTAAATGCCGTTACACTTGTTTATCCGCATATAATACGCTCTGTGACAGACCTATGGACGTACATACAATACATGTAATAGTGAGGTGAGAGACATTATGGTGTTCAAAAATATATAAAATTTTGAATTCGGCCAATGATGAAGTGTGATTACGAATTGGTACGTGGTCAATCAATTCTAATATTTATAAGTGCTTTATCAGTGTCTAACTAATCTAAATTTTATGAGTATGACTTGAGTTTGAGTTTTGAGTTTTACCCCCGTTCCCTAGGGACCTAATGCATTCTTTTGATGTTTTATATTGGGTGGATATTTTAAGATGGCATATATTTTTACTATAAGACCAACACTGACATCACGAGCAAAATATGATTTATTGTGGTGCCAAGTTTTTTTTTATTGAATCTTATTGTAACCATGTACTTTACAAAACCCTCAGTTTATTTTATTAAAAAAAGAAGACAGAAGCTTTAAGATGCTTTTTTTTTAATATAACCTATGCAGTATTAACTCTACAATAAGAAGAGTAACCCCTTAATCTCTTTCCAATCTCAATGGCATATTCCCGATGGTGCCCAAAACGAGCATCAATCAAACTTGTAAATTGCTCCGCGCAACTCGACAGCTTTAGTTCATCCCTCCACCGCACCACTCTGTATATTGTTAGATATTGTTGCACTATATATAATCAATGGCTTTTTTGCATATAATATTGGTACACTACTTCCAATTTGAGAAATTCTGTTGAATTTCTATTAGATTTTAGAAGAACGCGTTTTCTCTTCGTGAATATTTTCCATTTTTCGTAAGAAATGTGCCAAATTTTAACATTCTTCGTCAAGCAGATTCAAAGAAAATAAGCTGTGACAAACAATCAATATGAACATGAGGTATAAAAATTTAGTTTTTTCATTGAATGTACGGAACCCTAAAAAGAATTTATTCTTGTTTGCAGCAAAGAAAACCAAGCTCAGCTTTGAGCTTAGAATACAATTCCAACGATTAGCGTTAGTTTTCAACTTGGACCCTTGAATTAGATATTTATGTACAAGGCATTAAAGTTCATTATTATGAAAGTGAGTCGACTATCTATAAGTTTCCTATGCTTTCAGTCAGCAAAAAAATTACACATGTGTATTTAAATTCCGAAAAGACAGCAAACGTTTTATCCCGAAAACGGAAAATGGACGAACAACCGAACATTGCATAAGAGAGAATATGATTTTTTTTTTTACATTGTATATGCTTGTGTTTGACCACAATCTCACTATGGTAGGTGATGATGTGGCCGAAGGTGGTAAGCAAACAAAGCCTAGAAGGATCTGGCTCTCAAGTGCAGCTGCCGGAACACACCAGTAGGTGTTGGCGACAGATTTTCAACTTGAGGGTGGTAGCCAGCCAGGCGGGTACTACAAACTACCCTACCACAATGCTATGGTTTCCTCACGATGTTTTCCTTCACAATTCGAACCCACGACCTTCGCCGCGGCATCCGACGTCACTACCACTGAGCTATCATGGCCTTAATATAGGATTTCAATATAATGTTGACAGATTCCGTATCGCATTAAAAGGTAACCATCACTCAACACGTTACCCAATATCAAAGGATCCATATTCTCTTTACACACGACATGCCCAATTAAAGAGTTATCACGATCAAGCGCCAGAGATCACAAACCATGGTTCGATTAAAATTTTCAATGCGCCAAACGTTGGCAGGGGTGATCAAAGAGTTGATAGCTTATTCATTTGAACGTAAAATGTTTCGTCGCATATTTTCATGGGTGTATAAAAATAAGAAAAGTCACCTATTATTTTTTTTTGCGGGTAAATTATTCTATATCCTTTTATGGTCTTCCAAGTAAAGAAAGAAAGAAATAAAAACTATTTATTGACTCACTAAGACACAACACATGTGCATGTCTAAAACCTAAAGGGTCAAGA
Source organism: Tetheella fluctuosa (assembly GCA_951216915.1). Lineage (NCBI taxonomy): Eukaryota > Metazoa > Arthropoda > Insecta > Lepidoptera > Drepanidae > Tetheella > Tetheella fluctuosa. The sequence continues at coordinate 2,332,036 of OX578234.1, read as the reverse complement.
GTGCCGTACCTCAGCATAAAATTACACTGCACATTCTGGCAGAGCCTTAACTGGACCTATATCTCTGCCAAATATCATAAAATTAAAGCAAGTTTTGTAGCCAGAAAATCACTGTTGCAAATATTGGTACCTATCTGGTATGGCTATTACCCTCAAGTTGAAAATCTGTCACTAAACATCTGCAGGTAAATTGCAGCAGATGTATTTGAGAGCCAGTTGCCTTCTAAGATTTATAAAGGTCGACAATACATTGGAAATTTCTCTGATGTTACTAATAGATGTATGTTTGTTACTCTTTCACGCATAAACAACTGAACGGATATAGATAAAAATTGGCACTTTACTTTTTATCCCGGGAAAACATAAGATCACACGGGAACGCGGGTGAATTTTATGTCGCATCTAGTTAATTAATATCTACGAAGGTGTATGATTGGGTGTTTATTGAGTTAGGCTTCCTGTTATTATTTCAATAGCCTACGGTTTCTGTGGCTTTTTAAAAGGCTTTTAGGGTCTGATAGAGCTCAATACTGCGTATTAAATACCTACATGTGTGTGATAAATATTAATACGTATAAACTTTATATTTATAGCGTGCATATTACATATTCAAGGTGGTTTTAGTAAGTTAATTTTTATCAAATACAATAATAGAAGTGGGATCAATAATATTTGCCAAATTTTTTTTAGGTGTTCTATTGAGTATTCCCTAATAAAACAGCTAACAGGATAAGATGTCTGAAGAATAATCTATCTATATATGTATATATATATATATGTATATAAATATAATAAAACAAATATAAGGTACTTATAAATGAAGTACGGTCCTTTTGAGGGATGATAGTAGGTCATAAGTACAATTTCAGGTTTTCTTTATTCATTAAAATTACGACTGAATATTTTTTTTAAATCATTTTTGGAATACCTATACTATTATCCCTCAAAAGGACCGTACTTCACTTATTAGGACCTTATATAATATAAAAATGAATCTCCGAAATGTTTGTACCCGCATAACTTCCGAACGACTGCACCAAATTGGCTAATTCTTTTTTGTGTTTGTAATGGTCAGGAAAAGGTTTGTATGAAAGAAAAAAATATCAGGAACGTGCGTGAATCCGCAGGGAACAGCTAGTATATAAATAAAAATGAATCGCCGAAATGTATGTACTTCCGAACGACTGTTTTTTGTGTTCGTTATTGTCAGGACAAGGTTTGTATGAAAAATTGTACGAAAAAGCGAAAAATTTGGGTGAAAAAACCACCATACAAAAAGTAAGTAAAAGAGTGAGACAGAAGGAAGATCTTTAAAAATATTGACAGAGTTGACAGACCGATAGCCTATGGTATGGAGAGGGACATAGGCTACTTTTTCCTCGGGAATGCGGGTGAATCCGTGGGGAACAGCTAGTCCTTAATAAAAAAATACAGAATTATACCGTTGTACTTTTTTAGTTCAAAGACTCTAGAATTTATATCTTCCATACCTACAGTTTTGTACCACTTCGTACATAGGGTGATGATTTTCATACCGCTGCGTTTCCCCTGCCATCATAATTCCTGAGTGGGGAAGGTGGTTTAGTATACCATAGTTATATACGTGGTATGGAGGTGACGATGATGATCCATACAGACTGAAGTATTATTTTGTATAGTGATGCCAGTGTAAGCGTGAACTTGCACATTTTTTTTTGCATACTTGATTGAAGTCACAAAACATCAAAAAATTACGGCCCAATTGTGGTTGGTAAGATACTCTATCTGACAAATTACAGGTTGTCCTAGGTTTGATTCCCACCCAGGGTACACATTTATGTGCACGAACAATACGAACATGCCTGTTTGTCGTGAGTCTAGGTGTAATTATTTATATTAAAAGTGTAGTATATGAGTCAGAGTAAGTGTGATTGGAGTTAAAAGAAGAGATAAAGTAAGATTGGATATTATAAAAGCAAAAACTAAATTTAAGAATGTCATTACAATTCATAAACAACTAAAATGGAGGTGGACCGGACCTTATAACCGAATGGTACCCCAGAGACAAAAAGAAATCGAGGTAGACAGAATAGAAGGTGGGAGGATGATGTCAAAAAAGCAGCTGGCCCAACATGGACCCAAGTTGCGAAAGACAGAGAAAAATGGAAGTCTTTAGAGGAGGCCTTTGTCGAAGGACAAGCTGTATTGGAAAAACCCGTTACCGATAAATAAATACTTGTATTAATACTAAATAATATATTACTTAATATGTATAGATCTTATATTACAGCAATAAAGGCTTATATTATTATTATTATTATATTATATATGGGTCATCTGGCTCCATATTACAAGCTCTGCTTAGTTTGGGATCAGATATAAAGAATGTCTCAGGATATATAAAAAAAAACGAATGAAGTCGGTTAAAAATATCAATGAGCATTATATCGAACAGAATTTTGGATTTACTTCATGATATGTAAAGGTTTAATACTTTTTGAGTATGTTGTATTCTTAAAAAAATACAATAACAATACGAAAATAAATTGTATGATTGTCTCATTTAATATCCGACAATTTATTACTAAAAGAATTATGAAATTTATTCTCGTTCGATTATAATATTGTGGTATATTGGTATTTTAGTAAAATTTTACACAAGTCACTATACATAGTGGTTGCAATAAACATCGAGATCCCCCCCAACAGGGGATGTCGACAAAGCCGGTGAGTAATTACAGAAAAATGGGGGTATAACTAGGTCATTACGCGTGTGTGCGGTAGATTATGCGAGCTTACATGCAAACCACTAGCGTGTGACGTTGAAGTTCCTTATTTTATTTTAGACTAGCTTTCACTTCACTTGCTTTAAACTTTCTCAAGAATTGGGCTATCAAATGCAAATATAAGTGGACCATTGTTAGGGTCCTATCTAAGGACTGCAAAATGAGACAGCGGACTGTATTATTTAAATGAATATAATAATGGAAATTAGTGGTGACACTCAAGAGCGTGTGCAATGTCTTCGGTGGCGTGGAAGCAAGTGAAGTCTGGGGTCACAGACCCCGTCCCGCGCGCCCGCGCAGCCCGCGGTCGCCTATAGTGATGCGCGCTCGAACAGTCCTAATAAATGAAATACGGTCCTTTTGAGGGATGATAGTATAGGTCATAAGTATTCCGAAAATGATAAAATAAAAATATTCAGTCGTAATTTTAATGAATAAAAAATCCTGAAATTGTACTTCATCACTACTAACCATTAATTAAAACCATTAACAGCATAATCAGTGGTAACATTATTTATCAAAAAATACATTTAATGGTTTTAATTAAGTAATGCTTAGTGGTGATGAAATATACAATTTCAGGTTTTTTTTCATTAAAATTACGCTGGATATTTTTATTTTATCATTTTCGGAATACTTATGACCTATACTATCTTACCTACCTCAAAAGGACCGAACTTCATTTATTAGGACCTTATATATTTTTTCAAATCCAATTGGTACTTTCAGAGATTACCGCAATCAAGCTAACAAAAAATCTCCTAAGCTTTATTATATTCGTATAGATTGTCACTAGCAACCATCCCGCGGTTTCACCCGTGTTCCCGGGGTAAATAGTACCCTATATCCTATTCCAGGAGCTAAAGTAACTCTTAATACCAAAATTCTTGAATAGCTGTTCAAGCGATATGGAGCTAAGAGGTTCATAATCTTCAATTTTTTTTTTATATTGAATGGGTTTGCGTTTGGCCTCTGACCCGTCGAAAGACGAAGCCTAAGATGGAGCACGCTTACCCAGAAGTAAAATAAATATATACACACAAATTTTCGTTTGTATCATATTATTATTAGTATTTAATATGATATTAGGTAGTAGATTTGATGCCAATCTAAGCAGAGCTTCCTACTACAGAAACCAGGTAGGTAACTGTTATACTGCATATAATATACTACTTGTAAATTATGTAATTATATAGATATTTACACACCCGGACTATAAAAACATGTCTATATACACAAATGTAGGTGTCTACTATTTATGTACTATCAAGTACAAATGCACTCTATAATGAAATATCTAAACATAAAGCCGGTTACACACAACAATTTAATTTAGAAGCATATCCAAGCCATTGCCAATACATACATTCAGAAAATATAGTATAGACAATGCCTATTACGTACGCGCTTTCGCCACCCTGTCATTGCGATGTCGAATGACGTCATTGAATCCAGAGATGGATTCGAACCATAATTTCTGAACACAAACCTCACTACCACAACCTACTTCCAACATTGAAACTTTGGCAAAATACTTTGTACATTGCCAGTTTTAAACGCGAATTAATTGGTGTTCTCAAACAAAATTGTCGATGGATGTGAAATAGTGCGATATATTCGGTAGAGTTTTGATTATAATTGGGAAGTGACGTGTGCCATTTAGGGGCCTGATGGACAGACATTAGGCCGTCTGCGTTGTTGTGGGCCGGACGCATTCCATTTGTTGAGGGTTCCGTTGTAATTTCGCAAATGTACGCGGTAACGGGTTGGCGGCAAAAAATAAGGGAAATAGGTGACAGAATGTGACAAGAGATGAGTTTAAAAAAGGAATTTTGTTTTTTTGAAATCCCATGATGACGCGGAGGGTTATTTTTTGATGAAGAATTAAATATTTCGCAAATATTTTTATTTAAATTGCAGTAATTCTTGTCACCAGTTATCGTTAATTAGGCACTTGTCTATCGCTTGTACCCCTTTTTACAAAAATTATGCGGACGAGTATGAAATTTGGCACTGTTTAAGTTAATATGGAGAAGAATATTTTTATATAATATGCATTGGCAATGAAATAAATCCAATAAATATAAAAAAAAAAACATTACATACACTACCATGCGTTTGACACACACACACATGTCATCACTGACAGACGTGACGCGGCAAAGAGATCGAATATGAGTGACGTGATTTTCTTTACATTCTTAATATACATTATATTACCCTTTTGTTTAATTATGGTCGAATTTCGACCACGGGCGACCACTAGTAAAATCAATAAAACATAAGATTTGGAACTATGTACTTAACTAAACGTGTTAATTATACTTTCATTGTTTCACTTAAAGATGTTTCTAACACCCACTGTGCAAACTACTTCCAACATTATATCAATAAATAAACCAACTCATGTTTCAGAAAATACAACTTTATTTTCCTTGCATTTCTACCCACGCTATAGTATTACTTTCTATCCCTTTGTGGCACTAAACCTTGAACTAGGAGTCGCTATGAATATCTTCAGAACATCCAAGTAACGTATACCGTGGCCTTGCATGGGAAGAATGAGTGCTCTACTGTACCCGGATATTCGAACCAATAAATATATTTTCCTGTTTTTTTTAAAATCATTACTTTGACACTGTTAGTATGGGACCACCTTTGAAACCTTGCTTGGTCAAAATGTATGATTTTTTTATGGGACCACCCTATTGTATTTTTTTTCACTCAAAAAATATCCACATAGCATATTAAGGTAACGCCGCGTTAAGCTTAAAAATCTGAAATTCAACGTGCTGCGTCCCGCTCCCTACTATAGCGACCTCTCATAGAAAATCCGCGTAAACGGAACGGGCGTATGCGACAAAATGGTTTTTATTGTTTAATTTAAAAACTACAAATATATTTCATAAAACCTAAGTACAATTTATAGTATCAGTTTCAATTAATATATGTAGAAATTTTGGAACCTCAGATCGATCCTCAATGCCGGTAAAATTGGAATCTCTTATTTTAAAGAGGTCTTTTTGATTAATTATTTTGTATTATAAAAGTTAACCAGTCGTGTTATGCAACGTACAAAATAAAGTCAAAGACATGATGAATTCTTACTATAAATTTCAGTTCGTTCGCTTCAGTCATTGTTGAGAAAAATCGGAATCATTCCAATCAAACTCTTCAAGGCGTCGCCTTAAACTATAGCATTAATGAGGTAGGCTCAAATCTTGTGTTGTCTCTACGACAGTTATTTTTTTACACAATAAGAAAATATTTTTCTGTAAAAAAAAATCTGTGGTACCTATTACGGATAACCACCCTTAGTTTGTTTTTCGATCTATCCAGTATATTTATTATTTAGGTTAGTAACTACCGTTTCACCAAAATCACATGGTGGTGAGTACAGAAAGCCTAGATGAGAACAAGCTCTCAAGTGCAGCTACCGGAATACACCGGTAGGTTCTTGGCGACAGATTTTCAACTTGAGAGTGTGGAAACCAGCCACGCGGGTACTACAAAGGACCATATCACTGTGTTATAGAGTTGTCTACTTTACGAATTCATGAAATCTCATAGTCAAAATCAAAACAAAACCTTGTGACCTAAGGGGTGTATGGGATGTTTAGATTTAAATTTCATTTTAAAAATAATATTTATTATTAAATAAAATTTTAAAGGAAATATAAAAATATCTTGCAAATGGGTAGGTACTATATCAATAGTCAAGTATAGAATAAACCTAAGCATTATCCTTGACATTCAACCAAGGTCTAGGATAACAAAGACTACTCCACAGCACGTGGAAACTTATCTAATTTAACTTTACGCGATATTGAGCTCTTAAAACGATCGCGTAAGAACTATTTTGCTAAAATTGTGTCGGCCATTAATATTGAAATGAATTTAAATTGTAGCAGATATTATGTTGTAAAACATACATTATTATGTTACATTAAGATGAATATTTTCTTGGAGTTTTCGCATATCAATTCCATAAGCTATTCATGCTGTCACGCTTCCTCACACAAAGCTTCTTAGTAAATGCAATATATAATATTTGCTATCTTTCGTCCCGCGGTTTCACCCGCATTCCAGGTATAAAAAGTAGCCTATATCACTCTCGGATCCATAGACTATATCAATTCAAAAAGTCACGTCGATTCGTTGCTCCGTTTCTGCGTGAAAGAAGGATAATATTTAAAACAGTATATAGGTCCAAATTCTGTCATTCCTTACATTTAAAACCTGGCTATGATAATGCACCTTTTGGCAAACGTGCTGCCTGATCATTCGCTGTCTCATCATCGGTAGAAGAAACAGTTAAAACATCGCATAACTGACAGTTAGACCCAATTATTGGGCATTAAAAGACAAATCTATATATATATAAAAGAGAAAGGTATATATGTATGTATGTTCCTTATAGACTCCGAAACCGCTGAACCGATCGCGATGAAATTTTCAGACAATCTTCATATTAGCCCCGCGGGTGTTTCTGTAAGGTTTGGTGGCAATCGGAGCACTTGGGACCGCGGTAGAAACCGCGGGGCGGAAGCTAGTAATAGATATAGCAAAACGTATTGAGACTGTACTTAGAACATTAAAACAAGCTGTAGCACGAACGAGATATAAATATTGAACAATGTTCCCGGTCGACACTCCGATCCGTGTCTACTTATTTCCTATGTACGGGCCTCACTTATATTTTTTTCTTTGTTATTGTTGAATTTCAGTCTTCGTTTTCTAACGCAGTCCCTGCACAGATTAGGTACTTTACATGTTTTTCTCGGGCAATATTTCCATTACCACAGATCTAGTAATGAATTCATTCGATATAATTAAAACGCAGAGGTTCGACAATATAACCAGTTACTTGATAGTCGCTTGTGATTGGGTGTTCTACTTCACGAATTTAAAAATATAGTGAGTTTTTAAAGACTGTAGTCCTTAAGAATCTTACTATATCACTATTTCACCCCAAACCCTTAGGTAACACCCGAGGGTACTTTGAATAATTGAAAGAACTGCCTCGATGGGGTAGAAGAGACCCTATGTAGGTTAGTGGTACAATATACTGTTATATAACGCGGGAGGGTTAAGAGTGGGGTAAAGATGTAACGCCTTGTTAGTCAAAGGGTTATATGTATAGTTTCTTTGAAGGTACGATGATGAGGTTATATTTTATTCATGTTTCATACAAGTTTAATCCTACTATATCTATAGGTACTTAATATAATGAAGCTGTAGAGTTTTTTGTTTGAATGTTTATTTGTATGTTTGAATCTCTGGAACTACCAGTCGGATTTGAAAAAAAATAAGATCCCTTGGAAACGTGGGTGAGACCGCGGAGCGAAAGCTAGTATTAAATATGGCATTCAACGTGACAATGATGCAAGTTTTCTTGGCTCGTGTAGGTACTGAGATTTAGAGCACAAGCTTTTAAATTAAGAAGTGGCCAGTCTATCTGTAAATAGTTTTAATCTAAGTAGTTTTTAATTGAATATCATTATACGTAGAGTTCTTATAACTATTTAGGTCTCAGTTTAGGTGATAAGAAAAAATCTTTTTTACCCCCTTAGGGTTGAATTTAGAAAACTCCTTCCTTATCCCTTGTCTACATCATAAAGGGAATCTTTGCAAGAATCCAGCTTTCTAGGGTTTGGCCTGAGTGTTGATGAGTCATTCAGTGAGTGAGTGAGGACTTTTCTGTTTATATATGTATGTACTAGCAGACCTGGCACGCCTTGCTATGGCTGGCACAATTTTTTTGTGCAATAAAAAAAAAATGGGATAAAGACAAAGATAATCATTTAAGTTGAAACAAATCACACATTTTGAAAAGAAGTTAAGATCAAATAAGTAATTTAAGAGTTCATCGCGAACCAATATTGTGATACGGAAATTTTATTTATTGAGATATAGATAGATTGAAGGCAGTTGGATAGTCTCAAAAGTGGAGGAAGACTGAGGAAAGTATGTAGTAGGTGGATCGTGAAAGGTGATATGTATATAAAAGTAAGGACTGATGACTGAAACAAAAGAGAAATGGAAGAAGAATATAATATACTGTAGGTACCTTCCCGGATAGGAAGATACTAGAATTAAATTATTAATACATTCAAAAGTCACTTTCATTCCTTTAAACGATGTTCATAATCTAATAGCCCCGGGGTATAATATGCAAAGTGGTACCCGAAAAACAAAAACGCAGAGACAATATTTATATCCCACACGAATCATTGAACACCTTACCAACGAGACCCCAAATGTATGCAAATTTACTTCGTTTAGAGAAAAAATAATTTGCATAAACGTTAGGTATTATTTCAAACGTATATTGAAACGTTTAGACCCTTTTTTTGCAGTTCAAAATTGCCAGTCATTGTAGCTGTCATTTTTAATAATGGCAGGCAATTATTTCTCTCACACGAGTGGAATGATGGATACACTGGTCGAAGGAAACTGTTTGTGTGAGTTTGTGTACCTGTACGTACAGGTACCACCTATAATACCTTATATGAAGCAGTAGAAAAATGCAGTTTTATGTTCATTAAATTCACAACTACATTTCTCAATTAATGAGGTAATTCTCACTTATCCAATTTGTTTCAAGACTGCATGCGATGAAAAAGAAATGACATATTTTTATCAGGTTCAATGCGGTATTGTTTTGTCAAACCACAAAGTTTAAACTCAGATTAGGGCGGGTTGTTTGATCGCTAAGCAAATTCACTTTCATATTTGTATGTTAGTATTTTTTAATACATTGTATAGGCTTGTGTTTGGCCACATTCACTATGGTAAGTGATGATGTGGCCGACGGTGGTAAGCGCACAAAGCCTAGAAAGAAGGAACTGGTGTCCAAGTGCAGCGATAATAGTATACTCAATAAATATTATGTTTTTGCTAACCACGTCATTACCAAATAATCGGCAAAAATCATCTCCATTTAAACTAAACTAAGGGCCGATTTTTCAATTGCTGGATAAAACTTTAAATAAGCTAGTCCTCCGATAAGTCCATACAAAAACTGTTCTAATTTCAAATTAACAGCCAGATACCGTTTATCTGGCCATCCGGCCTAAGAAAATAAAACACAAAAATATAATTCGTAGTACAAATAATAAAGGAGAATGCCTAATCCCTTCATATCACAATATAGTAAACAATTAGCGAAAGTGCATTCGCGGGCATCATTGTTAAGCCTATTAGTGATAGAGACATCTTCCGTCTTCTGGTCGTTGTGGTACAAGTTATAAGAGTTCCGCTCTTTTACGTTTGTAATTTTAACATTATATCTTATTAACTTCAAAGCAACGCGACGAAATTTGATGCGGATTTCAAGATTACATAAGGAATTCATTTAAGCTATAATAAACCATTAATGCAGGTGAAACAGCAGATTAAAAGCAGTCTTATTTTATTATTTATGCATAAAATGTAACGTCTGATTGCTTATAACTCAATATCAAACTAATAATTAAACGGGTTTTGATGTGGTTTTAAGATAACCTATGACGTTCCTTTTTAACCAACTTCAAAAAAGGATTAGTTTGATTAGGCAAAACCGCGTCTTTTTTAAAACTCTGTATAAGCTTTTGTTTGACTACAATCTCACTATGATAAATGCAGCTGTCGAAATACACCGGTAGGTTTTTGATGACAGATTTTATACTTGTGGGACCACACTGGCTACCAAGCCAGCTAGGTAGATACAATAAAGTACTTCCCACCATGCTATGATTTTCTCGCCATATTGTCCTTCAACGAAAACTGTAGTTCATTGTAGGATTCAAAACTTCGTCACGGCATTCGACGTCACTACTATGACGTCATAACTAATTCTCCCCCTTCAGTTCAATACTTGCACTATACCCAAAGCTTCGTTACGTTGACGACTATTTATCAACGTCGCGTCTCAACCTAGGAACCGATTACACAGTGACATTTTCATTTCTCGTCCCCTTGTTTTGTGCCTTCAGATTTACTTATAATTCGCCTTTTGATATCTTTGTTAATCCCAAACATCATTAATTAACGTTAAATCTAGTTATCTGTTTAGAGGGAAATGAAAATAAAGTCTGATTGTGTAATAAAAAGAAAAAAAAATTGTAATGAATTTGTTTGTCTCCGAAGAGCAGCTGCAGTAGCACATTGATAGGTATTTGGCGACAGATTTTCAATTTCAGGGTGGTAACCAGTCAGCCAGGCGGGTACTACAAAATACCAATGTAAGCTATGGTTTGTTCATCACGCCGCGTCAATATTGTTGCAATTCTATCGATGATCGGTCAATCCAGTATATTTTTAGGGGACATATTAAAATGCGGATCCAGGGTATTCCTAATTAAATAGTTTTAATCTTGACTCAAATCTTCTATCAATCTCTGATTGTCATTTCATAATACAGATTTAAACAATATCCTTTTAAGTGTTTTAAAAATAATAAAATATTACGTCTCTTTCATCGGCCAATCGATTCAACAATTTTTATTGGCCAGTTTCTATTTTATCTGAAGTGCTTTGCCGTGTACAAGGAATGGTTTCCGAATAATAAAACACCTACACAAGTTTTATGGTTTTGCTTATCTGGTGGAAAAGCTGTTTGTGATGTAGGGAAATATGCATAGGTTAACAGGAAATTGGAATACCTAATGGATTTTTTGTGCAATAATTTTTATTGTCATCGATGAATTATGTTTCGAATATAATTAAGTTTATTTTATATTTCAATTTTCAGCCATGATTTAATAAAATTTTGACAAATTGTGCTTACCTATAATTAGAATAAGTAGATCAATCAATTATAATATTTTTAAAATTTTAATAATTTTGACGTGTTTCAGATAAACACCACATTTAGTTACGATTTTTTTTATTCAAACTTATTTATTGCAAGACGGTTACACTTAACCCTCCACAAAATAGGACGAAAACACCCCAGAGAGTGCAAATTTCTTTTAAACATCTCTCATTATTCGCAATAGCCACATAACAGTTTAACCCTTCAAAGCAGATGGGGTCCGGATGGTTGGTTGTAAGGGCTGATGATCATTCGAAGCTACGAAATATATTTTCTCTATTTTTTTTTTACAAAGTAAAGTTTGGTTATCCTGTTTGAAAATATATTCCGGAATATTGAATTATTTTTACTGTCTATAAATATTTTCTTATTTAGAAGGCTGATAAGTAGACAGTCAGTCCACCTGATGGTAAGTGGCTACCGTTGCCTATAGAAGCTCAAAATCATTGTAGAATTCGAACCATCGCCTTTCTGTTAGCTTTCAATTTTCTCGCTTGTAGTGGACAACATTACTAAGCGAAATCGTCATCCCGCGTCATTGCATTTCACATTTTATAGTATTAGGTTTTGACAGATATTACAAAATGTCACATAAAATGCACGCTGAGCCGGATTACAATTGGATTATTCGATTACGTCCGTTAATTTAATAGGGTTTTCTATTTTATGTTAATGTATTTGATGACGTTGGATGATATTGATGATTTTAACAGTAAACAGCTACCGGTCTATACAGGCATTTGAGAGCTAGTAAATTTTAGGTTCTGTATTGCAATTAAAAATATATTATATACCTATTGATAAAGGATTAGCCTTGTGATGTCATATATTATACTAAAGTCTTTCTGTATTTTTTCTCGTAAACTAATAAAGCATAAATACCGGTGATACTTTTCCTCTTAAATTCATCAATATATGCTACCACCGTCTTTAGGATTCTTAGAAGTAGCGGTTTTGTGCGTATATTTTTAAAATCCATTTTAACTTCCACCTTTTTGGACTTGCCAAAACTATAAAGTTAGCTTGACTTAAGATTTAAAAAAAAAATTAAATAAATATTATTTTCTTAAATACAACACAGTTAAAACGTACTTATACCAAAAGTACCTAAAATATGATCCTAATACGGTTACAGTAATAACAAATAGTTTCATAAACTAATCTCTGATGTTATTTAGCTAATAAAACCGAACAATAAAGTTTATCATGACCACATTTATTGTTACAACAAATGAGACATTATTACATTTATGTAAGGCTTTATTAGTTAATACCAATTAAATTGGTTACATTCTACTAATATTTTACGATCGACGTTTATTAGAGGCCTGGCTTTGAAGATGTCTCTATACTGGGTGACTTTTTAGTCACTGGCAATACTTGCAGGGGTGGAAATACTCATCAATATGAAAAACTTTTATTATTAGCCTAAGTGTGAAATCACGAAAAAAAATATCAGCTGTTCCATACAAAAGTTCAATACCTACTCGACCAAAATGTATGAAGCAACCGTTTTATTTTACGCGATATCAGAGTTAGCCCCATAATAAAAGTTGTTCACATTGATGAGTACTTCCACCCCTGCAAGTATTGCTAGTGATAAAAAAATAATAGGCTAACTTTTATCTCGAGGTTTTCACTCACGTGTGAATGTGAAAATGAAAATAATTTTATTCAAACAAGTACATATGGATGCAGGCCGCCCAAGACCGGTCCTATTGGAGATCATCACGGAAGGCCTATGTCCAGCAGTGGACGTCTTGCGGCTGAGATGATGATGATGATGAAGTACTTATGAATAGTTTGACTCTAACTTACGAAGGTGGCTTTTGCTGTAAAGAGTGTAATAAGCTCAGCCATCACCATTTTCAAAACCAACTCAGATTATCTATAACAAATTATTTATTCAGTCTCATTGACAATATTTGTATTATGTCGAAAAAAAATTGAAATGATCAGTGACTTAGTAAATAAATAAATAGCAAAAACAAGCAGCGTTTGTTCACAAGTATGACGCAAAGTGTGAGTGTGTTTGTTTGTTTGTCCTTCTTTCACATAGCAACAGTTCGACGTGATTTCTTGCATACAAATAATTGATGAGTTAGAGAGACAAAGGCTACTTAATTTTGTACTATTCAAGATCTACGGAGCACATATTTAAAATAGTAAAGCTTGGACCGTTCCAAAAGGAACTTTAGCCTTAGAACCTTCAACTATAATCTGTTTCAATGCAATTTCAAACATATGAAGAGTACATAAAATTTAATTTTCCTTGCAAACTCCGCCATGAGAGTCATTATCGGAAGTTTCAGTTCGATTATTGTTCCCTAATCGTCAATTCTTTAAGTATTTCAGGTGAATAGTCGGAATAATATTACCTTCTGAAGATCTGGAAAGCCTTAAGCGAATACTGATCAGATTTTGAGTTCAGTTGAATTTATAACTTTTTTCATTCTCACACATTTAAAATCTTTACATATAAAAAAACTTTTCCTAACTTACTGACTGATTTATCTATGCACAGCCTAAACTAAGGGTTAGATTTTTAAGATATTTTGAAACATGAAAATTAAAGAAACAAGCATATTACTACCGACTTACTTCCGCCCCGCGGTTTCACCCGAGGGATCTTATGTTTTCCTGCAATAAAAAGTAGTCTATGTGCTATTTCAGACTATAATCTATCTCTGTGCCAAATTTCATCCATATCCGTTCAGCCGTTCTGGCGTGAAAGAGTAACAAACATCCATCCCAACTTTCGCATTTATAATATAGTAAGATAGGATAGGAATAGTATAATGTAATAAAATTTTATTATTTTTTGTTTCCAAAGGACATAGTCAAAAAATCTAGTGTACCTAAATAATTTAGATGGTTGAAGCCATTTTGTAATTGAATTGGAAAGTAAGCTTTTTAATAATAAAAATTTACTTACAGTTAAATCCAAATAAAAACATCCAATCTACATTATCCAACGCACAAAAGATACACCGTAACATATACACAGCGGTAACGGGAAATGCTTTTGAATTTGTCAATGTCAGATCCCCATCGGGCAACGGAATGAAACGTACGCACAAAAAAAACTGTCACATTTTTTTGTCAAATGAACCGCGACGACGCTGCTTCTCTTATTAGATTAACAGGTCGATTTGCAATTCTCTATGTGATCCTACATGTTTATTTTACGGAAATGAATCGTAATTTTGGAGGGGAATGTTTTGTTGACTTTGTGATACGATTTTTGTATTTATGTTTTTTTTGTTATTCAAAAGGTAAAGAGTGAAAATACTATCGTTTACAAAATCATAGCACAGGGGTAAGGTACTTTGTTTCGCCTGCCTGGCTGCTTCAAGATGAAAATCTGTCGCCAAGTAAGTACTACCAGTGTATTCCAGCAGCTGCACTTGAGAGACAGTTCCATCTAGGCTTTGGGTGCTTATCACTTTCGGCCATATCATCACTTACCATGGTGAGATTGTGGTCAAATACAGGCCTATACTTAGTAAAAAATAGAATAATGCTGATACAATTCATGAAGAACAAAAGTAGTTCACTTATGTTCATTTCTTATTTTTTCTATGATAGGCTTGTATTTGAGCACTATTTTACCATGGTAAGTGATAATGTTTCTGTTTACAATATTTTTTACTAATAAAATACATTTAAATAAAAAACATAAATGATAAAAAAATTAAGTTACTTATTTAAATTTAGAATAAGAAAATAAAAATAATTTTCTGGGCCTAAAATTAGAGATTGTTATTTAAGATCCCCTTTTCAAATCTCATGTTGCAGCTAAAGGGTTAAACGACACGCCATTCAAATAAATTCTGCTACAATTCACTGGACTTGTTTAATCCAATTAGTTATAATTCGGTTATTTCTTAAGTACCGAGTCATTGATGAGTAAGTTAACCCTTTAACACAGATGTTACCCGGTTAGCGATAAAATTAAATTTGTGGGTGTTAAAATTTAATTAATGGACACTATATTTTTACGATATGTAATCTTGTTATTTAAGGATACTCAAAAATTCTAGTACACCTACTAACCCATGCAAAGGATGTGTTCAGTTGATTCCAAAATCAAAAGTCTGTTTTAAAAGAAATTAAGAATATTAGAAAATAACTTATTTAATTACAACCAAATTATAACCCCTATAATAAATCCAATTACGTAACAAAATAAATAATTTCGGTCAGGCCCCATCCACACCGACCGCAAATTAAAGTGTTCCAGAAACTTAATCGCAAGTGTAAAGTTACCAAGCCATTGTTGACAACGTCTCACGTCTAATCCCACCGCACATTAAACGGTCCGTCTGTATGCGACAGCGTAATACGCGTGCAGACCATGTATTTGCGTCACAATGTATTGGCCGGTGCTGACTTGCGACTTTGCGATTATTACTAAATATTTGAAATTGATTAGGAAATTCAAGGATTTAAGTTCTATTTGAATTAAATAAACATTTAAATGCACAAAGTACCAAATTCTTGACAATATTTAAATGATTATCTTTGAGAAATGAAACTGTTTTATTATTAAGTATACAATATCATCACAAAACTGAATTATATAAAAAATAATTTTAATTTATTTATCAAAATTTGTTTTTATCTTGCTTAAATGTTAAAAAAATATTTTACTTTATTTAATCAGTCGCAAGTCTACAAAATAACTTTTGAGTATCAACTTGCGTCTAAGACCAGCGTCTTGTTGCAACAGTTAATATTAAATTAAACTAAGAGCCAAAGTCATTAAGACCCGTCGAATGCATTTGGCGGGTTAACGTCGCCAATTTCAGAATGTGGTCATTGTATGAATAGCTTCGTAGGACGTTAGTAGGAAACCTGATGGCATTGTGGTACAGTGGTTAAAATGAGTTTTATATCACACTTTTTTCAGGTTGGCCACCACCTTTAAGATCTGTCATCAAGCAACCACCAGCACAAACAACTGCCGGAACACACCAGTAGGTGTTTGAGGGTGGTAGCCAGGCTATGGTTTCCTTCACCGAAAGCTCAAGCTCATTGTAGGATTCGAACTCACTACCTGTGCCGCGGCACCACTAAACTATAATTGCCTCAAATAATGATTTTCTTCTAATGAGCTTCATTAAATTAGTGTAAAATAATAATATCAATCTACATTTAAGAGAAGTAGAGCATAGCGATATGTCGCTTAAAGAGCAGCTCGACTGGGGAAGTACCTCCACCTTACAGAATACCGCAGCCAAATAACTTATAGTTGTGTTCCTGCGCGTGAGTCAGATCGTCAGAGCTCATCGGGGTGGGGGGAAGGGCAACGCGTGAGTGATACCCCTGGTGATGCAAGCGTTCATTAGCTAGGGTAACCACTTACCATCACGCGGGCCGTATGCTTGTTTGCCGACAATGTGGTATAAAAAAAAATCGTTTTCCCGACCATTTTTCGCATTTTCCAATACTCTATACTATAGTCCCAAAAACAAATGCTAGGGAAGAAAATTGTCCCTAACGCTATGTCGTTAAAATATGATGACACACAATTAAATATTAACAATATTCCGATTAATGAAGTCATTTCATTTCTATTACTACTAATGATAGGTAAAGTGACAAATGTCCACAAATTACAGGTCTGTAAGCACACAGATGGTTTGAAATACCATTAAATTGCCATCAGTCGTTAGCGGACACGAATTAAGTTTTGAGCTAGGTTTTTAAATGGGGGATCAATTGCTTTACAAAAATATACTGTATGTCTGTATATGGTAATTGGATTATGATTTAACGCTATATCTATATTATAAGTAAGTGTAATTGGTATAAAGTAAGTAGTGTATTATAGAAAATGTGTAAGTTCGGACTTCACGTGAAATTACTATATGTCCGATACTATCCTTAGGTAGATATGAGAGACAAGTTGACTATGATTAGCACTATTGCCGTCTCTATCCTTTCACCCGTTATTGATAGTGACTCAACAATTTGCTGATCAAAAGTATACATTATGATTCAAAATAAATCTAAAGCGACTTTTTTAATTTAGATTATTTTATATATGTCTAAATATAGCTTCTTACTTTTAAGTTTTCTTGAAGTTTTGTTAGGATGAATTAAATACTCGATTTAAAAAAAGATATATATATAATATATATAAATCTACATTAATGTTATAAAGAGGTAATGTAAGAAGTTATATCCGAAGCTACTCATCAGGTTTTAAAAATGCTTTCACCTACTTATATTTAGAATAAATCTTCAGGGTGGATGTAGATACTTTTTATCTCGGGAACGCGGATGAAACCGTGGGTAAAATTAAGTGTTAAATAAGCTGATAATATAATCGCAAAATTAATTAGATATTTATTTTATTAGTCCCCCGTGGTTTCACCCGCGTTTCCGAGAAAAAAATTAACCCCTGTCCTTTTCCATACCATAGGCTATCTGCGTACCAAATTTCATCGCGATCGGTTCAGCGATTTAGGTGTGAAAAGGTAACAAACAAACAAACTCACATTCGCATTAATAATTTAAGTTAGGATTTTCAATGAACAAGAGTCGAAGAAATGAAAAGCGCGTCCCTATAGGTATTTCATTCCAATATAAAATTTATATCTAACTACTCACTCTGTTATTTAATATCAACTCTTATTGACTTGTAATAAGGTCAAAACATAATTTTATAAGAATGAAAGGTAACTTTGTCAGCATTGTCAGAGAGGGAAGTTGGACGTTCAGTAATTGATCAAAGTCTATATTATTATTATTATTTATAATGCGCTTTCAGTCTACCTTTATGATTAAAATTATTGTAATTAGTCAAATTAAATATAATTTGATGGAAATTCTATCTATCAATTTACGAGAATAAAATTTTGTACAACTGATTCACAATTTTATTTAAGTTAATCCTTAAAGTTCCTGAAAATATTTCATTTACCATCTCTTTAACTTAATCGGTCTGAAAGTTGACTGAAATTAAATACTATCAAATATTGAGGCAAGTCTTAAAAATCTCGTAGTTTAGATTAATTTAAAACTATGGATGCTAACTATTTCACAATAATCTTACTCCTAAAATGAAATGAAATAATAAAATAAAATATTATTAATAATTCAAACAAGCGTTCACAGTACTGCCATAATTAATGTCAAATAATTATTATTTATCGAATTAGAATAAATTGTCGGACTAACGCTAACACCCGGTTCTGAAGGTTGAATTTGAACTTTTACTAGGAATAAATGTTAAATGCATATCAAACATGGAATCATATCACCAATCCTCCCATCAAAAGCTCCATCAAACACACTCAAAGGGAATTTATACACAAATGTAACCAATAAAATTCAATTCACATTCAAGCTCCTATCTCACCGCAATAAGGATATTTTTTCAATAAATCAAGGGTCAATTATAAATGGTAACATGTTCTTACGTTGCTAATTCATAGACAAATATGTGAGCAAATGTATGGAGAACAAATATGAATACGGAATGATGAAATGGTATTCTAAACATGGTTTACATAAATAGATTGATGGAGAGATACCTTTGGGGTTACAGTTACACTGAGGTACATCTATTTTACATATATTTGCTACCTATAAAAGTTGTACATTTATAAAAAAAAAATGGGAAATTAAAATTAACAATTGTAGAACCAAAAAAAATACATAAGACACTTTATATCTATCTATATATAAAAAAAGGGATCGCTGAAATGTTTGTACGCGCATAACTTACGAACGACCGCACCAAATTGGATAAATCTTTCTTTTATGTGTTCGTTATTGTCAGTATGAAAATAAAAATACACCGGGAACGTGGGTGAATTGCGGGGAACAGCTAGTTTTTAATAATTATACTGACCAAAAACTGTTGAAAAAAAAGCTAGTTAGTTGTAAGAAAAAAAATGTTTGTAAGACACACTATTCGATTTTTTTAAATCGTATCCAATACAATTTTGTTTAGTATTTCTTAGTAAATACTGTGGTGACAAAACATCCCAACATAAAAAAAGTTTAAAAAATATAATTTTTGTGGCTTCATAAAATTTTTAAACCGTAAACATTTACTAGCAATAACACCCGGTTGGAATAGTTTGATGTTTTACGCGCAATATAACTGTTTAACACATGCATACCGTTTTATACGTACTTTAGCACACGTGAACAAATTTTAAAGCGATAATATGAATATTAAATAAACTTTTGCGTGATTTTTAATGTACATTATGCGATTGGTTTGAAAAATTCAAGCAAAATTATTAGCTGAAAGTATTTTTTATACTGAATATAGCCTACAAGGAGGCCCACCAAGGTCCTAGTTTATTTAAATACCTAGTTATATATCATAAAGATTTGTCAGTAATTTTTTTTCTCAAAAAGATTTATTAGTCTTGACCATAATTTCACTATGGTAAGTGATGATGTGGCCGAAGGTGGTAAGCTTTAGAGTAAATATAAGTAAGCTATAGAGCACGCCTTTCTAAGTATGAACCAAAGCACAAGTATGAACACAGAAGGGTCTCAAAAGGGTTTGCGGGAGACACGTGGCAGGTGCAGATGCATGGAACATCGCTATGAAAGCACATAACGCTTCCATAGGTAAGTATCTATAACATTTTTGCTTACGATCGCCACAACAGACCGGAGCGATACTGCTACTCTATAGCTTTAATGTATACTCTAAGTGGTAAGCACACAAAGCCTTATCGGAACTAACTCAGTGCAGCTGCCTGAATACATGGGTAGGTTTTTGGCGACAGATTCTGAACTCGAGGGTGGTAGACAGGCAGGTGGGTACTACAAAGTACCCTACCTTCACATGATATTTTCCTTCACCAAAAGCTCAAGCTCATGATAGTCATTATGTTTCCATGCAATAATCAATTTGGTGTCTCAATAAAATAATGTTAAATTAAAATTTCAACAAAACCATACCTTTATTTCTGACGTTGCATTTTCCAAGAAGCATATATGCTAATATGACACGTCTCGCATGTCGACCTGCACATTTGCACACACGCCGAAGTATGGTTCATAAATCATATATTTGCATACTGAAATACACTCGGTGAGTTCATCGAATAGATTCCTCGATTTTAGAGACAAGTTTTATACTAACTTGATATGATAGCGTTAAGTAAGATGTGAATGTGGAGAAGGCATCTTTCTATACACGGCACACAAATAAAATATATTTGTTGTTGTTTTCCAGACCTCTACGCTTTATGAAATGAACTTCTGTCCCGCAGTTTCACCTGCATTCATGGGGTAAAAATAACATAAGTGACTTTTGGGTCTATATCTCTATGCAAAAAAATCAGGTCGATCCATTACCTCGTTGCTGCTTCAAGGACAGACAAACAAACAAACAGAATTTCGCATTTATAATATTAGAGATTCTCTTACCTTTGGCTTCATCATTAAGTCGACGATAGCTCAGTGGCAGTGACGTCGAACGCCACGGCAAAGGTCGTGGATTCGAATCCTACAATGAGCTTGAGCTTTCGGTGAAAGAAAACATCGTGAGGAAACCATAGCAAGGTGGTAGGGTATTTTGAAGTACCCGCCTGGCTAGCTAGTGCCCTCAAGTTGAAAATCTATCGCCAAACACCTATTGGTGTATTCCGGCAGCAGCACTTGAGAGCCAGTTTCTTCTAGGCTTTGTGTGCTTACCACCTTCAGCCACATCATCACTTACCATAGTGAGATTGTGGTCAAACACAAGCCTAATCAAAGTAAAAAAAAATGTATAGAAAATAACGGTCTGCTTGTAACAGATTTCTTTGGTAACTCTCATAATTATCCAAACAATTCATACATCCATGTATAAGGAAATGCACAAGTCGAGTTCCGTACGCCGAAGCGAACTTACGACACTAATATACGAAGACCGGCTCCATGGAAACTGGAAAACTTCCAGAATTTAATATTGTTTATGACACGTTTGCTTTACACCCGTGTTTATGCTGCAAAGTTCGGGAGTGCATTATGATATTCTTAATCCAGTATTCAGTGCTATATTTACATATGATAGTGTATTTATTTATACGTCACTTTAAACTGGTAGTAATTTCAGTATTTTCGTCATTCATAAATACCCTTCTAGGCCTAAAATGAATAAATAGCTTTGACTTTGAAACTATAATGGGGTAAGCCCTTATATAAATGCAAAAGTGTGTTTGTTGGTTAGTACTTCATCTCGCATAAACGGATCGACGTGATTAAGATACTTTAAATCAAGAAAACGTGAGAAACCGCGGGCAAAATTTTGTATTTTATAAAATGCAGACGTAGATTTGCTCATTAATCAATGAATAATACATAAACAATAAGAAAGGCTCTCAATTGGTGGTTGTTTCCACTTTCTGGAAAGTGATGGGTGGGATAGGTGAATTACAAATAGCCCCGTAGAACAGGGTTGTATTCAAAAGTGAACATCTATAAGCAAATATAACGCCATTATCATGATCTTGGTTGAAAGCATTGAATAAAAACAAATAAGTAATGACGAATTTTCCAGTAAAATAATTACATATCTGATACCAACTAAATTATAATTTTAATCAAAAATACTAAATACTTTCACGCAATTATATCTCAAATAAAATCCAAAGGGGGAATGATTTTTAAATCTACAAACAATAACCGATGCGTGAAATTGATACAAAACAAATGTTTGTCTTTATGTCCGAAGGCAAAATTTGTAATGGTTCGAATTGAAAGTTTACTTTTATATCATGTTTGTGACATAAACAAAATGGGTACCTATATTCGTACTGTAACTTATGTATTTATAATATAATTATTCGTTTATTTTTAGGTAAATAATGTAATAGTATATATTATATAATATATTAGGATTTAAAATGATTAAGTAGTTCATGTATTTCAAGTAGATATTTAAATGTTACACTAGACATCATAAATAAACAAATAAATAAATATGGGAGATTCCTCACACACGGCTCTTTTGTTCCCAAACCAAGCCAGATAAATTATTATATATACTACGTTTACTATTATTTTTCTAAATATTACTTATATAGAGCTCTTATATATCTATATAAGAGCCACATGTTCATGTAACCTTGCTGAGTTTCTTGTCAGTTCTTCTCAGTAAAAGGCTGGCTTCCAAACCGGTGGTAACTTCAGTAAATTCATAAGTGCTTCAGGCCTAAACTGTTTGTCTTATGACAGATACGATGAATTAATTTTATCTATAATGATTTTCCGGCGACAGCTCGCCCATCGAAAACAATCACTCATTACAATCGGTATAAACAAAATGAATCATTCGGTCCCAATTCGATTTGTAAACATGTTTCTTCTACTAATGTTTTATTCAGTCGGCGCCAGTAAATAAGTTTAGTTTGGACGAAATGCTCCCATGTGACATAGATACAGAAATACAAACATCACTTAGCAGTCGATAATAAAACATTTTTTTACAAATTCAACTCTATACTCTACGTAATAAAGAACAGTTAGGAAGTAATATGTAGTTTTTTGGTGGAAAAATACTTATACGTTCATGTATTCTTTGCGGGGGAAACTGGTCATCCGTCAAAGTCTGTTTTATTTATCGTTTTAGTTGAATTTTATCGAACTAATAGCCCGGGAGATAAATTTACGATTGGCAATGGAATTCCATGCGAAAAGGGTTTTCAAATAATGTGGAGAGCTTTATTTATTAATGATAGCTTTTTATTTTTAAGTAAGTGGAACTTATGTCCAGCAGTGGACATAAGTTCCACAGTCTTGCGGCTGAGATGATGATGAAGTGGAACTTTTTTGATATAGTAAAAAGTACAGGTGGTAGTACTAGGGTTGAGTTGTTCAATAGTAATACAATGGCGTAAAAAACATATAGTGGTCCATCGCGTTTGAAGTCACGCGGAATGCCGCTTTTGTATAGGCATTCGTCATTGCTGCATTGTGTCCCAAGTGAGTGTATGGCAGGTTGGGTTTGCTACCGCCCCTCTCTCACCCCGCAAACCCCGCAGGATTGCTCTGTCTAGACGTGTCAGTTGGCGGACTGTAAGAGCTACATAGACTATGGTAATACTATTTCGTTAGGTTTTATGTTGATATACCTAGCTATAGACTATTGGTGAAACAATTATATCTAATGTATATTCTAAAAGTTATTATCTCATAAGTTATTAAATATATTATCTAGTTAGTATAATTTATTTAAAACAAGTATAACACTATATTCCTATGTTATATTCAATAATTTAATAATAAAAATACTGCCAGCTGCACTTGAGAGCCAGTTCCTTCTAAGCTTTGTATGGTTACCTTTTTCGGCCAAATCATCACATATCATGGTGAGTGTGAGTAAATCAAAGCCTGTAAAAAAATGCTTTTGTTAATTCACTTAAATAATAGTTAAGTTATTTTTTTTTTCTGTTTATAAGCAATTGACGAGCATTAGTGTTATCAATACAAAAAATGAAAAAACCACCGCAAAGCTTGGCCGGGTTTAGCTAGTCCTTATAAATAAAGAAAATATATCACCCTTAGAATCATACATTTTATTTACAAAGATTAATAGCTGACTAAAGTTTAAGACATATTTATCTAAATCGTGTTATAAAACAATGTTTAGATGTTAAATATATAAGAAAATTGAAAATCTACGGAAGTCGTCTGCGCGGTGGGAACACATTAATCACGAACGGTTGGTAGACATCAAATAAATGTCCAGTGCAGAAGACATTTTTCATTGTAAAAGATAGGACTTGTAACCGTGTTATGTCTTATGATTTGTCGATTATTGGTAATAAATTGTATGTTTAAAGAAAATATTACTGTTTTCAATTTCTTTAGGGCTATTCCGATTTTTAAGAATATTTTTTATAGTGAAAATGGAAGGCTTTAGCTTTTTTGGTTCACTCACCATCCGAAAGGATAAAAATGCCTACAATCGAAAATGTATAATTTACCTGTATAAGGGTGGAAGGGAATGGGCAAATACTCCACCACGCATGCCCACTGCGGATTGGTGGAGGTAGGCTGTGGTCATCCTACGGTTGGAGTTTTTCAAGCCACCTAGGAGGTCTCCAACTAGCTTAACGACTATCACAATTAAGTGATAAGCAAGATCAACGGCGTACGTGCCTTTCAAAGCACGGAAACGCTCTAGATGAAAAACCACTAGGCGGTCACCCGTCCAGGTACCGGCCTGCCTGTACGTTGCTTAACTTTGTCAATCGTTTAAGAAGGCTAATCATGCTACGCCACGAGTGCTTCCTCTCAGCTTTCTGTATGTCATCATCATTTCATTGGCTAGGCAGTCTCTAACCAGAAGATTATTGTAGGTAGATAGGTGGTACGGTAACTTTAGAGTACCTACCTACACAGCCCAGTTAAATAATTATATTAAATAAACATATCTAACGCCAAGTTCCTATTGATATATTTATTATATTTCGGGAGATGTATTTGAGAGCCAGATGCTTTTGATTATGATCAGACAAAAGCCTATCCTTAGTAAAAGTGGTTATAACACTACATCTAAACCTTAAATAAGAGTAAATAAATACATATTTACATACATTAAACCCCATTGTATCGCATCCAAAATAAATATCAAGCATTAGTAGTGGTACAGTTAAAATAGTGCATCCATTGTGAGTGCTTTTATCGCCACAAAGGTGATCGCTAGACTGTGAAATGTCCCAGTATTTGTCAACTAGTCCACACTAGAATAGTATTTTGGAATGGAAAATGTGATTTAAGCATTTTAAGATGAGCTATTTGGGGCCGGAGGGCCTTTAGAGAGTGTATTCATACATTAAAACGCTCAATGTCTGTTTGTGTGCTTATGATGCAAGAACTACTGCACAGATTTTGATACGGTTTTGACGATTCTCTAGAAGGTTTTTTGAGAATAGTTTTAGTAGTGTTTCAATGAGTTGTAGTGACTTAAAAAACCACAGTAATTGCTTTAGTGTAACAAGTTGATGACAAAATATATAAACTTTTGCATCTACAATATGGAAAATTGTTAAAAGAGGTCTCATAATTGTCGCATTGACAAGAGGGTTAATATGTTACAGTTAGAAGTCTTAATCGATCAAAAGTACTTTTGACTGAAATTATCTCAGTCAAAACTCTTTCCTGGTATTAAAAAAAACAACCTATTACCTATATATATTATGAGAAAATAAGTAGATATTTGATCACATAGGTTAGTGTTTTTTTTAAAGTACCAGGAAAGATAATGTTAAAATACTGTTACTTTTTCTACGTATTTTAAAACACAGCCAAGAAGGAACTGGCTCTCAAGTGCAGCTGTTGGACTGGTAGGCAGACAGGTGACAGATTTTCAACATGAGGGTGGTAGCCAGCCAGGGGGTATGGCTTCCTCACGATGTCTTTCTTCACCGAAATTTCAAGCTCATTATAGGATTCAAAGTCAAAGTCAAAGACATTTATTCAGTTTGGGCCCTAGGAGGGCACTTATGAAGGTCGAATTTACTGAAGTTACCAACGGTTCGGAATTCGAACCTACAACCTTCGTTACAGCATTCAGTGTTACAGCCAGTGAGCTATCATCGCTTTAAAATCATCCTAGAATATATATTCAATATATGCTAAAAATTACATAAGACATTCGTACAGTCACATACTACAATAAACTTAAGCAATAAAATCTAAGGCGTAAAGCAATAAGAAAAGACAATATTAATTATTGCATAAACCACTTTAACTATACATTTCTTACAACCTTAACTCAATGACATATAGTTTACATTTGCTAAATACGTAGCTAATAACTTTGTAAGTGTGTTCCGTAAGGGACGGAAGAATCTTTGATATATGGTGTTTTAGGTAATTAAATGTCACATAGATCAGAGATTAATGATGTGCAACGACATGTGGGGGATTGTTGATTATTTTGTGTTTATTTGCTTCCACGTACGACACACATGTAGGGCATTTGAGGTCATATTGGTATCATAATGTTAATACGTGTAGCTAAAACTTTGGAACAACTTTTTACGAAAATTACCCGGACAGAGGAGTATAAAATTTGGCACAGTTAAAGTTTTTATGGAGAAGGAATGAATATTTTTTATATAATATGCATTAGAAATAAATTAAATTAATAAAAATAGCATTACGCACACGGTCATGCGTTCACACACAAACACACACACACACACATGTCACCACTGTCAGTCGTAACATCTCTATGCTTTGTCAATTACGCGGCAAAGACAAAGTTAAAGAAAATAATTTTCTTTACTCTATTCTTAATATTATTATTTTTATTATTTACTTTTCTGTTTAAATATGGTCGAATTTTGACCACGGGCGACCACAAGTTATAATAATTGGGTAAAAAACATCCACACGATCCTTCACATTTATTAGGTACTATATTCCACCTTGAGGTTTCACCCGCGTTTCCAAAGAATCTCGTTTTTTCTCGGGATAAAAAGTATCCGATATGTAATTTCAGGGAACGGGTCTACATATGTGCCAAGTTTCATCTAAATACGTGCTGCCGTTATGAAGCTGATTGGTAAAATACACACTGACAAAACTTTCGATAGGATAGTAGTACCACAGAGTACGGAACTACTAATAATGAATACGAAATCCGATATTATATTATTACTAGCCGTCCCTTGGGGTATCACCTGCGTAGCAGTATAAAAAATAGTTTACGACCGATTCCAAATACTACCAAATATGCACAAAAAATTTCATAAGTATCGGTCAAGCCGTTTCGGAGGAGTTTGCAGACAAACACTGTGACATGAGATTAAAAAAATAATATCTCTAATATATAATTAGAGATATTATGTTATTACATGGGTTAGATTTTTATTTACATATTTACAATTAAAGTAAAAAATACAAACTATGATATATAGAAAACATCCTCAAAGCCCTGTTATTACATGTATATTATTGTATGTAGATTGAATTTAAATTGTTCTTTACTAATAATAAATAACTAAAAAACTTTTAAAAAAAGTTCCCTTCAACGTTAGATAATGTGACATTTTTTTTTTTTTTTGCATATTATTAAAAAGTCAATTAGAATTAAGGCTACATTGCATGAAAAAACTTTCAACCAATGTATAAATGAAATAATGTCCTGTTGCGATTCGCCTTCACCAAGAACCAAGCTATACCATTTACTACGTAATTTAAACAGTATTTTGATCACGTGATCAAAATATATTCAGCCATTTGTATTATCTCGAGCGTGGCAATAAACCTGAGCTTTCAGTAGTTATAGCGGCCGTAAACGTGATATAACGAAGCTCACCCATCTCGGTAATTAAAACTATGCCACTTCGCATTTTGGAGCGATGAGATATGTAAAATGGAAGAACGGAGTGGCATTTTTGCCAGTGGCACAAAATTTTTGGTGTCTTGTTTTGCTTCCTTTAATCATAAATTAGAACATAAAATCTTGCAAACGATCCCACTTAGTATTTTGTTGCATTTTCATTGTAAGGTATATTTTGTAACTTTTGAAATGAAAGTGGAGCTTTTGGTGATGAATAATCAATACCAAGAAAAAGGTGTTGTCTTGAAACATTTTATGTGTTTAAGAATAATGGTCCTTAAGGCTTGGTATTAAGACCTTTGGCTACGAAATTACTTGCACTAGTAAGTTTTTGGTAAAATGTTAAATACTTACTTATTGTACTGTATTTCTCCTCTGCTGAAGATAAGAGTCTTCCAAGGCGGTCTTCCGTATACTTCATCCACTCGTTCCCTGCCAACATCCTCAAGTCGTTTGTCCAGTGAGTTGGAAGGCGTCTCCTTGTCTGAGAACTCCACTTGAGTACATTTCCCCGTACAACGTACGGATGTAATGTAATCTATACTAATATTATAAAGAAGAAGGGTTTTTGGTTTGTTTGTTTAAAGGCGCTATATCTCTGGAACTACCAGTCGGATTTGAAAAAATCTTTTTCATTTGATAACCCAATTCTTGAGAAAGGTTATAGGCTACTTTTTATCCCGGGAATGCGGGTGAAACTGCGAGGAACAGCTAGTGTAAAATAAATGTTATGTATCCAACTATGTTTACCTTATTTGGCTTAAAAAACAACAACGAACCCCATCCTAAAACAAATTATTCCCTATCACCAAATTTCCTCAACTATTAAAACAATATTTATGTACAGGGACTATTGTGTTTCCCTGGCGCCTCTCACAGGAAGTGCTGCCCTCTCCGGAAACGGCCGGAACTAGGTGCAATCATTATTAATTGCCATTCTCTAAGAAAATTGCGTCTTGAGACGTCTTCACGACGGGGCGTCCGATAGAGAAATGATTTACAAAAGGTTGAATGAATTTTGTTGACAGATATACTTTAATTGTTTTTGAACTGCGTTTAATTGTTTGTATGAACGTGATTTTTCCTGTACAATGTAATTATTTTTAAAATTTGAAAATCGTTTAATTCCAAAGATAATTATTTATTTATTTGCTCAGAGTCAAAGTCAAAGCCATTTATTCAGTTTAGGCCCTAAGAGGGCACTTATGAACGAAATTCATGATATACATATACATGATGAATTAATGTAGTAATAGTAGTTTATTCATTTATTTTTAGAATATTATTCTCCTTTCTTCCTGGATGCAGGCCGCCCAAGACCGGTCCTATTGGAGATTCTTAGGGGAGGCCAATGTCCAGCAGTGGACGTCTTGCGGCTGAGATGATGATTCTCCTTTCAATTAAGACTTTGATTACCATGAATTAGCAGCCAATTTTCTAAAAAACTAAATTTTAACCTACTATTTTCTATCAGTCAGTGAATTGTCGTTTTCTTCATAGTACATTACACATTTTCAATTCAACCCCCAAATGCTTCGAACGTTCCAACCTACCGAACCCTTAATTTATTCTTTCATTGCGTCTTATTATTTGCAAATGGTCTATTTGTCGCGACTTAACCCTTGCAACGCAGATGGGGTCTCATCGACCGCGGATTACAGCAGCCCGCCTCAAGCCGTCAAACGACGTCGTTTGCTCTAAACGTCCACAATTTATTGATAAGGACATTGACAGATATTGCCTTAGGTCTCGTAAAATGCAAGCGGCAGATTAAGGGTTGACGAGAATTTGCAAATGGGACCGGTATTCGCAGGTTCGAATTCATTACGATCGGGGATTTTGTGTGAAATAGTCTGGGTTTTATGGGGCATTGTTGTACAAATTTTACGCAAGTGTGTACTGAGGTTTAAAGTATTTAAACATATCACTTGGGAATGATATAAAATTAAGGCTTGTTCAGATATAGCCGACATCTTACCCTGTGATAGCTAAAACAAATGTACGCAAGCCGCAAACAGTTCATACAAATAATTCCTGACTCCTACAATCTGGGGACTTTCAAGTCCAGAGTGAATAGGTTTCTTCTGGGTAAGCATGCTCCATCATAGGCTTTGTCTTCGTCTTTCAACGGGTCAGAAGCCAAACGCAAGGCCATTCAATTTAAAAAATAATACTTTGGCGCCCATATCTCTAAATAGGCCTTTATAGTTAGTTATATACGATATTTTGAAATAAATTTATTTATGATTTATTAATAAATAAATATCCTGGGACAGTTCTGATACACGGCCATATGATTCCGAACTCAGCAGAGTTTGTACTACGAAAACCGAATAACTGATATATTCAACTATTTAATACTATATTTATTTAGATAATTATTACACCCAGAATCAGGACAAACAGACATGTTCATGCACACAAATATGCATCTGTCCTGGGAAGAAATCAAACTCACGATGTGTAGCGTGACAGGGTAATGGTCAAATTGCCTCATGCATTTTTAATCAAACTTATCTTTATTACTTGCACCTATTACTATCATCAACATATCAATCTTATATTATCAAGAATTTACAATATTATTTTTGATCTATCTGTCTGTATATAGTAAATTGACTAGCACATCCCAAACCGCTGGACATACAGACTTGAAATTTTGCTCATAGATACCTTATACAGTGTAGGCATCCACTAAGGAAGGATTTTAGGAAATTCCATCCCTGAGGGGTAAAATAGGGGTACGTAGGTGAATTCGCGAGGCGAGTTTAATATATATTCGTTAAAATACAATTTAAACCTCATCTTCACATAAAAAACAAAGAACCTCTTTGTAATACGTCATATTCCAGAGCTAATGGCGTCTTAATGAGAGACGAAGTTGTGAAACGAACCGACGACGTGAACATATTAATTACCTTCCCTTGCTTTAATGCACGAAGCTTAAATGATTGATGATGGAGATGGTGATGTAAAATATGTGTTTTTACGAGAAGTTACGAAGCCAAAAAGAAAGATATTTAAAAAACAAAACTTGCCTTCGTTAGGCATGTGGTGACCACAATCTCACAATGATAAGTGATGGCCAATAGTGGTAAACTCAAAAGCCTAGAAGGTAGTTTCACTTAAAAACCAGGTTGGTCTAAATTACAGCTGCCGGAACACACCAAAAGTTGGTTCTATTTGACAACACTAAAGTCATTGTCCAACTTTGACTGAATAAGGATACGAATTTTGATAGTATGGAAAATGGTTTTCTCAAGTCTCAATATATTTTGATAAATAATTAACGAACTATTATATATATATGATACAGATATATGCTGCGAATAATAAGAATATATTATATTTTTATTTACAAAAAAAATAACAAACAAAAATAAATAATTTCCCAAAAAATAACGCTAATGTAGCATAAACAAGAATTTATTGATATTATTTGTGAATACAATAAATAACAAAAAGAAAGGGTCAAAACGCCTCTTACCTATTTTCCATAATAGCACGCATACGAATATATTCAATGGACAAACGGAAGGGTCGATTCGACCCCTTGTAAAGGAAAAATGTTAAATTCACCATCAGGAGCTGGTCATTGGAGAGTTCTGCGGCGGACGTCGCGATATTTTGCCGGTTTTGTGTTTCCTTCGCACTGATTTCCTTACGAATTGCTGGGCGGGTTACATTTTGGTATAGCTTAAAAGAGATAGAGAATATAATATAAATAACATAAAATACTATCCAAATACAATTTTTTTTATGATAAAAATTGTTTTACTTGAAATAATTCTGTTTTAGGTCACTTCTTTATTTTACTAACTTAAGTAAAGTCACCAGCTATTTGGGAACGCTGCCTGTGGGTGGTGATCTAAATGCCGTTTTGTATCTTTGATTGCTTGTATAAATTTTATTATAAATTAAATTTAGTTAGTTTTTTTTTACTTTGTATAGGCTTGTGTTTGACCACAATCTCACTATGGTAGGTGATGATGTGGCCGAAGGTGGTAAGCACACAAAGCGTAGAAGGATCTGGCTCTCAAGTGCAAAAGTAATAAAAAAATAATATAAAATAGGAAAAATATACATAGGTACAGGTAGTTGTATAGGTAGGTAGATAATTACCTAGGTACTTGTTTTTGTCAAATAAATAGGTACGTCAATATATATCGATTAAAAATTACCTATTTTATTTAAAAAAAAAATACTTAATTCTAATTCTAAAACTAAAATAACTCATATATCATCATGGTTGATAGTTTAAGTTTTAACTTTAAAAAAAGTCATCAATACTTGCAATCGCTTATACTGAAAACAAATTATTTCAATTAAAATTCTTATAATGCAATTTTGAAATAGCAAAACGTTCATGACTTGTACCACTCTTTGACAGTTCAAGACTTTTGGCCGCACGGGTCTTTTTTCACCCATTTTCCGAGCAATAAAGCCGCTTTGAATCCGACACGCATTTCAAGGGTTAGGTTGAGTGAGTGGAAAAAATGAGAATTTAATTTAGAGTTTTTTTGGGTTTTTTATTCAGTGTTTATAATTATAGGTGATTTATAATCTTTGCTTTGAATAGACGACACTTTTAGATTTTTTTTTAATTAAGAAAAAAAAATTTGGATAACACAAGTTAGATAAAAGTAGTTGGCTTTTCAATTAAAATATGTGAAGGAAACATGTTCACCTCTACAAACAGGCTACGAACATCTACGAATGCCTACGAGTGCTACGAGTGCTACGATTTATTACGATATACGATAATTTATATTTAAGTACTTACATAAATTACATTAAAATATATTCTAATAAAAGTTGTAGACTTATCAAAGTGTTATTTTTATAAAATGGGAGTCATAGTTCTACAAAATTCCTTTTTTAATCAAAGTTTTTATCTACTAATATAAATAATGAAATTAACTAATAAATATAAAATCACCCAACTCAATACTGACCAAACAAACAGAAATGTCCAATTATCTTAATTCACTAACACCCTATTAAATTATTCATACCATTTGACACCCAAATCGGACATCGGAGTGGCCGACAATAGCACCCTTTACCCTACCGGACATTAACAAAAACATAGTTAAGTTAACATTATGTATGCAGATTGGATTCTGTTATTTCATTGTAAGCTTTAAGTTAACTATAATGGAGTTCACTTAATTGATTAAATGTTTAAATTGGATTTTATGGACTTGACGAACAAAGGTACTTAGTAATCATTTTGCTTTATTGGTCAACAATTATTATTTGTTGAAGTACCTATAAAATGAAATATTTATTCACTAGCTTCCACCCCACGGTTTCACCCGGTGGTCCCTACGGTTCTCTTGTCATCACGGGTTAAAAGAAGCCTATGTATTAATCCAGGGTGTCAGCTACCTCCATACCAAATTTCATCAAAATTGGTCCAGCCGTTTGAGCGTGAAGAAGTAACAAACATACAAACACACACTCACAAACTTTCGCAGTTATAATATTACTAGATTCCGCCTCGCGGTTTCACCCGCGGATCTTAAGTTTTCCCGGGATAAAAAGTAGCCTAAGTTCTTCTCCGTACCAAAGGCTATCTGCATACCAAATTTCATCGCGATAGGTTCAGCGGTTTAAGCGTAACAAACAAACATGCAATCTCACTTTCGCATTTATAATATTAAGTTAGGAAGTTAGGATTAGGATTAGGAAGGATAGTGTGGTTCAGATAGGCATTTATGAATTGACTCTAACGCATGATCCGGAAGATTACTTTTGCTGAGAAGAACCTGATAAACTCAAAAATTGCTCTTTTACAATCAACTTAGAATTATTTAATTTAAAAAAACAATCACTCACAAGGGGACATCTAAATCAAGGGCAACACAAGGGAGATTCGACATTCAACATTGCCATGGGCAGTTGTTGGGCAGAGATTGGTGATAGAGAGGATGTATTCTACGGACTGTGTCGGTCGTCACAGGATTTGGCTATCTGTATTGATGATGAAAATTGCAAAATTGATAACCTTATTCTAATACTCAGTATAAACACATAATCAAAGTCAATTATTCAGTTTAGGCCCTAGGAGGGCACTTATGAACGCTGAAACTAATGAAGATACCACCAATTCGGAAGTTGCCTTCAACTGAGAAGAACCGGCAAGAAACTCAGCAAGGTAAGATAGACCTAATTTACCATGATATATGAACATAGGTACCACACCACTCACCTCGGCTACCTAATTATGCCACGTCGGATTATTCATGTGTCAATTGAGGAGCTCCGCTTAATTATATCTGGATGATGGCACACGTAATAATTAGTTCGATCTTATTGGAGTTGTATACTATTTCTTTTTACTTTACCTATACATTTTTTTTTACTTTCTTCTATTAATCTTTTTGTTGATTGGAATTTATGTAAAATAATTATTGAACCTAATGTAGGTATGTTATATCTTTATAACGTAATTTTTAATTTTAAAATATAATGACAAACATAAAAATTGTGTCAGTTTGACATGTGTATGATATAACTAAAAGCTAATTTTATTACAATAAAATTCATATCAATAAATAGATGCCATAGATGACAAATACACTTCACGAAACTCACTCGAGGATATGAGAAGAAGTTTAATATTCTCCATTTACATAGCATCATTAGGTATTTAAGATTGATGACGTCATACTGGCAGTTCAATTTGGTGTAAACCGAACTGGGTGTAGGCGATTGTATTGTGTGGGAGTAGGGTAACCTAAAAATATGTAAAAAAATGTTCAAAAAGAAGTGTATATCTGTGGAAGCAAACAGTCTCGGATGATATAAAGGCTTTGGGTACCTTAAAAATGATAGAATCAAATATATAACAAAAGGGTTATGGGTGTTATAAGAAATATAAATAAATATTAAGTTTATTATATTACTAAAGTAGGTACTTAACTTAATAAAAAGCCAAATATCCAGCTTGAATCGGTTGAGATGGTCGCTCGCAAATGGGACGTGCGTCCCAAAACTACCTACAAAAAAAAAGTAGAATTCCAGGTATAGGATAAAGAAAAAAAACACCGAACTTTTGATTAAAAATTGAGGAATGCGAAAAGAAAGCAACATTGCGTTCCAAGAATCTAAGGGCGACTGAAACTGTCTTAAACTACCTACAAAATATAGATGCTTGCTACACGTACCCACAATATATATTTTTATCTAAAAAATGCGTCGTAGGAATCGCGAGTCAAAGTTATAACCATAAAAGCATTAGTAAGTCTGTCTTCTATTTTGATATTTTCAAACTCGTAGCTTGGTCCTTGGCGATAGTCAAGGGATGTTCTCTATGATAACGCAGGTGAAATCGGGGGACAACAATGGTAATTCTTAAAACCTAACTTTATTACAAAATATAGTCACCCTAATAATATCCGAACAAAAAAATAGTTACAATATTTATCCATTATACGTATTACATTCCTGTCCTCTCATAAATCAGAACGAGTAGTGACATCCGCGAGTTTTTGACAAATGGCCCGCTCACGGGACCAAGTGACGCGTACGATAAATGGTCTGTAACTGGGGCTCTCACCTTACAGACACTTGTGTACAATGTGTATAAGTTTGTGAATCTGTGTTGTAATGCAGATTGAAAAAAAAACATTGAAAAGGATCATTGATCCAGCAAAAATGTCAAAGAAACTTTCTATTGACTTCTGCCTGTACATCAAAAACGAAAAGTCCATTAAATAACATAGTATGTTTATGCATTATGATAATAAACAACTACCTAAGACTGTAAATCTGATGAAAATCATTCATAACAGAGTGAAAAAGAGTTTTCTCCAATTCAATAATTTTTTGTGGTACTTATTTAATAAACTATGAAATTAAAATTTAATTAACAGGTTATACTCAGTAGATACTAACCACGCATTCTCACAATTTACACTTAAACAGAATTGAAATCTATTAAAACAGCACGAGCACAATTTTCTCGGTCGGAAATATCATGAAAAACGATAAATTGCAACAAAAAGACCATTTCAGTGCATATGTGAGGTATCCTACCTCACTATTGGCCCCCACTGGGCTGTAACAACTCCAAACAGCGTGTGAATGGCTGAAACGCGTG
The DNA here is from genome assembly GCA_951216915.1 of Tetheella fluctuosa. NCBI lineage: Eukaryota > Metazoa > Arthropoda > Insecta > Lepidoptera > Drepanidae > Tetheella > Tetheella fluctuosa. The sequence goes on along the minus strand of OX578234.1, from coordinate 2,296,049 downwards.
ACTAGAAACTTTTAAGATCGACAATGAGAATAAACTTATGGAGTAATTGTTTTTGTCGAGTTCCTTATTGGATTTTTAACGTAGAAGGTTCTGAAGCAAAATTATTTAACGGGCCAGTTGGCGATGGCTATGCACAGCACAGATCATGGGTTCGATTCCAACATGTTTGTCCTGAGTCTGGGTGTAATCTATACTAATATTATAAAACTGAAGAGTTTGTTTGTTTGTTTGAACACGTTAATCACAGGAACTGCTGGTTGGAATTGAAAACTTATTTTAGTGTTGAATAGTCCATTTATCGAGGAAGACTATAGGCTACTTTTTATCCCGGGAAAACATAATATCCTTCGGGAACGCGGTTGAAACCGCGAGGTGGAAGTTAGTTATCTATATCTATATAAGTATATATTTAGAAAATTAAGGTATTGTAATGTAGTATATCAGTTATCTGGATTCCATAGTACAAGTTCTCCTTAATTTGGGATCAGATGGCCGTGTATGAGAAATGTCCCAGGTTTTTATTATTTGGGTTAAAATACAAACAGTGAATCACAAAATTGTAAAGAAACTATAGCACGCTTCTAGGGTACTTTGTAGTACCTACCTGGTTAGCTACCATCCTCAAGTCAAAAATCTGACTCCAAGCACCTATTATTGTGTTCCGGTAGCTCCACTATATTGAGTTGAGATTGCTAAGCCAATAAATACGATAAGAAAATAGAATAGTAAGAGATATTATGGTCGAAGGTGGTAAATACAAATCTTTTTACAGGGTTAACATGGGACATGTTGATGTTAACTTGTTTTACATGGGACTAATTGCCCCAGGCGTTTTTCGCCTTGGGCAACGCCCACTGTCAAAATGAACAAAAAACGAGTGTTTTGAACCAAAACTGTAATGGTTAAATACCATAATTAGAAAAGTCTTAAATGAAAGTAGTAAAAATATTCATCATAAAAATTGTCGGTTGGTTAGTAGGTATATATGAAATTAGAAAAAAAAACGAATGAAAATGCGGTTTTAGGATAGTAGAACTAGCCTTGAAAGGATGTAAGCACTGTAGGTTAATTACAAATAACCTTGAATGATATTTAAGAATTTACATCCATATCTAAGATTAATTGTAACAACTAAGTACTCCTAGGTCTAGAATCTAGGTAAGGTGTTATTCCATACTAAGTCTGAGTCTAGGTAGCAAAGTACAGGCGCAGGCGGTGATTAACGACGCGCTGGCGATGACAGCCGGGCGCGAGGTGCCGTCATGCATTTATGTACAGGGTGTGCAATATTGCACGTTTTTGTGTTACGTGAAGGACGATGATGTAACGCGATGCTGTTTTATGAGCTATGGTCTATTTGATTTTTAAGAACGAAAATTATTATCACTGTTGTATAGAAGTGAGTGAGTAGATGTTTAAATGTGCAAACAATGAATTATTTATTATATGTAACGCAGAATTAAGACAAAAAACAACAACGCGTACGAACTAAGAGGAAATAATTGAAATCTTATATTCTCACATTCAAGATAGTTGACGTAGTTGGTAAGATACCCTATCAATCACGCCACAGGTCGTGGGTTCGATATAAAGATTTGATTCATACTTAGGTATTGTTATTGTTATATTTAAGACAGATAATAACTATTTGAGTTAATTTCTTAGGGCATGTAACCTGCGTTCCTTTTTTTTTCCCGACATAAAACGTATCTTATACGTTATTATAGGGTGCCATGTTTCATTTAAATCCATTCAGCCATTACGGAGTTAATTTGTTACAAACATACACACAGACTTCGCAATTTTAATAAAAAATAATAAGTCAGATAACATAAGAAGTAACATAAATATTTCAATAGTTACCCAACTATCAAAGAGCAGCCTGTATAAGTAAGGTAGGTACGTCTTAGATGAGTTGGCATGTCTCGGTGCAAGCGGTCGCCACTTGAACTGTCAATTAGATGATATTGAACGTGTATGATTGACGATGCACAGTTGCTTACCTTAGCTGGTACTGAATGGTTTGATTTATATTGATTACTTAGAGTTTGTTACTGTATATTGTGACTAGCTTCCCGCCCCGTAGTTTTACCTGTGTTACCCCCTTTTTGGAATGAGCTCCCCGTTACGGTTTTCTGACTCGCTACTACATGGGGTAAAAAGAGTTTCTTCAAGGAAACATATATATAGGTAATTCCCCTGATATTGCAAATGTTCATAGGTGTCGGCGACCGCTTAACATCAGGTGGGTGGACCATCTGCCTGCTTGTCAAATCTGTTGTCATTAAATCATTTAATAGCTACACTATTGCACTATAAGCAGATGCCGCACTAAAAATTGCACGGTTTTACTAGTATATTTTGTGGTTGGTGTTGACATCAGGACTTTATTTATTTAGATGCAAAATTTTGCGTATCGTATTGAAAAGTGAGAACCATTTTTTTATCGGGTAAAAATACAAAAAAATAATATTACTTTATAATTAAAAACCAATTTGAAATAATGATGATATGTTACAATTACCCCATAATTTCAAAAACCGCGGACACTTAATTCCGATTCAAATCCGCAATAAAGCGATAAATAACAATTGTCTGCAGATATACAGCACCGGTGGGCGATAAACCAAACCGATGATTAACAGATCGACGGTTAATAGCTCACGCATGTTTAGGGTTGTCAACAGAAAGTTGTGAATTAGAAATGTTGATAAAACACAACATTTTTCCATGAATAATACTCGGCGGTAAGGGCTACTAATAAATTCAATCAATTATAATGGACACAAAGATAGTGTGGAAAAGAGAAAGATATATCTAATAGTGGGTTGAGGTGAGAGAATATTAATATAATGATGATTTGTTAAAAAGAACTCTCGATATTGAGGTAAAATTTTATTAAAAGGTATTTATTAGTGTTGAACCCTATCAAGTAATCAAATTGCATTGCCTACCGATCGCTTTACGGCCGTAAAGGCGTTTAATCAAACAAACAGTATTGGTTTACTTATGAATACGTAGAATGGCGAGTTTGTTTGTATATTTGTTAGATACCCTTTTGTAAAAACAGTTTTATACTCTCTTATAGCTTTAGGACTGATTTGTCAAATGGTACTGAAAGTCGGTGTATTCTGGCTGTTGCACTATTACTTTACTTCCATGCTTTGTGTGCTTACCACATTCGGCCACATCGTCACTTACCATGGTAATATTTTGGACTTAAGTCTATTTGTAATCATTTACAATATTACTAGGAACGTTGAAAAACTTCAAAGAAATCATGCCACTTGAGATAAAAAGAAATCTTTGAAATCTGCCATTAATTACTGACGACGCCAAAGGGGTTAAGCCGTTAACCCTTTTATTACTATGGGGGTAAAAAATGCCCCAAGACTTTTTCCTGCATCCGTGAATTCCTTTAAAGTTATTGTTTCTTTTTAAAAAAGAGACTTTGAAATATTGCAATTATTACTGTTTGATGTTTGTCATTTGCAGTGCTATTCGATTTTTCTCTTTTATTAAAATGGAAAGGGGTGAAATGCCAATACTGAAAGCTTTGTTGAAAATTAATAATTGATTTCTTAATGAACATGGATAGGTAAGTAAAATATTTAATTAAAAGAAATAGTAAAATTAAAAATAACAAAAGAAAGGCGTTCTTCGTACACGTCTACATTTTTTAAATTTGTTCCATTCGAGACGGGTTAGTCATTGGACACCGGTAGCCGATTGCCGCATTCCATTTTCAAAAGGAAATGCAGTTGACAGAAAACACTCCTTTGTTCTCGGTCCGTCCGGTCCATTTTCAAATAGAATTCTGGTTTTACTTACGTACGTGCTGAGATTTAATTTTGTCGTCGAGTGTACTCCGTAGGTTAAATGAATGTTAATTAATTTAGGACTTTGGATGCTGTGCAGATTTTTTTTAGCATTTTGTTTTATTTTAACAAACACAATAATTTAATAAAATATATAAGATTGTGGTTTCTATTGATTTTTGTTGGTGCCAATACAACGAAGGGAGGTTTCTACAGTTTCTAGAAATATTCTATAGTTTTACATTACATTTTGATTATATAGGGCTAAAATGCCACGAAACTTCGACGCTATGGCGCTATGACTAATAAAACCTTAGAATCGCTCCTTTAGGTCAAATCCATAGACAACCAGACCCATTGAAGAAACACCACACTGGCTTTAAATATCTTATTATTATATAAAGCTTTTATTTGACTTGCAATGTATGTGTGTTTGTCCGGGTGGAATCTTGCAAGTCGAATTTCACTCACTTCCAGTGGTCGGATTGACTTGATATTTGGTATACATTAGTTTATTGGAAGACAATGCAATAAGTAAATACAGTCAACAAAAAGTACAGTCACCAAAAACAGCTTGTATTAAAAATGAATTTTATAACAAAAAACTTATCTTACTAATATTATAAATTGTGTGTGTGTTTGTTACCACTCTGTATCGGCTATATGATTTTGGATGAAATTTGACACACAAATAGAATATATTCTGGAATAACCGAAAAAACATTAGATCCCTCGGGAATACGGGGAAACCACAGTGCGGAAGCTAGTCACACAATATTTACTGTTACAATATAAATAGGTAAATGAATAATATTATTTATTTTCTATCCTCAATGAAATGATTTGTGTTCACTCAACCGAATCATGAAGGGTTTTGGCGTATCATTTTTAACTAAATTGATATTATTCCGTATCGCCCTTTCACGTATTTGTTCCCTATTTCGTATTATAAAGGAAAAGGGACACCGTCTATACAAATCAAAGGGATATTTTGGCATGTTGACAAATATGAGACCAAAAAATTATATTATAATAATGCACTACAAGGAACTTTAAACTTAATAACCTTTGTAATAAAGTTGAAAGTTATAATGTGTGTTTAATCCAAAGGTTTTTTATTATCAAGGGATTTGAGCCGATTTATTGTGAAATCGTAAGTGGCCGCTTTTCATTTCAATACTTTGGCGTATGAAGTTTATAAAGCTGCTTATTTGAGTTTTGTTAGGCTTTGTAGGGAGAGCAAGTGACCTTTTTAATAACAAAAAAACAATTTGAGTAATATTTAAAGGGTAGAAATAAATATGTATGTCATTTTTTACAACATATAGGCATATTAAAGTATGGAGGATCAAGGTGGTAGACTCCTCCATTGAAAAGGGAAGATCTTCCGCCAGGCTGGGTCATCGTGCCTGGGGACCGCGGTCCAACTGTAGTTGTTGGAATCTTGTATATATGCAAAGTTGACAGAGAACTTTGTCAGTGCGATGTAGAATATTGTTGCGCCATCTATCTACGGATAGCGGAAGTCTTGATAGATGTCGCTACAAAAGCAAGTCCATGAAGATGATAAGGCCAAAACGCCTAAAAGGAAATGGCTCTCAAGTGGCAGCAGCTGGAGCTTACTAGAATATCGTTGAACATATTAAAAGTGGAATGGTAGTATTTTGAAATAATCATCTGTAATAATTTACAAAATTTTCTTGAATGAATGTTTAACTGACTGTTAGACTGATTAATTGGCTGACTGACGATCATAAAAGTAGCCGGGCCGGTTGGCGTGGTTTGTAAGATACCCTATCTATCACGCCGCAGGTCGTGGGTTCGATTCCCACTCAGGACAAACATTTGTGTGCATGAACATGTCTGTTTGTCCTGTGTCTGGGTGTAATTATCTATATATGTATGTATTTACAAAAGAAAAGTAGTATATGTAGTATATCAGTTATCTGGCTTCCATAGTACAAGCTCTGCTTAGTTTGGGGTCAGATGGCCGAGTGTGAGGAATAATGTCCCAGAATATTTATTTATTTATTTATATCAAATTAATTTTTGTTGTTATTTTCGATACTTAAATGTACCTTATAAATTATGCAAGATATAGAGGCATAAAACTAGCGTTCAATAATTTGGGTTTTATTTTATTATGTGTCTGATTCTGACTACGAACTCTTTACTAAAATGATTATAATAAAGCTTTAGAAAAAAAAATAGTTTAGAAAACAGTAGATAATAATTCAACTTATCTAGGCGGGGAATGGAAGCTGGAATCAATTTATCATGTTAGCAAAATAAAACGTTTTCCGATATAACCCCGATGGTAATGTTTAAAACATTCGGTTGTGGAGCTCATTTTTAGGGTTTCATCATAATATTAAGTGAAAGAAAACCTTTCGATTTTTTTCTTGCCTGTGTTTGACCACAATCTCACCAAGGTGATGATGTGGCCGAATGTGGTAAGCAGAACAAACTAAGCCTAGACTGGCTCTCAAATGCAGCTGCTGGAACACCGGTAGTGCTCAGGGACAGATTTTCAACTTGAAGGTGGTAGCTAGCCAGACTGGTACAACAAAGTACCCTACCACCTATGGTTTCCTCACGATGTTTTCCTTCATCTAAAGGTCAAACTGAATATAAAAAACATCTGGATTAATAAATGAGCGATAAAATTAATCTTAACTTTTTTAAATAATTAAGCGTAAATAATATTTTTTTTTTATTTATTTAAATTTAAATAAATGAATAATAATATTGATCATTATTCAACCATTATCACTTTATTGTAGTCAACCTTTTTATTAAAAGTTTAAATCAAAACAACAAAATGTATACGGAACCGTCGAACGAATTTGTGTAATATTTATATACACGCTAAGAAAATTGACATTTCCCCGGTGTGATATGAGATACAATAAAATATATTGAGGTATTTTTTGACGGATGACTGAATAAACAATGTATAAAATATCTTCGTGTGTTATTGGGTTATTTTTAATATTGTTTACAAACTGTACATACTTTTAATCAATTTTGAAGAATTTTATTGCTTAATCCTAACTGATATTATAAATACGAATGTGAGTTTGTTTGTGTGTTACATTTTCACGCCTAAACCCAAACCGACCACGATTAATTTGGCACGAAGGTATGAATAGGGACATATGCAACTTTTTTTTAGGAACGCGGGTGAAACCGGGAAGCTAGGCCAGGGGCTAGAAATCCGCAAGTAATATTATAATTAAGTACGTCACCTACGTTTTCAGAGCTTAAGTACTGCACCAATTAATGAGATGGGTAGTTTAGAGATTGTATAGACTAGTTGTACGGTCGTAGGTCGTATCAATTCCCACCAAACAAATATTTGTGTTCATGAACATGTCTGTTTGTCCTGAGTTTGAGTGTAAATTTCTAAATAAGTATATTGTATAAAATAAAATTGTATATATAGTATAACAGTTGTCTGTAATACAAGATCTGCTTAGTTTGGGTTCATAGGGAAGTGTGTAAGAAAAAATAATCTGGAAAATGCAGGTAAAATCATTCCTATGATTTACTAATCATAGGTCTATATTGTAAAATAGTCAATGAATGACTTTTGATATATCAACACACAGCCCAAACCACTGGATATATAGTAGGCATCGACTAAGGAAGGATTTTTGGAAATCCCACCCCTTTAAGGGGGTAAAATAGGGGCTCGCGTGTGAAACCGCGGGGCTTGTATAAGACCCTAAAATATAATTATTATTGATGCTCACAGATATATTCAAATACTACTTCAGTAAATTTATACATTTACCATGTAATGATTATAGATATTAATTCAATATTAGTGTCCCTAATTGCTACAAGCTAATGATGCCAATCACGCATGCGGAATCTATTAGCGAGGATTATCGAGTTTGCATAATATATAGGTAAATGTGTTAATGTTAACCTGTATATAAATTATAGCCGTCCCCCGCGGTTTCACTCGCGTAGCGGTTTAAAAAATAGACAGTAGCCGATTCTCAGACCTAACCGATATGCACACAAAATATCATAAAAATCGGTCGAGCCGTTTCGGAGGAGTATGGTAACTAACATTGTGACACGAGAATTTTATATATTAGATTAGTAGAGATATCAATATTTTTCATCGATTTTTACTAGGTTCTATTTTGATAAACTCAAAAAATATTGTATTATTGATCTCTTATCGGTAACAATATACAAGGTATAAAGGTTAGGTATAAAAAAAAAAACGAAACGTCGTCAACTTTTTTGTAGTCACTAGTAGTAAATTGACTAGGGATTTTCTATTCGAGTATTGATTGAAATTTTTATGCTTTTACGAACATAATATCTAATCAATGCTTTTATAATATAAGTATTATCTCAAAGTTAAAATAATTATTTCACGAGAAAATTTAGATTTAGATACGTAAAAATATATTAAATTATACAATGTTATATGATCGCGCGACTATTATAATTTATCAAATATTTTTATTCGACGCAATTTCGTACGGAAAGTTCTAAAAGTAACGATGATGAAGGAAATATGATCATTTTGCATAATATACGCTAATAAATAACTTTTGTCAAAGTTAAACGAATTGAAGCTTGTATCGAGTTTTCCAAAGAGAATAGAATACCATAGGTTCCGGTTGGAGTATGGCAATTGAATACCGTGCATTTTTGCTTGTATTTTTGTAAACAGTATGTAAACGACGCGACTACAATTGAGTCAGTCCGTCTGTTTGCTTTTGGTAGAGGATTGGTTTGTAAACACACGGCAGGGAAATTTGGGCAGCAAATTTTGAGTTTAGATGTAACAAAATAAAAGTAGAAAGAACCATAAATTAGGGTTTACTTAAAAAATACACAGTAATTTTTACATATGACCGTGGTAATAGATGATATGGTTTAAATTGGCGAGCACATAGAACTGAAATATAAATACTAGATACACTTGCCACATTCCACTTCCCACATACTGGCGACTTGTAAAGTCGCTGGGGCGGCTAGTCTGTAATTAATATTATTATCTCATTTATTCATATATTTCCTGTTAAATTACATTTTTAAATATAAGTTATAGAAAAATACATTTAAAAATATTAAAAAAAACAGTTTTCCACTGGCTATTATTATGTATCTTTCTGACATCACGGCGCGAGGACCGGTCTTTTTTAAAGGCGTGCGTGGGGATACAGATCCAACACGTAGAGGCCCCTTTAAGATATGTTAATGTGTTGGGATGTGTACACCTAGCGATACTATCTCTGTCTGCACTATTGAAGAGATACAGGTAAAGACAGCACCCGCTAAGTGCAAGGACTATTACAGAAAACAAGGAACTATACTGGGTCTATGGGGGGGAACTTGCTGGACTGGTTGTTGGACTATTGATTGAGACAACGGAACGCCTGCCAAATCAAATGTCTCAATCTTTGATGATGTTCGTTATACATATATATTTGATAATTCTGGCAGACTATTATTATTATTATTACTATTATTAAAACAGTTATCAAACTATAAAGTACCCTATCATCTATGCCTTTTTATAAGGTTGGAAAAGGTTGTCAAAATTAACGACCCTGTACACGATCAACCCTTTTAGTGTTTATTTTAAATATAACCTTAACAATCAACAAGTCTGTAATAAAAATTGTAATTAAATAAAAAGGTTATTATTATTCAGTTAATACGCTTGTCTTGGTTCAAATTTTCTGTTCATGCCATTCGCAGTGGAAACCATGGGTCCGTGGGGGTTCGAGGCTCACCGATTTGCTCGGATTTTATCATACAAGATTATCGAGGTTTCGGGAGACCGACAGGCTGGGAACTTTTTCCGCCAACGCATAAGCTTGGCCATCCAAAAAGGGAACGCTGTCAGCCTGTTGGGAACCTTGCCTATCGACAGCAGCGAGGGCTTTGAGGATGTTTTCCATATATCATAGTTTGTATTTTATACATTGATTGTAAATAGTTTTTGTAAATATATATATATATATATTACTAGATAAATAATATATTCCTTCAAAAGAGCAACTTGAACATGTCACGATCATTATTATAATTTGGAATTTGTTTCCAAATTAGTTACTTACCTAATTAAATTTATAAATACCTCAAAATATAAGCTAAATGTACATTGATTCTTCAAAAAACTCAAACAAAACAATACTTACATAAAAGTCTACCTTTACACTTTTCAAGGCATTCTATCTTGTATTTTCTTTACAAATAATAAATAATATGTTTTTCAGTAATTTTATAATAAAAAAATTACATAAACTCGTCAACGAATCCGGTCTGTCTCTGTTTCTGTCTTTAACAAAGCAACCACGTGAAAACTCCACTGCCAGCGGCAACGTTGCGCGAATTCGAAAATACAGGGGTTGTATCTGGTTCAAAAGCCAACAAGTTCGACACAATAACAATCCGTATATCAATGTAATAGATTCATCTGTATTCAGTGTAGTTTTTTCTGTTACTTCCTTTCCCCAGCGATTGGTATAAAATCGTTTGCAACGTACAATTGTTTTGTATCGCCTTGATTTTGAATTTCATTAGTTGCTACATGACTGTCTAGTAAACCAGTAATACTATTTGTTTTGAATTAATTTTTGTTTGTCTGTGTTCTCTTAGGTATTTTCAAAGAAGGTTTTATTGAAGCTCTCTTTCAAATTTACAATATTAGTATGGTAGGTATATATAAAAGGAAAAGGTGACTGACTGCCTATCTATCATATCAACGCACAGCTCAAGCCACTGGACGGGTCGGGCTATAGCTATTATGACGTAGGCATCCGCTAAGAAAGGATTTTTGAAAATTCCGGGGTTCGCGGGTGAAACCGTGGGTTAGAAAGCTAGTGTTTTTATATTAAAAAACGAGGAAATTTTCTGTATAATTATTTAATTTGTATTTTTGTTGTAAATATGTACATACCTACTTGTTATAAATAAATTAATATCTATACTAATAATATTAATATCCTGTACTATTTTTATATTACAAAGCTTTGAAGAGTTTGTTTGGTTGAACACGCAAATCTCAGGAACTACAGGTTCGAATTGAAAAAAATATTTTAGTATTGTATAGCCCATCTATCGAGGAAGGCTATAGGGTACATTTTATATCGGCAAAACATAAGATCTTTTGGGAACGCGGTTGAAACCGCGGGGCGGAAGCTAGTAACAAAATAAAAACTCAATTTAGCATATTCAAAGTACCTTTTTTACTAAATAAGCTGAATCACGATCAATGATTTAGTCAAATGAGCTCACAACACAACACACCTACCTCACCAACCTTACTTAGATGTATTTATCATAGCGTCTAGACTGATAGCTTCGCAGGCTATTAATCATTGCTTTTTGTTACAGCGATGCACTTACCATAATTACACTATTGTACCAAGATGGGGTATATGCATTAATTATGAATATTTAGTTGTATCTTTGTCGACCTTTTAGTCTTATCAAATTCAAATTCTCATTATTTTTGAGGTCGATTGGTATGGAGGCTAGATACCAGAACAAATATTTGTACACTTTTTCTTCTGAGTCTGGAGTGTAATTACCTATTGAAGTATATATGTATCAGTAAAATAGTCATTGTAAAATTTGAACCTTCAACTGTCTTCACGGCAATTGACTCCACTACCACTGAGCTATCATGGCCCCATCACATTGAAAGTTATTCAGTAAATATTTTAATCAGTCAGTTTTAAATGGTTTAAAATTACGCATTTCAAATTTTCCAATTCAATGTTACGATTTGGAACTTAAAAGTAACGGGCAAGAGTCTATTTTAAATAAAAGGTGAACACAAAATAATGTTACAATAGCGTTTCAGTAGGATGATATTTGTTTTTAATTTAAATAACAGTGTTGTTAAATAACTGTATGCATTCTTATTATTTTCGTATTGCCTCCCTGTCTCTAAGAAATAACAAGGAAAATTGAGCAGAATCAACACTTATTATCTAGTGTTTAATGTAGTCGGAGAAATTCGAAGCCAAGAAGTCATGTGTGATGGATATTTGGAGGAGGCTATGAAATAAACTTTTGCTAAAATGCTTAGAGGTTGAAGAACTAGATTGCAGGTTTAGTAGGTTTGAATTGAATGGCTAAAATTAAATGTTAATTTATATTTTTTTACTCTTGTTATGAAATTAATATTTATTTTAAAATAGCGTCCGCCCCACGATTTTAGACGTGTACTCGAGGAGTTTAATATATGAAGAAATGGCTTTGACTTTGATATAGAAATAAAAAAAATCTGTAATAAAATCCCCTATAAAATAGTAGCTTTCACACGCGTTTTCGAAATAAATAGTGGCATATAGGATTATCCAGTTTATAAACTATCTACGCAAAAAATTACGTCGATCCGTTACTCAATTGCTGCGTGAAATAAAAAAAAACTTTTTATTTAATTTTATAATCACTCTATTTAGGTAATAAGTTCAGTTACCACATCCAAAAACACATTTATTTCCATCCCCTAAGTTTGAAATACAAAAGTCGCCCCCAAAGAGACAATAACGAAACGGAACCGTGCCACTTCCCACTTCTTTTATCTTAGCACAATATTAAGAAGTTCAGTTTCCATGCTGCAATATCCGGGGTTGAATGTGCCGTAGTTTCATTATTATATTATAGTTTCTCTTATCGCGCTTTATTTTCTTTTCATTGACGCCATTTAGAAGTTTTTCTTCCGTTAAAATTGTTTCCCTTTTGTTTTTAGATGGGATAATTTATAAAAATACTAGATTCCGCCCAGCGGTTTCACCCGCGTTCCCCAGGGATCTTATGTTTTCCCGGGACAAAAAGTAGCCTATGTTCTTCTCCGTACTATAGGCTATCTGCATACCAAATTTCATCGTGATCGGTTCAGCGTGAAAAGGTAACAGACAAATAAACAAACTCACTTTCGCCTTTATAATATTAGTTAGGATAGTTAAGATTATTTTGGTGTAAATGGAGTTGGAAATTGAGAAAGACTAAGTAAACTTAGAGTAAATAAAATAGAAAGACAATTATGTATGTGATAACACTAAGACCTCAAACTTTTTGTTCGCTTTACTTTCCTACTATTATTTTTATATTCTGAATTTACCATAATCTCACCACAGCACAGTAAATAGTCATGTGGTGGAAGATACTAAGCATAGAAAACCTAGACGAACTGGCTCTCAAGTACAGCTACTTGAAAATTGGTGTTTGAAAAGTGATTGGCGTAGGTCAGGCTCAAACTTATTGTAGAATTAGAACTCACGATCTTCACTACGGCATGCAATGACACTACCACTGAGCTATTATCCTTATATTTTACTTTACTAACAATACCTAGTCACCGATTTTACATAATAATGTACTAATATATTACTAAACTCTATCTCTACCAATATACAATTATAATAATTCATTGATGCCATTTACCTATTGTCTAATTGAGAAATGCATACAGACAGACATACAAGAACAATTCTACACCATCCATTTCGCTTCAAGGCAATCCAATCCATTTGCAAATAGAAGTAGGATCCGTTGGGTTAATTGTGAAAACACAAACTTAAACTTCCACCCTTCCACCACTGTATTATTCGAATTTAAGCCTTATTATACTTATAATAAGGTGTTAGTGTTTGTTGAGTGACGGTAATAATATTCATATTGGTGTTGGGTCTGTAATGTTGGCCAAAATACGAGTATTGTACATTTCAATGCCGTGAGTGAATTGGTTTTGAAATGTGAAGGGTTTTAGATGTTATTGCTGTTACAACTCCTATCTGAGTTCAAAACGGAAAGCAGAGTTTGTTTATTGGAATCTGTTGACAATAAGTTGTAAGAGTTGAGTTTCTTGTTCATTCATAACATACAAAAGGTTTAAAGAAATTGAATTCGAATCAATTAGTTTTTGTTTTTAATTCCAAATATTTAAAAAAGTTATTTTATGCGTGGTCGAATATAGAAATTGGCATCTTGTTTTATTTTTAATCAATTACCGGTTTGAATGAAAATTACTTTGCATTTGTTAGAGGCATATAAATTCTAATGCGATTACAATATACATACATATAGGTACGTATATTAAATAATGGATGTAAGTACTAGTTAACTATGTTATATAAGTTACTAGCTATATGTTAGTTTACGATTCCCATCAATTCTTAATAAAAAGATATTTGAAGTATATAATCGCATGATACTGAGTTATATAATTTCTATTATATGGTATACATAAACGTGTGTATCTACGTCAAATACCCATTCAAAATGAAACCGATCCCAATTTTAGTTGTTTACTTTCATCTAACAAAAACATACTTAAAATCCCTTACAAGTTTAAGGTTTCACTTATTACTCGCGCACGGTCGAAATAAAATATAATAAGAAAAAAATAAGCCCCGATCCACACGAAACGTGATATTTTAAAAGAAAAAAAACACACGGACATGTGAAGACCTTTAAAACGGTCTCCCTGGGGGAAGCAATTTAATTTTCGTAGGACAGTATTGAGTGAAATCCTAAACATATTGGACGGTGATACAGGAATAAAAATGCTTTGAAGTTATATTATTCTTTTATTTGAACAAATATTGACTTCATTTTTTTTTTCTCTTATGCAAGCTTGTTACCTTTACTGGGTTATAGTTTTGTTACTGTTTTCATTATTTTATGGCATTGGTATATATTGATTTGTATGTAAGTTAAATTTGGACAAATACACCACAAATAAAAAACATAACCCTGTATGACACATACTTGCTTTATTCCTAAAAATCTTCGAGTATATTTTTTACCTAACGTAGATTGGTTAGTTGTATAAATTAATTATATGCCGAAATTATTGTTTTTTTTTAATATCTTTGTACTTTAATAAATAAAGGAGCTACAATATCTTTAATAACAACTGATACTATAAAGAAATAAGACATTTATTTAACTTTAGCTTTACCAATGATTAACTAATTTAAAATCTGAAAAAAAACCAATTTAATTTTAGCAATTAAAAATATTCTAAAAGCCTATTGTACAGTCATTGGAATGAAAAAAAAAATGACGCTGCCTATGGGGAGGTCAAAGAGATTTTCCCTTTGTGCCGGTCACGCATCGACGCCTATTCTCTGATATGCCTATTAAAATTTAATAATTCTGATTCTCTACATCAAAATGAGTGTAATTTATAATAGCTGCGTTACTTTTAACGTTCTCTTTTGATGAGAAATTAGACATTATACTTTGATGCGATAGAAATGATTTAATAATTGTAATGTTTTGGAGTTTTTTTTTCTTTTGAAGTAAACTGCTGAACCAAGTTTTTGTGATTTATTAAAATTTTCTACATATTCATGAAAATAGTAACTTTTTATTCGTGGTTAATACTTAAAGTAAAGTTTTAATTAGTACAAAATATGTTTTTTTTGTTCTCGTTATAAACCTAATAATTCAAAAGGCTTATGAACATTTAAATCTTATATTATTATTTTTTTCAGCAGCTACATATATACACACTAAAATATAAAAAAGTACTCAATGTAGTATATTATTTATCTGCTTAGTTTGCATTTGGGATCGGTCCTAATCATATAATCCTCACGGAATATTCTAGTATATTAAATAATATGAAACTTTTCAAAGAAACCCTTACTATTTTAAATGCGAAAGTGTATTTGTTTGTTTATCCTAATTTGTTATTAGCGATAGTTCATAGAACGGAGAGTGATATACGCTACTTTTGATCCCACGATGAAACCACGGTAAAAGCTAGTACGAAAATACTTTTTTATTCCATGCTACGCACTTCACGCAAGTTTAACTTAAACACTTTATAGTCAATATCAAGTCGACATTAAACAACAAACTCATTAGCACTAACATGACGAGTACCATAATACGCGTCGCTTTACGCGCGCGTAAATGTTACGCGCTAATCCGCGGCGCGCGTAAAATACACACGTAAACGTTATGTGACATTACGCGGCAGTTAACGTTCGGAATAAATGTGTGATGTGCTAGATTTGTTATGTCTCATATCCTATAAGATAAGAATTGGCTTATATGAATGCTGAGATGTTTTTATAGAGGCTGTTATTATTATCTTTGGGAATAGAATATGAGAATGGGAATAATATCGTATTTATGCTTGAAGTAATTCAATAAGTTATGTAAAATTAAATATAATTAATTACCAAAAGTCCAGTTTAATAGAAAGTCTATATTGCCAATGAAATAAAACTTCTCATTGAATTTATACACATTTAATGTAGAACGTTATTTCATAGCACAGCTACATCGTAGCATACGACTTTGTAAACCGTAGCACCGACGTAGCGTCAATGAATTTTTCCAAGTAGTGTGGTGTTGGTTTGTCCGTATTTCACGCAGTAACAGAGCAACAGATCAACGTGAATGTTTGCATAGAGATAGTTTATAGATCGGAAAATGACATAGTACTTTTTACCCCAGGAACGCAAGCGAAACTGTGTATATTTATAAATTAGCTACTTGACACTAATCTTAATAAATTTTTTTAATATCCTTAACAATTTACACCATCACGTTTGCAACACTTAATCCCACCTAATTACTCGTGAAGTCTCAGATGTAATTTTAATCACCCTCCCTCTGTTTCCTCATTAAGAAAGCAAGATTTAAACAGTCATCGCGTCTTGATGAGTTGTAAACTGTTAATGTAAGACAGACGAGTCGTGCGTTTTATCTTGTTGTCAAAACTGGCAAGTTTTAATGTTTATAGAGTGCAATTCGCGGAGTAATCGCTTGGAGTGGCAGTCGTGTGGAAATGAAAGTTTATATTGCGTCTGTTTATTATATTTTGCTGTTTTGGAAGTTAAAGGAAATTATTCTATAGATGATTAAAGCTTTAGGTTTGAAGTTATAAGTTTTTAACTACGGATCCTGCCAATATTATAAAATAGTTCTCGCGCGGTTTCACCCGCGTTCTCGAGATTGAATATAGCCCATGTTACTAAGAGAGAACGTAGCATTCTAATGGTGAATTTTTGAAAGTCCAATAGTTTTCGAGTTTATTCATTACAAACATACAAAAATACATATCTTCCCACTTTATAATATTAATATAGATGTATAGATAACAAAGAATGTGTGTGTGTTTATTTTTGTTGCTCAATTACGCTGTATTGCATGAACGGATTGATTCAAAACTTGGCATATATATTTAAATCATATTCTGGAATAAAATGAAAATTATTTCTTATTTTGGAAAAACATAAAATACTTTTGGAACGTGAAAAAGTCTTTGGGGTATAAAAATTGTAATACATTTTTCAAAACTATGTAAACATAAAATTATTTTCTTAACCAGTTGTTCAAATTATTTTTTTAGTTTCGCAAATGCTAAGTAGGTTATTGTCCAGTAAGCTCTGTAACCTCAATAAGAGAATCAGTATTTTTTAATACATATAGCATTTTTTTCCTTTAACCTATAACTTGTACTGGAGGAACGCTGGTCCCTAAGATACAGGTCTTTGTACTTAGTTTAGGGATCAGAAGTCAGACATAACACAATGACATCGATGTACAACCCTTGTGAATTTGATTTGTGAAACTATTCTGTGTAATTGTACAAATAAACATTATAACAAAAATTAAGTATAAGTATTTTTTATTTAAGTTTTTCGTACATAAATAAGTACTTATTTTTTTGTATATTCATATTTATTTACAAAAAACAGATTAGACAAGTATTAAGATATTAAAGTATAAGTATCCTATATTTTTCCCAACCCATGATTCATGCACTACATGTAATCATACCGCAACACGTGCTGAGCTCAGTTCCTCACGTCACTTATGACGAATAGTGTTCCTGCAGACTGCCGAGTCTACTCCTGCTCACACGCTGCCAGAATATACTGTGATTTATCTTAAACTCTTTTGATGATATTTTTTTTTCAATTTTATAGTAAACATAATTGAAATATAAAAACAAAAATTATATATAATACATATCCATTAATATTTTTGTGGTTGGGGAAATAATAGATTAGTTGGATATAAAGATGTCTTGTTTGACTTCGGAACCCCTTTTTACATAATTTTCGTAATTCTCATCACTCTCAACTCCCTCATGTACCTAATACCCAATAGTAGAATAAATACCATCTCATATAACAAAGCCACAGTAAACTTCACTTCAGCACTCCAAACGAGCATCTCAAGCCAAAGCCGAAGCAATAAACTGTCCGATTCACTATTTAAACGCAGTTTAATGTCCGGGTCGTTAACTCCGTTCAATCTGCTTAATTGGGAATGGTCTCACCCGCCTTTAATGGGCAATATGTTACGTTATGTTTTAGGTACCAATGTGGAGATTTATTAGTGTTACGGTTATGTTTGTATACGGTTTGTAATTACCAGCTTTCGCCCCGCGGTTTTACCCGTGTTCTTGGTATAAAAAGTAGCGTATAACACTCTCCGACTCACAAGCTATCTCTATGCAAAAAATCACGTCCATATGTTGCTCCAATGCTGCATGAAAGAAGAACAAACCAACAAACATACTTTGGCATTTATAATAGTAGAGAATATTTATAAGAATTGGTCAGGTTTGTCTTGACTCTGTGTGTAATTATCTATATCCCCTATTTCACCCAAAATTCAACCCAATTTTGCGTAGGTTTTGATCACGGCTTGGGCTGTACGTTAATATGTCAGTCAGTCAGTCATTTTCTCCTTTAAATCATACAGACAGATTGTAGAAAGAACTTTACATCAGTAATTTAATACACTTGCGTGCCAGTGTGTTCCGGCGCTGGCATACTTAAAATGTTGTTTAGTTTATTTTAACTAATATTCGAGTTACAAAATCTTTTGAAAACAAACCATTGACAATCATTTTTATATCTAAAAAATCATACATGTTCGCGTGTCCGGCAGCCATACAGAGTGGAAAAAATCTATTTTTTTTTATTATTCGTGCGGTGGTCCGATGCAATTTACTACCTACCCTCGGTTTATGCTTTGATGCGTCTTATGTTGTGGTAGTTATTATGAACCCTTGTGGACTGTTTACATTGCGAGACCGGGAATTTTACTTTTGTTTATTATAATTTTATATGTAGGTATGTATGTTTGGATGTTTGTAACTCAATTACGCATAAACGGTTTGATTTGGATGAATCTTGGTACATTATTTATTTTCCTTGTTGTTGTTTTTTTTGTGTTTACGCAAAAATTTTAAGATATAAAGCCATCATAGTCAGATAGTCCAATAAAAAGGATTAAAGTATGTATAAAAAAAAAAATTGCTGAGTTTCTTACCGGTTCTTCTCAATTAAAGGCTGACTTTCCAACCGGTGGTAACTTCAGTAGCTTTGACGTTTATAAAATAAAATAAATGGAGGGCACTTATAAGCGTTGAAGCTTAGGGCCAAAACTGAATAATGGTTTTGACTTTGACACATAGATAGATCATACTGTGGAATAAAATTTAGGGTACATTTATCCCGGGAAAACTTAAGATCCACAGGAACGCAAGTGAAACCACGGAGTAGACTTAATGATAATATTAAAAATATATAATGAGACGCTATCAAACAGCTGCTTTATACAGATTTTTCAACTCTCATCACAATTGTATTGTTATCATATTATAAACGAGTTTTTGAGGCATAAAAATTAGTATAATACTTTATTTGAGTACTTTTTTCGGTCATAAATTATTAGTAAGTATGAATACCAATTAGTTATAATTTTTAAAATGTTTTTTGTTATTAATGTAGGTATTTGAAGTAAATCAAAAAATTACTGACAAAAACTATGACAGATAAATAGCAACGACAGTGCTACGAAAATCGTAGCTCGTAATACTGTAGCACGTAGTTATAAAAGATTTGTACTACGGTTTTTGTAGCATTGTCGTAGCACTGTTTCATAATAGGGTATTACACCCATTTTGGAAAAATGTCTCAATTCGTTCCTAAGGAGCTAATAAGCCACCAAAAAAAAACACAAAAATTTTATTCAATCGATAAGTGCCATAAAAATGCATTTAAATTTCACATTTTCAAATGTCGAGAGTAGTTTGATGAAAACGCTGGACGTCTTGTAACTCTACCTACGGTCATGACGTTATTTGGTCTCTTGTAAGTAAATAAATGCGCTGATATTGGTCTCGATTGGACTTATAAAATTTTATAAATTAAAAATGAGCTATTATCCTTTTTATTAGTGTACTGTTCCTGAATGCATGAATACTAGTGTAAAAATAATAATAATAATACTACAGTTGACACTTTTTAGTATACATACAGCACCGTATGACGTCATTATAATGGCGACTATTTTTTAGAAACAGATAAAAAAATCTGAAAACATTGAAATGAATTTTAAAATTAATTAAGTTATTTTATGAACTAAAACTAACATTATCCGACTGCTTATTGCCTAATCTATCTAAATTGTACATATTTAGATTTTTTCTCTTATGGAGTAAAATACTCTATTGTAAACTAAGTAAAATAGTACATAGATATACCTATTCTGAACATACATTTCCCTAAAGCAGGTTGCCGCGCGACCATTGGATTTCTTTGTCCATTATTGTGTAAGCCGATATTACTGGGGCACAAATTGAATTGTCATACATTCCTCCCTTTATCGCATTTTAATGGCACCGCGCACGAGCTCCTTCGGTAACTATCTCGTGTTTTGGTTACAGAATAGTGATGCTTCCCTTAAATTTAGATTTTCAAGTAGGTATAGGTATGGAATATTTTTGTCCAAATTTATAGAGATTTATCGTTTTTATTGTATCATTAAATTCAGTTAGTTTTATCAGTTTCTTAATAGCTCTTTTGGTTTAAATAACCAGACGTTAACTCTTATATGAATTAGTTACAATAAAACTAAATTAATTTGAAACTTTAAATGGATGTCAAAAAGCTAATAATATTTTACTATCATCAGTTTTACTAAATTATGGAACTTTTGGATATCCGAATACCTTTACTTCTTGCTTTAGTATTTTACCAACAAAACGTTGTTTTTCTTTTCAAACAACACTTTGAATTATTCTAAAACACAAACATAAATTCCAAAACAAAATACAACTTTGTAAGTAGATAAATATAAATATTGAGAATCAGTGTCGTTGCGTTGTCCGTACCATAAAAGGCATACTCAGTGTATATTTACATTTTACTCATTGAATGCTAAATACATAAGAATGCTTTCAAAAATATTGCTTTGTTCTTGAAGATTTGCTCTCAAGAGAAGTCAAGTCCAAACATGTTACCTTATTGTGATTTTATTGAAGAAATTTTATATTACGAGCCCCTACCATTGTTAAATCACGTTTTGATTAGTGTAAACCGTATCAAAATCCGTTGCGTGGCTTAGAAGATATTATAAGAAACAGATTGAGACAGATGTTGACTTTGTTTTATACTATTTAGATTTTTTTTGAAAAAGTGAGAACATGTTCCAGATATAATATTAATAAAAATAATAACAATAAAACATACCCTCATTTTGAAAATTTGTCACAAAGAACCTACAAGTGTGCTACGTCTGCTACTTGAGAGTCTATTCTCTACTAGACTTTGTGTAATACAAGAAGGTAAGATTGAGGTCCAACGCAAGGTAAGGTACCAAGTAAAATAAACGGTTTAAAGCGAAAATGGGAATGTCTTCTATCTGAAATTGTGAATCAATTGTTTATGACGAAAATCAAGTGTAAACACATTTATGTACATTTTTACGTGACTTTCTGAAGTGAATCGACTTCTATAACCCTTAGTTACACCGTTTCAATATGCAACCTCTTTCGCAAACTTCTCAATATTTCACAGTCGAATGAGAAACTTCGTAGCGATGGATTTACCTGCATTAAGTGATTAGTCCCATTTGCGAATAGCACAGCCTGAGTGAATTGTTCGTTCCCAAGTTTCGGTAGTGCATTTCGATTAATATTCAAATAATTTATGTCAATTTGTAAGTAATGAAGGCTCTATTTTGCCAAATTGAATCGAAAGGTTTATTTGTGGAATATATTGGCGGGAATTTATAATGGACTCGGAAAGTTTACATGGAAATTATCGGCTAGACGAATAATGGTTACTTGTTATACCTCATTAGATTTGTTATTAATGATAGGTTATTGAGAATTAAACAATGTTTCAAATACCTAACGTGTTGCATCAATTGTAAGTGAGTGCCAGACTTTCTAGGCTTTGGGAAATACTAGTAATATTGCCAATTTCGCATTTAATAATTCTATTGTCTATAAACGACGATGGTCATTTACTATCAGGTTTCATCTAACGGCTTGTAAATCTTAAATATTTATCACAAGTACTTAACTATATTGTTTTACATCACTGATTATTGCCTACAAATTGCACACACTATTCACCGAAGATGACTGATGATTTACATGAGATAATATTAATTACAATAGTTTTTGTAACATTGTATTGACTTGCATTTCTCAATATCTCTGTGTTAATGTGACCGAGGAGGTGATGAAAATCCTAGACGAGAAATTGACTCTTACAAAAATACCATAGTAAGTCTATCGCCGTATTCAGGTTCACATTCATGAAATAAACCTTTACATACCATTTAGGCCAGATAAACTTAAGGTATCTGGCTGTTCATTTAAAATTAGATCAGTTTTGTATGGATTTATCAGATGAATAGCTTATTTAGCGATTGAAAAATCGGCCCATACACAAATAAATTTCTAAACACTAACGTTTGTAAAGTACTAATAGCTATACATACAAAATAATCACACCCCATCAACATACGCATTAAATGAGACGGTTTCTTAAACAGTCATTATTTAGCCGATCTTTTGTGTGTCTGTGCGTCACATCTCGGAAACGGGGCGCGGTAGAGCGCGAAGTGTTAATGTTTACTCTTACATGGCTAATGATTTTGTGATGGTATCGCATTTCCTTTGTTTGGAAAGGCAATTTTGAAAACTCGAAATTATTCTGATATTTGAATTTCGGTAAATAGTCTAATTAACTATATTTATTTGTAAGGGTTTCTTATTAACAATCCATAAATTGACTAGCTGGGCTAGCTGTTTTACAATCCGATATGACGCTTATCTGGTAGATATTTTTACAGGCCGTCTCATTCTGTTCATTTCGAAAGAAACAAAATACATTATCAGATACCTGTCAGATAAGTTATCCTAAAGTTATCAGTAACTTGTGAAACTGGCCTTCTTGTTGTTTTATAAGTTATAATTTTTTTATTAATTGTGGGGGTAGTATTATGAGGTATTATCTTATGGATATTGGCTTGTCTAAAATTCTGTGAAAAAAAATAGCACCTTTCTCACTGTATTCCCCACGTTCCCGAGGATCTTATTTTTCTGTGATAAACAGTTAAATTATAAGTTTTAACACCGGGTATTTTGTGGCCAAAATTCATTCAAATCCGTCCACAATACGTCTTGTAATTATATTACAGTAATTATACAAAATTACCAATTTACAATTTATGTAGGATTTCAAAACTTAAAGATAGTGTTTTTTTAAAAACTTTTTATTAATTTTTATTATAACTTTACGATTAAAAAAAATGTATTAATACGAACTTTACGAATAAAAAAAATCAAATAACTATAAAGAACAAAGGAGTAACACGAGCCATAAAAACAATTTAAAGTGCAATGAAGTGAATGAATCTCAAATCCTGGAGGTAAAGTTTTAAGTCGTTAAGTCGATGTTCATCCAATCCATCACATTTTTACTTCAAAGGTTGTCAGATGACTTAAAAGAAGTTTGTAATAAAAGAAACATTTTAATACCCATAGAGTTTATTTATATTTCCTTTATTTTTTTTATACTAAGAAGTTCTAAAAAATATAGTAATTTCTGTCATCGACATAAAACATTTTGTGAGTATTTTTCTACGTTGCTAATATATTTGATATTGTAATAAAAATATAAGATTATAATAAATAAGAAATAGTGTAAATATATTTTATAACTCCCTCACAAGTCAGAACAAACATCTTATGTACGTATATATTTATTAAGATACATATTTAAATTGAATATTCATTCTGAAGACATTAAAAAACTCTTTTTAGGTCTATCGCAGTCGGGTTAAAAGTCAAAACTTTTATTTTTGAACGTCCAATAGATCGTTTGTTTCTTGTGGACCGAATCGAAAAGTCAATGGAAACAACAAAATTTTAGGTTTTTGAACATTGAGGACCGGAAAGACTAAAGTCTCAGTTAAAGATGTATTTTACCCATTGGAAGTAAAATAAATCTTAAAAATGAATACAAGCACTTACCAACCAACACTTATCTATTAGTTTAACTATATTTTGTAGGTTAAAATCTATATTTAACGCACTAATTACGGTAGAAAGACCCTATTATTCGAAGGAGTTAATCTATACAATGAACTACCCGACGCTATTAAAGAATGCGACAACATGAATAAATTGGAACATGTACGAACATTATAACTATGACTTCTAACACTCTGGAGGAAATTGTATTGTATTATTATACTTATTACTTTGTATCTCATTATAAGCGAACTATATGTAATATATTCTTATGAGAAATAAATTTCTTTAAGCTGATTTATAGAAAAACATTTACCTTCGGCACCCAAGAACTAACTATGGTAAGAGAAATTTAATATTTGAAGGCGCACAATTGTATAATAAACTCCCAAGAGATATAAAAGAATCGAAATCTATATATAGTTTCAAAAAAACATTAAAACATCACATATTTCAAAATTGCAACTTAATTGATAAAACCTGAACTAGGCCACTTCTAGTAGTGCGTAAGTTGTATGCAACAATATCCGTGTTGTTTTGTATCGATAGATGTCGGCGCGTAGCTGGTGTGACTAATAATTTTATAAACTACCTTACATTGTAACACTATTGATTTATTTACTAATGATTTTGTACGCTCATCAAATTGATAATCATTACTTAAATAGATGTGTAATATCTCACGTAAGTGAATTGTTGTAATTCTTGTGGGAAATAAATATATTCTTAAACCTGAAATAAAATAAAATAAATTACCCATACAAATGAGTAAAATTAACAACAACAATAACATAAGTAATGCTTAAGTTGACGAGCTCCAAGGGGACGACAATGTTGACAGGTATGATCCTCCAAATCCTATATTTGAAGTTCCTTAACTCTGTATAGCGTAGGAATAGAATGATGTCTTCTTTCGTTCTTGGATCTAGAAAAAAAAAGAAAGTTAACTTTTCATCACAAATTATTATTTAGACGTGGGTATGTTTTATTTTTCGAAAACGTTAATTTATTTTCAAAAATTCAATTGATATAAACATGAACGTAGGTAAATTTACCTATATGAATGAATGGAATATGCGATTCACCATTCCTAGTTGCAACATTTGCTGACATACTTAGTACCATTTTAGCCTCACACAGTTGTACTTGTTATGTTTAATATATAGGTATACATGTACTATTTTATTGGTGTAAATACGAAATAAAGGTTTTCTTTGTCTTAATTAAAAATAATTCTATAAGTCAAGGTTTATATTATTAGTATAATGCAATCAATGTCCCGATTTTGGGGTATAAATCAAGAAGATTTTCATAAGATCAAAACTTTTAAAGTCGCCCGTTTTAACATGAGGTTATCTCTTTTAGACTCTCTAAATTTGTCTCTTTTTACAATAATACAGGGATGTATTATGGGTTGTCAAAATGGGCCTACTAGATTATGACGACTTTAGTAATAACATAATTTAGGTCAATGATTAATGCATTTAAAATTGAAAAATTCAGTAAGTTATAAGTATATTTTTTTATTTCTTACCATTTTCATCAATTAGTCTATGCATCAGAAATAACCTTATCCTATCAACTTCGATAGAATAAAACTCAATCACGAGGAAAGGAGTAAATAGTAATAGGCATGTTTGAACTACATACATCACAACAAAACCTAGGGATTCAAATGGAACCTGTAAGTAAAAAAATGTGCATTAAGTTTATAAAAAAAAAAACAGAATATTTATGGAAAGAGAAGAAGAATAAGTAAGCCTGGCCACGCTTTGCTGTGCATCGCTTTGCAAAGTTCAAGTTGCTATACAAACAAACAAAAAACGATTCACAAACGGCAGAGAAAATGTTACCCAATCATTTTATCCTTGCCTATACATGTAATGCGAAAAACTGCCTGTATATGTATATTTGTTACTATTCAGCTCCGTAAACGTTGAACAGATTTTAATGAACATACATATTTTTTATCCCAGAAATGCGGGTGAAACCGCGGAGCTATTAATACTAATAATTTATAATATACAAGTACTTACATGATTCTTGATCACTAATAGAAAATTGTAAACATTTATGATTAATTTTGGTAGATTACACGCTATACTTATGAAAAGCTGAAATAAAAGTGATTATAGAGTCAGCAAAAGATGTAAAAAATATAAATCAGCTCCTATTTCTGAAACTAATATTTATTATTATATTATCAGTATTTAAAAAAAAAACTTATTACTGTATAAATAGACCATGGTATGTGACAATATGACCGATGGTGATTTTTTTTTACATGATATATTGCTTGTGATACACCACAATCTCACTATGGTATGTGATGTTGTGGCCGAAGGTTTACCACCTTTGCACACAAAGCCTAGAAGGCATTGGCTCTCAAGTGCAGCTGCCGGAACACACCAATAAATGTTTGGCGATAGACTTTCAACTTGAGAGTGGTAGCCAGCCAGGCGGGTACTACAAAGTAGCCTACTACCGTGCTATGGTTTCCTCACGATGTTTTCCTTCACCGAAAGCTCAAGCTCATTGTAAGATTCGAACCCATGAACTTCGCAAATTGACATGAATACTTACCGATGCATGAACTTCAGGCGACACAAGATCTATCAAATTTGCTATACTTCTGTATATGTGTAGACAAAACCTTATTTTGTTTTCTTTAATAGACTTTTTATTATACACGTATAAGAAAAAATTACATTCGGGTGATTCTTCAAGTCTTATACGAAGCATTTTAATTCGATATCTCAACAAGTCGTAGAGAATGAACCTCCAAACTCGATTTAAATCCAAAGCCATTAAAGAGAATTGTCCAATTATATACAAACCAAAATCATTATAACATTTATACGATATACAGTAGATATACGTATACAATATTCGAATAAACCAAATTAAAATTGTAGAAAAATATATTTTATATTTTTCATACGAATAGTTTTTCTGATTAATTCTCAAATAGGCATCGAGTTTTATTAATTTGTGAAAATACGCAATGATTTGACTATTGAAACATAGTATTGCAATTACTGACATCGCATACTCTGTCATTGACCAAATACGAGCGATTTCTTGGAGTTCACAACACAATAAAGTGGCGTATACGACGACAGTGACAAGAATCACGCAGTAAATTTTAATAGCAACTCTAAATATAGAATTGTATTTGCAAAAATCATAATTGTAGCCACATATAAGTAAAAGAATTAGCAATAACCTATACGGTTGTTGTATTATTTTTTTAACATTATGAATTTTCATTTTAAGTGGTAATAAATTTTTGGTGTTGATTTAATGAGTTATTTACAATGTCACGTCACACAACACGGTTGGTTAAATTGTGGTCAGTCCGTAAATAACATGTTTGGTTCATACGGTCAAAGCGCACCAGATTTGTTATAACGTTATTGATGGTGTATTCAATACTCATTTAAAATTCAATAAAGTACCTAATACTTTTTATATTTTAACACACCAAATTTAATGTAAATACTAAGAATTAATTATAGGTACAAATAAATACACTCGATAATATTCCATGAATTAGATTGGGTGCACGGCTAAGTAATTATATTACGAGACATGCATACAATCCATAAGTTAGTCCAATAGGTTTAAAAATAATATGAATAATATTAAATAATAATAATAAGAGCCCCGCTGCCTCAAAGGCCAAATTCAGAAGGCAGTGTTCCTGGAGACGGCACGCATAGTGAGGAAGTTTTTAACTCTGGAGCCTTAAAGACTGGTATCTAAATTAAAGCAGCGCCTATTTTAACTTAAATAAATAATGTCTAATGCAATGTCTATAATATAAATTCCACAGTACAGTCAAAAGCTTATCGAATTTCCCGGTAAAATGACGTGAAACGTTGAATTCACAAAGCTTTCCTTTATTTATTATTACTGCGAGTAACAAGGCTACAAAGGCTTTTAGGCTCCAGCGGTGACAGAATATTTAATAAGGTTTTTGACGACAGACTGATAAAGTTTCAGTTCATTTTTATAATTTTTATATTGTGTGATGAAGGAGTTTATGTACAAAATCTGTATATATAAAAGGACTCATTGATCTATCAACGCACAGCTCAATCCACTGGACGGATCCGGCTAAAATTTGGCATACAGATAGCTATTATGATGTAGGCATCCGCTAAGGCGTTCGCGGGTGAAACCGCGGGGCGGAAAGCTAGTGTACAGTATTAAAACATTAATTTAAAAACGACTATAACAAGCCAACAATTAAGTGATTCCAATGCGCTTTTGTCATGTATGAATTGTGATGATTAAAATCAAACTTAAAAAGGTTAGGTGTTTTTTTTTAAATATTTGAATTTAAAAAAAAACCTGCTTTGACGTGTGGCAATGACGTGAGACTAACGTAAATTTATAAAATACTAACTTTTCCGCGTGGTTTCACCCACGTTCCCGAGGGATCTTGCGTTTTCCCGGGATAAACAGTAGCCTATTAGCCATTCTCGATA
Organism: Tetheella fluctuosa; assembly: GCA_951216915.1. Lineage (NCBI taxonomy): Eukaryota > Metazoa > Arthropoda > Insecta > Lepidoptera > Drepanidae > Tetheella > Tetheella fluctuosa. The sequence continues at coordinate 2,267,436 of OX578234.1, read as the reverse complement.
AATAGGCTATCCAACACTGAAATAATTTTTCAAATCGAACCAGTAGTGAGATTAGCGCGTACAAACAAACAAACAAACTATTCAGCTTTATAATATTAATGTAGATGGATCAAAGTACAATCGACACAGTGTTTATTTTTGGCAAAGGTTATTTTTGTAAGTCTGATTATAAAATTGAGAATGCAAGAAAACTATAATTATTATGAATTTAAATTAAATACAAAATGTGAAAAAAATATTGTAAGGAAGATTTATTATTATGGATGGCAATACCACAATATTTTAACACTCTCTAGTGAAAACGTGCCTGCTACGGAAACCGCGGGGCAAAAGCTAGTATATAATAAAATCATTTCCCTTTTGTATTTTACAAGCTAAATAAAACATTGACGATTGAGGAAAATCCTGACAACAATAAAAATAGAGCTAAATTGTTTAAGACTAGCCATTAGTCGGCCGAGTCGAGTCGAGTCGACAATCAACATGCTTTTACACTATTATGTTGTTATTGCTTTGTCAATGGTCGGACTTAGAAGTTGGATCAGTGCGAAATGGACGCGGCAGTTCAAATCTTGTTTTTTCTACGTAAACCACGCAAAATACGTAAATCAAACAGAAAAAAAAATCTGAGGGAATTATTTTAAGAATTAACTCAGACAGCATTCGAGTATTGAAGTACTGTCCGGCTTGCTCAGTTGGTAGAGCATATGACTATTAATCTTAGCCAATATAATCGATGTTAATCAGCTCGCTTTTAACTGCTACCTAACTTAATTTAATCATCGGTCAGGAGATAATACCACTCGTTGCTCTTTAATACATTGTGGCAAACACTTTAGAGAGTGTTCATTCTCTATTGTCAATGCTCATCAAAGACAATCATCAAAAATATTTTTTTTCTATGTGTAGTAGTAAGCTTAATAATTTGCCATATCCAAACTAATTCAAGTATATTAAAGTGAAGCGATCCCCTCTTCGCGATTGTCGTTAACTTGAATGATTGAGAACTTACGCTTTCGACTTCATTGCTTTCAATTTGTCTGATGTATAGGGTGTTTTAACATTAAATTAGGAAAAAACATATAACAGAATTACTTTATAGTATTAGTTTTGATACTTTTATCTTAAAAGAAAATTAACATTAAATACATATATTTCTTTATAGTGCATGTTTCCTCCATTATTTCTACAAAATTTGGGAAGAATTAAAGTCGTACAAACCCAAACCTAGACATAAACCAAACATTAAAAAATGTATCAATTACTCAGTAACGCAATAATAAGCTTTAAATAATCAAATGATTGGAAGTTATAATTCCATAATTAATAATTTACAAAGAAATAATACAACAGCCTGTATGATAAAAAGGGTCGTATTTGCTCAATGAAGTGATCGTGGGGTTCTTATAAATAATAACGTGTATTTTGCCCCTTATTATATTATTTACAAGTTGCTCGTAACTACAGTTTTTTCAAGTAATTTGATTTGTTTATTTAAAGCAATGATGGCGATGATAGCTCAGTGGTAATGACGTAGAATGCTGTCACAAAGGTCGTGGGTTCAAATCCTAAAATGAGTTTGAGCTTTTATTGAAGGAATATATCGTGATAATCCCTAGCACAGCATACTTTGTAATACCCGCCTGGCTGGCTACCACCCTCAAAAGTCTGTCACCAAGCACCTAGCAGGTGTGTTCCGGCACCAGCACTTGAGAGCCTTCTATGCTTTGTGTGCTTACCACTTTTGACCACATCAACCATTCCATGTTACCATGTTACCATGATTACATTGTGGTCAAATTAATTCAGGTCTACACAAAGTAAATGTAAAAGTCCTTAATGTTTGAATAAAGACTTTTTACTTTGTATGTTGTTAGGTATACTACTAGTGGTGGGGTTGACTTGTTAAATTCAAGGTTTTTAAAATTTGGGTGCAGAGTAAAAGTTTAAAAATATTTGGTGATACTAATCTAATCTTAAGGACATATTCCAATTCAAAAGAATTACTAATGAGTAATTAAAAGGCAGGTTTTTTATATTTTTTATTTAATTAAATGCGGGTACTACAAAGTACCCTACCACCGTGCTATATTTTCCTCATGATGTTTTCCTTCACCGAAAACTGAAGCTTTGCGGCATCCGACGTCACCATCACTGAGCTCATGTCTCGCCTTAAATAAAACCTCATAATTTTCAATAATAAACTCAAACTAAGCTTACCTTCAAAAGGTATTATCGTCAAGAGCAGTGAGATTACAGCGTTCTTCTCGTTTTTTGTTTATAATTCAACGCTTTGTGGATAGCGGAAGTTTAAAGTCCTCTCTCAGTGCATTTTACTGTCAATGGCCGGCAAGGCTTCGTTGTGCTACCAGAGTATCATGAATTTATATGGATATGCTAATATTAATTTGGGCGAATTTTATGGATATTCTTGATTTCCTCATTCGTAAGATTTAGATTTTAGATTTAAAATTAGGCTATATTATAGAACGATAAATAAAACTTAAATCAAGTTTCAAGAATAAATAAAGTCAATCGAAAATCTATATTATGTCAGGTTCTAAATTCCAATGTTTTTATCTCTATTCAAAACTTCTGGATTTACGGGATAAACATACGGGATTATACGGGATAATAATCTCTTATTGGCTATGGATTATTTAGCCATCTCTATGTAGCTATTGGATGTCTTATGAAAAAAATAATGTTGATCCAGAAATTTTAAATTTCGAGAATATATTTCTTAAGTACCTAAGGTAGGGTTTTTAAAAATTCTACCCCTAGGGGGTAGCATATGAGATCGCGGGTGAAATCGCTGGGTAATTTAGTAGTAATTTATGAAAAAAATAAGCCATATCCATAATATTGTATATCATTTCACAATGCCAATGTAATCCGGCACTTCTTTCTGAAGTGGGAAATTGTTCAGACCAACTTTCTTTGTTCGCTGACCACTCAGGGAATTTTTTACTAGTAAATTCACTGAATAGTGGAGCTCTCTTACAAAGGTAACTGCGAGTGTAATTTTGTACTCAAAAGAGTTAACAGATACAGATAATAAAATATCCACAGTTAAGTAACCTTTTTTTTAATTTCGGTCGGTTTGTGAATAGTTAATGTTGAAAAATATTCGTATAAATCTATTAGTATAAGTTGGAAGAAGACATTGACTCCTAAAATGACACTAGCTTGGGGATCAACAGGTTTCATATGATAAACAATATTTATTATTATTCTTATTCTCATGCTGTTCACAAATTAGTCTAAATAATTCCTTAAAGAGTTACATTGTTTAAACTGTAGAAAAAGTGCAACTAACGACTATCGTATATAAGGTATGTTCTAAATTAATAAATAACATAGTAGATAAGACTTAGTAAGAGAATAATAAGAAAATACATATTTCATAAATAAATAAAAATATATATGCATACGTAAGCATCTAAATAACATCTGAGGCTCAATATTTAAAAAAAAAATGTACAGAACCATGTTACCAATTTCAGCTCATATTATTTCCAAAACTAATATCGGTCTCCAATTACAAATATCCCAATTATTTTTACCTCCCGTTACTACGGCCGGTCAATTAGGAGTGGAAGGACGGACAAAAGACGGATGTCCATATAATGATTGCTATTATCCTCCTGGCCACTTGTAATGGCTATTATTCCGCTACATACCATTGTAGAGAAGAATCTGAATGGGGCTTCAGATAAGTATGTATTGTATTGTACGGCTGTTATGTCATGGATGTAGCGAGTAGAATATTGTTGTAATATTTGATTGAAAACAAGTTATTGACTAGTTGTCAATATCTATTTCAATATTTTCGAACCAATATACTAAAGGTAACCATGGGTCCGTGGGGGTTCGAGGCTCGCCGATTTGCTCGGATTTTATCATCCAAGCTCATCGAGGCTTCGGGAGACCGACGGGCTGGGAGCTTTTTCCGCCAACGCATAAGCTTGGCCATCAAAAAAGGGAACGCTGCCAGCCTGTTGGGAACCTTGCCTATCGACAGCAGCGAGGGCTTTGAGGATGTTTTCTATATATCATTGTATTTTATTTATTTATTTATTGCACAATGTAAATAATAATAGTTCGTACAGCTATACTTAACCTAACTTACCATTATCATTACAAGGACCCTGGTAGGGTATGGCAACAGGAACATACTTAAAATTAAAATATAACAACATAACATGTAATTAACATTTAGAGTGAGAACTGCGGTGATTGTATTCTATCATCTAAGAACTCTTTGATGCTATAATAACATTTTTCTACTAAAATTAACTTAAGTTTATTTTTAAAAATAGTATCACTGCTTACATCCCTTAAATAATCTGGCAATTTATTATATATTTGTATACATCGGTATTGGGGGCTGTATCTGAACACTTCTAATCTGGGGGCTGATATAGCCAATTTATTTTTACGCCGTTTATTTTTATCAAAACTAAATAATTGAATATTTTTCCTAACAAACATGGCTATTTCTAAAATGTAAATTGATGGTAAGGTAAGAATTCCACGTTTAATAAAATGAGGTTTACAACTGTCTCTGGCCCGTATGTTTACCAATATTTATGTTTTATACATATTAATATATATAAATCTCCTGTCACGATGTTTGTCCGCGATGGATTCCTAAACTACTTAACCGATTTTAAATTAAATTGGCACACCGTGAGCAGTCTGGTCCAACTTGAGAGATAGGATAAACGGCTGGACCGATTTGGATGAAGTTTTGTGTATGAGTTGGACAGGACAACGTCTGTCGGGACAGCTAGTTGATTGTAAATATTTGTTGTAAATAAACATAAATAATGTTAAATATTATGGTTTTATGCTATAGGTGTTATCTCAAAGTTACAATCATTATTTTATGATAATATAATCGCTTTTGAATTTTACTAAGTATATATTATAAATATATTTATGCTCATGACTGTACCATCAACACCACGATTTAAAAAGGGTGTCGACAAACATCCGACTAAGATGGATGCCACGACCGGAAACGGAAATGGTGCCGAATCGGTCGACGATCTACCCTTAACAGATTCATTTTTCACTTTGAATTCATGTGAGCTTGCCCTTAAGTGTTGGGGCTTATCACTAATGTTGTATTAAGTGATATCTGTGTTATACGTTGCCGATGACCGATGATAATTTAAGAATGCGTTGTTATTAACTTTCGTATCTAGTTAGTCTACTAGTTTATTATCTAATCTATCTATATAAATAAAAATCAATTGCCGAATGTATGTAAGCGCATCACTCAAAAACGGCTGCACTTATTTGGTTAATTCTTTGTTTTTTGTATTTGTAATTGTCAAGACATAGTTAATAAATATTTTGATAATATAATCTGTTCGTGAATAGACGCAATCAATATATAGTTATGTATAGTTATATATGCTGTGATGAATATCAAACACTGCTACGGCTGATCCTCTACATAACTCAAAGTATCAGGAGAGCAGAAATCGACAGAAGTAGCGACGAATACATAATATGTACGATATTTCTATCAATAAAGACTATTGTTCTCAGCTCTAAAATGATTTACCATTATAAGACTGTGATTAAACGTAAACATAAAAAGGTGGGAAGAGAAATTTTTAAAAATATGTAACGTAAAACTCGTAGTTTACGGGCCGGATAATGACATTGACTATTTATTATCCCAAGAACGCAGCTGAAACCGCGGGGCGATAGCTAGTCGTCTATAAATACTATCAACAAAATAGAGGCTAAAGAGAGAAAGAAAATATTTTTAACATTTTTAAAGATGGAATATGAAACAAAATACTCAAGTACATAAGTACAATACTCGAGTCTGTCACAATAAAGACCAGGGAGGAATGATGGTACCTCATCGAGACAGGGTTAATGATCCGCGAGGGTAAATGAGGCAGGAGCGGAACTGACCTGGCTCTCGTTTTGGCTCAAATTCAATAAACTCATCGCTGGGAGATGTATTTATTTTTCATTTTAAATTTTATTTAGGTACCTTTGTGACGAATATTTGCGAACGATCTTTGTCTTGTTTTGGTTCTTAAAAGAATTAAATATATTTGCAAGAGAGAAAATTATGAAAATAACATAATAATTCCGTGCTTCGGAAGGCACGTAAAGCCGTTGGTCCCGACTATCACTTAATTGTGATAGTCGTTAAGCTAGTTGGAGACCTCTTAGGTGGATTGACAACTCCAACAGTACGTTGATCACTAGCCTACCTCCACAAATCCGCAGTGAGCACGCGTGGTGGAGTATTTGCCCATTCCCCTTTCGCCATTATTCGTGACAGGAGGCCTGTGCTCAGCAGTGGGCAGATATACAAAAATCGTAAGAGTCTTTTCAAAAACGAAGAAGGTCCTAGGTCCCTTGCTGGCTAGGTACGGGCCTAATGTGGATTGACAGAAGTTTAAATTACGAGCAATAATTAAAAAAAATAACGTATAGGTATGTACTTACATAGATACGAAACAAAAAATAAGGGACACATACAACAGTAACTAAATTAATTAACGGTTAAAAGTCAGCAAAACACGAAAATTACAATATAACTGAACCCAGTCAAAGATTAATCAACCGAAACGATAAGAAGCAAGACATCTGCAATTAGCACCATCAGAGACATAGACAAATGCGTGTTTAGGGGATGCCTCGCAAAATAATTATACTTAAATCCGGCGGCTATAAATCAGAGCTACTTAGCACTCGATTAGCATTGAACAAGAGGGTGTAAATCATTGTCACGCCCGTCCCTCCCACTTGAGAGGAAACGTGTGATACTGCGATGATGTATTGTACTAGAAAAACAGTGGAATAATTATTTTATAAGTTATGAAAAGCTGTATGTCTGAGGAAGATTTTTGAAAGCATGTATTTATAGAAAAAAAAGTAACCTATTGATATTCCTTTCTATGGAGAGACACACCATATGCCATAGAGACCTCAGAGCTCTATGCCATAGGCTATTTGTGTACCAAATTTCATCGTTATCAGTTAAGCAATTTAGGCGTGAAATGGTAACAATCAGAGTTTTTTTTTAAATCACATTGTCGGCAAGCAAGCATTCGGCCCGCCTGATGGTAAGTGCCTACCGTAGCCTATGAACGCTTGCAACACCCGGGGTATTACTCGCGCGTTGCAGATCCTTCCCCCCTCCCCGATGAGCTCTGGCGACCTTGCTGACGCGCAAGAACACAACTATAAATTATTTTGGCTGCGGTATTCTGTAAGGTGGAGGTACTTCCCCAGTCGAGCTGCTCTTTGAGCGACATATCGCTATGCTCTACTTTTGCATTTATAATATTAAAGTATGGATTCCTATAATAACCTTAAACTTTATAATTTTTGTGAGTCATCTTACCGTACAATAAAGAAATACATAAAACACTACGCAAGAACATCCATAACGAGACATCCCATAACCCCAAGAATAACTATTCAGTCTTTATTCTTCACACAATAAAACTCAAACTGCAACCACATTTACAAGAGTAATTCCTATGTAATTTAAGTTTACCCGTAAAAGACACATTATAAAAACTAATAAGTTTGTTGTTGAACGACTAAAAAGCTAGTAAAGTGGTCCATAGAGTTGAAATTAGGTAGATCTATAATTACATAAATATCTTACTTATGTAGGTATAGTGTTATATTATGTAAGTAGTTTATATTTAGAATACAGAGTAAAATTCGATGTTCCATTATCAATGTTATTTTGCAGTGTTTTTTTTTTCGTGGTCATGGGGCATGGTATCACACTTTAAGATAAAAACCAGATACAGATACCAGACAGGTACCAGATACCAAATTTAGATAAAATCATATATAACTTTACGGGGTAATGGTTATTAATAGTTATAATCAGACTGGCTTACCATCCTCAATAAAATTGTCATCGAAAATTTACTGGTGCATTTCGGAAGCTACACTTGAGATCTTGTTATTTTTATAATGATGGGAGTTACGAGGAGCGAATGTTACCTAGATATTGTGGTCAATATAAACATTATAAAAAAAGCAACAAATCTACTTATCAATAACTACCTGCGCGCGCGGTTTCACCTGCGTTTTTAGGATAAAAATTAATCTATAACCTTCCTCAATAAACTAGTCATCTATCCCAAAAATATCAGTGTCTTAAGTTCATATAAAAATGCCATAGAAAAAAAGCACTTTAATTTTTCCCAAAATTTCCACAATTACAAACATTTAAAAAAAATGCCAAATTGGTCCAGCCGTTCTCAAGTGATTCTTTTACCAATGAAAAGCATTTAATTTTTATTTGATTGTGAGTTTATTTCTACGATTATACTACATCTATGTTACCAAGCTCGCGGCAGTGTTGTGAGCAATCAGCCATTTTACTGCCCTTTGTCTTCTTAAATCGGTGCACGGAGACAACCAGTAGTTGATCCTGTTAGTTACACGAAGTTTAACCCTGAACTAAGTGTATGATGTAATTTATTGTCTTTCAATTGGCTTGGTCTTTAATTTGATGTCTACTTAACTTTTGAATACCAATTATTTACAACTATTTTACCAATTTTGATATCAATCAGCATAAGCTTAGTTAATTTTTTTTTTTTTTTTACGAACGGCTGTTTTTTGTACCTAATTTCAGTATTGTTTTTTTGCATTTATTTGTTTGTACAAAAATATACTTTGCAATACTATAATAGGTATAAGCATATTATTCCAACAAAAGTTAGTGAAAGTTTTCTCAAACCTGCCACCGCTGCCGATTGCTGGTATAGTTCCTCTTTCAACTGCGCCATAGTTAATGTAATAACAATAAAAAAATACTCTTTTAAATAAATCCTATTTTATAAATAGCGTCCATTCCAAAGTCCATAACAAGACAACTGTCCAAAGGTGGACGCTGTCCGTATCAGATTTTTGCAATGCTCGTAAAGTCAGTGTGTCGGTACAAACAGTCGTATTGCGGTGTAATGGGGCGGAAACGTGCCACGACCGGGGCATAAAGCTAGTTTATTTAGTCACCTAACTAGGACCTTTATCGTATAGTTAGCTGGAAATTAAAAAGTAACATGATAATACAAAGAATAGAAAATATGCAGTGGTATTTACTTTAGAACTGAATATTCTGACTGAATATGAAATTTCAAAATAAAAAAATTGCTACGATTATAATCTATACATATGTATAATAAATGTTTGGAACCGGCGTTTTTGTACATTAATTTGTTTATATTAAAAATGGAGTGTGGGTGATGTAGGAAGGGTGACAGAATGCAACTAGCAACCTTTTTTGTTCTTGTCTATCTGTCTGTTTAAACACGCCTATATTCGATACAACTGAACGGATTTTCATGGAGTTTCATCGAAATTGGCAAACGGAATAAAAGTTTATAAAGCGCGAGCTAAACCGCATGCAAAAAACTACTTCATAATAAAAGTGAGAAGAGGTGCCTGTCATTGTAAATGCCTTCATAAATAATTTTTTTTTAAATGAATTCTTAAATGATAAAATGATGGGAAAAAATATGGCATAGGTTAGGTATGTATATAATATCTACATACTATCTCAAAACTAATACTGCGTCCAATCTCTATAGGCACACAGTGGAATTAGTTTGCGCCGCGCCTATCTGTGAGACAATTATTTTCTCGACTGTGTGTGGGGTGCCTAGTGTCGACTCGCATCATTGTTGCACATGGACTGATTTATGCGAGATGAAACCAGCTGTATAAAGAAAGGTATAAAAAAAAATAGGAATGATAAACCAACGATTATTGCCAACGTTTCTTGGTGAAAAAAAAAATATGGTGATTATTTCCCCGTCGATGTTAAGATGCAGTGTGGATAAAAAACAAAATAAATCGCTTATTAAATCACCACTTATTCTTATTTTTGCTTACTTTCATGGCATTTCCCATTATTTTTTTAAATACAAATTTTATATTAAATTAACATTAGGTACCTACCTATGTGAATTAATTACATAATGTAATCCACAACTCTCGCATACAACCGTCCAGCAAAGCCAGCTAAATGCAAATCACTGATAATCCATTAGTGCCCGCCCATTGTGTGTACTTACCTACTGTATAACAGTGTACAATGTACAGCACTTTATAACTATATATTGCGCACCGACATCATTAATGATCAAGCTGAGGTTATATAAGCTATAATTATAGTCTTTGAAAAATTATATTTAATTTCAGTTTTGAGCGATAAGCTGATAGAGACGTGCTGCATTTAGATAAAAAAAAACAATTTAAAAAAAGCCATGGAAATTATGGTATGATGTATAAATCTGTATATGAGAGAGTATGGTGTGAATGAGGATTTATTAGGATAAGGTGACCACTGATCTTAAGATGGACCGTCGGCCAGCTTGTCAATACAGATAGTTTATGGATCGGAAAGTGACACTGTCTACTTTTTGCCCGGGAACATGCTCCATTATTACAAGCTCATAATTATTGTTTGTACGTTATCAAAAATATTTATTTTTATTATTTGCACGATGTCTATTTGTCTGGGCTAATCTCTATTTAAAAAGTCTGAACCAATTTTGACGGGATTTTTTTTGGCAGGTGGATGACTTTATAGAATCATGGCAAATTTTTATATCCGAAATATTTATGATTCTTGAATAAAAATGAAAAACACTATAGGAATTAGGGGCAATTTAGTTACTTTATATAGGGTACCTTTTATCTATGAAACGCAGGTGAAACTGAAGGATAAAAGTTAGTCTTTAACAAAAAATAAACTTAATGTAAAAATATGTATAAGCTAATTAGGCAATACAAGATCAGTTGCATAATAAAATAGGTGTTCAAAGGGATGAATACCCTTATATAAAACTATTATATGCTTTAATTAAACCCATTTTAACAGACGTGAGTTAAACGTGTACTTACTAATTAGATTACAGCTGAAACTGTCGGACGGCGTTGTTTAAAAATCTTGTTATTTTCATTATCTATATAGTGGGGACTGATTTGAAGCGGCTTTAGGATGCTGCAGCGCTTTTCACGTTGATTTAGTTACTGGAGTGATTGCACTACAGTAACTAAGTCAACATTAAAAAAAACCGAATCATCGTTTAGGAAATTATATTTTGTAGTGCACGGAATGTTGTTGTTTCAAAAACTATAATAATATTTAATGAAAAACGAGCAATTGAGTTAGATACAGGCAGCTTAAGACTGTTTGTCGAAATCGTTTATTTAATAACCGGCTTAGATATAGACTTTCCTAGCCAGGTTATGATTAAAATAAGACATAATTTGATCGAATTGATCGAAGAAGGTTGATCTTTTGTAAGACTCAGATCAAATAAGAAGTTAAGACGGAGCGCTGTCAACAAGGACGTGAGGTCGGTTTCGGAAATGTGATACTATTCTGCTTTTTATTTCTCGAAGATTGGTTTTTATACCCTTTCATAACACAATTTGGTATTTTTTCATCAAAAAATTGCGAATTATTATAGCAAGGTAAGGCGTAGTTTCGTTATATGTGTGTGCGTGTAACTGTTTATGTACACGGCGAGACGTAGTTTTACACCGACCCCATGTCATTGTTGACAGCGCTCCGTCTTGACTTCCTATATGATCTGAGTCGTGAGATAGTTAGTTTCTTATATTCTCAATTTCTACGAACCAAATATAGAATTTAACCAAAAAAATGCAAATTTAAAGTATCCATTCTATATCGTAAATCACTTTATGGCTCCACAGTACAAAATTACACGGTAACTTAATAGTTTCACTACTTTCAATTAAATGGGGAGTGCGTGATAGAACAATGCAGTTTGTAATGGGATTGTAATCGAGTTAGCTAGTCATCAGGGAATGATTGGGTGGCGATGACTCGCTAGTTACGGCACTAATCTTTTTAGCAGCGTCTGATGATTGAGAATGACAATCGTAGACAGGAATCATTATTGGATAATCCTACTAATATAAAAATGTGAAAGTTTGGATGTTTGTGACTCAATTGCGCATAAACAGGTGAATAGATTTGGTTGAAACCTGGCACAAAGAAAACATAAGATCCTCGGGAATGCGGGACAAACCGCGAGGCACAAGCTCTTTTAAAATATGGCGAAATTTTAGTACAAATAGAACTGATCAGTAACAATTTACATGCTTTAGGCATGTTTATCCAACGATGATTTTCTTCTTCAATCAAACCTTCGCAAATAATTGATAGTAGATAGATAGATAGATAGCTTAGTTATTGATTTCGGTGTACTTAAACTGCTGTCTTTCTTATTTTTATACTAGATTATTTTTAATTAATCTGTCTGTATATATAAAAGAAAAGGGTGACTGACTCACTGATCTATCAACGCACAATTCAGAAATAATTTTTGAAAATTCCACTCCTAATTAAAATACGGGTTCGCGGGTGAAACCGCGGGGCGGAAAGCTAGTATTTGATATTTTTGCTGACTACTTTCACATTTTAATTGAAGGTCCACCTGATGATAAGTCCCTTCAACCGCCTATTATGGACATTCAAATGACTTTATCACTTAAAAATAAAATACTCATGAAACAAACTAACTCGATATCATACTGACATAATGATTTTAAAATTACTACCATGAAAAGCAATAACTTTTCAAATCACACCTGTTATTTTACTCAATCAATTCTTCAAAAAGTTTAATTAAACATTTGCTTTATTAATATAAACTCTATTTAATACAACACAGAGGTTATTTTATCATAAGATTTTTACTTAATAAGCCTATAAGGTAATGACTTTATTTCGTGTGTTTGAGTGTAGTTAATGATTGGAAATGGTAATGATAGTGGTGTTGATGTATCGGTTCAAATGAAGTTGTCTTATTATAGTTAGAGGGGGTTTCTGTTAAAAGTATTTAAGTTGCTAGACAGACATACAAACCTATATTTACTTATATCCTGATTAATTGATTCATTAACCAAGGCTTAAAAGTAAATTTTAAATGAAAATCATTAATTTCAAATATGATAATGGCATGTATTCAAAAAAAGATAATAATTCCAAAAAATATTTAAAAAATGAAATCTCACTAAGTTTCTTGCCGGTTTGAAGACTGACTTCTGAATCAGTGGTAACTTCAATAGTTTTGATCTTGATGAGTGCCTGAATTAATGACTTTGGTGCGTAGTTGCAAACCCCTCCATTGAAAAGGAAAGATCTTCCACTAGACTTCTTCCAATAGACTTCTAATGGAGAGATCATGTTTGGGGACTGCAGTCTAACTGATTTTGTTTGTAACTCGTATAGACGAGTACCTAAATGACGAGTCCTAATTATACTAGCGTAGTACCTATATGTACCATAATAATTGCAATTTACCTAGATATAATTGATGAAGTTTGTGAAAAATAATTATTAAATTAACTTATACAGGGTTAGTTGTAATTCACCGACAGTGCTTTAGGGGGTGGAAGTACTCATCAATATGAACAACTTTTACTATGGGACTAACCCTGAAATCGTGAAAAAAAATTCAAACCTTTCATACATTTTGATTGAGCAAGGTTGATCTTTTGTCCCATAGTAAAAGTTGTTCATATTGTTGAGTACTTCCATCCCTTAAAGCACTGCCAGTGTTTTAAAAATAATAACATATTCCAAGTTTTATCAGTTTATTAATTACTTTATAAATGAAACCCTGGCAATATTGGGTCGTATTTTCCTATATTACCTTACAATGAAAAAAAAATTATACTAATATCATAAAAATATCTTCTTTTGTACTAAAAATTACCATTTTCATTCAAAAGACTTCCTTATTCATGGACAATAACGCAGTACCTACACTTAGCAAATACCACTCAAGTCCGAGACGAGATGAAATTCTCAGAAACAAAATTGCGTAAGGTCCCGATAAGTGCCGGAGACAAACGCCCGCATTATTGAGGCAAATTGTGAACACACTGCCATAGAGCTGGTTATGTTCGGCTAATACCGAACATGCTGTTTAAAGATGTGGGAAATCTAGAAGGGATAAATATGAATTCTTTTTGTAAAATAATAAATGAAGGAACAAAAAATTTGAGTGCGGGAGCCAGCCTGACGGCTACTTTATAAATCCAAGCACTGTGCATTATTTATCTCACGATTATTTTTTAACCATGTAGGCATTTGCAGTTGCTGGGACACATCGGTATTTGCATTGCGATTAATTTTTTTTTTTTTTTTTTAAAGAAATCTACATTCTACAGAATCGTGGTCCGTACCCTTTTTAGATTATGTTATATTATTATATTATTGTTATTTGTTATCTTACAACATCTATATTGTCGCGCAAATACAATCTTGTTTTTTTTTTTTTATAAATTTAACTTTCAACCATATTTCCTTCACCGAAAGCATAATTTTTTAAAATAGGATTCAATTTCATAATTTTATCGCAATACTAGCTTCAAGCCTTCCTATTATAAATAATAAAATAAGGTCAGGTCATGTGTCATTGGTCTAGGTTTCAAATTCAATAGGGTATTTGCCTGTATTCAAAATAAATTATCCAACACTAACTAATGTATAAAACATCTAAAAAAAAGGGGAAACCACTATTATTTTATTAAATTTATCCTTATTATGATTTTTAATGACCAATCTAACCATAAAGAGTATGCTATATAATTATGACGTCACATGCTTGTATTTCATACAAAACTCCATATAAACCTATTGTTTTGACATTTCATAAAAAGTTGCTGATTTGAATGTCAGTCAAATATTGTTTGTATGTTTCTATCACGATTTAAAACTTTTCTTCTGTTTTGATTGATATTCTAAATACGAATACTTATATATTTTTTCTACTCATGTGGTTAAATTATTTACCTGAAACTTAAAAAATAATGTTATATATTGCTAGTCGCTTCTAGAACAGTTATATCTTCATCCCCAGCGTCAGTAAACGTCTCAAGGAGACATGATATAATCTGTGGAATGCGACCCCCGCTGTTGTAATACAGTTGCCACCCTTCACAATCCCTCCCCATGGAAAAGATTGAAAACCTTTTTTCTACTTTAACACTACAGAAAAAAATATATAAAATGGGTAAAAAAAATAGTAATATTATGTAATATATATTTGGATAAGGATAATAATTTACTGTCTTGATCTTTTACAACCTTAATCTACAATGCGGCCGCCGAGAGAATACGTTTTTGATATCTGTTAATAATGGGCTTATCACAGAAACTGCTACTTCAATTTCGATGAGACTTTCATGAAAGGTTAAACATTTTCTTAGGCATAGTTTAGTATTAGTCGTATCGAAATCAGATAAGCCGTATCCGTGATTAATCAATTCTCTCGGTGGTCGCACTTTATTAGGCATAAAAGCTCACGATGGTGAAATCGTCAGGTACACTATACCTGCTTTTTATTTTGGGTTCATGGCACCGAAACTTGGAGGTATTTTATGTATATTTCATTAGTAAACAAACAGTTAAAAAATATTTTAAGCATATATTTTTAGATACATACTTTGTGTTCATGCATGAAAGCCCCAAGTAACTAAAGGTTACTTTCCCTTTATTATTAATGAGATATATTTTTTTTATTTTGAAAAAACAACAGCATAATCTTCAATGTTAACTTAGGTACATTATACTAATAGGAATGTGGTGCCAATTTTTTTTTCTGAAGTTACACTATATAAATTAACACATCGAATCGAACAGAAATAGTGTAGTATGATTACAATATTTATAATAGTATTTAAGTAAAATAAAGAGTACCTAATGAGAGGCTTCCGTCGACTGGGACCGCAATAAATTGAAACCGCGGCTCCAGCTGCCGGATTAATTAAATTTTAATTTGTTCTTCCAGCAACTGGGACCACCAATAAATGGATGAAAATAATCTATTGTTCAAGCCAAAAACGGTACAGTTTTTATTTATATATATATAACATAAAAAACACCCTTCGATTACCATTCTTGTTGACTAGGTTAACAACCCTGCACGTCTATAAATTTTTATGACATAAATACACAACATTAGGCATAAAAATATAAATTTAAACCATGAAGTATCATAAAACAAAACTCAAACATAAAACAATCTAGCAAAAAGTCACGTACAACCTTATCCAACAGTTACAAAGAAAGCCAAAATGTAAAAGTAGAGAATTCATTAGATCGTTCGGTCCCACTTGTCGGCACTCGTGACGTTTGATTGAGGAAATGAAACGCCCGGAGACATTGGCTAATTCAAGTGGCAGTTAGAGTGTCTTGAGATACAATTGGCTGTATTGTTCGATGGTAATGTGACGGAAATTTTATAAGATTTTTTTTAAAGAATATGTTTTGAACAAAATCTCACCATTAACCTAAGAATAAACTAATATTATAAAGTGAATGTGAGTTTGTTTATTTGTTTGTTTGTTACCTTTTCACGCCTATACCGCTGAACCGATCACGATGAAGTTTGGCAGGTACGCAGATAGCCTATGGTATGGAGAAGGATATGGGCTACTTCTTTTTCTCGGGAACGCGGGTGAAACCGCGGGGGACAGCTAGTAGTCGCTAAATGTGGTGAAACTAGCTTTGAAATGTATCTATTGTACATTGTAGTAGGTACATGGTGATATAATTTCAACATGAGGGTGGTAGTGAGCCAGTGGGGTACTACAAAGTACCCTTTCACCGTGCTATAGTTTCCTCACGTTGCTTTCCATTACGGAAAACTCAAGCTCAATGTAAGATACGAACCCACGCCTTTGTCAGGGTTTACAACGTCAGTACTACAGGTAAGCTAAAAACACAATAAACATACTATCGACGAACCAGTTTAGTAAGGAGTTTTTAAAAACTCATCGGTAATCCCCCTAATCCAAGTATCCATAGGTAGCACAGTCCACATACCATCAAGTGGATCATCTGCCTAATATATATTTTTTATCAATTACTAGTAATAATTTTCGAGGATCATATTATTATTGTATAAAATACAAACTATGATATACAGAAAACATCCTCAAAGCCCTCGCTGCTGTCGATAGGCAAGGTTCCCAACAGGCTGGCAGCGTTCCCTTTTTGGATGGCCAAGCTTATGCGTTGGCGGAAAAAGCTCCCAGCCCGTCGGTCTCCCGAAGCCTTGATGACTTAATTACTTATTTTGAATATAAAAATTGTATTCATCAACAATACTATGTTCAAAAATATAACACGATGTATTTCTTTAGTTTCTTATATTTGTTACTGGCAATCAATAAATACAATAAAACTCTAAAGTTATCTTTCTATTTACAAATTAGTTTCCCACGCCATTATTTTCTCATGCTATCAACCTGCGAACACTCGTATAAAGGTATTGGATGGATCACATGCTTTGAATAAACGATCGATTTCCTCTACATGCCCCATAAACTATAAGTCTGTTCTCGAAATGAAACACTCATGCACTGTGTCATGAAATGCAGCAGCCTTTCGATACCTTCATATTTCAGTAAGAATATTTAAGAAAAAAAACTAAAATCAAGGCATTTTGGCATGTTTTTTAAAGGGTAGTAAGTTTTTATAAGTGTAGTAAATTGGAAAACATCTGTCACAAACGTTTGTAATTTTCGTCATGCATCAGTATATTTTGCATGCATAATTATCGTCAGTGTATCCTTACTGCGGTATTTTTATTTTTTTAATTTCTTGTTTACTTCATCTAGCTTCTGCCTAGAATTACATATTTATTAATTATTTAAAGTAATAAGCACACACTTTTCTACAACACAAGCTTTCCAATACACACAACAAATCGACACAGTGCCACCAGCTGGAAAACCACTCAAGCCTCAACGTATGGGATCAAGAGAAGCATAAAGGAGAGATGTGAGAGTGAGGTAATAGCAATAAAGATTTTACTGTCCAACTGCTAGGATGTGACGTAGAATCGTAAATGTAAAATATTCAAGAATCCGATGGATTATGAGACAATGGGTAATGATTTCCATCCTGTTGACTATTGGAAAATGAATTTTGTTTTATAGTGAGACAATTTGTGAATAAAATAAAATAATATTGAGAGTTTATAAACATAAAATTTATTTGCGAGAATATGGTAACAAATTATTGTATGATGTAATCTACACTAGTTATTTTCTATAGTTATGTTTTATTTTAGGATATGATTTATCACTGTGCCAATTTTCATCAAAATCCTTTCAGCCGTTTATGGTTTTATTGTCACAAATATCCAAACATACAAACAGTCACATTTATATCATTAGGTAAAAAGTAGCGTATCGCAGTACGCAGACATCTAGTGAGTATTAACTTTTAAAACAAAAAAAAAGTAATGCGCGGTCAGGGACCCCCGCCAAGAACGAAGTTCAACAAATACATTTTTTTTTATTATACCATTCTTTTGTTTTTAAAATTTTTGAATCTCCATTACAAAATTGCAATAATCAGATAATGTAAATGGTGACGTCACATGCGTAACGCTTTTTCCTTACGTGACCATTTCTGCCAGTCAAGTCCTACCGCAAGCCGCTTAAAGGAACGAAGTAAGGAAAAAGCGTTACGGATGTGAAATTACGAGTGTGACAGTTATCACTGTAACCATCGCATAAACTCGCTGTTCTTTATGCGTGATAATAAAAAATGTTGACTACTTTTTTAAGATCGGTATAATAGTTTAATAATAATTCTATACTTTAGCTGCAGTTGAGAGCATGGTAGGTACATCCTTAGCTTACTACCTTCAGCCACATGATTACTTACTACACTGTGAACATATGTCAGTCAATCTAATGTAAGCAAGCAGCGATTCTTTCCTTTATATTTCTCTTACACTTTAAATAAAGAATTTACAAGTCAATATAAACCTCTTAGTCGTCGAAATTCATCGTCACGTTTCCCCATACATTTACAAAACTTCAAAGTCACTCTATGCGGATCTTTTCACCACTTTCCAATTACATTTACACATACAAACTTCAACTTTACACCTTCGCCATAAAGTTCATAAAATTGCCAGTAATGACCAATAAGTTAGACCCCTCACCACGCCAAATTTACTTGGATACTCATAAATATTGACGTAGGTAAAGGGTTCAGGACATTGTGGCCGTAAGGTCCATTTGAGTGGCCGGTTGACCGGACATCGTGTTTAGAGGTTTTGTGTTTGGGACATATGCATTATTCAAGCTGCGTATGTTTTTGAGCGATTTATTTTTGTTTCTTTTAGTTTCTTTATACAAATTAAGTTTGCAAATCTACTATCGAGAGTGCCTCTTTGAGAGCAGTTTCCCTCGTGTAGGTACAACGTAATCTAGCTAGAGCAACTTAATCTATCGTGCCGTATCGTGGATGAGAAAAGTGCATAATATAAATTTTGAAACGATTAGCAATTAAAAATAAAAAATAAAACTTTATAGTAGGTGCTTCCAGTAGTTGATTTCAATAGGTTATGTGATTATCTAATTTACTTTAGTCAGCAGTTTGAACTTATTTACAAAACAAGCAGAGATCTGGGTATAGGATAAAGATACTAAAGAGTGCGCTATTTTTTATTTTATATTGTTCAATAAATCAATTTTTGAATTAGTCTTGATATAGTCTTATAATTCAGCTTTTGTTTGTTAGGAAAAATTTTCAATTATTTCTATATTATTGACACAAATTGAAAGGCAATCAAACAGGGGATATTAGTTTTTTCTTTTAATAATCTTATACTTTGTTACACTTCCAGGAATCACCATTTCTACATCTAATCTTCCGAATACTTCAATTCACTCTTCCCAATCAAACCTAATAAGAAAGAGCAAGTAAAAAAAGCAGCCGTCCCATTTGTACGTTTGCCCACATTTGTCTGTCTGTCAGTTCAATAAATAAGGAAAGAAAAACTACCGGCCAATCCCGTCTGTGCCTTATCTGGTCTCATCGCGATGGATCGATGGAGACAGGTTACAAGGAAAGGTTAATATATATAGAGATGCTATGACGATCTATTTAAGAATGTACATACATTTTCGGGAAAACAGTATTATAGAGCAACAGCTCTATTATCATCTACCTACCTCTACACTATATTCTTTTCTATTCTACGTCCATTATTATGTATTACTAGCTGTCCCCCGCGGTTTCACCCGCGTAGCGATTTGAAATATACTTTACGATCGATTCTCAGACCTACCAAATATGCACAAGAATTTCATAAGAATCGGTCAAGCCGTTTCGGAGGAGATTGCAGACAAACACTATGACACGAAAATTTTATACATTAGATAGATTATGTATTATCCAAAATTTGTTAATCAATTACACCGTAATGGCTGAATGTATTTGGATGAAAGAAGCCATTTACGTGTATGTTTTCTGTAAAAAAAATATAATATCTTTCACTTGATATTAATATGGATCAATTATTTAGAGTTGCTAAATAGTTTGCTTGACACGACATAATCTATAAAAAAAATAAAAAAAAAAATATTGCATACTATTTTCACCTCTATAGAGATATTCCTGAAGTAAAACATTCATCGAAACTGTTCAGCATCATTACTCTTTGCCCTCATTGTCTCTATACGACTTTATTTATTACTGAAAGGACTTTTTCCTGTGAAATTTTCATTCGTAACTCGCATTACGGGTTAAAAATGGGGTCATTATTGTCCTCGTAGTGTAGTATTTTTTTAGGAGTGAACAAATTTCGATCAGTTGAGGTTATTTTTTATGTTAAAATATAAAAAAAAAATATGCAAGCTTTTTTTGGTGATTGTACTTTTTGTTGACTGTACTTGCATTGTCTTCCAATAAACTAATGTATACCAAATATCAAGTCAATCCGACCACTGGAAGTGGATGAAATTCGACTTGCAAGATTCCACCTCAACAAACATAGTTACATACATACCTACATTGCATGTTAAATAAAAGCTTGTAAAAAAACTGCTGATGTAGGTAATTATGAACCTCGTTATTTTCTTGCGCGCAAATAAATATAGTCTTTTAAAAAAAAACTTTATATTCCATTCAAATAATTCGAAAAAAGAAAATAAAATGAAAAATTGTACTCGCACAATAAAATTGTCTTAGCTGACAGCTTTTAATTAGTCTGTGAGTCAAATACCTTTGGGACTAAAGGTAATTACGTTCTGTCAGCTCACTCCCTAAGCGACAATGCAGAGTGAATCTTCATTATTCATTTTAAAATTAAACAAAATTGTTGTTGAAAACTGAAGTTTAAATCTGTGTTCTATTTTAATTATTATAATAAAGGTTATTTGACTTTAGTTATCCGTTTTGTTATTATTTATTTATTTACATTTAAAAACAATAAAAAAAGCTTTGTACAGGGCTGTATTCTCAAGCATATATACCTAGTGAGAATTAAATACAAGACAGTGTGTATTATAATGTAGGAGAGATTATTATTTAATTTGCATCATCAATTAAAATAACATACAAAATAAAATCTATAATATACTAGCTGTCTCAACAGACGTTGTCCTGTCCAACTCATACACAAAATTTCATCCAAATCGGTCCAGCCGTTTATCCTATGTCTCAAGTTGGACCAGACTGCTCACGGTGTGCCAATTTAATTTAAAATCGGTTAAGTAGTTTAGGAATCCATCGCGGACAAACATCGTGACAGGAGATTTATATATATTAAGATAGAAACTTTCCTCGAGGCTGGTTGCTAACGATCGTCAAAATTCCTAGAAGACTGGCAGCGCTGCCTCTTTGGATGACCAAGCTAAAGTATTAATTAGTTAACTTTTACATAATTTGAACAAAGACAAAATCCTGCCGAGATCTAGTTGACTTGAAACTTGAACAAATACATGCATTAAAAAAAAT
The DNA here is from genome assembly GCA_951216915.1 of Tetheella fluctuosa. Lineage (NCBI taxonomy): Eukaryota > Metazoa > Arthropoda > Insecta > Lepidoptera > Drepanidae > Tetheella > Tetheella fluctuosa. The sequence continues at coordinate 2,245,613 of OX578234.1, read as the reverse complement.
ATATAGATAACTTTAAAAACAAATTAAATTAAAATAAAGTAAAACACGTTAAAGTGATAATAATCCATCTGAATAATAAGAGATACAATAAAGAACCTTAATGACATTCCAACAATGCAAACCCATCAAAAGTTTCCATTCCATTCCGTTGCGAATCACAGCGGAACTGAAAAGACAAGTTTTTTTACGATTTCATAAACCAAGGCACCCGGTTTTTCATTTACACGCTTTAGTGGTCATAAAATATAATTAAAATATTTTATACGGGTCCGTATCTCTGTTGGTTTTGGTGTTTATGCGAGTCGGTTCTAAAGGATTGAAGTAAGAGTGGATTTACAATGAGGTTTGATAGTTTTTCACTTATCAACTATACGCCTTAATCTTAATGATGCTTATGATCACAACCTTCGTTTTTTTACTTTGTATGTGCTTGTGTTTGACCACAATCTCACTATGGTAAGTGATGTTGTGGTCGAAGGTAGTAAGCATATAAAGCCTAGAAGGAACTGGCTCTCAAGTGCAGCTATCAGATCACACCGGTAGGTGTTTGGCGATCTAAGCACTCATGCAGTTGCCCAAATACACTGGCAGATGCATGGCAGCCATGTAGGGCTTAATAAAGTTACCGTGCTATTTGTTTACTCGTGAAGAGCTTCTAATTCGGTTTGAAACAATTTCATCACTACAAACACCGTCACCGTCATCATCATCTGCCGTTTCAGTTCATATTTCAGTATACTGATGAGCAAAAGCCACTTTTAAAAAAGATACTCCATCAGGTTCCAGCCATCTACATCCAACCTACTCCTGCCACATTCTTGTTGTCGTCAGTCCATTGGGACGGGAGCGTATGTGCATAAGGTGGGATTACGAATAATTAAACAACTCTAATCACTTTCAAGTTATTCAATTTGTGATTGCTTTCTGATAATTATTAAGTAACTGGTGCTTCCAGAGATTTGCGCGTTCAAACAAAAAAACAAAGTCTTTAGTTTTATCATATTGTAGTGTAGGTATTCAAATTACATAATTTATCCTCTTTATGAGATTTAATAACAAGTATCAAGACTATTGTGCCTAGACTAATACCAGATATAATCAAAAACGCTCAGTTTCTAGAAATTAACAATTCGCCAAGCGTGTTTTATATTTAGCCAGCATGAGCGGTAATAAAGCGTAGGAATGTCCGCTGTGCATTTTTATCAGTGGAAACAGTAGTGGAAATTAAAATTTTGCGCGGATAGTGTAAGTTTATGAGAAATGTTTATTTAAATTATAGAAAATTAGTTTTAAGAGCCTGGCCTGGGCTGCATCTTAATTTATTGAAACTTTCTATAGATTTGTGAAAGGAGACTTGTGTTCAGCAGTGGGCTGTAAAGTGACGAAGTAAAAAATGAAGGAAAAATTATTTCATTGATTTAAAATGTGTCATTCGTTAAATTATATTCAAATTCATCAAAACAATATTTACCCAATAACAACGATGATACAATCAATAATATACTCTATACTATAGACGATTAAACACAGTTTTATCTTTTTAACGTTAGTGGAGATTGTATCTCGTAAGAAACATCTTGTTTCATTGTAAACGATCTAAATCCCGTGGGAAGACACAGTCATCCGTCATCCGCGACACCGACTTAATTGAAGACGTCTTGTTTCCAATTTAAATTTCGAATTGAGTTTCCATTCAATTATGGAAACTGTGACATTTGAATTGGTGTGAAAAATAAAAATAAAACTGAATATTTTGACAGAAACAATGTAATGTTTTGACAGGCCGATTGGCGTCACTATCATGCCACAGGTCGTGGGTTCGATTTCCACTCAGGACAGTAATTTTTGTGCATGGACATGTCTGTTTGTCCTGAGCCTGGGTGTAATTATTTATATAAGTACCTATATATTAAGAGGAAAAAGTAGTAAAATGTAGTAGGTATATCCAGTACTTTAGTAAGAATACCTACTTACCTAAAGGTTTATTTTTTTTTATTGAAAAGCAAAAAGAAATCCAATAAATTCTTCAATAAAATTGTTCAACGATTACAGCGTAGGGTTTATTTTTATTTAGGGACATTTGTCAATTTTGACCATCATACCCTTAGCGTGGGGCTTAAAATACCCCAAAACATTTGAAAGATAAAAAGATCCACTTTCTTGCACACTAACCACATTTTATAAGATTAACGAACCGATTACACTTTCAAAGGTAACATTAATCCAGAAGGAGCAGAATTAATAATATAATTAGAAATGGCAGACGCAGATACTTTACTAATTTCACACCTGACTACCCCCTTTTAAGGTAAAGGGTGAATTAAGTGGCGCATTTTTAATTATTCCTTTTAGTAAAAAGTGTTTGAGATTCTGTAACAATTATATTAGGGTTAATTGATAGTGGGGTACGGTAACGCCTTTGTATATGCCAAATGATACCAATTAAAAAAAAACTGATTTTGTATATCAGTAATATGATTTAAAATACCAATATATTTAATAGGTATCCTGGTTCTAGTACCAAATTGACAACAAATATGGTCCATATAGGTATATTTTTTTAATTCAAATTAAATAATCCATTTATTGTTTTTTATATTATAGAAAGCAATGAAAATAATTATTACTATAAAATTTAATTTAGACTTACATTACACTCACCCACGTCAGCAACCCCACTTTTAAACAACCTAAAGCTGCATAAACCATAACAAAACTAAACGAAGCTTAATAAACCGTCTGCGCTGAAGACAGGACGCTCATCGTAATGCACCTATCATAGTGACGTCATCAGTTATTGCGCCATTTGCAAATGTGCAGGGGTGTGGCATGCCCCATGTAAGAAAGCAGCTAAAGCGGTAAGTGTAGAAGCACCCTTAATTTTTTGTAGCTTTAATAGAGTTATCTTAAATATTAAAATATTATTAGTAACTATTATGAAACTGTGTGCTATTTAAATGTAATTATGTGGTTATATAATTAAACATAAATAACTTATTAAAAACAATTTTAAGTAAGTAAATAAATAAAAAATAGTTTAGGTAGGACATTATTGGGAGTAATCGAATTACAAATATTTTGAAAATGTTTGCGAAATTTTTAGCTTTTATCGCTTAAAGTACATCACTTAAAAAAACGCTCACAACGATTGCATTCATCACCTAGATATACTTTAAGGGACCACGTATAAAGATTTGCATGGACAAATAACCATGCTTTCTTTAAACATAGGTAATATTTTTTTTATTCCAAAATATTTTTCACTTTTTATCAATTATATAGACAGAATATGATATTGAAGGAGGTATATCCTTGTACCTCAATACTTTATTTTATCAGTTTTACAATCTCATAAGTAGGTCAAGTTTTAGTCAAACAGCAAAAGCGACCACTAAATGTATATTTTTTTTTAAATAATCCGATGTCTATAAAAATCCTAGCTACCCTACACTCCACGACAAACCACGGATATTGCTCAACAAATGCCAGGTTTATTATAACAAGTGACGTTGCATTATGGTGGAATTTGCACGATTTATACAGCTTTGTGGGTGTGGCGTTACTGTAGCGTAGACGTGGCCACACCTTATGTTTTGCAATAACATGACTGTCATGATAACGTTTAGTTTTAACTTTAAATGGCTATTTTATTGGTGACTAGCTTTTCCCTGCAGTTTCAATCGCGTTCCCGGCCCATAAAAAAAAATGCATATGTTACTCCTTATAACATCAGCTATCTGCCAGTGAATAACATCAAAATCGGTCCACCCGTTTCGGAGGTTAGCCGGAACAGATAGGCAGATAAAAAAAAAAGATTTCTTTTTATAAGTACCGTACATAATGCATTTAGTAAAGAGTTGTTATTTTAACATTACAAAACGACACATGAATTTTATTTATTTCTATAGAAGTTTTGAAAATACAAGGTTTATTTGAAGGTGTGGAGATGCACTGTCGTGGATGTTGATGTACTGTGGTCATTACTAAGTAGCAGTTCCATTTTTAAAACCCCCAGCATTATTTTATACTTTCATAAATATCCATCACTGACAACCAATGGTTGTAATAAAACGATAAACAAAATCCTCTCTTAAACTATGCACATACAAAATCAATATGAGATTCAATCAAGATTCAATAGGAACATCACCGCAGTGCCATAATATAGTCCCCTACAAGTTTCTGAGATTACAACATGTGACAGAGAGGCCGATCGTGTCGGATGCTAGTCGTAAAACTTTACGAACTAGCGCCCTCTTAGAAACTATCGGTGACAATCATCTTTGGGTCCAGAGTAGTGTGTGTACAGAGAAGACATATTTGTGAAGAGAATGTTTTTTTTGTACAAGAAAAAAAATATATACAGTTAAATAGCTACTTATAGCCGGATTGACATAAATAGTCGATAATTTTTTTTTCGTTATTAAATAAGGACTTAAATCCTACAAGTCAGTGTCAGTGTCAGTCAGTCCTTCAAGTCTATTTGTCAGTTCCATCAAGTTCTTGAGTGGCAGCCACATGATTGTTGCACTAACTGAGATATCCCATCTAGGTAAGTATTAACATTATTAAAATTATCTACGCAAGTATAGCACAATAAAATCGTGGAAATTTATTGAAGAAAATAGCTAGCTCCTTAGTCCGTACTTCACGGTGGCAGAATATTTCCATTAATAAATAATAAATGGTTAAGAATATACCTATTCCTTCATAATGATGAGTATAATGATACATCTATTAAAACCCTCTGTTCTACCACTACTCTGTATCTGAAGGGCTGAGATTTCAATAAACGGCATTGGATCCCTGATTGCAACGTTTCAAGACGCTCTACATATCGCCGTTAAATGACAGACAGACGTCGTGATGCTATGTATGTATCTTTATATAGCTCAGATTAAAGATAAAAGAAAGAGAAATTGGGTTCTTTAAGGTTAAATGAAAATTATATTAAACTAACTTTTCCACGCAGTTCACCCGCGTTCCCAGGATAAAATATAGCCCATGTTACTCGGGTATAATGTAGCATTCTAATGGTGAAAGAATTTTTGAAATCGGTCTAGTAGTTTTTGAATTTATTCGTTATCAAACATACAATAATACAAATCTTTCCTCTTTAAAATATTATTATTATAGTATAGATAGATAATATTTTTATCCAAATAAGCCTTCACTAGGACTAATGAATATTCTGACTCTAACGCACGGTTTGGGAGGTTGCTTTTAATGTGACAAGCGGGCAATAAACAAGTTGATTGAAATTGAACTATTGGAATGGAATTACTCCAATAGTTCACTTTCAATCGGCTTGTTTGAAATATTACCATCATGGTAAGTGATGATGTGGCCCATAGATTTTAAGCTTGAGGTTGCCTTGAACTAGCCCACCGGGCGGGTACGACAAAGCTTATAGTTTTCTCGAAGTGTTTTCTAAAATTCAAGCTCATGCATGACATTTGAATTTAACATCCATACAATTCATGTACTAATATAATAATGCGAAAGTATGTCTGTTACCTTTTCACGCCTAAACCGCTGAACTGATCGCGATGAAATTTGATAGGCTATATGGTATGGCGAGGGATATAGGCAGCTCTTTTTCTCGGGAACGCGGGTGAACCCGGTGACAGCTTGTGATATATAAAAACCGGCCAAGTGCGAGTCGGACTCGCGCACCGAGGGTTCTGTACAAACTTCGTTCATCGTTCGTCCATCACGGGAAATGCACAATTTTATTTATTTACCTTATTTGAGGTTGGTGCCAATTAAGCTAGACCTCTAAATTGTATGAGCGCCCATACAACTCAGAGGTCTGTTGAGATTTATTAATTGGCGTAACTATGTATGTATGGGGACACCCTTTAATTTTCAACTTTATTAATTTTTTGGAATTTCTCCTTTATTTGTGCTGTAAGACCTTGCATTTTGCTAAATTTTGTGATTCTAGGTCAACGGGTACTACCATATAGAAATAAAAGGGCAAAAAAATAGCGTTTGTTGTATGGGAGCCCCCCTTAAATATTTATTTTATTTTGTTTTTATTTGTTGTTATAGCGGCAATAGAAATACATAATTTGTGAAAATTTCAACTGACTCGCTATCGCGGTTCTTGAGATACAACCTGGAGACAGACAGACGGACGAACGGACAGACAGCGAAGTCTTAGTAATAGGGTCCCGTTTTTAACCTTTGGGTATGGAACCCTAAAAAGGGGTTGACAGACGACCTCTTTTATTGGACACTTTATGAATATTCGCAGCTAATGAGGCCGAAATTTTAAATCCTTTCAGCTACGACGCTAACTACTCGTGAAAGCGCTTGATTAATTACTGACATTTTGTTTTAATATTCATGTTTCCACTAGAATTTTAACTATAAAATATAGCCCGAGATTATTTAAAAGCGAGGAAATGATTATGTGGAGACTTGGAAATTAAAAGCAATTATATTATGATTATGTTATGCTTTCTAGGCTTTATATAGATCGGCAACACATTTGCAATCCCACTGGTATTGCTAATGTCCATGGGCGACGGTAGCCACTTACCATCAGGTGGACCACCTGCCTACTTGCCAACCTTCTGACATAAAAACAACAAAAAAACACACGTACAAAAATTGTATGAATTTATTTCTCGGTACCCAGTCAGTATCTATAAAATAATAATATTATTAATATGCTTTATTGCTTTATTAAAAATATTACAAAAAAATTGCCAGTTATATTGACAGTGTATAAATAAACTGATAAAAATGGTGTACCTACCTACTTAATTATTTTATAAAATACTTTAAATTTGAGCTTTCATTAAAAAAATATAATACCAATTTTATTATTTTCAAACACAATGAGAAACTCTCTTTTATAAAAAAATAATAAAGCTTCATAATATATTTGGCGAATCACCAGAATGAATACATAATTTTCTCATTTATTATAACATTCAACGCTAATAAACTCCCGATTTCAGATTTATATTAAAATTCAAAGGGAAAGACTTCTCAATGAAGATTTTCATAGGATGCATTAAAATCTGTTCTTACCGTTTCGACTTTTTGGGTGTGGTATAACTGATAAGAGAGTGGCAGCAAGAACCATATTTAAATTAGGAGTATTATATAAAACTCATTAATGATTGGCTCCTTTAAATAAATCTTCTTCGTATATATTAGAAAGGCTATAATGAAAGTATACAAAGCCTATAAAGAAACTTGGTCGCATCATGTGTAGCAACAGAACATACCGGTATGATTTTCAAGAAGCCAGTTAGACGGGTACTCAAAAATACGATATCAATGCGCTAAAAGTAGTGAAAGTAATCGTTTTTCATCGATATTAGTTGGCCTCCCTCTCTTCATTTGAAGCCACTCAAAGTCAAAGTCAAAGTCAAAGCCATTTATTCAGTTTAGGCCCTAAGAGGGCACTTATGAACGTCGTCACTTTTTGTTAAAGTGCACTTGATGGTAAGTGGCCACCTTCGTGTATAGACATTAGCCATAAAAATACGAATAGTTATATAAATATGGGTAATATTGTGTTGCTGACCTTTATAAAGCCTAGGTTTAGTTTTCGTTCTAAGTTAATCACTTGTAGCACACACCAAGTCCGCTGGGACGGCAATAACAAGTCCATAAACCGTTTTTACTGCCTTTGTTCAAGTAAATGTATGTAGGTTTTGACTTTTTAAACAATGACCGTATTTTTGTATGGGACACGGACAATTCTTAAGATGTTTTTGAATGGACTCCGAGGATGAAAATAGTGCTTTGAATTTCAAAGATATCCAGCTATTCTTTTCTTGGGTTTACTGATATAAATTGACCAGTAACAATAGGTGAACGTACTTAGGTTTTATTTAAAAAAAAACAAGTACCTACTAAAGTATCCACACAATAAAGCTTCTTTTAGTGTGTGCTTCTCCAAATAAACTTACAACAAAGAATATACTTTTTCTAGTCAAATATGTTTTATAACCAAGTTTTACAAGACTTTTAGAGTATTTTTTTTTTATAAATTATTATTTGTTTCATATCTTTAGTTCTTTTTTTATATTGAACATTATTTTTTTTTGATAGAGGCAAATTTAGTCAGGCTTTACGGCGTAATTGAACAAAAACATACACACAAATTCACATATTTATAATATCAGTAACTCTCATTACGTAAGAAGCTTACGTAACGAGAGTTTCGAGAGTCAAAGACATCTACAAAAATTAGGTTAAATTAAGTGTTGCTGGTCATTCCACCGCAAATTGTGTCGGGTGTCGCGTACAGTCACGGTCATTATTCCATTAAACACTCAATTACAGCCCACATGGGTCGTTAGACCTATCGTTTTATTTGTCTTTTTACCTGTACGTAGAGCTTAGAATTGTATAGTATTTAGAAGTAATTTTAAATAAAACTCCATAAAACATTATAGTTATTTTTCTGTTAAAATATTTAAATGATGAATTCGCTGTATAGCGATTATACAATTATTATAGAGTAAATTTAATTCGATCGAAGAGCCAATAACCGATGAGGAATAAACGAGCGGGACGGCCTCCCACCCATCAGGTGGACTGATGGTTAATGTTGCTGGGAGCCGCTGGATGCAAGAGGCCCAAAACAGCTCATTGTGTAAATCAATGCATATGTTCAGCAGTGGACATCCTCGAGCTAAATATGATGATGGTGATCATCATTGATGATAAATTTATATAACTGACAATTCTTCAAACTTTTACGCTGTTTATCAAAATTTAAAATATAAAAAAAATTCAAGATTAATAAAATAAAATATGTCTACAATTTCATAACTCTACATTAATTTAACCGTAAAATTTTAACATCAAAAACGTTCATTTCTTAACTTCCATCACACGTTAACAAACCTCAGAAATGTTCTTTCCATTATTATTTCTGTTTATTATAATAGCCCTATCAAAATCAGAGAGCACAGACAATAGTACAATATGTGACGGTTTTAAAGCCAACTTTAATATGAAGGATATTATTGGGAAATGGGATGTAGTTGCAATAATTCCGGAAAAGTCGTTCCCTGAAAAAGATATAACTTGTTACAATGTGGAGTTTAGTGAAACTGATGAGGTATGTAAATTATTCTAGTAATCAGTCCATAAATATACTGGGTGATTTTTAAGTCACAGGGGACTAAAGTAGGGGAGGAAGTACTCATCAATATGAACAACTTTTACCATGGGACTAACTCTGAGATCACAAAAAAATATCAGCTCTTCCATACAAAAGTTCAATACCTACTCGACCTAAATGTATGAAGCAACCATTTTATTTTATGCGAAGTGAAGAAGATCTTGGCAGATCTAGGTTTAGTCGCTGTGATATATTATGCTCTGGAAAAATTTGAAGCCACCTAGCCCAAATAATAGATGTAGAAGGAATTCTACGCTATACTATTCTTGACTTTACCGTTTTCATTCTACTTTTTTTTATGTTTTCTAATACTTTGTAGATGGTAACAAAAAAAATTTAAGAAAATTGGAAAATCCCTTGGGAACGCGGGTGATATTACGGGGCAGATGCTAGTGCTTAGTAATTTAAACATTTATTATCAGATTCAAGTTTTAATTGTAGCGCTATTTTGTATCAGAAACATTGTAGGTAAGCACAGTTTAAAAGTGAAACAGATTTTTCATTAAATTATTCTGGGAGTATTCTGGGACATTATTCCTCACACACGGCCATCGGATCCCAAACTAAGCTGAGCATGTGCTATGGAAGCCAGATAACTGACATACTATATATTCTACTTTTCTTTTGTAAATACATACATATACTTATAGATAATTACGAATTGAAATCGAACCCACGACCTGTATGTGAATATTATAAACAATTAAACACATTACAGTACAAAGATATTTAAAAAAAAATCGTCATCATAGTCAGATGATCCCAGTTACTTCCATGTTTTGCACGGTGGTAGAGTACTTTGTAGTACCCGCCTGGCTTGGCTTGAAAATCTGTCGCCAAACACCTATTGGTGTGTTCCGGCAGCTGCACCTGAGAGCCAGATCCTTCGAGGCTTTGTGTGCTTACCACCTTCGGCCACATCATCACCTACCATAGTGAGATTGTGGTCAAACACAAGTCTATACAAAGTAAAATAAAAATATATATTTGTTACTAAATACTCCTTAATATGACATTACAGGCCAGTCTCCGATGGTTAGTGAACAAAACCCAAGAATCGCACACAAAAACAAACCATTTTGAAATCAAAGGTACCATAGTTAGACAGAGATATCACTCCGACCACGCTTTCGATGTTTGGTCCAAATCCATCAAGGGAGTTAACGGATGCTTCCAGCAGGTTTTGTCTATGGATATTGTTAAAAATGATAAAAGTAAGTTATTTTATGTTTTTTTTTCTGAATTACTATTATACTGAGTGGATATTTTGAGATGGTATATTTCGAAACCTATGTTAGGTTTATCATGCTGATTAACTTTTACTAAAGGCCCATGTCAGATAACGCAAAAAAACACTTGTATTTTTTTTTTAAATTTCATTAAGATTTATTTAAATAAATATTCATATATTTATTTTTATTATAAATATTATAACAACAGATTTATTTACAACAAGTTTTTACAATCAATATATAAAATACAAACTATGATGTATAGAAAACATCCTCAAAGCCCTCACTGCTGTCGATAGGCAAGGTTCCCAACAGGCTGGCAGCGTTTCGTTTTTGGATGGCCAAGCTTATGCGTAAATATTTATATATTGACAATAACTAATCACTTTCTTTTCATAGTCAACAAAGTTCTCACAAATCATGCAATGATGCAACTGCACCTATTGCAATCTGGTGACAATTCTGATCCGTTCTTGCTGCAAATGCTTTGGGGCAGGCTTATCTCTGTTGTCGTTTACCGGAGAAAACAGGTAATAAAAAAAATTAAATAATAAATAAATATTCTGGGACATTATTCCTCACACACGGCCATCTGACCCCAAACTAAGCAGAGCTTGTACTATGGAAGCCAGATAACTGATATACTACATATACTACTTTTCTTTTGTAAATACATACATATATAAATAATTACACCCAGACACAGGACAAACAGACATGTTCATGCACACAAATGTTTGTCCTGAGTGGGAATCGAACCCACGACCTGCGGCGTGATAGATACTTTTATTATATTTTTTTATAATCATAAGTCTGTTATTGACCACAATCTCATTGTGGTAACTGTTTATGTAGAAAAAAAGTGGTAAGTATTTGAAGCCTAGGAGGTAACCAGTTACCTAGTTAATTAGAGCTCTCAAGTGCAGCTACCGGAACACAATGGTAGGCACACTTGGCATTCGATTTTCAACTTGAGATAGCCAACTAGGCGGGTACTGAAAAGCACCTTTCATTGTTTCTTTATGATGAAACTTATGCTCATTGTTATACGACTAGTTTTGGCTCCGAGAATTTACTCCCGTTTTCGAGGAATCTAACATGAAGGGACGAAAAAAATATATCTTGGACTTATCTTCAAAATAGACGAAATTCCTTTATATACTCTACTAGTGATATCGACCTATTTCTAATTACGACTACTAAAACAATTAGTTATATTTCAGGGAGTAACTCAAGATCAATTGAAACCAGTATTTGAATTAATGTGCAAACTACGAGGACCTCAAAGGTTACCAAAGCTCTGTGACAACCACATCCGGGACCTCCTGATCTTTTAACGAGAATAATGATATATGTTTTAAAATGTAATTTCATTACAATATTTATTAAGTTATTATAATTTGATTGTTATTTTTATAATAAATAAATTTATGATAGTTTATTATTTATTTACAAGTATTTACAATTCTTGTATAAAATACAAACTATAATATATAGAAAACATCCTCAAAGCCCTCGCTGCTGTCGATAGGCAAGGTTCCCAACAGGCTGGCAGCGTTCCCATTTTGAATGGCCAAGCTTATGCGTTGGCGGAAAAAGTTCCCAGCCTGTCGTCGATCTTCCGAAGCCTCGATGAGCTTGGATGATAAAATCCGAACAAATTGGCGAGCCTCGAACCCCCACGGACCCAAGGTTTCTACCGCCAATGGCACGAACAAAAAATAAGGACCAAGACAAGTGTATTTTTTAAATTTGGTTTTTTGTTATTTTAATTTATTTACCTACTTTTCACTCTACCTTCTGCTATTACTTACTATTACTAAAGCATTAGAATTGCAGCAGTAATATTTTAGTTAAAATGAGCTTCATTCCAGAGGTTTTAATTGAGTTACCTATTTCACGAATATTTGATGTTTGCAATTTCAGGTTCGCTTCTATTTTTATGCAAATATTCATCAAAACCCAATCAGCTATTAAGGCATGATTGAGTAACACTAATCATAAACTTTCACTATTTTTCATATTTTTTTTTTCCAATTAATCTGCAATCAGCTTTTCCAGCTTTAATCAGATGTGGTCTGGGTTACTTACGTACGGTGTAACCCAGAATTTTTCATATGACAAAAATTAGATTGTTTAAGATTACTTATTATACCTATAACTATTTTCGCATTTTTAATATTAGTAAAATACCAAGTTTTCAGTAAAACAAACAATGTTTATCGTCCATCGATATAAAAAAGCAATAGATCTCCATTTAAAGCCTTATTTACGATACCTCACTGCTTCTGTGTCCAGTTAGTAACAAATTGTTTGTTCTCACGCCATCATACTGTGCTGGTATGGTGGATATTTGTGTGGAAACGCCAATAAAGCAAAAATAAAATAGCATTATTCTGGCCATAGATTAGGCATAATGTAGATATGCTAGTTTTTTGCCTAAGTCAATGTTACGACTTCTTAGTAAATTGGAAAATGAATTGAGTTGTTTAATTTAATTGTTTTTAGAATTAATATTTAAAAATACTTTTTAAGATCTACATATAATTATATAGAAAATAACAGTCAATTTGTTTGATATTGGAAAAAATAGGATAGCAAAGAAAATATAATATATATTGAAAATTAAATAATGTCACATCTTATATTAGTTTATTCTATGCCAGTATACTTTATCGTGAGTTCGTGATACTACCTTATTAGCCACTTTTCTTTATGACTATGTATTTAAAAGATAATTTTTGGATTTGTTTATTTATTATGCTGTGGTATGACAAATATTATTACATTCATTCAATATAATACATATTAACAACAAATATTTACAATCAATGTATAAAATACAAACTATGATATATAGAAAACATCCTCAAAGCCCTCGCTGCTGTCGATAGGCAAGGTTCCCAACAGGCCGGCAGCGTTCCCTTTTTGGATGGCCAAGCTTATGCGTTGGCGGAAAAAGCTCCCAGCCCGTCGGTCTCCCGAAGCCTCGATTCATATTAAACATTCGATTTAGAAAATTTTAGATGACATTCCTGTCTCTATAATCCTTAAGAGTTAGACAGAGATGCCAATACTGAATACAGCCCTTATAAATGAGAGTTTAATTATTACATTTAAGATTTATATAAATGTACTAACTGTCCCCCTGCATTCCCGAGAAAAAAAAGTAGCCCATGTCCTTCTCCATACCATAGGTTATCTGCGTACCAAATTTTATCACGATCGGTTCAGCGGTTAAGGCGTGAAAAGGAAACTAATATTTGCATTTATAATACTATATTGGTTAGTAAGAGTAGAAAATTGCTACATATAATATAGGATTGTATCCACAGACAGACAGCATCAGGTGTCGAATAGAGAAGGCCAGTGATTGATTTCCCGTTGGGCAACAACTCAACTATACAAATGCATAAAATTTGTTTTGTATACAGGCTGTTCTATTTGCATTATTTATATACATTTTTTAAAATGTATATAGCTTTTGAACTGTAGCAAAAATGAAACGTTTTTTGTTTAATATAGATTTTTAATTTATATTTACCAAAAATTTTCAATAAAAAAAAAACGTCATTTATTATTAACATAAATATTTCAATATTACTGTACACTTGCATTTAATTGCTAATAACAGATAACTAGTAAATCAACTCTCAAAGGATTTCATCCATTTATAACAAAACACTTTAAACTCATTTTATTTTCCACCGTCTCTGCCAACGAAATAAACACTTTCAAATAAACATAAAATTCTCATCACTTTAAAACGAGTGAACCATTTCAAAATATAGAAATCAAAATCGAATCCCGCTATAGATGCGTGACAAGCATGACGGAAGCTGAATCCGCATTCTAAAGGGGTTGTTCCACTTGGCTTGTTTTATATCTATTGTTTATGCGCGACAGGGGATCAGCACTGATGGAATACATGCCTTATTGACGTATTTAAAGGTATATGAAGGTATTGAAATAAAGTGGATGTATGTTTGTTACTAGTGAAATTCATAGAAAACTTATATTGATATTCGAGTTGAACGTACTTGTTTGCGTTTTGAGCTATGTGTGGTTATTTAGGATATCAGTTTTATAATGACTATAAGGTAATTCAAAGTGATTTGGGTCGTCTTGGCGGGAGCACTACCGTGCCCCCAGATTGACTGAAAAAAAAGAACTAACGCTACTTTATCGAAATTTTATTCTTAATCATCACCGTCAGTGATTCGAAAAAGGCCAGAAAATAAAATAAATTATCAAAAAATTCTTTGTCTAAGTCTAAGCGCAAACAATCGCTTCTGAAACTCAAATCCCATTTAATTGTCTGACATCAGGTGGTAAAAGAAAAATTAAAATTCATTCTATTCGACTAACGATACAGAACATTGGAATCGTAAAATTTAAAAAAGTGCCTTCGGGACCCTTATCCGACGAGTACCTAGCGTTTTACGACCCTATTATAAAATAGTCTTTATGACGGATTTTATTGCTAAAAGACTTTAGGTAATTTCGTCACGGGGTGAAGCAAAGATGAGATTTCTCAGGTTAAGCGGCCATTAAAAGTTTTGGATTAGAAATTCGGTCAGTGGCAGGATTATGAGGTTTTATTCAAAATGGTTTAATTATTCTATGATAAAAATTGTTTGGAAACTTTGCGGCGCTATTATAGCCAAAAGCTAATAAAAATATAAGCGAATTTACACCGTATCGCTGACATCATATAGATTGAAATAGAAAGATGCGAGTCTTAAAATAAAAATGACGCCGACAGATATTCGATTTTATTTGACACGTATGTATTATTGGAAATGCAAAATATTCATATATGGTAATTAATTGTAAGGTACTGTTTTGAAGTCAGAGAAACACGTTGTTCCAGAATCTTACAATCTGAAAACAGTACCTATCTAATTATTAATTATACAATTCCATTACATCGTCATTTCATAATATTTAGTGAGAACCCGCTTTGAAGTCGGTTTAGTTATTTGTTAAAATTTATTTTTACAGTGTGGAAATAATCTGTTAATGCTATTATCAATTTGTAAATTGGCATATTGATTAAAAAAAAATATAAATTAAAAATATTTTTTATTCAAATAGGCCTTCACAAGCACTTATGAATAGTCTGACTCTAACGATTAATTTAGTATATCTATACTTGTAGATTGTGTATGCTTATTTGAATAGACTTTGATTTACCCTCACCACATGTGATTGTGCTGAAAGGATTTGACCACCCATTGATACCTTCAATACACTTAATTATCTAGCTACTAGTCCTTTATACCTATTAATTATTGACTATGAATAATATACTACTGTATAAATAAATTAGTGATATAGTTAATTCTGTCTTATTCTTTCTTTTATTAAACGTCACGTATCAGAAAAAGACTTCGGATACGTTGCGTGACTTTTATGAACATGGTAATTGTTTATATAGTTTGAAATATTACATTACCAATAGCGTGGATCATGCAAATAATTTTATCAGCTATTTATGATATATTCATGAATCGTTAACTAATATAATAGGACCATAGTGAAGTATTTTAATATTTGTGATGTTGATTTAAATTGCTTTTTTTGTGGCCAACGACGTACTGGTAATTCCCCTGGTTACAAATGTTAGATAGACCGTTAGATAGACCGTCTACCAATCAACTTTTGCTCATTTTTTTTACCTAAAGGGTCATCCTATCTATTCAAACAAATAGTCATCCGTAGCCCACAATTTATACGGTCAAGTGACCCCATGTAATGTACCCGGTGCAGAATCTTCTGTAGTTTCCGCCTGATTTTTCATTAACCTAACCGCGCGACCGTCGGCCGATTGAAAGTCGCTGATGCGATTAATTAGTCGCCGGCGTGGGGTGCTTTTGATTACACTGATAATTGTTTTTGGCATATTATCTATGTGTATAAAATATACGTTATTTATCTAAAAATATATTGAATATAATGAAAAATGGTGTGATTCTGCTTTGTTAAATAAATTCAAACAATACATAGTGATATAATAAATCATGTTTTGTCATTACTTTTAAGGTAAATATTATTATAGTTTGTATATGATAGCTGTACTACTTCAATAATAATAATATAATAATAGATTATAAATTACTAGATTCCGCCCCGCGGTTTCACCCGCGTTCCCGAGGGGTCTTCTGTTTTCCCGGGATAAAAAGTAGCTTATGTTCTTCTCCATACCATAGGCTACCTACGTACCAACCATACCATATCATCCTAATCGGTTTAGCGGTTTAGGCGTGAAAAGGTAACAAACAAACAAACAAACTCACTTTCGCATTTATAATATTAGTTAGGATTAGGATTTTAGTAAAGCCCACATTTGGAATAGAGACAAATTAAAAAAAAAAACGTGGCGAGGCCAATGCATTTTGAAAGTCGAAAGTCATGCCTTGGCTTTTGTCGAGTGTCCCATGCACAACACTTCACTAGTTATGTCGTTTAATCGTGGATAAAATCGGGGGCGGCGATTATAACAATGAATAAAAGCCTTCAGAAGTTGAAAATTTGATGTCTATACTTTGATAGTGCTTACTATTACGAAAAGTAGACATCAAAGCTAGCAAAAGTAGAAACTAAGATAACGGACACTTTAAAAAGAAAATGGAAGAATAAAGTAAATAGTTAAAACAGCACTTTTGCGATCTTTGTTAGATCCAATTTAGAGCAATGGTGCAATGAAGCGAAATCGTTAAATTTAATGTACACTAACCTGATGCTATAAAAGCAAGTTAATCTCAATACACCGATAGCGCTTATTATGTTTAGTGATGTGTAGTTGCTGATTATGTGTCGATAATTTGATTTTCGATAATCAATCTATTTACACTGGGACTTGGCAATTACTTGCGCGTTACCGATCCTGCAAAAATATCTTTATCCCTATCTTGAAGAATTAAATTCATTTTTATATTATTTTTCACCACATTTAAAATCAACTATATGCTCATTCTTAATCTAACTCGAATTATACGCTAATCTATGAGTATGTCATATTTTGAATCGAGGTTCAAACAATTTAAAACCTGAACCTAACACAAGGGAATTTTGACTCTCGTTTACGAACTGGTAATACAGCTAATTTTCACGTTATATAAGTGCCTTAACAGGGCCTCAAATGCAACAATTTAAATAAATTTTGAGTTTCATTTATAATTGTATTTTTTTCTGTTCCCAATTATTTTTATATAATGAATACAAAAGTGTATTAGCTATTTTGTCTATAATTTGGTATGAAGACATTATTATTGGTATCTAGCTGTCGACAATTTTAATCCCCAACCGCCATCACTATCCGGAAATAAAAATCGTAAATGAAGCCATTCGAGCTCTGAGGCGGTCTCCAAATGCGATTAACTACCTTTTTGGGACTACCCGCGTTTACTGTCCTTTTATTTCAGGTAGGAATGTTATTTATTTATTTCGTACAACATGGGGTCATTGACTTAGGTATTGAAATTTATGTTGGTTTTGTTCTGTGGGACTTTGATAAGGTTTAATACTAACAAAAATATTTTCTTAAAGTAATATTTATATGTTCTAAGAAAATATATGCAACTACATTATGCTGTACAAAGACCCAAATGCGTGTATTCATGCGTTTTGCGAACACAAAATTTTGGTAGAAAACAAGAATATATTGTTATAATCGATTTTTTAATCAGATAAAGCTCAAGGATACTATTTCCCAGATAAAACTATATAAATGATATTATTAAATATTATGCTAAGATAACTAAATACTGGTTACCCGTACATGAAAAAATCAGGCTTTAGTTATCCAACTAGGAATTAACTTAAGTTCCCAAAACATAAATAATAGTCTGTCAATCAATGTATAAAATACAAACTATGATATATAGAAAACATCCTCAAAGCCCTCGCTGCTGTCGATAGGCAAGGTTCCCAACATGGCATAATATATTTTTGTCTGATCTCTGTGTAAAATTAAGTCAATTCGCTCCGTTAAGACGTGAGAGAAAATAAATAAAAATTCTGGGACAGAAAAGAAAAGAAAGTTTGTAGTATTTTATAGTTCTTAAACTATCGACTACGTACCGCACTAAAAAAACAACTTTGTTTCAGTTTATCTTGTTTGCAGAATCAGTGTTATCTCAGATGGACGACGAAATAAGAAATAAATTGAATAATAACCCAAGGTGCCCACAGGAAATTGATGTAATATGCTTCTAGCCAAGGGTTGATGGACAGGAAGCAACTTGTTTTAAGAAAAATAAGGTTTGTCGAAGATTCAATGTGGTTCATTGAATTTTATAGGAAGTACATACATTTGTATTTTGTATGGCATGTTTGTGTTCGACCTAAATACTTCTATAGTAAGTGATGATGTGGATAAAAAAAATTGTTTTTGTTTATTATGAAATTTTAAACTGTACTTGAATCCTACTAAAATAAAAGTAAATTAGGTAGTACGTAGTTTAGAAGTAGTGGTAAATGTTACTCATAGAAATGATTCGTAGCAAAGCTACGACAAATTGTAGCAGCACCTACGTCGTAGCTATTATTTCTACGAACGCACGTTCCATTCAGATCAAATGAATATACTATAGCACTAAATAAAATTCAGAGTTCTAACAAATTCTTTAAGGCACATTATTTTATAATCAGCTAGTTTGTAGTTCCAAAAAGTAAAAATAGAAGAATTTGTTATTAAAAGACTTCCATAACAGAGCCTGCATATACGTATCTTGCCAGTATTTTAGCGTCTGTATTTTCCAGTCATCAAAGATTACCTTAAAAATACACTTGGAAAGTCCCATCTCATTAATTTGGTGCCTTTTGAAGGCTGGTTCCGTAGAGATTCGTGCGACTGATCATTTGCGACAAAAGATACTCCCTGAGGAAGGAAAGCTTTCAGTTTGTATGTAATTGTTTATGCGGGCGGCACATCAAACGCGAGTAGGGTGACCAATTTACCTGTAGTTTAAATTATAATTATTTTGTAGAAGTTCAAGTTAGAATGAAACAAAATGCTAACTATGCGGGCGCAGCCTACTGCCAACGACATGGGTTTAGTGTGGAACGGGTGATCACTGAAACTGTGCGACTGGTAATATATTTGGGCCTGTGCGACAGAAACAAGTAATGACGGGTCATTGCACTAAATTCTTTTTGCTCTGCGACCGCACTTTATCTAGGACTAAGAAAATTATTTTATTAAAATTATAGTATTTATTTATATCAAGATATTTTTATATAAAACCTCAAACTAAATAGCACCAACAACAACATACCAAGTAACCACATTGCGCACAAAATCCTCAAATTTTACGCATCATTGTGATCCTAGTGCCACTCCATTGATCACGCCGCCAAAGACAAGCCGCCCGAGAAAAGGCATCCGGCGGCGACTGCTTCCGCTCGTACGCACCTTTAATGAACTAAAAACTCAAGTTAAATACCGTCCATGTAAGTGGCATAAAACGCAACGTTTATTTAAAGCATGTATTCAGCTATTTTAGAATAGACACGGTCCTACAGTTACCAACATTGTGATAATGTTTTTTTTTTATAATAATAATGTAATTGCTTATTTACATATCATTCAGGTGGTCCAATGCAAAACCATACAGTTTTAATTTTCGTACAGATTTTACTCTGGAGTGCAAAGTGACAAAATCATTTGTGTCTAAATAGGAACCTTACAGCTAGTATTTATAGTACTGCATGATGATTTAAATTATTCCTAAACTTCTGTGGTTTTTTTATGAATGTTTTTTTTACTAATTCCTTTTATATGATTTATGTTTTAATAATTGTAAAAAAATACTTTCGTTAACGCAAAAACACGCAGCTGTAACGTTACGTGAGTCTGAAACACTTTTATCGACAAAGTACAGTCATAATCATTTGTTTTTTATTACGTGGAAATAGGGGCGAAAATGATGTGGCGAATGAAGACTCCTGTTTTTGTTTTCATCTTTGAAGAAGACAAATGGGGTTTGGATGAATATTTTATTATAATTTCGCGATATTTAGGAAGGGCTTTCGGATAAACGTTTCATTTATTCAAACGGAAATATGAAAATGACAAAACAAAATGACATACAATAAAAGTGCTTACTATAATGGAAATCAATTTTTATAAAAGTATCTCATAATTATTTAGAATTCATTTTGTTTGTTTGTTTTACTTTTAGATGTAATTGAGCAGCATTTGTATAAGTTAGGAAGCTATTTCTAATTATTCATTAGAAGAAAGCTCACTTAGAACCAATTAGATGTTTATCGTTAAAAAAATCGTAAGTTTGCTTTAATTTTACTTAAGGATAACTTAATCCTTACATATAATTGTTATTTTATCAAGCCTTAATGGCTGTATGGATTAGAATATATAACATATATCTTGAATGCCCGTCTGGCTGGCTACCACCCTCAAGTTGACAATCTGACCTCAAGCACCTAACAGTGTTGCCCGGCAGCTGCATTTGAGAGAGTGAGATTGAAGTATAACACAGACCTATACATTAAAAAAAAAACCCCAAAAAGGCAGATAGAACCGCAGGGTAGAAGCTAGTTCGATATATAAAAGTAAAATTTATAAAGATGTCAATACATTATTTATTTATTTTCAACGAAATCATGCATCCCTTTAATCCAACCTCATTGAATACAGGAACCGATAAATTCTCTCAAGAACAATCCAAGTAACCTGCAACCGAAACTCCTAAGAAACGGTTTTCACGTGAACGCACCGACGAATCCTTGACGAGATGGGTAACAATTGTGTTAAGGACTGTACTTTCCGAAAATGAATTTCACTTACATTCAACTACAACCGTATCTCAATGGTACAAGATCTATTTTCAAATGTAAAAATAAGGAAAATCTTTCTCAAGTGATTTGTAAGGTTATTCGGTAGTGTTCTTTTAGCAAATCTAATGTTGCGGTTGTCCTGAACTTTATAACAGGTACATAAGGGTTACATTTAAATATCTCAGGGGTGGAATAAAGTGGTGGAGGTAAATCTCATCGGATGTTGAATGTTAGGGCTGTGTGAGGTAAATTTTCTCGTATTTGGTGGGTTCATAACGATTTACCTTGTTATCCTTTTGTGAGGTGTATTTAGTTATTTGTGATATAAGTGATTTTTTAAGCGCTTGTGGATATTAAACTCTATGACGCTGTTATTAAAGATTCTTTGACAAACGTAATTTCATCAGAAAATAATTTTAATGTGGTCTTCGGAAAGAAATGTACGGTGAACGGTTTCTTAATTACTTTTAAGCAATTACAAATATTTCTTTGTTTTTTAATAAAATTCCGGATAGAAATAAAACATCCAAAAGATAAAACCTTAGAAGGGTTTTGACTAATTTTAATATTGCCAGGAAAGGATTTGTATGTACCCCTTTCCCCTTTTAATTCCTTAATTATATTATTTAGTCATTAAGCCTATAAAGTAAAGGAATAGGCCTCAGGTGTTCTCTCAGAGGATCATGTTTTATAGGCCGTACTTTATTTGGGAAATTAAAATTGTAAGTGCACAATTACTTTTTATATAAGTAAACTAGATTCCGCCCCGCGCTTTCACCCGGGTTCCCGAGGGATGTTCTTTTCCATACCATAGGCCTCCTACGTACCAAATTTCATCGTAATCGGTTCAGCGGTTTAGGCGTGAAAAGGTAACAAACAAACAAACTCACTTTCGCATTTGTAATATTATGTTAGGATACAAGTTATTTTTGTAAGCAAAATAAATAAAATATAGTCTGACCAATTAATGTATTTATTAGCTTTTGTTTATCCAATATTTAGATTACCAGCAAATTAATTACCTTAAAAAAAACCCAACTTCAAAATGGTTTTGCACTAAAAAATAACGATATTAGAACCGAAAGTCGAATTGAGAACCTCCTGCTTTATTAAAGTCGGTTAAAAATAAGTTTTCATCATCATCATCATCTCAGCCGCAAGATGTCTACTGCTGGATATAGGCCTCCCCTAAAGATCTCCAATAGATATCCAATAAATAAATTAATAAATTTCCCAGTAATTATAATATGAATGAAGGAAGGCAAGAGAACGTGGACGGCCTTATCGCTTATATAGCAAATAGGGTCATGAAAGTTATTTATTACCAAATAATCATTATAATTTTAAATACATATAAAATACAAATTACCACGTTCGTTGTAAACGATGTTTAAAATTTAAGACCAGATGAGACCGAATTGCCTTTCATTATATCTGAGGACATTTCTAAAGGCAATCAGCTCGTGGATGGCCGTTTGGATGAAAATACACCTGCGTCTTGAGGAAATAGGATAATCAGAGGTGTGAGCACTTTTGAAAGCTTCCATTTAATTTTATTTTGTTTGTGGAAATGTTGAAGAGCTTAGAAAGAGGTTTATAAGAGTCTAGTTTCTCTATAATATTATAATTTTACAATATCATCTTCATCTATACTAAAATGATGAAGCTGAAAAGTTTGTTTGTTTATTTGAACGCGCTAATCTCAGGAACTACTGGTTCGTTTGAAAAATTATTTCAGTGTTGGATAGTTTATTTATCGAGGAAGGCTATAGGCTACTTTTTATTCCGGGAAAACACAAGATCCCTCGGGAACGCGGGTGAAACCGCGGGGTGGAAGCTAGTAATATTATAATTGAACAATATTACTAGCAGTCCCCCGCGGTTTCACTCGCGTAGCGGTTTAAAAATAGATGTTGACCGATTCTCAGACCTACCCAATATGCACACAAAGGAGAATGCCCATGGCAGTATGGACAAATGTACTTCATTCAGGATTTTTGTGTCTTAATCAAATCACCTTAATTCTACTCTATGACATGTCTAAATATTTTCTCAAAAAATTCGACACAAAATGTAATTGCATTTCCAAGATATTTAACAAAAGTTAAATTAATATTTTGAGGTTAGTTTCGACCAAACCTTAATCCGACTGGTCCTCACAGTCCTACGATTAATTAAAACGCATAGAAGACGCATAGAAGAAGTCGTCATTATGATAGCCAGTAGCTCAGTGTTAAAACTTACGCTATGGAAGCCAGGTAACTGATATAACGCTACTTTTCTTTTGTAAATATATACTTATATAGATAACTAGCTTCCACCCCGCGGTTTTCAGAGGGATCTTACGTTTTCCCGGAATAAAAAGGAGCCTATAACCTTCCTCGATAAATGGGCTATCCATCATTACAAGAAGTTGAGACATCGTCTCACAGTCGCCATTTCCAATATATCACAAAAAGTCCTGTCTTTACTAATAAACAACACAACACAGACATGCACGGTGCAGCGGCGTCAAAAGTATGTTATTTTCAATGGTTTAGTAACAGTAAATGAGGAACTAAAAAGCTCAAACTCTGTACACAAACAAACCGAAACCGAACAGAAAATACATACTGACTGATTGTCAAAAATATGACAGACGAAAATGTCAAATAGGGTTGTACCCGTGTCGAAAAATGATTTAAATAATCCGATATATCTTCTAATAAAATACAGATTAAAAATCTCTGTTGTTTATCAACCTATCTTATTTGTTTATTGTTTTTTTACTTAAGCGAGTCGGAAAGAATTCTGATTTCAGTATCAATAATAAATAAAAAAATGGCTAACAACGGTCTGCCACATTTTTTATGGTTCATTTTTGTGTTTGACCATAATCTCACCATGGTAAGTGATGATAAGGCCGAAGGCTTTGTGTGCTTATACAAAGCCTAAAAGGAACTGGCTTTCAAGTGTAGCTGCCGGAACTCACCAATAGGTGTTTAGCGACAGTCTAGGTCTAGTCTAGGCTTTATAAAGGTCGGTAACACACTGGCAATCCATGTCCATAGGCGACGGTAGCCACTTACCATCAGGTGGACCGCCTGCCTGCTTGCCAGTATTGTAATAAATAAAATCGAACAATCAACACGGAATCGATATCGTGAATTACATTACATGCAATAGAAGAAATGGACATCCCTAACATTGACAGGCGATAGTAAAAATGCCGGAAACAAAAAAATACTCTTTATTCCTCAAAAAAGTATCCCATTATAAATAATAACTAGATCATATTAAAAAAATACTATTTTATTTTAGCTTTTTGATACTCATTAACTTTATGAGACACAATGCGTTTCTCAAGAGTACTATCCGCGGGCATCCTCCTTTCAAAAAAATCGGTCGAGCCGTTTCGGAGGAGTTTGGTAACAAACACCTGAGAATTTTATACATTAGATAGATAATTAAAATTAACTCGTCAAATTTATATTATGTTTATGTTTAAAAACGCCGTCCTTTTGTCCAAAAATCAGCGCTGCAGTAAGCTGCAGCATATGCTGAGCTGGGGCCTTTTGGACCCACAATATCACTCCCTAGTAGATGTTATCAGTGTCACTTGTTTTAGTTTGTCTGTGTTTTTGTTTTATCTTCTGCGCTGTTTAATATATTTTGTTCTGTGTGAATTTGTGTGTCCAATAAATATTTTCTTATTCTTATTGTTATACTTATTGCAGTTTTTTTGTCTAAGCAAAGTGTTTGACGATGGTAAACACACAAAGTCTAGAAGGAATTGGCTTTCAGGTACAGCTGGAACACACCGGCAGTGCTTGACGTCAGATTTTCAACTTGAAGGTGGTAGCCAGCCAGACAGCAACTACACAGCTGAAGGTACCACCGTGCTATGGTTTCCTCTCGATGTTTTTATTCAATGAAAGCTCAATCTCATTATAGGATTGAACCCACAACCTTCGCCGCAGCATTCGATGTCGCTACCACTGCCTTGTTTTTTAAATCAGCTTAGCAAACGCATAATCGTTATTTGCCTCAGTAGGTTTTCGGAAGTTCATACAGCCTGACTTTGTAGCATAGGTTTTTTTATTAAGCTATTGTTTAGCTTTTATCGCGGGCTTCGGGGTTTGTTAAGCTATTGTATTGCTTCGGGGATTGAGTGCGGCGACCGAATCAATAAATTTTCGTATATAGGTGTATAGGTATCTATTAATATCAAAGAAAAAAAAAATATAATTGCATAAGTTGATAAAAAATGCTATGCAATAGCTTTACCGCGGCAGTCCCCGAGTGCCACACGTTTTACTTTTTTTAGGCTTATATTCAATAGGATGAATGCAATGTTGATATTAATGCAATGCAATTTTGATTTTGACGGGCCGGTTGGCGTGATTGGTAAGATACCTTATCTATCACGTCGCAGGTCGTGGGTTCGATTCCCACTCAGGACAAACATTTGTGAGCATGAACATGTCTATTTGTCCTGTGTCTGGGTGTAATTATCTATATATGTTTGTATTTACAAAAGAAAAGTAGTATATTATGTAGTATATCAGTTATCTGGCTTCCATAGTACAAGCTCTGCTTATTTTGGGGTCAGATGGCCGTGTGTGAGGAATAATATGTCCCAGATTTTTTTTTATTTTTTTATTACATTTATTTCAACGTATTTTTAATTCAAATCTGAAACAATATTCCCAGTCCAATATATTCTTTTTTTTTAATTAACACGTCATTAGCCATACCCTGGGGGTTGAAAATCGAACCTATACCCGATGTTAATTAAGCAGATTAAAGGCAATATCCGCATGACCTATTTTTACCCCATGCATGTTATTTTACCCCATGAGGGATGTATTACAGAAGGGTAGCGTTTCAATGATTTAGAAGAATAATCCTAATTAATTGGAGAAATATTGCTTTATGTTAATTGGACGCCAAATCATATATGAGAATTTTATGGTGTTTTATGAGAGCGCGGTCAAAAGGTCATTGACATTTTTTTATGTGCTATAAAAATACTTAATATTATCAAACGATGCATGATTCCTTATTACTCCAGACTTTCAACGAGTATGGAAACGGCCACATTATTTTATTTTGCATATTTTCATAGTCTTTAATTTTATGGGGGTTTACTGTGGGGAGTTGCAGTAGATATAGAAACGCAAGAGAGCAATTCGTGCCGGTTATAGTATAGGTCTTCGTGAATCATTAAAATAATCTATACTAATACTAGCTGTCCCCCGCGGTTTCACTCGCGTAGTGGTTTCAAAAATAGATGTTGATCGATTCTCAGACTTACCCGATATGCACACAAAATTTCATAAAAATCGGTCGAGCCGTTTCGGAGGAGTATGGTAACTAACATTGTGACACGAGATTTTTTTTTATAAGATGTTTATTAAGCTGATGAGTTTGTTTGTTTGTTTGAACGCGCTAATCTCAGAAACTACTGGTTCGATTTGAAAAAAAACTTTCAGAGTTGGATAGCCCATTCATCGAGAAAGGCAATAGGCTACATTTTTACCCCGGGAAAACATAAGATCCCTCGGGAACGCGGTAGAAACCGCGGTGCGGAAGCTAGTTATATATAAGGATATAAACGCTATGATATTATGAAAATATAATGTTCATACCTTAAAATATAGAAATGTTGAAATAAAAAATGGATGTCCATAATATTAATACAAGACAAAATGGTAAATTAGTTGTTTTATTTTTTAGAAAATATATACGCTTTTATAATAAAACTCCACTCTCGGTTACTAACATGACTGATTTACACGATTAGCTTCAGTGAAGTGAAGTAAGTTGACTCGCGATTCCTGGAATTCTATTTTTTTTTTAGGTAGTTTTGGGACGCGCGTCCCATTCGCGAGCCAACCGAAAGAAAATGCTTGTAACTTCAATTCTTTTTTACATTATTTCCATCAATAAAAAAAGCTTAAATTATAACAAGAAACTCACAGAAGCGTAACAATAACAAAATTCAAATCTTCAAAAGGGTAACCGAATCTCTTCAGTTCGCATGGCTGGCTACATGACAAATTGCCTGTCGCGGTGACAACCCTTACCCTGGTAATCTCAGGTAATGCATGATTTATGGCGAGCGAATAGAAAACCGGCTTTTTTAATGCTTTGCTAAGCTAAAATTGAAATAGAAAATGAAATACGTGAACTTATGAACTTTGTTCTACGAGTTTGTTTTGGACTCGTATCTTTTTAATAACTTGTTTTTTCTACCGTATATCGAATAAGTTTATGTTTATGGTGATAATAATATTATAGTATTAGGCAAATTTGTCATGATTTAAGCCAGTTTTTACAAAGATTGACATTAAAATGTAGGTAAAATATCGGATCTTCAATCGTTTTATCCGCTCTGCTTTGTATGAAGAAACCTTTATCATTTTCTAAGAAAAAACACGGACATTGAAATCTGAAAAATTCGCGGGATAAAAATTAAACTCATAATTATTAAAAATTATTTAATACCACGCATATTATTATGTTATATATCCACAAATATATTTTTTAAGAGGATATTTTTCAATTAAAAATATTTACCCATTATTACTTATTACATAACTAAGTGCTAAAAATTTACTATCTATATAATACTTATGTATAATGAAATCCGAACATCATTTTTTACCGCCTCCTACATTACTAGCAAAAAAAACTAAAGTGGATCATAATATTCGATTATCCAGCTATCCCTCATCTCCTCTTATTCGATTAAAGCTCCCTTTTACTTCAATTTACCAGAAATAGTGTGCATTTAACCACATTTTGGGGAGAAACTATGGATTACTAGATTTTGGGGTGAATATTTTTGTTCTGCTATTACAAATCTCATTATCATAATACTAAATGTATTAAATCATTTCGTTTCAATCGAGATTTAAGTCCATAAATTGGTACATGTAAAACATCTGTTATAGATGATTATTGACTTTTAAAGTTGTCACAATCTCATAGGCCAGTTTTGACAAGAGTTTTATCTCTTTTGGTCGTGTATAATCTGGGACAAATAAATATTCTGGGACATTATTCCTCACACACGGCCATCTGACCCCAAACTAAGCAGAGCTTGTACTATGGAAGCCTGATATACTACATATACTATTTTTCTTTTGTAAATACATACATATATAGATAATTACACCCAGACACAGGACAAACAGTTCATGCACACAAATGTTTGTCCTGAGTGGGAATCGAACCCACGACCTGCGGCGTGATAGATAGGGTATCTTACCAACCACGCCAACCGGCCCGTCTAGCCCGTCTGGGCTGACAAAACAGGTTTATTAGACTTCAGAAAAATTCCACGTTTGTTTTCCAGTTTTACTTCGTTAAAAAACATTAAAATTGGTTCAATATTTATTATTATGAGTTCTGAATATGAAAATTATTGAACAATTAACAAAGTCAAAGTAAAAGCAATTCATTAAATATAATAAAATAGATATAGAATTTAAGAAAGTCGAAGTGAACGAAACCAAATACCATGCTTCAGCCTCTTTAACCCATTAGAAGTCTCTGTACTCAATTGAGTACAGGCATATACCTAAGTGTAAATTACAGATCTCGTAAAGTTTACGTGGGTAACCTTGTTACTTTACTTCATCATAACACTGTTCCAATATTTTGATAAATATTACGCGGGTAGTTTGATATTTTTTTATAAAAAGTGTCAGTTGAAGTTGTGTCACTAAAATACTGTGGAGGTAAGTGACTGTTTTTTATTGTTTTTAAATAATTACTGCTAATAAGTTATTTTTTTCACTTGATTGGTATAAAATATATGTCGGAGTAAGTTATACACAACAATATAATTAATTATTTACAACTGAAACAAAACTAGGGTCATAAAAATGTCACTGTACTCGGTTGAGTACAGTGACAACTTACGCAAGTAAAATAACTGTTTTTTTTTTCAGATTCTTTGCAATGAAGAAACAGCAATTTACAGCTCCAAGGGGCTATAAGGGGCTTGAAGAAGCTATTGAAGCCGTTTTACAGGATAGCGATGATGATGAGTGTGACTTGGCTATCATACCACCTGATCCAAGTGTGTTGACTGATGAAGAGGAAGGTGCGGATGAGGATATTGCGGTGTGTCACCTACCGCAAGACGTTCCTGGTACTATTGAGGTATTTATAAATCGAGAAAGTAGCCCCAATGAAGACAGTTCGTACGATGACAGTGATGATGAACCGCTGGCGTCAAAACAAAGACGACTAGATGCTAACCGCCAATCCACTACGAATCCAACCTGGCGGAAATGTTCCCCTACATACTCTTCAACTTCAACTTCTCACACTTACTAGCTACGATCTTTTACTGGAATTGAAAAGCCTAGGCTATCGTGCTACGGGGACAGTACGAGAAAATAGGACAAAAAAATGTCCACTGACTAGCATAAAGGAAATGAAAAAGAAAGAACGTGCCACTTATGACTACAGGTTTGATAAGAAAGGTGAGCTTTTATTGGTAAGGTGGAAAGATAACAGTGTGTGTACCATGGCAACCACCTACGATACCATTGAGCCACTAGGGACTGTCAAATGATGGTGTCCAATAAAAAGGTGATGAAGTGATTCCACGTTTATTCCAAACATACAATAAAAATATGGGAGGTGTGGGTGAACTCGACCAGTCTGTCTCATTATATAGAATTGCTGTTCATGGTAAAAAGTGGTGGTGGGTGTTATTTACCTACATGTTAGACATAGCTGTTGCCAATTCCTGGCGTTTACATGTAATGAGTAATAACAATCCAATGGATCAACTCATGTTTCGCCGTCATATCGCAAGATATTATTTACGCCAAGGCGAACAAAGAAAATCGCGCCAGGCTGCATCAAGAGTCGAAGGTCTGCCACAAGATAGAGTTGGACACTATCCCGCCAAAATTGAAAAACAGCTTCGGTGTGTCCTTTGTCATTCCAGAGTGCGCTGGCAATGTAAGAAGTGCCTGAAAACACTTTGTGTCGAAAAAGCGTGTTTTGAAATTTTTCATACTTAGGCGGTCAGTGTACTCAATTGAGTACACCCCTGTAATTTCATGAAAAAATATTTTTTTTACTATTTTTCTTGTATTTTGTGTTTTTTGTTCATAATTCATAATGAACATAAAGATTATTAAAATAAAATCTTGGTACTTTTTATTTGACCTCTAATGGGTTAATTAAAGTTCTTTTCACCGCTTGTATATTAAAAATAGTCACAGCTATATTATTCCCAGTAGCCAGTGGCCAGTAACTGTTGATTACGTTTCCAGAATGGGAGTCGTCGCCAGCTGCCCCGCTATAACTCTTGTTAGGGTCCAATAGAAACAAAGATAATTCCTTCGCAGAGGTATTTGTAGGAATCCACTTATAGGTTTCGAGATACAGGATGATGCGTAGCTTGTTTCTTTTTTTTATACATAGATTTGGCTATACAGATTCGCATGAAATTTGGCACGAATATAGATCACATGGACTCTTTAAAAAAAAAAAACAAAAATGTGTGAGTATACTTGTTACTTGTAGAATTTGGATGAATCTTAACTCATTTACAGCATGGAACTAGAAAAAAAGACGGACGCCACCTCATAAAACAATTACTGAAGCACCCACAGTAAGCCAGCTCGCTTAAATACATACACGTCCGGCACGCACACATTCACACCACACTAAGCCGGCCGCCCGCCATTACGCTTCGAACCACACACACACACAGTTATGTCGCCACCATTTTGGTGCTTCAATAGTTTCTTAGCGGCCATCTCTCCGCCTTTTTTTTCTTGGTCCATGATTTACAGATAATAATTTGAATTAAAACATAAGATATTTTATATTCCGAGAAAACAGTAAATACCTATGGATGGAATATGGGTAAACTCGCGAAGCAATTTTATTGCTTTTATTTTCAAAAATTAAATACACCCTATACAATGATTCCTATGAATGTTGCATGACATTTCCTCGCGTTGATATTATTTACCGCGCCCTCGACAATAAACCTGTCCGCAATGAAGACAAACTGCGGCGGACATCTTGCCATATTTGCCACAGTTTTTTGCTTGACCCTCCATTGTGGTTGCAGATAATTTTTGGACCGTGTATAGAGTATTGTGAGAAATGATAAATCAGAATAGCTTTGATTATTTCCTGTATTCAATGAAACATGATAATCGACCATGATAATCCAAGTGTATTCCGACCGGTGGTAGAATAAATGAGTTTGAGTTTACCTTGTAGGATACAGGATGGAGATATCAGAGTGGGTCCCATAGTAAAAATTGTACAGTTTGACAAATAAACATAGGTTTAAAAAAAAGTCATCTCAAAATATCTACCCGGTATATCTACAGGGTTATTTTTAAAACACCGGCAGTGCTTTAGGGGGTGGAAGTACACATCAATATGAACAACTTTTACTATGGGACCAACCCTGAAATCACGAAAATACGATATATAACTTTTCATACAAAATATCAACCTTGCTCAATCAAAATGTATAGGTGTTTTAAAAATAACCCTGTATTGTCCGCTTGGGTGTAAAAGTTACTTTCTGCTAAAACTTTATTGTCCACTAATAAAAACTACTTTGTATATGTTGGTATGTAATTTGCTTGGGCCATTAGCGTCGAGGAAATTTTCTATAATATTATAAAATGGTGCCGTTTTATAAGGCTCCAATTGACAGTCCATATCTATGTGCCAAAAAGAGACACACATAGTGCGGCAAGGCGAGATAACCTCTTGTCAAAAGTGACCTATTAATATGGCCTTAGTTTAGATTGTATTTTATATATCCTTGTTTTAAATAAAATGTAGAAAGCTATTAATTAATTAAGTTAAATAAATAATTAATTAAATAACTTAATATACCTGTAAAACCAAAGCTTTGTTGCTAAATCATTGGACTGTTAAATTGAATTCCTCAAAATAATTTGATCAATGAACAAGTGATTTCTTTGATAAAGTTAAATAAAGGGTTTCAGTTTCCTTTTCAACTCTTCTATAATATAAATAAAAATAGCATAGTGTTTGTATGAGGTAATAATTTGTAATACATAAGTACCGTTATATATTTTTTTTAAAGTAATCTAAAAGTTATATTATGTATAGTTTGAGATTTATTATTTTATCCTAAACAAGGAAAATATTTAATTCTTTTCGATCTTTTTTTCTTTACGATAATTAATATCTATTACCTACACGTATTTTAATTTACTATTTATGCACATCAATAAATTAAAGTGCCCACTTACCAGTAATTTTGCACACTGGTTCCCTTTTTTGCAAAGAAATAATTCTTACCAATAATTTTGCACACTGGTTCCCTTTTTTGCAAAGAAATAATACTGTTCTATATTTAAAGTAAATACATAAATAAAAAATAAATAGTTATTATAACCTAAAAACAAATTCCCAAAATACAAAATGAAACGTACCGCGGTACAATCAAGAACGAGAATTGAAAATAAATGTAATCTCCGTAGCGTAGCAACTGACACGTGCATTCAAATAACATGTAAATATAACAAGAGGTTTGCATGTGAGATTTTGTCTAATAGATTTGAGGGGTTGAGTTGTGATTTTGATCTTTAATAATAGTGTAATAAGTGTGAAGGCATTAAAGTAATTTAAAAAATAACGTGTCTTCGTTTTTCATCAATAGGTTTAATACATCATTAAATTAGTACCGCTTTTTAATTATCATTTTTTTATTTTGAAAGAAAACTTTTACAATTTTATTATAAACTAGCTGCCACCTCGCGGTTTCACCCGCGTTCCCGCGGGATATTCCATTTTTTCTTAATTTTTCTTTCCGTAAGAACCTTCTACATAGTAGGTTAGAAAACTTAAAAAAAAGATGTATAAAATCGATAAAGTCGTTTTCAAGTTATGGCGTGACCAAGGGAAATAGGGATCTATTTTTATATATATATAAGATTAGTGTCACTATATCCTGCCTTTGCCTACTGACAGTTAAAATATTTTTATTAAGTTTAGCGCTATTTTGGAATACTAGTTAATAAAAAAAAATGTGCGAGAAAATTTTCAAAATTACCTCATCCTACATTTTATTTAAAAAAAATCTTAAGATTCCCAGAAATCAAAAATAAATACATAATAAACAAAAGTTTTCCCCCAAACAAAAGAAGTGGTCCACAAGCGCCATCTGTCTTAATTCCGCGACAAGTTCGAGAGTCCTGGATGACACTCGAGTAGTCGATCGTCCATTGAATATTTATAAGTTTATCGTACTTGTGTGGATACATTACAATAGATTACACAAATCTGTTGGAAATTTTGATGGAAATTATTTCGATTTAGGGACATTTTGATGGATTACTGGATTTCGAAATAGCAGATTTGTCAATTTTGATTGTTGATAGAATTTTTGTGAGTAATGACAATTTAGATTTATTATAGTAAGTAGAAGTATAAGATGGTTTAATAGTTTAATTAATTCAGTTATCTATTTATTTAAAAAAAAATGATATCATAAGGCACTTAACTGTTTGATAACTAAGTGATGATGGACTGACTAGTAACCCTATAACCATAGTAACAGTGCACGGTGGTAGGGTACTTTGTTGTACCTAACTACTTGGCTGTTTACCACCATTCCGTCACCAACGTGGATGTGTTCCAGTAACTGCTTGAGAACTAGTCCTTTTCAAGGCTTTATGTGCTTACCACCATCTGCTACATCACCACCGTAAAATTTTATAACGAGTGATCAAAAACAATGGTTTAGTTAAATAAAACTCCATCGTGAATACAATATAGACTATCCATCTTACATGCTTGCTTTTATATTTTTAAAGTAAACAATATAAGCAAAATCAGCCCCCATTAAATTATAAAGCCAGCATACGTTTCTCCTCATTATCCCGCTCTCAAGTTACAAAAATAAAACCATAGGCATACGACACCGCTTTTAAAACAAGCAATAAGCCACTCCAGTGATTTTTTTATTATATAATTGCTAATTTGCCTCGTCTCCATTCCCGACATTCCCTATCGTTAAAATTTCTGGATTATCTTTTCCTACCTGATGAATTATTGTTGTTTTTTTTCTTCCGTTTCCTTTTCGCTTCGCATTTGAACCTGCTCTAATTATTTCCCCTTCAGTAAACAAAGGGACTTTGGATTTGTTTGAGCTTTGGTATGTATTTAGTTTTTTTTTTACTATAAATTGTGTATATCGTAATATTATACGGAATGAATTCTTACCAAAATAAATTTATTGTTCAGCTGTGTATTTACACTCGAAGCACTGAGAGCACGTGCTTAAACTCTAGTTATGATAATGATGACGTAATGATATTGATTAAAACCGGCCAAGTGCGAGTTAGACTCGCGCACCGAGGGTTCCGTACAAACTTTCATCGTTCGCCCATCACGGGAAATGCACAATTTTATTTATTTACCTTATTTGAAGTTTTTGCCAATTAAGCTAGACCTCTAAATTGTATGAGCGTTCATACAACTCAGAGGTCATTATTTGGCATTACTATGTTTGGGAGCGCCCTTAAATATTTATTTTATTTTGTTTTTAGTATTTGCTGTTATAGCGGCAACAGAAATCCTACATAATTTGTGAAAATTTCAACTGTCTAGCTATCGCGATTCTTGAGATACAGCCTGGAGACAGACAGACGGATGAACAGATGGACGGACAGACGGCCTGACAGACGGACGGACAAACAGCGAAGTCTTAGTAATAGGGTCCCGTTTTTACCTTTTGGGTACGGAACCCTAAAAAACTGACAAATAATCACAGGCTTGATAGGTTTTCTCTGTATTTTCACCAATAATTTAACTGAGCTGAATCTAATAGGAACTTAATAATCTAGTGAAATGGCATAACTTAAAATTTATGAAAGGCTGTATAATTCATGAAAATAAATGTAAAACAAAATCTTAGGCATCAATCATTACAGAAAAAAACATGATCATCTCAAAGTTTAAACGCACAATTCCGGATATGTACAGACACTGATGTATCACTTACCCGGACGTCCCCTCAGAAGCAAAGGGCCGTAATCCGACGACATCTTCACAATTACTTGCCCTAACGTTCACACTCAATATTGCTGTGAGTACTGTTGAGTTATGGGTTGTACGGATGCTGGATGAGGCTTTACAATACATCTTCATATTTATTTTATATATTTGTTAATAGTTTACGTGACAATCGCAAATTATTTGCTTTCGTTGACTTTTGGCAGTGGTTTTGGAAATAAGTGAAATGGAAAGAAAAGTTATGAGTGTGTCCACAGTGAGTGAGTCACTGACTGACTCATCAACAATCCCAAATCCTTGGACTTAGTATGCTTATATTATAATGGAGAAATATGCCACTACAAAAATACCAGAGATACTAAGTGCCAATAGTGTAAGCTTTCTAGAATTCTATGTCTGTGTTCACAATACAACAGGACCCTTCTTGGTTCCGCGATTCATCGCGTGTTGATTCAATCATAGATTCCTTTTTAAAAATTCCATGTTTGGAAACCAATTTGGGATTATGACGAGCGACGCAATTTATTTTCGCTTTATTACTTTGGGAGTGAAGATCAATAAGATATAATCAAAGTTATTGAGGATGGAAAAATATTGAAGGTCTTTTGAAGATTTTGATGATTAAATCTGAATAAATTAGAAAATGAGATGAATGGGGTATCGAAAATATTAAATTTATCGTCAACGAAGAATTAGGAGAAATAATAAGAAATAAGAGAACTAGAAGTAAACATCACAAAATACAACATGCAATAAAAAAATATTCATTTATTTATTCTGCCATTGAATCAGCTAACAATTGATTCCCAAAAACTCGCGTGAGAAAGGTAAAAATCATACTACAAGGCAGTAAGCTTAATGATAGTAACATATAAGATAATTGCCAAAAGGCATGTAAATTTATATACACTATCATTATAATTATATAGACATTATTTCCTTAAAGACTAAAAACTTAAAAAATATAGAAACTTGGAAAGAAGAAGAAATATAGAAAGTTTATATATTTTTGGTATAAACAAATTAAGAAGTTTGAGAAATTCTGTATATAATGTAAAACAATAAATTGAATCATAGCTAGCAAATGTCAAAACGATTGTTGTTACCAATTCTACCGAAGCTTAATTTAGTATTTCAGTAATACGATACCTTCAAAGAGGCAGAGGACACGACGTCCTGTAAACTGAAACGGTTTGCCGCTGACTTCAACTTAATGTATTCAGGAGTATTGTTTGCAGCAGACAGACGGATTTTGAATGTTCTTGATATCAAATTATTGGAGTAAGGGTTGGGTTTGAATGTATCGATAAGGAAATTATAACAATGTAAGTTGAGATTTAATTTAATAACTTCTTTTGGTAAACTATTGAGTTTTCAATACTTATTTGCATTATCATTATTATTATTTATTATAGATAGTTAAAGGAACAGATTAGAGTGGAGAACTGGGCTGCATGATAAGACAACGAAAATATACTCTCTTAAATATAAAATGAGCTCTGCATTATTTTTCAAATGTAAAAAAAATCCTATTCTTATTTCAGTCGAGTTAATTACAGGTTTGGTAATGTTACAGTTCATTTTTTTATGAACCATAACATTACCAAATACAATAATCATCACAGATTTTCCTAAGTAGCATAACATACACATCAAGCAATAGTTTTATCTCACTTAAACCTCATGTTACACGTTCCCTAAATCAACCAGATCTACCAACAACATAACTTCAAGGCTTGTCAAACTTTCTAATACCAAACAATCCCAAATTACTTAGCTAAACCATCGACAACTTACCTCTTACCTTAACAATAACATCTCTGCACTTAAGCAATGTGGTCAAAAGGACAAATGTCTGCAAGATGGTAAATAATTAATTTGACTAATGGAACAGTTTGCCGGTAACGTTTTGATATTTGTCACAATGGGTCGAGACGGAGCTCGGAGAGAATTGATGAAGCAATTTGAATAGTTGTAAGAGATTGTGGCTGTTCCTTGATTGGAGTAAAAGCTGATGGCGTCTCATATTTTTGGAAACAAACCGTGGAATATAGCACATAATAAAACTTATATATAAAATTATAAATTGATATTGGGTATCTTTGCGAATCAAAAAATTTCGAAAGTTATTACGAAATCATGAATCATTGCTTAATATAGTACAAAAATAAACATAATAATATAAATATTTTTTCAACCTATGTATTTCCATTGCTCATCATAGATCATACCATAGATATCAGTTAAGATGTCGAATCAGGTTGTAGACTTAGTGAAAGACTAATGAGGGAAACTGCAATTAACTAATGCGTATATTTTCAATATATTAAAAGTTTGCACTTACAAATGTAAATGATAGCGACAAACTACAAACTTAAAGTCTAACTCAAAATGGCGCCCAACAACTTTAATTTCCCATTCCAAAGGAAATATCTAGTAATAATACACCCGGCAGCACATTTAACAATACTATAAAATCCAACACTCTAGAATCAGTTCAATAAATCGGTCCGACAGTCATTGACGTACAAACGGCCTGTTTTGAATTTCACTAACATTTGCAATCGAGATCCGAAGCACTTAGACACGGTTGGGTACATAGGGAATCTAGTGTTGTGGTAGTTCACCAACATGTTGTAGAGCAGGATGATGACCCAGGAGATTTGAGATCTTATCCATATTCAATAATCTATAATTTAAGCAATTCATGAGTATTTACATTTACTTCTTTTTTAATTCTGGGATATTCTAGGACATTATTCCTCACATACGGCCATCTGACCCTAAACTAAGCAGAGCTTGTACTAAGGAAGCCAGATAATTGATATACTACTTTTCTTTTGTAAATACATACATAATATATAGATAATTACACCCAGACACAGGACGAACAGACATGTGTTCATGCACACAAATATTTGTCCTGAGTGGGAATCGAACCCATGAGCTGCGGCGTGATAGATAGGGTATTTTACCAACCACGTCAACCGGCACGTCGAAATTAGATCAATTTTAGTTGGAATAAAAGGAAGTTTTCTTATTTTATGACGGAAGGCTTACAAGGCAGATTCTCCATCTGATGGTAAGTGCGCATTTCTAATGTGTTGCATAAATCTTTACAAAGCCTAGAAGGCAACTTGATCTCGAGCATACCTGCCGGAACACATCAGTCGGTATTTAGCGACAGATTTTCTACTTGACGGTTAATTTGTAGTACTAATCGATAAAATTTGGCATCAAATAGATCACCAAACTCCAAGACAGTATGTCACAAACATCTTGCACGCTACTGAGCGACGTTTTAGGGCATCTTGCCATAACAATAAACTATGGCACGCGAAAGGGACTACTCTAAGGCCATTTACATACGTATTACCAGTTGCCGAATGTTTTAAATGTTTGACAGTTTCAAATAGATGTTGTATTGTTGGCTTAAGATGGGGTAAGCCTTTGATGAATGGGATCTGAGATGGTTATCTCGTGGTTTGAAGTGTGTTATAGTTTCGGCTAGTTTATGATTGATTGTGGTTTACTTTGATGATATTATATTATGTTCGTATAACATTCGATACCATTAAAAGGTGAGTTATGAGTTTACACAATTGATTGTTGATTATTTGTGTTTGCTTATTTTTTTAAAATTTTAGTGTGTTAATAAAATAATGAAGGCTAAATTGCTATTAAAACGACTTCAAAAAAGGAGGTTTTGTGTTTGTCGTGATGTTTTTTCTTTAATGTATGTTTGCCATATTTTCGGAAACTGCTTTATTGATTTGGATGATTTAAGCTGAGTTCTAGTAATGTAAATCTTGAGGTAGTCTCATATTCATTTTATTGTGATCTGATCACGGAGTCTGAATATAGGACGGAATTCCACAAATTAAAAAAAAAATACAAAAAAAACTACTTCAAAGTAAATTTGCACTAACTACCTATACAGAATAAAATAACAATGTAGAGGAACTGTATATGAGTGTGTATATGAGGAATTGTTTTGAAGTCAGGGAAAAAGTAACACGTGTTCTCAAATTCAAAGTCAACAATAAGTTAATTTTATTTAGACGAGTATCTTAACTATTTCTACCCCATTTTATCTCTTTCCATTGTAGATAGATTTGAAAAGTACTTCGGCACATGTATCCACTGATAACCAAGTGCTATTGAAAGTGTGTCCTATTATAATTAAGACACAGAACGGCCAGGAACTAAATACGTACGCGTTATTCGACGAGGCATCGACTATAAAAAAAGCTATATTCATTTGTTTTTGTTACCACTTAATGCATTATCAAACAAAATAACAAAAATAATACACTTGCGAATTTATTTTTTCACCCAAATCATCCGAATCCAATCGAACTTTGAAATGCTTTTGTCTTATTTCTATTGCATCAAAGTTCAAAATCTTCTAACAAGTAACATTACCACTTCATCATGAAGACATCAGTCATCGTTCACATAACGTACGGATGCGATCTGTCATGATACGACGCGTGTCCGTGATACGTCAAATGTTTTGTTACAATTTTATTTTATTCAATGGTTTGTTATTGTATTTGGTGATATTGGTTTTGATATTTACTAGATTATAATTATTTTTGATCTGAAACAAATTTTGTTTTTGAAATGTTTTAATTTCCTTATTTGTTGATTTTTATAATCATTTTCCCTATAGATTTACTACTACTACTTACTGACTATTTATTCTATAACTATATAATTCACTTTTATATGCTTATATTCATTAAATTAATATTAATACAAATACATTTAACTTGACAAAAACACCGCATATTTAATTTACAAATGTAACAAAACAAAGTGAAAAACCGGACCTGTCCTGTCTCGTAAAACGGAAATATTAACTTTAACTGACGTTGTTTTACAAACAAACATTTCAATCCTACACTATATGGATTTAAAGCCCAAAATCCTATAAAATTTAATTTTGATAGATGCGCGGGAAAATGGCTACAATTAGTACGAATACAATACGTCGATATAAAATAATTACTAGATTTGACACAAATATCTATGGGACAAAGC
This sequence comes from Tetheella fluctuosa, assembly GCA_951216915.1. Lineage (NCBI taxonomy): Eukaryota > Metazoa > Arthropoda > Insecta > Lepidoptera > Drepanidae > Tetheella > Tetheella fluctuosa. The sequence goes on along the minus strand of OX578234.1, from coordinate 2,205,344 downwards.
AGTGCGAGTGTCTGGATGAAAAATATTACTTTACTCACTTATAAATAAAATAATATTATCATGAGTAAAAGCATAGTAAACAATTTAATTAATAGATGCATTCCTATTCTATCGTTCTCAGCCTAATTAATTTTCTTCACTTTTATAAAAATCAAAACAACCTATAAATTAAATATACCTTAGTAACATCCAGTATTTTCACATCTACAAAAATCCACGTTGGATTTTGCCTGTCGCAAAGCTAAAACACGGATCAAGTGAGCTTTGTTCGGACGGTAACGCGCGAAGCGTTTACACTAATTGCGATACGATGCGATGCGATGCGATGCGGAACGACATGAAATCTGTCGAAGGATTTGTCATTTGCATTTGAGATAAGTACTGATTGTTATTTGTGCTTGTTAAAGGGGGTAATTAGTCTTCGTTTGTGCTTGTTAGAAAGGCAAAATAGGTAGGATTGTGTGTAAGTTTATAAAATCTTATTTTATAGCAAACATTCACACCTTCCGAATCATATGTTAGAGTCTGACAATTTATAAGTGCCTGTGAGTGTGAGAGTTCATTGGAATGAATAAATATTTCATTTCATCACATAAGGTACTGTTTTTTGTAGATTCACATTTCTAAAGTACCTACATCTTATTTAGAAAAAGCCGTATCTTATCCAGTATTTATAAATGCGTACCAAAATAATTCTATTACTTTAACAATTTTCATTTTTATACCTCTCGAGTATAAAACTTTACTTAGATACATAATGTTTTTACAAACTATGGAAATTTTAATGAATCTAGAGAATACTAAGCGATAAATTATTATTGTTTACAAACCACAATTATAAATTAATTTAGTACTTCCAAATCAAAAACAATCAACACATACAAGAATTCAGTCGACACAGAGCTGATAAGACCTCCACAGTAACTATTAGCAGACCATTGATTCTCGACCACCATCGATCAATGTCTGAACTAATTCCCGCTCTGGAACAAGATAGGAAAGTTAAACGTGGTGTACGTGATACTGGTGAATTGGTTGTTTTTCCTCCTTTTCTTTTATTGTTTTGGAGTGGACAAATAGTTGAGGGTTTAAGGGATAAAAGGGTGGGAATTGTTATGGAGCTTGCGATGGAAGTGGTCAAGTTAGAGTGATTAATAATTGGTTTTTAGAATTATGATTTTACTAGCTTTGTGTTTGTTCCCTGGATAAAAAATATCCTATGTGTTAATGCAGAACATGTTATAGGATAGGATAGGATTGTACGTACAGCAATGAAATCTACGTAGATGTAGTTCAATAATTCTGTAACTAATTTTTGAAATTGCAGACTGAAATCTTAAGATTAATTTAAAAAAAAATATTGATAATCATAAAGCGTTTCACGTAAATCAGTATAACTTCTAATATCACTGTTTTTGCTACGTAGTTACAAAATATTTAGCCAATTTCTTGGATTCATTTCTCAAACAAAACTCCATAAATTGTACTTTCTCACGATAAACATTAACTCATTTTAAATTATATTTTAAAGTGCCCTTATATCTATTTTCCCATATTTAACTATATAATTTATTTCTATACCATTATTGTGAACCTATGCGTAATCAATTGAGTGTTATGAAAACCATTAAACATGCTTAAACTTTTGACTTGTCAACACGCCCTTTAGTTTACATTTCAATTTGATTTAGTCTTATCACTATTCTAGCAAAATTTGCTACTATAACATTACTATTATAGTTCAAATTCCTGTATCAATTTAGATTTTTTAAATTCAACTTAAATTTAAACACACGCGTCTTTACACATGATTGCGGATTAGAATAGTTTATCATGTTTAAAAGTTGTATTACATGTAATTATTTGCTAATGTGCTGGGCGTGTGAATATTATGCTTCTCTCAATTGTCTTCTTACTTTGATTTATTCTATTTTAATAGTATTTTAATAATGAGATGACATTTATTTTTTTTAATTCCCACACTTTTTTTATTCAATGATACTTTGAGATTTCATGATGAAGGCATTTCTACAAAATTCTAACTTAATATTATAATTTCAAATGTGTTTTTTTTGTTTCTTTGACCTTCCCACGCCCAAACCGGTGAACTGATCGCGCTGAAATAAAGTACGCAGATAGCCTATAATATGTAGAAGGCTACCTTTTTTCGGGAACGCGGATGAAACCGCGGGGGCAGTTAGTTAATGATAAAATTAAAACTAAAATATTTCAGTGGCTAAAAAAACGGTGGTAAAAATGAACTGGCCTCTCAAATTCAGTTGCTGGATCTGACTAAGTATCCCATCGTGGTGTAGTTTCATCACGATTGACACCACTGCAATACCAGATGATAGTGATAAAAAATGCAGCGACTAAGGTTCAGCACCTATTAAAAAAAAATCTGAGTAGAAATTCCAAAAGTGTCACGTTTACTTCAAACTTTAGAATGTACATGAATTCATGATATTTTTTTAAAAATCTGAATAATTCCCTCATCTAATAATCCCAATCATCAATAATCTTAAATCCAGAAGCCACAACATATTCCGCATACCAAATCCATAGTCGCATATCTTACATCAAAGGAAACTCTCCATTCATACTGTCCATACCGTCAGTCGTACTAATTGGATTATTCAACTGCAATATTAGTTCAATATCCTAGCGACAGGGCCCGTGTCAAAGTACAGTGACCCTATCGCCTTTAGGACAATCGATGGGGTCCCCTCTGTCCATTGCTCGAGGCATATCGTGTATCTGTTCGTGTATTGATGTGTGCATGTGTAGATTTAGTTGGGGTGTCGCACTGAGTGTTGAGGTAGAGTTTTTGCGGGTTCAAATAATCAAAGCAGATACCATTTAACGTTATGTGTTTGAGTTAAAATTATTTCGATTGAAATTGAAATCAATTTTTGTAAATAGGAAAATTCTACTTAATATTATAAATGTGAAAGTTTGGATGGATGGATGGGTGGATGTTTATTACTCAATCACGGCAGAACCGGTGAGAAAACCGGGGCGGAATCTAGTAAAAACTAAAATAGAAACAGAAATGTTTCGGAAAGTTTCGGAAAACGGATTATAAGATACATAATATATTTACAACAAAAAAAGACAATACAATAATATTAAAATAAAATCCTAGGTGCTGTCGCCGCTGCCGATGGACAAGATTCCCAACAAGTTGGCAGCGTTTTCTCTTTGAATTCAGCTGATGCGTTGGTGGAAAAAACTCCTCACTCTCCGGTCTCCCGAAGAACTAAACAATCAGTCTTAAAATGTTTGTATCAGAAACCACATACCTACGTTGATCCTATACAATTAAAAATACATAAAACCACTTTAAACGAACTCTAACAAATAAACCAGATCTAAAATAATAGATGAGGTCCGACATTTGCCCCATACACCGTACAAGCTTGACCAACGATTTATCAGCGAAAATTTACATACATCCCGCAAGATTAATGATCGCTTGTCTCTTATTTTGTATGCTCAATAGCTAACGAGCGTGTATGGTACTGAACTGAGTAATGGAAAAGGGTGAAGTTTTCTAAAATTTTGATAGTTATGTTGCTTGTATAAATCATTATTTCGGTTTTATTACAACTGTGATTGTTAATAGAATTTTATTATATACACCACATGACAGAAAAACAAGCAAACAAAAAATAATAATCATGTGATTTATTGTGGTTTTATCTGTTTTTCTCCTTTAGAAGATTCTTCTTTAAGTGTAATGAGTGTAATGTTTAGTCAGCTGTACTGTTTAAATAAATATATTTGAAAGCATCTTTTACATAAAATACAATGTCATCTACCTCTGCTCCTCTTTCAAGGTGGAAATTAATGTTCTTCAAAAATAATTCAAGCCTTTTGTAATATTATTTTTGTTGGATTATTTTTACTAGGGTTTGTTCCAAATCAAACTTTTTTAGCTCAATCGAAAGCACATTCGTTTCGCCTCGGAATTGCTTTAAAGCTATTATTTTGTCGTAAATCGCGGCGATTTAAAACGTTCAGAGCGATGCGGACGTCCAATTTCCAATTCTACAAAATGCTTGTCCATTCTGATAGATGTCCACAAATGTCGTAGAAAACTGTTGAAAAGACTGAATTCATCACACGATTTTCAACCTTACAGCCTAGTCATTTAGATTCTTGTTAAGTTCTTGATATCAACATGCTTGGTCAGAAAGAGGTTTCGAAGAAAAATCAGATAAAACCGTTAAAAAACGAGAGCAATTACGCTTGCCTTATCTGAGGATTCTCTCGTCAAGAATGACGTATTATAAACCTTGTTTAGCATTGGCATTGCAAAAACGCTTTTAAAAATACGGTGTCAGATGTCAAAGTAATCTGCCAATTAGGTGGTAATCCTATCCTGGCGTAATCTTAATTTGGAAAAATATTGTATAAGGCATTTAAAATTGGTTTGTAATTGGGGTGGTTCAGAATTCAAATTAGTTTGTGCAGATTAAATTAAAAAGGCGGAATAAAGAATCATTATTCATCTTGTTATTATTCATTTTGATTACCGATACTATTCATTATCCTTGTTATAAAAACTAAATTATTACCAAGATCAAGAGCAATATCAAATTGCATTTTATTTCGAATGTCGATTACTCCAAAAAACGATACACGATAGTCCGGTCATCGTTTTCAAATATGAATCAATGGGATTTCAGTAGAACTGACAAGACGCGAATTACGTGCAATAGGGTATTACACCAATTTTTGAAAAATGTCTCAATTCGTTCCTAAGGTACTAATAAGCCACCAAAAAAAAACACAAAAATTTTATTCTATCGATAAGTGCCATAAAAATGCATTTCAATTTTACCTTTTCAAATGTCGGGAGTAGTTTGATGAAAACGCTGGACGTCGTGTAACTCTACGGTCATGACGTTATTTGGTCTCTTGTAAGTAAATAAATGCGCTGATATTGGTCTCAATTGGACTTATAAAAAGTTATAAATTAAAAATGAGCTATTATCCTTTTTATTAGTGTACTGTTCCTGAATGCATGAATACTAGTGTAAAAAAAAAATACTTCAGTTGACACTTTTTAGTATACATACAGTACCGTATGACGTCATTATAATGGCGGCTACTGTTTCGCTTGTTTAGAAACAGATTAAAAAAACTGAAAACTTTGAAATTAATTTTACAATTAATTAAGTTATTTTATGAACTAAAACTAAGCCTAAGTAAGCTATCTAAATTGTTCATTTTTTGATTTTTTCTCATTATGGAGTAAAATACCCTATTCTATTGGTTAATATTGGAAAACGATGATCGTCTATCGTAGTTAAGATAAACTATTTAGATACCTAGAGATATTTACTAATCACTTTCCAAATACATTATTGATTAAATTAAGCACACAGGTCCACAAATGCGCATCAAACAATCGAGGCATGCAATATGCACAGGAAATCGTGTCTCCATGTATGTATGTGTGTCTTACGCTACATAAGTTTGTGTATAAATTATGTATGTTGGCACTTTGAAAGCAATTACCAGGTTTCCATTACATAACTCAGATGTCTACTCAGTCAAGGTGGGGTACGTTAGTGTGGATTGAACTTTTAATATATATTATTAGGACTATAGCCCCACCGACATGTTTTTACAGTCAATGGGGGCGCCACCATTGAAAACAGATATATCTGATTTTTACATATCTATACTAATATTAAAAAGCTGAAGAGTTTGTTTGTTTGAAAGCGCTAATTTCAGGAACTAATAGTTAGATTTGAAAAATTATGTCAGTGTTGTATAGCCTATTTATCGAGGAAGGCTATAGGCTTTTTATCCCGGGAAAACACAAGATCCCTCGGGAACGCGGGTGAAACCGCGTGGCGGAAGCTAGTAGTTTATAGATAGGAGAGTGACATAGGCTATTTTTATATCGGGAACGTGGGTAAAACTGCTGGGCAAAAGCTAGGTTAACTATGATTTTAGGTGACATTATTTGGAGAGATAATAAGCTTAAATATTCAGTTGGTTATCTTTAGTTATTTTCCTATAGAGTACGTTTTGGGTAAGTCTTTCACATTCACAGTCTTCCGCCCGACGGGTTACACCCGCGTTCCCGAAGGATTTTATGTTTTCCCGGGATAAAAAGTAGCCTATCTTCCTCGATAAATGGGCTATCCACACTTAAAGAATGTTTCAAATCGATTCTATTAAAAGTTCCTTTCCATATAAAGCAAACACTTCCCCAATCCCTTGTCCACTACTCTAATAGCGGTCTACTGAATAATAATCAAACTCACATAAAATTTCAATAATGACTCCGTTAACTGCCTTCAGATGCAAATGAAGTTCAGATTTAACTTGTGCGTAGAGAATAGGTTCACTTTGTTACTTTTAATTGTTTCCATTTGGCAAGGTGGGGTTTTAAATTTACTTTATTTGGTTTAATAATGTGGTTTTTCGATGAACTGTTGATTTTGTTTAACTTTTTAACTATAAATATATAATATTTTGATAAAAACATTTGCGTTTTATTGTCACTTATTTAAATATTTTTTATTTGGTTCGAAATTTCCTTAATTTGGTTTAATAATGTGGTTTTTCGATAAACTGTTGATTTAGTTAAACTTTTTAACTATAAATATATATTTTTTTTTGATAAAGTCATTTGCGTTTTTTTGTCACTTATTTAAATATTTTTTATTTGGTTCGAAATATATTTCCTAGAGAAATAATTATACTTTATCGTTATCTCTATTGATTTTTAGTAAAATAAAAAAATCCTTAAATATGTAGGTATAGCCTCTTTAATTTTTGCACGGTGGAAAGTACTTACCTTACCTACTAAATAATATCCGAGTGGCTAGCTATAGTTGCACTTGAGAGCTGGTTACCTTATAGGCTTTATAAAGGTTGGCAGCACATTTTGGAATCTCTAATGTCCATATGTGATGGTAGCCACACACCATCAGTTGTATGCTTTTAAGATAAAAATAAACTTCGCAAATATCTTTAATTTAAACACGGAGATCATTCGTACGTCATTATATTTACGAAATATATTCAAGGATTTAATTAAGACTTATCTCACAAATAAACAATAATAGGAATTCGAGTGTCCTCAAACAGATATAGGTAATTAATCCGTTTGACATATCTATCAATACAGCTTTAGACGTGCGTCTCTACGTGCTAAACAAAGGCGGCCTTTAACGGACTTTGGATTATTCTGAATTTCAGTGACCGTTGTCCATTTTGCCCTAGGCCACTTTTCCATAACCAGCATACTGTGATCTATTACTTTTGCGATAACTTATTGGTAACTATAGGCATTGTTTGGGTCAGTTTAGGCTGGTTGTAAACCAGTTCGAACCAGATGTAAGGGGAATGAACCGGAATATTATACACGGAATAGGAACAGAATGTGGTTTCCGTATATGAGATGGTGACATCTGATAGGTGAAGTGTGTATGCGTATAATCATTGGATAGTGATGTATGTTCATATCGATGTTTTTATTAGTAATTGCTGAATTCGATAGATTCAGAATGCTTCCTACCAACAACGTGGCTAAAAGAGTCAAATTTCTAAATAAAATACTAAATGAAATAAAATCTCTCTTCTATACAAAAATAGTTATTTCACTGAATTAAGTAAAAACAATCGACAATCAAATAAGTTTATCATTAGTTTATATATTTTTTCTTGAATTGAATTCTATAACCTTAAACCAAAACTAATCTCTAGCATTACTTGTAACTGTTACACTGCTATAAAATGAATCGATAAAATTTTATCTAAAGTGTTCACATCCCTAACTACGTTCATTTCCATGCAAAGATATTTACGAGGATTGCACTGAAGGCATTTCCTTTGGCAATTATTGTGTACGAGCTTATTAGACAATTGAATTGAAATCTACTTTCATTACCTAACTTTATTATAGATCTAGCTTTCATACTGTGGGTTTGCCGAAGTTAAGAAGGAATTTCCCGCATTATTATTATCATTGAAGTACCTATATTAATATTAATTTTATTTTCAAATTCAAATGTTTGTAAGTTTCGTGTTTTTTTTGCAAATACATAGATGAATGGTCAGTTTATTTAAAAGAACAAATCCTGACTGACTGGTTGATGGACTAACAGCCTAAACGTCATAGAACCATGAAAATTTGAAATTTTGTAACTCAGGGATGTACCTACTAAGAATGGAGTTTCCAAAATTAAACCCCTAAGGGAGTAAAATATGGGATGGCTAATAAAATAGAGGATAGTAGTCCTAAAAATGTCTGGATTCCTCGGAGGGGTGATAAAATAGGTATATACCTAAGTAAAATGTAGCTACCTTTTTGCAATGAAAACAGGTGACTTCTTTTCGTCATAAATAAAAATGAATGGCAAAATGTGTTGCTAAGCACAAAACTCGAGAACGGATGGATTCGGATTCAGTTTTGTTTTTATATTTGTTGAAGTCCGAGGAAGGTTCTAAGGCAGAATTGGAAAAGTTGCCTAAAAATCGGAAAATTCGGGAGAAACTGAATGTATGGGATTTTTGGATAAACTTAAAACTTATTTTTGCGTTATATAGTCAGTTTATTGAGGAAGGTACTTTGCTACTTTTTATCTTGAGAACGCAGGTAACCGCGGGCAACAGCTAGTATCTAATAATAAACAAGCGTAGAATAGATACATATATATAACTAGATACACCCAACTAAATGCTCACAGACTTCGTGCTAACCACAGCCATGACCTAATAGATACAGGCTTACAGGCAGTGAAGGCATTTAATTAGATCTATTGCCATCGGCGACACGTTCCACCTCTCTGTAACTGTCTATCGTTTTGTATTGTGATTGATTTGTAGGCTTCAATTTATGGGTGCGACTGTATAGTCGGTATAGTATTGCTTTATTAACGTCAGTCTATAATAGGTAGCTATCTATTGCTAAATGAGTAGCATAGTAATACTGCTTTTGACTATATTCGATGTCAATATAGTGTGATCTATTTCACATAATATTGTCAATTTTGTCCTAGGCAAATGGTTTTTGGGTATATGGGGGACCAAGTTGGACTCTTTCATTTAAAAGGGAATATCTTCCATCAGGCTTGGTTATCGTGCCTTGGTAAATATTGGAATCTCCGTGTTGGTCTTCGCTCGCCCCCTTTCTGGAGACGAGGAAATGGTTCCGGGGTCGATTGGCCCCACACTATGCTTCCAAAAAGCCTTGTCGTATACATACATATAATATGCCGAGTGCTCAGAAAACTTTGAAAGCGCCTACATATTTAGCCTTTTTAATAATAAATATTACATAAAACACAAGTTTAAAAGGAGCGCGTAAATGACGTGTGAATACAAAAAGCGCGGGCGCAAGGCAAACGCGCACAATTTGATTATATTACTTGTATATTCTTTAAACAGCAAAAGTTAGAGCTACTCAATAAAAAACATTGTTTTTATTAAAAAAAAGAATGTAAGTATACGCGTCACTGAATTTCCCTGAAACCTGAAATAACGGTCCATAACCTCTTAAACAACAGCTACTCTTACATATGTAACAGCGAAGCCTCACTATCCCATAATCCCACCTTAAATCACCCATAAGAAGTCCGCACCGTTTGTCTTCGCACGATGACAGTTTTATGGCGTAGGGTCCACCATAGTGTGAACAGCTACATAAAATATTAATACACAATTTGTCCGAGTGGCCGGCTGTTAATCTACTTTTATTGAGGATTTTCCGTGGATTAATTATGTTGCGAGATGAATTGGTGATGGTAATGCATTTTTATTTTGGGGATGATTTTAATAAGAATGTTTGTAACGTATCTTCCATCTTGAAACGTGCTTCTAAAAGAATAACTCGCCATTGATGTGTTAAATAAAAATAAATACTCACTTGCCAACCCTACAGTTGTTGATTATAATACAAAAATATTTTTTTCTCATTTAAAAATTAAATCTACACTAATATTATAAAGAGGAAAGATTTGTATTTTTTTTTATGTTGGTAACAAATAAACTCAAAAACTACTGGACCGATTTCAAAAATTCTTTCACCATTAGAATGCTTCATTATCCCTTAGTAACATGGGCTATATTTTATCCCCGGAACGCGGGTGAAACTGCGCGGAAAAACTAGTCTAAATAAAATTATTATTTTTACTGTTTAAATATTTTCCTTTTATACAAATAAATTCCAAATTTAATTTGACAACATAACCTTATCCTTCATAATTATGTACAGGTTGCACCACTATAACATAAGTACATATAGGTACTTATCGAGTTGCATTATCTACATCTGATATACAATTAATAGGTATCTCATTAGCAATTATGCGACACGTGTGTCGGTATCGACGCGACTGCCTCATTATAGCTAATGTACATGTCATGGGCTTGATCAAATTACATATAGGTATTCCATTTGTGTAACACTGATTATCATTAGTAGTGGAAAATGGAAATCGGAAATAAACAAAATGGACTAAGGTAAGTTTGAAAAAAAAAAGTGCACAAGTGCATCTGCATTTGTAAGGTGCTTGGTGACAGATTTTTAACCTGAAGATATCAACCAGCCAGTCCGATACCTAATAAATACTATTCTACAAAATGGAAGGATACTTCTGAGTCTATAGTTTCCTTACAACGCTATATCTAAACTTAATATTACAAAGAGGAAAGATTTGTTTGTTTGTTACGATTTAACTCAAAAACTACTAAACCGATTTTAAAAATTCTTTCACCGTTCGAAAGCTACATCCTCACCGAGTAACATAGACTGTATTTTATTGCGGGAACGCGGGTGAAACCACGTGGAAAAGTTAGTTAATTAATATAACTACTAACTACTATATGTTAACTATTATCAAAATCTCTAGATATATTAAAAAAAGTAGGTAAAGGTCTCTATTATTACAACATAAGTTAATTTAACTAATAGTTAACAAACTATTAGTTAAATTACTACTACATGTTGATATTATATCTATGCGTCAAGACTGGAGACTGGAGTAAAGAGAAGTAGAGCATAGCGATATGTCACTCAAAGAGCAGCTCGACTGAGGAAATACCTCCACCTTACAGAATACCGCAGCCAAATAACTTATAGTTGTGTTCCTGCGCGTGAGTAAGGTCACCAGGTCTCGCTGGCCAGGCGCGAGTGATACCCCTGGTGTTGCAAGCGTTCATAGGCTACGGTAACCGCTTACCTTCAGGCGGGCCGTATACTTGTTTGCCGACAATGTCGTATAAAAAAAAAAGTAACCGAATTCCTATACATTATCAACCATTCAAAAATAATTATTAATTTTGGTACTCAACATGAAACTAGCTTGAAATTAAATTCAAACGTTAAATCCTGATTTCAAAATTCATTTAGTATCTACATGCATAAAAATTAATTAACAAAACCGCATCGACATATCTACATGTATAAATATCGATATTGATAGCAAACTGTATAGATTCCACTAATTAAATACATTAAGGGCACCACACACCGATGCTCAATGGCGTTCAATTTAATAGGAATGTAGCGCAAATGTCACGCGCAAACTTGATGTCTAATTAGACATAACATCTGCGCCTGTAACGCGTGGGTGACGGCTAAAGGTGTAATTAGTGATGTGTGAAACGTAAGTAATTGTATTTTGTTTAGCCTGAAGGTATTTTTTTTGTTTGATAATGAGACATGCGTAAAAGGGTTGATACTAGTAAAAAAAAAATAGATAAATAATTTTTCATATTATTATTTCGAACCATAAAAATATTTTTACAGTATTTTGTTTAGCCTGAAGGTATTTTTTTTGTTTTATAATGAGACATGCGTAAAAGGGTTGATACTAATATATTTTTTTTTTGATAAATAATTTTTCATATTATTATTTCGAACCATAAAAATATTTTTATTTTGTAGATTTATAAAGTACTATAAGTAACTGCTGTTTTTATAAGTTAAATTAAAATCATTATGTATAATCCTAGATCAATGTCAATTTAATTCAATCAAGTAACTCTCGTCAAATGTTTAAAAATAATCCCCGCGAGGATAAAATGTATCACAAAATGAAATATTAACCTAATTCACTCATATCGAGTTAAATATAATCTAATCAGTCGCCAAATTGCTCTCTCAACGGGAAATCCAAATTTACACCAAAATGGCGTTGAAATTTACATGTTTGTATATTGGCCGGCCATTATTCGATTTGGGCAGTTTAGGTGTTAAATACATACTCACTTAGCGTGATTAAAATCGACGGTACATCGGTGTGTGTGGTTACTGTAAATGGTAAAATACTGTACTGTAAAGAGTGTTGTATTGTGTGTTGTGGCCGGTTGGCATGGTTGGTAAGATACCCTATCTATCACGCCGCAGGTCGTGGGCTCGATTCCCACTCAGGGCAAACATTTGTGTGCATGAACATGTCTGTTTGTCCTGGGTGTTATTATCTATATATGCATGTATTTACAAAAGAAAAGTAGTATATGTAGTATATCAGTTATCTGGCTTCCATAGTACAAGCTCTGCTTGGTTTGAGGAATAATGTACCAGAATATTTATTTATAAATATTTTAACTGGGTTTTTTTGATAAAGGCTATGATAGCTCAGTGGCGTCGAATGCCATAACGAAGGTCGGGGGTTGAAACCTACAATGAGTTTGAGCTTACGGTGAAGGAAAACATCGCTAATGGGGGCTGGCCCTCAATTTGAAAATCTGTCACTAAGAATCTACTGGTGTGTTCCGGGAGTACCATTTGAGAGTCAGTTCCTTCTAGCCTTTGTACGCTTACCACCTTCAGTCAGATCATCATTTACTATTTTGAGATTATGGTCAAACACAAAAAAAAAAAAAAACCAAATTGGTGCAATTTACGAAATCGAACTTACGAAGAGTTTAAATAATTCTATCGAACATTTTTACGTACATTATCTTCGATGAATTTAATTTGATTATTTATTTTCAACAACATATAAATATTCACCAAAATGCTCGTATAGGGAGCACTCCATCTTGCCTCCTGACTCCAATGTACAGTCGACAACGTTTGTGTGAAATTTACAATGCTTTTAGTCACACGCCACTGGTCGTCTCGCACGTTTGGTATAGATCTGTTATATTACATTCAAGTTATAAATTGTGAAGGTGGCAAGTTAAGTTAACTCATATGCTAAGACAAGTAGTGTATTTTTTAATATAAAGATGATTTGCATTAAGTTAGGGCCTTTGCTTATGGCGGCGTCTTGTGACGAATCGCTCACGTCCTTCCAATATATGCGAAGAGGGCGATGGCTGCCACATGCGTTATACTTGTGAACAGGTGCTGCTTGTGGGGGCTGGTTAGCTATTGTTTGCAATTTATTTATTTATTAAGTTACTCATCATTTTATGTATTTTTTTTGCATAAATATTGTGAACGAGACTAGATAAATAATTTAATGTAATAAATCTAAGTTAGATTTTAAAAGAGTAATTTCCGAGTTCCTTGGCAGTTCTTCTCAGCAAATGCTATCTACCGAACCGTGCGTTAGAGTCAAACTATTCAGGGCTTGTGAGGCCTATTTGAATAAAATATTTTCATTGTCATTCATAGCAGAGTAGAGTAGAGTAGAGTTAAATCATATTGAATTTCACTCTAGCATTAAAGGGCTCTTCACTGAATATTCCTTAATATTGAATACCCTGCGGGGTATATCATCTGATTATTTTTATTATTTTGCATTAGTCATTATAGGCTCCACTGTTAAAACAAAAAAAAAGGTTTTTTTGGAATGTCATTTTAAATTATTTATTACTGTATTTTATTATCCGACAACAATCTCTAGTTGGCTTACAATAACCCTTCCTTCCTTAACCAATGATTTTAAAAAGGAAACGTTTTTAAATTGTGTTTAATTAAGTATTCAAATAATATGTAGGTTGATTTTTAATATTTCTTGAGCACGCTACATTTAGGTTTTTTTTTAATTCTTACTCACTTGTAACTTAGGTAACTTTACCGCATCCTTTAAGCTAACATTATAACATCCATGTATAGCAAGAGTCATCGAGTGTATAGGGGAAGATGTAGATTTTCCTTAAACCATTAACATGTATATAGGCCTTAATTTATTGTGTAAAGCTTTTTGATAGCTCGCAAAACTGTTTATATGCAATTTGTTTCAGAATATTTGGCACCATTTAGATTTTATCGATTTAACTTCAACTCCAATGATGAAGAAAAGCAATCTAGTGATCAAAACGCAGATGAACTTCCTTCAGATGCATCGGTGATGATAACTCAATAGTTAGGACGTCGCATGTCATGGCGGTTGTCATGGGGTTCAATCTTTGAACTTTCTGTGAAGGAAACCATACCTAAATGTTACAGTACTTTGTAGTACCTGGCTAGCTGGTTATGACAGTTGTAATTGAGACCCAGAAAGCCTTTTCTTACCACTTTCGGCCACATCATCATTTACTATAATGAGATTATGGCCTAACACTAACCTATCAAATAAATAAAATTAAAAAGTAATAAAAGCTATTGCAGCCAAATGACTAAGGACATTTTGTTGTGGAAATTATTGGGGAGGGGGGCAGTGAATGGTAGTAAATACAGGCTAAATATGATGATGAGCTTTCAGTCTAGATTTTTCTTTAATTCAGTAATAGTAAGAAGAAAAAATTATTAACAATAAAAGATTTTTTTTTAGTACAAAATACTAGCATCTAGTTTTTTATCTATCAAAGCTGTATTATATAGCTACTAGCTGTCACCGCGGTTTCACCCGCTTTCTTAAAAAAAAGGAACCCATGTCCTTTTTCATACCATAGGCTATCTGTGTATCAAATTTCATTGCGATCGGTTCAGCGGTTTAGGCGTGAAAAGATAACAAACAAACAAACTCACTTTCGCTTTTTATGATATTATTATATTACTTGTTTTCGTCCCGCGGTTTCACCCGCGTTCCCCAGGGATCTTATGTTTTCTCGGAATAAAAAGTAGCCAATGTTCTTCTCCATACCATAGGCTATCTGCACACCAAATTTCATCGCGATCGGTTCAGCGGTTTGAGCGTGAAAAGGTAACAAACAAACTCACTTTCGCATTTATAATATTAGTTAGGATTAGGATAATATAAAGTGAGGATGTCTCTTCATCAAAAGCCTTAACGGTTGTTACTGTATCATAAAATATAGTAAACAGTGCAAAATACTAATAAAACTAAACTAAATTTCCACAATCAATATTAATGAAGCGCCATATACCTTCAATTTGCAAAATTAAAGTGGTCGCAATCACTGCAAAATACGAAATAAACTTGTATTCAGTAACTTAGCAGCCAATCTAACTTGAAACGTTACCTTCCTTACACATTTCACATAACTATCGGGATTAATAAAACTTGATAGGTCTTGGTGAATTGGTCGCTTTTACATAAAATAGGGAAAATTTCTCTCAACATATTTTGGAAGGAAATCTCGAATATCACTTAGGTAAAGAGCTGTTATAACAATAAATTCAGTATAACATTTGCATGTAGACGTTTTGAGTCGCGGAGGGTGCTTTTGGATCGGGTCGCTTAACACGTTAATGTAGGCTCGATTTATAGGGCTTTTCCTGATTTTCTTTGATTTATTTTTTGAAATTCATTTGCAGTTTCCCGTTTTAGGAAAATAAATTTACTTTTATTTTTATAATTAAACGTCGCTTGAGCGCTTTTATTGTTATATACAATATTTACACATATAGAAAAAGTAAATATGTTAGTATAGCTTTGTCTATGTTATAGGATGATCTGGTAATTCGTTTTTTCGCAAAAAATCCTAGAGATATTGCGAAAACACGAATAATTAGACAATAGTGATAACATTTCTCAATATGAAGGGTTTCCGTTCAGTTAAAGAAAAAACCGATATCCGGGTCGTTTCTGAATAGGAAGATATTTTAGAAGTTACATGTACCTACCTACAATGTTTTCACCATTGTCTAATTATTCGTGTTTTGGGTTTTCGCGAAAATCCGAATGATTAAATGTATGTATTATGTACGAATAGTACCAATGCAGCATAAACTACACATAGACAGTATTCAACAATGGACAAATAATAAGATAAATGATTTAATCTACCTAATTCATCCTTGTCAACACCGCCCATTTTTAATTTACACCCTAACTATAAAACTCCTTCGCACTAACTTATCGCGCATCACTCAAACAAAAGCCGCTCGAAACTCGAATGAATATAAATGATATGAACATCCGAGTCGCGCCGAACCGCAGGCGGAAATGACCGAAGATTTGTCATTGTCAAATTTGAATACGAGCGAACGGATGCGGGAAAAACGAACGTCATCTGTTTCTGCGACTTCTCGTTTTGTTATGAGTATTAGATTTGTTAGTCGGTCTGTCTGTGGTTATCTGTTTTGTGTTTGTTACGACTCATTGGAGTTTATATTCGATACCATGCATTTTTGGTTTGCGAACGATTTGTCATGATAATCGCGTTTGTTTAGTACTAGGTTCGGAAATTCTGTGCGAGGGTGTGTCTCTTCTAGAGTTATGTGTAGAATTGTTAAACATTTGATAGAAAAGAAAAATTGCTTACGTAGTCTGACGGTTCAAAAAAAAATTGAAAAGTAACCTTGCTGAGTTTCTAGCCGGTTCTAATTGAAGACTGCATTTTGTTGTACGTTGTAAGTAGTTTCAGTAGCTTTAGTAGGGTCAATTCTGAATAAATCGGTTTGACTTTGGTTTGTCTTTAAAAATAAAAGTCATTGTAGGATTCGAACTATATAACGTAAAAAAATATTTATTTTCAACCTTTTTTTACCCAGGAAAATCTTCATGGATACCCCGCGGCTCCGGGGGAAGCGGCGGAGTTGTGTAAGACTCCTACTGACTAAATACCTGGGGTGTTCCTACATATCGCTGCCAGCTGGGTATCCGGGGGGGTATACAGATAAAATTCGATGACGCAAAAGAAATAACACACATAAAATATTACCACACCTTTCACAATATTTTCAAACAACAATACATTTCCATTTGGCACCAAATTCAGTATTTCAAATTCGATATGAGTAATGGCTTGTCTTCATAATTCCTGTAGGATTTTTACATGAGACTCATCTATTATTTAGGCGGGCTGGAGGCTTAAGCTTCAGATTTACAGTTCCGTTTGCCAAACGTGAAAGTGGTGAATTTTGTGATTTGTCATCGTATTTTCGAGTTTTTGTAGTTATTTCGTTTTTATGTATTAATGTAATTTCAAAAACCTGTTTATAGATGTTGCGCCTGAATTAAAGGCTGTCTTTTTTGTAGACTAGTCATCGGGCTGAGTTTTGTAAAAAAATTAATTTACGATTGATGTTTTTAGCGTGTATTATTTAATGCTCCTAAAATATTTAAAATAGGATAAAGTATGGAAACGGTGCTATTTTTAAATTGTTTAATTTGCCCTTTTTTTTATTGGTAAACCGTGCAGTTCAATAATTGTGAACAACATTTTGGATTTCCATACACATTTATGTGAGCCAACTGTTTCACAAACACGAACAAAACTCAATCCAAAATCCTCCCGGTCGAGGATCGAAAAATATTAGGAATTTGGCGCAGCGCCTCTCGCGAAATATTCTTGGAACTAATTTCTCCCATAAAAAAAATGTTAACGAAAACGCGATAGTAAGATTATTTACGTCAATTCTTTACTCTCAGAGTAGAGATCGCGGATCGCGGGTAACACCTGTACTTTGGTAGTTAATAAATTATAAACGTACCAATTTCTACCATAAAACTTGTTCCTCATTTCATCATACCCTTGTCCCACATAGATCCTGGTATAATTAATCAACTTTACAATAAATAAACATGCGAATACACTTCATTGCCACGCAGTATCGCACTCGCACGGCGCACGCATTTATCATGCGTCGGATTTTATGTAAATTCGACTAAGTGCCACTGATAAATGGTTGGTCAAGCTTGGACGATGCTACCACTAGTAGTAGGGACTTCAGACTTGGTTGAAGTCAACCAGTTCCTTGGCTGGATGTTTTGGAAAACTATCACATA
This sequence comes from Tetheella fluctuosa, assembly GCA_951216915.1. Classification (NCBI taxonomy): domain Eukaryota; kingdom Metazoa; phylum Arthropoda; class Insecta; order Lepidoptera; family Drepanidae; genus Tetheella; species Tetheella fluctuosa. The sequence goes on along the minus strand of OX578234.1, from coordinate 2,187,285 downwards.
GGCTTCGACTTCCTTAGGGAGAGTTATTTGAAACCTTCTTTGGGATAGGTTTACTTTGTTTACAGTTTAATATTATTCAAAATGTTGTATTTGCTTGCATAAATAAGTTAAGACATTATATTATATAGCTTAGACAAATTAATTTTCATAGATAAAATAAAAAAGCCCTCCTAATAAAAAACTAATTTTCATTTTCAGCACCTACATTCAGTTTAGCATCCACAAAAAAAAATTTCATTGCACTTCTCATGTTAAAATTGTGCCAAATTCACAGTTTTCTTACTCAAACTATCCACCACTGTCCACTTGATTTCATTTTTCATTCTTAAACCGTTTTGTTTAGCTGACAGGGGTCCGTAGTGTATTGAAAGAGAGTTTGTTTTTGTTGCCTACTGGACCCTGCTCAATCAGTTTTATGGATCTTGATGCTGACCTTTGGTCATTAACTGGAGTTACATGAACTTACATGTATTATATAGTAATATTTTAAGATAGCGTAGATAGTTTCTTTTGTGTAGAACATATTTTTTTTGGTATGGATATTAAAATTATTTAAAAATTAATTTAATTTAAAAATGACAAAATTCAAAGTCATGCCCGGGTTTGGAGTAGAGAATTTGTATTACAGTAAGTTTGTAGTAGGGAATTTGCATTACAGCAAGTTTGTTTTGCAGTTGTCTTACGTGCACAAACAATAAAAAAAAAAAACTTTTAGTGAGGCTGCTGGTGCAAAAACAGCCGGTGCCGGTGCGATAAATTCTCAATTTCAGAGTGGTAGCCAATCAGGCTGGTATCTACTACAAATAACTCTTCCACCCAGCTATTGTTTCCACACGAATCGAACCCACAACCTTCATCACTGCATTCGACGTCACTACCTCCAAATTAATGATCGCATATCTAGAACGAAGTACGAGTTACTTAAAAAAACTAGGCCAATCCTGAGAAAATCGGTGGCGACACACGGACAGACGGACAGACGGACAAGAAAATTATCTTATAAGGGTTCTTTTTTTTACCTTTTTAGTTACGGAACCCTAACAAATTGATGAAATTAAAGATTTAGACAATAGCTAAGGATCAGCTATAGTCATCCAAGTTCCAGAACGACAGATTAATTCATAGTCAAGGTCCATAGACCACATCTCAATCAAAATAATAGCACCCTATATCACATTGACCAATACAAATGCACGCACTACCGTCAAATCGTAGAAATTTGTCTCACTGGACATATCTTTATCATAACTGGACCTTAGATTGATAGTCATTTGTCATAGTACAAAGATATTAAAGCTCTTATTGTGTACTTTATAAGGAAGCAATAGAAGTGATTTTTGATTGAATCGAAGTGGGAAGTTTGGTGATTTTTAATTTAGAAGGGTTGTATTGGATATAGGGTGAATGTGTAGCGAGAAATTAAAGTTGGGATAGTTTAGGAGTTACCTAGTAGATTATTTTTGGAATTTTATCTAGTAGTAGGTACTTAGATTTTGCATGACAATATAAATACTTCGTACCACAAAAAACAAAGGTACAAACTAAAAAAAAAACTTGAAAGATCATAGGGCACATAATACTGACTGGAGATAAAAAGTTGAAATTCTTGTAAATTATTGAAACAGTTTTCCAAACATGATTAGAATAATCGTAAAAAATACATTTTCAGTACATGTTTTGAGCCGAAGACCTTACTTTTATAGTAAGTCACCAAATACCCATATTTTTTCAAAGAAAAAACAAATTAGGACGTAATCTTCATAAAATAAGTTTTATTATTCGCATTTTCACTATTCGTCCCCTAAATATTATAACACATTTTAATTAAACAAGTCGCGAGCCGCCATTTTAATTTCAAGAAATAATCCGCTTACGATGCCAGTGTTAATGGTGGGCTTAAATTATAAAATAGGGATGTGTTTCTTTAGATAATAAAATAAATATCGATATCGACATTTAAATTATAATAAAACCGTATTCTGCGCGATATAAGTAGTTCGGCGATTTATTATCAACTTCAGTGTTTATTTTATAATTTTTTTAATTATTAAATATTTAATATTCAACCTTTCATAAACTTTGATCGAGCAAGGTTGGTCTTTTGCACAAAAAATATTTTTTATGTTTTTCGCGATTTTAGGGTTGGTCCCGTAGTAAAAGATGTTCATACTGTTAAGTGCTTCCACTTCTTAAAGCAATACTGGTAGATTACAAATAGGCCCGTATACCGCTTCATCATCATCATCATCTTAGCCGCTTAACTTAATTTTATTGTCAGGTTTTAAATAATATAATGGTTTCGTACATTAACACTACACTTCTATATGAATGGTCATTTGTAATGGACAGTTTCTATGTCTTCTTTATTACTATAAACATCGATATCGAACCACCCCATCCCTTTCCAGCCGCAACTTTGCGGTGACAATAATAACAGTAATTAACGGGACTTAATCCCACCACGACAGGTTTCTTATTAACGCCATTTGTCAACAGAATATACCACATTGCACCACAATGAACCACAACGGATTTAATATTACAACACAATTTATTATGTGTCTCAGAGTGAGGTATTAACTGAAGATTTGGGTAATGGCAAATATAATTTGGATACAAGAGTTCAAAAATTAACTTAAAGTACCTAATATAGGGTGACAACTTTCCAGGTCATAGGTAGGTATCTTATCAACCAAGGTGTTAACAGTAACAACAGTAGTAGATAGAAACGTATTCCATAGCACGTAGCAAATGTCAATTCATTATCACAATTCTATTCAACTTTTACATAGTTAGTCTATACAAGTCAGTTCTACTAAAACTCGTCGACTTTTTGATACATCCTGAAAGCCACGATAAATGCATTCATTTCATTTCACATCACTAGTGCACTTGGATTGATCTTCATTGGACAAATCGCCACCGATATCTATACTAATATTATAAAGCTGAAGAGTTTGTATGGTTGAACGCGCTAATCTCATGAACTACTGGTTCGAATTGATAAATTATTTTAGTTTTGAATAGTCTTTTTACGAGGAAGGCTATAGACTACTTTTTATCCCGAGAAAACATAAGATCCCTTGGGAACGTGGGTGAAACCGCGGGGCGGAAGCTAGTTATTCAAAACATGATTTCATGAAAATGCAACTCCACTTTGCAAGTTGTCGCCAAAAAGGTCTTTAGTCTAAAATCTAGTTGAAATAGGGTGCAAAAAAATTAAATTACATCCCAAACTAATCCCCCGTATTTAGCGAGATTGGAATTCTGTTTTGCATATTAGAGGATCTGACTTATAACTTCATATAATTAATACTTTTGAGGTGGTGTTATGCGTTACACAAGGGAATTTAAAATCTCTACTTACTCTAGCTACATATATCCTACGGTTGAATTCGTTGAAAAAATATATATTTAAAAAATAAAATTCAGAACCATTTGACATTATGAAATATGAAAAGGTTTAAATTTGGAACGCAGAATTATAATAATATTTAATTTTATAAAAGAAATTCATAAGCATTTTTAATTAAAAACCTCTTTACAAATTGATCACTAACTTAGCAGAAATTAGGACTCTACCAAGACAACTGATATCTTACCAAAATTATTATTTGAATTCTATATCCTAATATTATTTATAAACGTGAAAGTTTGTGAGGATTTATGGATGGATGGATGGATGTTTGGTACTCTTTCACACAAAAACTACAGAACAGATTTGAAGGCAATTTGGCACACAGGTAAAATATATTCTAGATTAACATTATAAGATACTTTTATCCCAAAAAATATATTGTCAGTGAGACTAGATAAATAATTTGATGTCTGAGTTGGTTTTGAAAAGAGTAATTGCCGAGGTTCTTGCCGGCTATTCTCACTAAAAGCAACTTTTCGAACCGAGCGTTAGAATCAGACTATTCATAAGTGTTTGTGAATGCCTATTTGAATAAAAATTATATATTTCATTTCATTTCGAAAACATAAGATTCCTCAGAAATGCAGGTGAAACTGCGTGACAGAAGGTAGTTGACTATTGAGGAGGTAGCTCTGTGGTAGTGACGCCAAACGCTGGCATGTTGCACTTTAGAACCAGTTCCCTTCTAGGCTGATGATCACCACCTTTGGCTACATCATCATATTAGTGGTGAGATTGAACTCAAGCACCAGCCTCACAAACTTACTACGTATTACGTACGACAACATTACAAACTCGCCATTATCTCAAACCCTACTAAATCAAAATGTGTCGACAGAATATATAACAACACAATGCCATTATTAATAACTGTCATTTATTATTACGGTAACACCCTTTATAAAGCTGAGACCGTTTCGTAGTGAAAGATTTGCATTTATTGTATTGGTGACGTAATTTTAAATTTGGTTTAGATTATAAGAGATTAGGTTGTATTTATGAATCCCTAGAGATTGGCGTGATGCGCATTTTCTTTTTCGGATATAAGTAGGTAGTATTCTAAGTAATTATTTTGGTCTTACAAATTGGTCCTGCCTAATAACATTTCGTCTTATTGAAATTAGAAAATGGGGCTTGAGATCAATTGTATATTAAAGTTAGTTAAACTCACTTGTGGAAATTTTAATTACGCTACGCTATAATAGTATACATCAGTACAGGAAAATACTTCGAAAAAACCTGCGTATAAAGAACTTAAATTCAAAGATACGTGGACCGACAAGAAATAGTAACGCCAACGCCTAACTAAATTGTTATAGCAATAAAGTGCATATCCATGTTTATACGGGGGCATGGCAGTACGTTCGCTAAGTCTGCACATAAACAAAACGAAAGTATACAATCGATTTCAAGATGTATTTGAGCATAGTGATGAGACTTTTATCACTCGAGTTATCTCAATAAAGGTTAGGAATACAATAATCAGATATCAAATTCGGTGATAGATTGTCAGTATAATAATAGTCAACCTATCCAAATAATGTGACATAGACGACATAGTAGATAGGTACGACAGTCATCGTCATAAATTCCACAAACGTGAACATCAAACGTCATTTCAGTGGCGCCCCCTCTCCACTCAATAGTCAATGTTCCCTCCATAATCCTTCTTGCAATCACTACCGTCTCATTTCGTCATTACCCGTACGATATGAATGTGTATGTTGCAGTCATTATGTTACGACTAGGTTCAGTTCTAAAGAAACTATGATATGATAATTAAGTACTAGTTTTACACAAATTAAAATTTGTTAATATAAAATTACATACAAAATAAGAAGTTTATAATAATAATAATAATATATATTATTTTTGTTAAGAAATATTGTAAAAAATGTATTCTTTTTAGGCTAGATTTTTTATAATGTTTTTGATTTTGATATTAATGTTATAAAAAAAGTAGTCTTAAGATAAAAAAATAAATAAAGGACATAATAATATTAGCTTAGTATAAAAATTATAAGTGTCTTCCATTTTGTACTTTTTTATAATTCATTTCAGCTGTAAATTTACTTCTGAATTATCTTTAGAGAATGAAGACATTGTATATAATCATGTATTTGTTTACAAAAGCTCCTTAATTTAAGTTAGACCATCACAAGTACTTATTATTTTATTCTAATCAGGTAAGTACTTAAAATAAAAAACAGGATCTTTATTCTTGTCATTAGTATGATCGATATGTTATTATTACAAATACATACGAAAAATCATATTCACCATAATTTTAATGAACTAGATGTCAGCCACCGATAGTTTTTAAAGCCTTACGATTCTACTGACATTTACGACTATGAAAAATAAAAGTAGACATTTCACAAAATATTAAATCAACCAAAACAACTACAACATCCACTCACCCGCACTGCACCTAGTTACAGACCAATCCAAGCCGTTGTTAACGCTGGAAGATATTAAGATAGGGCTAATCCTCACATAACTTAGGATTAAGACCGTTAAACGCGGTTTAGAAGCCGCTGACCATTGTCCTGCGTTTAATTTAAACAGGATATTATGCCCGAACCTCAACTGTAATGATTTTACTAGCCCCTACACAAATTTATTACCACCAGCACTATTTACCGTAGTAACATTTATTGTTAAGAGATTAGAGTTGAATTTGAAATGACATTTAGTGTATCAGGAGTAATGAAAATTGTTTTGTAGGTGTCGTAAGATTTTATGTGTGACTCTCTTTATGCAAACAGGTCCTAAGGGTCTCGTTTCTGGTTTTTGGGTCCTATTGAAACTTGACCTATCATTTCCATTGCGTCCGTATAAATTCTGTTATTAGCTCATAACCGGGAATACAATTAAGTTTATTGTTGAGATAATAACCATACATAGCTTGTATGAATACTGTCAGAATACTAAAAAGGCAGCTCAAAAATAGTAGGTTTATAAAATAAGAAAGCAAAAAGCCAACGGCACGTGGTGTTCCCAGGCGGTCACCCATCCAAGTACTGACCACGCCCGACGTTGCTTAACTTCGGTGATCGGACGAGAACCGGTGTATTCAACGTGGTATGGACGTTGGCTACTAGACTTGCAAAATACAAAATCACAATGTATTGAACCGAATAATATCTAATAGAATCAACAAAAAAAAATGTAAATAGAACTCAACAATTTAATTGGCATCAGTACCCTCAGGTTTCCGCTTCGGTGCACACGTCTCTCGTCATTAATATGGATAATTGTCATGATTTTTCCTACCAACTTTAATGAATCATTTCTGAAAGCGTTCGAATTAGAATTAATGATACATTGTTTTTAAACGATAGGTACATTATAAAAATACCTATATTTGTTCAGGTTTAATTAATTTTGGTACAATCAGTAGAAAGTAGAAACTAAAAATAAGTGAATACCTGTTAAAAATAAAAACAAGTTTTCTCCCAATTCTTTGAGTAACTGTTTCAAATAAAGTATCATAAGTTTTAGATTTATACTGAAATAAACTAAACTAACAATTACATAAAAATATCTTATAACAACAAACTACGATGCTTATAATTTACAAAAACAAAACACATTTAATTATTTCATCTCATTTTCCTTATAACTTTTAAATAATTACTATAATGAACAAACTAACAAAGGAAATCTTATTTTTTCAACGTCGAATAATGATAATAACAAACCATAAAACGTTTTACTTGATAATGTCAGTCGTTAATATAAACAATAGGACGCGACAAGGGGGTGGGCAGAGATATAAAATTTAATTGATTGTGCGCTTTTGTCGTTTTGACGTTTAATTAACACTGAGATATGAACGTGCATATTATTTTGCGTATGTATATATGTTATAGATATTTATAACTTATTTTTATTAGATATAAGTAAGTATAAAACAAGTAGGTAATTGAATTGATCTAAACTAAAATATTTTAGAAAATACGCTGCGTAGGAATTGTTAATGAAACTTGGCGATTTTTTCACATGTGTATTTTTATGCAACAAGCTTCGTAGTTATAAGTCTAAGTTAATACATGTTTTCGGTTTTAAAATTGACTTACTTAATATATTACATTATTACCTACACTAGCTAGACGAATAACCCTGATGTTGCAAGGGTCTATAGACTACGGTAACCGCTTACCACCAGGTTTGCCACATTTTTTTTTAAATATACACCATATTTAAAAAGAAATGTGACATAGCTGCATCGTATGCGCTCGTGATCTATGTTTTTTTTTACTGTCATGTTCTGCCCATTTTTTTGTGTATTTTGCTTTGCTGCATCGGCAGGCGCCTTAAATTATTTATTTCGTTACCAAAATAATTATATATACCTACGTATATCCACAAAACATAATATATTCATGTAACAATACAAATACAACAAAACAATCCAAAATCAAACTTGTTAAGCAATTACTTAGGTTAGTTGAATAGTCGAATAATACGTTGTCCAGTTTTGTTACTGGAAATTAAACAAAATTATACACCAATTTGTGACACGTGGCCAATCATAAATGTGTCTGAATGATCGAAAGGAAAATTGCTGAGAGGGAGTGACATGCTTTGTCATAGAAAAACAGGGTTTTTGTTTTGTGAATGTTACCTTAAGTAGGTATTAAAATTTTGCAAGCGTTATTTTATTTCTACCATCATCATCATATTCAGTCCGAGGATGTCCACTGTTGAACTTATAACATCCCCATTGATTTCCATAACGAACGGTTTCAGGCCGCTTGTATCCAGTGGCTCCCAGCAACTCTGACCAGGTCATCGGTCCACCTGGTTGGAGACTGGGCCGTCCCGCTCGGCGCGCACCTATATATGTATAGTACACCACTTGAGAACTTTAGTTCTTTTACGAATTTGCTCGTTTCATTTTATCCCTATATCTCATTGTAATAGTCTACCTTATTTCCAAGCGAATATACAAGTTCAATTCAAGACATTTATGACGTCTAATGGGCTTGCTCTTATTTACAGATTTACACACAGACATCATCTTTCTTGCTTGCTTATGATTTAAAGACAGTTTTGATTTAATACATTGACTATTTTATGCTAAAACTCACGACAATTCACGTCTGTTTCTAAAGTAAGTTAGAATCTAGGTAGGTACCTGCCTATGTAGGTACTATAACAATTTAATATTAAATAATAATGTTTATAATCAGCTATGATGTTGATTATAGATTAATAAATAAGGAATAGAAACAAGGGTAAGGTTTTAGTTAATTAATCAACTACAAGAAAGTAATTACAGAAATTATCTTTTGGAAAAGCTTTTAGGTAAACACAATCGGTTGACTGCTGGTTTCATTAAATATTCAACTATATACCTATCAACTGAACTATTAGGGAATTAATATTTATAGATTCGTAATAATAGAAATGCGTGTGTGGATGCCATATAAATTATATTTTTAACTTACCATTGGCCAACGTCCATACCACGTTGAATACACCGGTTCTCGTCCGATCACCGAAGTTAAGCAACGTCGGGCGTGGTCAGTACTTGGATGGGTGACCGCCTGGGAACACCACGTGCCGTTGGCTTTTTGCTAAGAACATCATTCTTTTGTCAGTGCATCATCTCACATTATTTTGGCACAAAATATACCAAAGACACTAAACAAAGGACCAAAATTGATCGCTTCTCAGCGGGAATATTATGAGGCAAAGTTTAGAAGCCAAGAGCTGTATTTTACAAACATAAGCTATGCACTCCTAAATGAAAACTAATAACCGTATCACAAGGATCTAAGGGTCAGAATTCAATAGCAAAAGCTGTAAGTAACGACAGAGATAACTCAGTAAACGTATAATGCGCGTCATTTATAAAGTATTGTGTTTAGATTACAGTTTTGGAGGAATAGTTTGAGATAGATGGTGCTTCTATGGGAATAGGAAATGGTTATGTCTTCAGATCAAGACTGAGGCAAGTTTGAATGGCAGAAATGACTGGGGTATAGCCCCCAGCAGCACGCTCCGTTTGTTTGGTTTATTGTCTTCAATTGTGATTTTGAACGTGAAAATTGTTGACGGGATGTCAAACGCATTTCAGGATCGATGAGATATAAATCTTTTCTTGTTCATGATTCCAGTGATGGTTTACTGCCTTCCACGTTTTCCTCTCAACTTCATTCCATTGGTTGTTTACGTGCTTCTAAACGTTACAGAATCTCAGATCCTTTACGAGCACACTTAGAAAATTTACTTTGTATTTATTGCATCTGTAATTGTAGGTCCTGCCAATAAATAATAAATGCGAAAGTGCATTTGTTGGTTTGTACCTTCTTTCACGCGGCATTGGAGCAAAGGATCGACGTGATTTTTTTACATAGATTTAGCTAACTAAACTGGAGACTGATATAGACCATTTGTTATCCCTAACAAAGACTCTCTTGAGACAGCTAGTTATTTTGTAAAGACCCATTTTGGAACATACAAAACGAGAAGAGCTAAATTAATAATCACTTATAACTTGAAATAGGTACAATATAGATACATATACCTTTAAATTTCACATATTATAACATAAAACTTTAGCAATAGATCTATTGAAGGAGATAAGGGTATTGAAACCCACCGATACAAAACACTATCGGGCTTTTTATCTGACGTCATTTCAAAAGAGTCTCCATTTTTATATTGGTTTAAATTTGGCGTTATGCAGGGCTGAACTTTGGCCAATAGTATGGTCCTGTACGGGCATGTTCAGTGCTTATTATTTCTATCATGCAATACTTCCAACATTATAAAATGATAATAGTACATTTAAGTCTACTATCTTACTAAACAAACAGATGATAAGCTCTCTTTTCTAAATTGCTTATAACTTAAGCATTAGCTCATTCTACCTAACTATATTTGTTTTCTGTTTACTATACTTATATATTTAAATGTATCTCTCCTCATCTCTTTATTTTGTGTATGTATTTTGTGTTGATAGATATTTATATCATGATATATTGATTAAGTAATTATTTTGTTTAATAACATATTAGCTAGATAATTTTAAATTATTGATCTACAGTGTTTTTTTTTAAATACGATTAGTAATATTGTACTTTGCCCATTACTGTTCGCCCATTCCCTGTTTCGACCCTGTCAACATTAACTACACAGAAAAGACACCCTTCAGAGTGCACACCGTACCAAGTATCATTTTAGATCAAACACGTGATAATAGCTATAAGAGAACCCCTATTATTCGATACAATAAAAGTGAAGTGCAGACATATTCCGCATTCTACTGCGAAATTAATGCCTAAAATATCACAAGCCACGAAACCGAAAAAACTGAAAATACACTCTAAAGCTAAGCTATCAAGGTTTGTATTTCAGTAGTCGGTGATGACAACAGTGATGAATTTTAGGGTAACAGTAGCAGGTTTGCTATCGTGCCGTGAAAGGTTAGGCTCGCAGATACGGGCCTAATGGTTATTGAGAAAAATATTGTTGCAACATAATGCACAATAACTTGTGGTTATGTCTTCATGAATATTGAGGATCTGATTGTGATAGGCGGGTATTTTTATTTGATTACCGCTGACAATGTTGATTATAAGCATAAATTATTTGATAGGTGTAGATGTCTGGTTTATTTTATCTACAGCATTTGAAATTGCACATGATAAATATGAATTGATTGTTTGAATACTGGTCTATTAATTTCTGAATTTGATAATGGAATGAAAATTGCAAGGAAAGAAAGGCAACTATAAACCGCTGAACATTTCCAAACTCCCACTAAAAGAACTGAAAATTTGCCAGTATTGTAGAAATCTATGGGGAGGAGATCTAGGTTCAGAAAGAAGTCTAAAACTTTCAGCTGAATATAACGATGAGGATTTCTATTCCTATAGACGTTCCGCTCGGTGCTTATTTATAAACTCTAGCTATGCTGTAATTTACTCAATTATAACTTTTTAGTAATCTCTGTAATTAACTTGCTTTGCGTCTATGTTTCCTGGGTCCTAGAATTTAGGGTCTTTCCAGGCCAGAGTACCTACTCCATCTTAAGCTCCGTCCTCATCCTCTATGGGTTTATAGAGTTTAGTTTCGTGAGCACGACTGGTCATGAATAAAAATACCATCAAACAATTTTCATAATTTGTCACCTCCCAAGAAACGCCACGTTTATTCACCATAATATAATTCGAAGTATTAATTACCAAATTGTTAACGGATTGCTGGCTCCGACGCGACTTTCGCATTGTTGAATATATTCACCCCTTTCTTTGGCTAGTTGGTGCATTAATACACGGAGGGTAATCTCTGACGATTAATGTTTTGTTCTGTATAGATATTTGTATAGATGGAAATCTAATTGCAGCTTTGCTCGAATAGTTACGGGCACAAATATTATATACTTCTTGCAAAATTCTAATGGAATTTCCTCTTAAAGTTTTGATTGAAATTTTGTGGTGTTTTAGAAGTAATACTATCATGATTATAGATATTATCTCAAAGTTGCAATCGGTATTTAACTAAATGTAAATATATTTATGCTTGTGACAAAGACGAGGATGAACGTAATCTTACCTTGGTGTACTAAGCACACAAAGACTAGAAATGGAACTGGCTCTCAAGTGCTGGGACAAACCAGTAGATTCTTAACGACAGATTTTTAACTTTACTTACTATAATTTCCTCACGTTGTTCGCTTTGTAGGCTTTGTAAGATTCTCGCCCACGACTTCACCTATTACCTTTTACTGGAGCAGAGGAAAGTAGCAATTTAATTTTTTAACGAATCTTTTAATACTAACATTCGATACATTGATGCTGATATGGAGTCATCCACCATAACCATCAAATAAAATATGGGTTCAAATAATATTGACCCTTCTTCAGCTTTATTTAATCAGTAACAATAATATAATCTCTTTCGTACTAATATAATAATATACTTACAAATTAAATGTACACAAATTGGTATCTATTTTCTAATCCCCATTTGAAATGTGAGGTATTGGTTCTATCTAAAATCTGTCGTCACCAAACAATGCCATATGTATGAGTACATACAATCTCAGTGATGTAAGGGAGAATGTAGTGTTTAATATTTGATCGTTTTGTTTTTAATTCATCAGCTAATATTTATTTAGGCTTTCTAGGCTTTGTGTTTTCTAGGCTCTCCTTATGCTCAGGATTCATATGTCCGAGAAAAGGGGAGAGTGTTCGTTCACCACTTGTCAAGTAAGGACATAAATGTCTTCGATGCTACCTGTTGTACTTTTTGTAGGCACTCTGTTGAAACTTCTGCTAACTTCTTCGGGGAAAATGGGTGTGATTTTTTAATTTATTTGAAATACTTACCTCCGCAAACCGAATCTGTGTCTGCCACCTTCACACGTCTCAGGTAACTAACAGAAAGGTACAGTTTTGCTAGCCTTGCGTACTCTTTGGTGGCTTTACCCTATGCGGATAGTCTCCTTATAACAATTCCAACGTCACTGACAACCCGACACCCTGACGCTCAGGGGTGAATATATTAGGGATTCCAATTCTAAAATTGTCAGCCCTAATATCGAGTGAGCTCTGGACAATCGAATTTGTCAGTAATAGAATTACTTTGCGATTATTTCCTATTAGTTATATGATAAACATTTTGACGTAACTCAAGGTTCTGATGGGGTATAATATTGAGTTAGAGAAAAATGGTATCAATAGCAAGTAACGTTAAACAAAGTATTAATTCTTGCTAGTTACATAAACGCCTGAAATAAAATCAGTGTCTATCTCTGTGCCAAATTTAATCCAGATCGGTTCAGCCGTTCTGGCGTTCAGTAACAAACATACATCCAAACTTTTACATTTATAATATTAGTAGGATAGGATTAGTAGGATAGTAGGAATATATTACATATTTCAGTACTTGGACGAGTGATCACGTGCCGTTGGCTGCTTATACTATTAGGTATTATCGATACTTTTATGTTATAAGCTGCCAACGTCCATACCACGTTGAATACACCGGTTCTCGTCCGATCACCGAAGTTAAGCAACGTCGGGCGTGGTCAGTACTTGGATGGGTGACCGCCTGGGAACACCGCGTGCCGTTGGCTTTTTGAAATAAGCGATAATTTTGGTTAAATTTTTGTCTACATCCATAACCACGTTGGTTTTATGCTCAAAGATAACCACAGATAACTTATAGTAATTAAAATACCCACTTATAATTAATTATATTTATTCATTAGATTGCTTACCAAATTACATTTGCGTGTAAGCAGTAATGAACTGTGATATAGTTAGGAACATAAATTAGTAACAATTATGTGTTAATTATCTAGATCCTAACCAGATAATTAGCATTAGATAATCTATATTTGGCTTACATAGTACAATTATGAGCTAACGACTTGCTGGGCTTTGTCACTGATAATATTAATTAGGTAATGTAGATAATTGAATTTATAATCTTAATTTAAAATTGGTCGGCAAAACATTGGCTATCACATGGCTGTATTGCTAATGTCTATAGGCGACGGTAGCCACTTTCCATCAGGTAGACCTCGTGGCTGTTTGAAAAAAAGAGAACCCTTTCAGAGATCCTTGCCGGTTCTTCACAGTTGAAGGCGACCTCCTAACCAGTGGTAACTTCTGTAGCATTGACGTTCATAAGTACCCTTCTAGCTAGGGCCTAAACTGAATAAATGACTTTGAACACACTTTTGCATTTTTAATAATGGTAGGGATTATTGATTTTAGAGAGGTTCCTTTGGGATCTCTTCTCTATCTATACTAATATTATAAAGGTGAAGAGTTTGTTTGTTTGTTTGAACACGCTAATCTCAGGAACTACTGGTTCGATTTGAAAAAATCTTTCAGTGTTGGATAGCCCATTTGTCGAGGAAGGCTATAGGCTATTTTTTATCCCGGGAAAACACAAGATCCCTCGGGAACGCGGATGAAATCGCGCGGAAAAGCTAGTTTGTTGAATAAAATTTAAATTAGCTTCTATAAAGTTTCCAGGTTTTATTTGCTTACCACCATTTGGCCACGTCATCACTTACCATAGTGAGAAATTATGGTCAAATGGTCTTATTACACAATAATTTGCGTGTTTCTTATCACTAATTTATAATAGAAATATTCAAAGCATCCTGTCAAAATAATTGGCGTGAAGATTGATGCGATGTTTCCTAACAATTTAGGGACATTATAGTTTTTTTTTAAATTTTTAATGGATGGGCCGTTGTTGTTTAATTATGTCACGGAATTAATTAGGCTAATAAAGAACTAGTTTTGGCTTGTATGTGGAGCAATTAAACGTATGTTGCTTAGTGTTCGGTGTTCGACGAGATAAAGTGTAAAATAGTTAAATGTGTTAGGGACATTAACATTACCTACCTATTTATATTATTATGTACTCTACAAGAAATGACAAAAAGCCAACGGCACGTGGTGTTCCCAGGCGGTCACCCATCCAAGTACTGCCCACGCCCGACGTTGCTTAACTTCGGTGATCGGACGAGAACCGGTGTATTCAACGTGGTATGGACGTTGGCAAATGCTATTATAAAAGTATCGAACACAATTTTATTGTTAATTAATGTCTAAAATTTATTTCATCAAGTCAGGAATTGATAGCACAACTGAAAATATCTATCTACCCATCATTTTATATTGCGCCATTGTGACTAGGGCATAACACATTTTTTTATGTTGAAGACCGACAAGAAATCCAGCAGTCTATATGGTAGTTGCTACCATCGCCTATCAACAAATTTTAAAACATTTAGGAACTAACTTTATCAAACTGTATATCTATTTTTTTAAACCATTTTAATGAAGTCACCTAATACTCTCAACTGAGCAAATTTCCCGACATGCGGGTACATTGTACCCCGCTTCTTATGTCATCTAATCGATCAACTTCACTGTTCATCTGCATATTAATACATACATGTCTTAATAAGAGGGCATTTAGTAAATGGACTAATTGCTTATTGTTGTTTTGTTATTTATTAATAAAGTGTCTACATAAATAGTGAAAGTGACTTATGATTTTGCGGACCATCTATTGATTTCAATGTATAGGCTTCGGTTTCTGCTTTTCATAAAAGGCTTAAGTATAGCTTATTGCTTCTAAAGTGCTACATATAATAATAAATATAATTGTCGTATTACTAATAGAACATTGCTAAGCAAAGGGGGAATTTTATAATCTTTTTACGGATTTCAAATACACCAATTCTCGTGTCACAGTGGTTGTTTGCAAACTCCTCCGAAACGGCTCGACCGATTCTTGTGATTTTTTTTGTGCATATTTGGTAGGTCTGAGAATCGGTCGTAAACAATTTTTTATACAGCTAGTTATTATATAAAAATCCTTTACTCTATGACTTTCTATCATTTTGTCAATATAAAATTTTGCTCCAAAAAATAAAAAGGCGCTTGCGTATTGTTATTGATAGAATGTAATTATGAAAAGGACAAAGAATACTTACACGTAAGTATATACTTCGTTGAGACCCAAGAAATAAATTAACACGCAATATGAAATCCCTAATCCCCTCATTACTCTGCAATCATCAGTCTTAACACTGAAAAGCGAATCACGCCCATCGGTCATGAAGACCCGCGCGTCACGCCAAAATTAAATATGCATAGAAAAGGGTTAACTCTCGGTCAAATTCGCCACGCTTTCGGTATTAATATCTTGATCCATCAACCGTTGACGGGTTGAGATGAATCAGTGCCAGTTACGGGAGGGTTAACAGGGGTGGCGCTCAAAGTTTTTAGATGCGATCTAGTGTTTAGTCACTTATGAAATTGTAGGGTTGTGTTTTACGATTGATTTCAAATAACGTGATGACATAGAAAACACAAAAAATAATCAAATAATAATTTAATGAAATGATTTTTTTAAGTATTAATTAGCCTTATTTTTTCTGTTTGAAGCCTCCATGGCTCTATGGAAAAAAATCTAATTCATGTCGCCAACTTAGCTGCTATATTTTTAATATTTTGTAGGACTCATTTGATGCTAAGACATAATATAAAAAATAATCTTTTACAGAATTTATCGTTGAAGAAACAACAAAAACGTCAATAAAATAAATTAAAAAGTTTGAGAACTTTCTCGATGAGCAGATTTTATTCAGCGTCACAGACAAAGGGTTAAGTTACCATTAATTAACGGGATTGGTTGGCGAACCATACAAGAAGGGGTACAAAAATATTTCCATATAATATTCGGCGAAGAATAGCAACACTTTTCGTATTCGTGAACTATACCTAAATGATTTGTCAAACGTATGTCGATAAAAGATAAATCAGAAAGAAGAGAGTCTTTTTTGTGCCTTACTAACACTTGATTGAAAAACATCTACCGAATAAACCTAAGTCCATTTTAAAAAAAGCATTCAATAAAATACTTTTACATTTCCCACTGTCACTTCTAAAACAAGTATCAATTCCTTTAATCTTTGAAGCACAAATGTCTGACGGCATGTAATCGTACCCACCCACATAGATTAATGACATTCAGTGTACCAACAATGGACTGAGTCGTTTTTTACACTGATCCCTTTTCGATTTAACAGCAATTAAAAAGTTCTACACAGCATCGAAAGGGTTAACTTCATTTGCGTATAATTGGTACGATTCGATGGTGGGAATGGTATTTGTCGATAGTGATGGGCCCTATTGATGTATATATTACATTTATTTATATTTATATTTATGATTATTTTAATTGTACATTTAAATTGTATCATCATAAGATACTCTTAATTAATATTAATTTAATTATGTAACATAATTTGGTTCTTATTTTAGTATTATAAAGTTCTGGATAAACTGACTTTTATTTTACATGTAGATATTTACTGATGGACTGGTCTACTGGTTATGGATTTTAATTATGAAACATTTAATTTTCATAACCAAATAATTCAATATATTTAATAGCAAAAAACCATTTAATATTTTTAAATACACATCACTAAAAAGTATCCGTCTCAAGAGCTCTCCAAATTCTTTTTTCAAATTACTTCGTATTTTGAAACGAAGACATCCAAGCACAATAAGGGTCTGTTCGTAATTGATTCAACACGCTTCCAAGAGTCACAAATGCTATTGCGGTTTAAGGGTTAAGGTACGTTCAAATTCTTTGTATTGGAATGAATTGAATTTAGAATTGCAATTTGATTGAGAGATTCTTTCCGTAGAACGTTTCCAAAGATAATTAAATAAAAAGTTTTGTGGAAAATAATACTGTTGCGGAATTTTTGCTTAGCTATCAATATATTTATATTCGTCGTAAAAAAGTAAAAATAAACTAAAAAGTTCCTTCGAGCCGGATTTGAACCAGCGACCTATGGATCCCAATTGCTCACACCTACAGTCCACCGCTCTACCAACTGAGCTATCGAAGGTATGGCTGAGTGGTCGAAATTATCGTTTATTTTCCCATGACGTTAAATGTGAAGTGATAAAATTATTGAGATAATGTTATAATGTAGCTTATTTATTTTTAAACTAGAGCGCTATATGAATTATAAGGTATGAATAAAAAAAAAATTTGGACAAAATTATAATTAATTATAAAAAATTTGGCAATGATAATTATATTCAAATAAATAACATTTATTGAATTAGTTTCTATTTATTTATTTTATATGAAAATAAAAATTCTTATAACTAAAACGGCAGATACAGCCTAGAACGAGACACAAACAACATACAAAATGGCGGACATCAAGCTAACGAAATCACCGACAATCAGCATTACGTAGAAAATATCAGGAATATTTCATCGAGAGTGAACCACTAAATTATCTAAATAGAGATCACTCCCCAATCAGTAAGGATTCGGAAGAAAACATCGATGTAGTATTTACTGGATGTGGTTAGACATTAGGTATATAAATTTTTAAAATCTTTGCATATACTTGACTTTTTTTTTAACTTCGTATACGATCGTGACATTATGCCTAGACATTGCCAACCGCAATCTTACCATGGTATGTGATGATATGGTCGAAGGTGGTAAACATACTGGGTGACTTTTTAGTCACTGGTAATACTTGCATGGGTGGAAGTACTTATCAATATGAACAACTTTTATTATCAGACTAAGTGTGAAATCACGAAAAAATTATCAGCTGTTCCATACACAAGTTCAATACCTACTCGACCAAAATGTATGAAGCTACGATTTTATTTTACGCGATCTCAGAGTTGGTCCCATAATAAAAGTTGTTCATATTGATGAGTACTTCCATCCCTGCAAGTATTACCAGTGACTAAAAAGTCACTCTGTATAAATCTTAGATGGAATTACTTGCAAGTCCAGCTATGCTATTCTGAACTTAAACTCGACGGTGAAATCACGCAGTGACTATTCTCTGGCTCACTCGTGCAACTCAGTAATCAGAAGTTCATAGCATCAAGCATAGCAGGTGCCGGAACACACCGTTTGACGTTTCAACTTGAGGATGGTAGCCAGGGGGCACTAGAAATAACTCTAGCTGCTATGGTTCCCTCACGATGATTTTATCACTGAAAATTCAAGCTAGTAGAACAACCCATGCCGTCACTATCATCGACTAAAAATTGCTTAACAAAATGGTACAACTAATATTAAATAAAAAATATAAATAAATGAATATTTTGGGTCATTATTGCTCACACACGGCCATCTGACCCCAAACTAAGCAGAGCTTGTGCTATGGAAGCCAGATAATTGATATACTACATAATACAACTTTTCTTTAAATATAGACTTATATAGATAATAACACCCAGACTAATGACAAACAGACATGTTCATGCACTCAAATGTCTGTCCTGAGTGGGAATCGAACCCACGACCTGTGGCGTGATAGATGGTAAGATACACATTTTTATTCATTACTAGCCATAGGCTATCTGCGTACCAAATTTAATCGCGATCGTTTCAGCAGTTTAGACGTGTAAAGGTAACAAACAAACAAACTCATATTCGCTTTTGTAATATTTGTTAGGATACCTAGGTATGTAATCAAATTAATGCTTGGTGAGTACCCCAGTATACTAGTAAACAAATGATTTACCAAAGCGTAAGCCATATCCAGCACCAACTTTATATGCCCCAAATTTACAGCCGGTAGAATCGCGTTCAGCCAAAGATGGCGGGCGGAAACGCGTCGCGCCTACTGTCATGGCTGCCGGAAGTCCTCTGCCATTTGATAAATAGTTGTTCTTCAACAGTTTTTCTCATGCAAATGAGGGGGATGACGGATGACGTTTGTCACAATTTTCTGGGATGGATTTAATTTGGGATCGAGGGGGCCTAATCTGTAAGATGGGGGTCATGATTGTCAGGAGTCCTGGTGGAAATGCTGATTGCACGCGTTTTGAGGAGATGCATTTTAAATTTTATTTTGTCTTATTAGTGCTTAGACTGAAATTGTGTTAAGCAGGTATACATATTACCTAATGAAAAAGAAATGAAAAGAAAAAACGAATATCCATTATATTTTTTTATTTGACGGGCCGGTTGTCGTGGTTGGTAAGATACCCTATCTATCACGCCGCAGGTCGTGGGTTCGATTCCCACACAGGACAAACATTTGTGTGCATGATCATGAACTGTTTGTCCTGAGTCTGGGTGTAATTATCTATATATGTATCTATGTATTTACAAAAGAAAAGTAGTATATGTAGTATATCAGTTATCTGGCTTCCATAGTAGAAAGCTCTGCTTAGTTTGGGGTCAGATAGCCGTGTGTGAGGAATAATGTCCCAGAATATTTATTTATTATGAACTGGCTTCTGTCCTGTGGTTTTTCTCACTCGTTCGTTTGAATAAAAATACACTATTATCATAGTCGTCATTTAATATTTACGAGAGAATAGTAGTTGAGAATATGAGGGAAATCGGTTTAAACACAATTAATTTAAGACACCCATCCAATTAATAATTCAACAAATATTTTTTATTCTGAAAACAAAAATCTTAATAATTGTATAAAACCAGTTATCAAATTAATTCACTAAGATTAAAAAGAATAACTAAGATAACCATAATTAAAGTTATAACAGGATAATACTATTTTATTATATTTTACTAATTTATTTATAAAAAAAAGCTTCCGTCATAAAGTAATTACAGTTAAGTGGTATGTTCATGCGCACAGTATTATTATTTTGCTTGTGCGCATAAATCGCGAGTCATAGTTACATTGCGATGCACATCTGCCGTGCATTTTATTAAATAGGAAATGCTGAAAATGCAGTATATGTGAAAATTTACGAATAAAATTTTAATATGTTAGTAGTAACACATATTTTCGGTTTAAAATTTATTTTACATTTTCTCCAAAATTATAAAGAAATTTAAACTAAAAAACTGAGTTGGGTCTAAAACTCGCAATAAAATATTAGAGTGAAACAAACATGTAAAGTCAAACAAAAGATGTATTAGCACGATAATTAAAATTAGGTAGGAAATTTTTAATTTCAATGTACCTTATTATTAATTATTTTAATTTAAAATTATGATTACGAAAGAAAATAATAATAAAATAAAGCATGTTTAATAAAACATGCTTTATTTTAACTAATAAGTTTAAGTGAACATTTAAAAAAAAAACTATTTTATCTGCAGTCCTTCCATATACTATCAAACAGACTATTACGATGACACACCATAAACATTTTGATTATTTTTTCCACCCGCATTTCTCTGCAAGCATTTATAATTACTGGTCACCCCTTGTCGTTACTCAAGGTGTGGTCAATGCAAAAACTCCACACGTGTTAAGTTAAAGGTTAATAGACAGATGTTTGCGATACGGTAACGTTAACTGTAGCGCACGGTGTACCTAATGTAATCATAAAGTTTTTCTATAAAATAAAATATAATTTAATATCAGTATTAAAAAAAACTGTCGATTTTTCATTGATGTACTCAAAGGTTAGTTATATCAAATGAATTAAAAATAAACTCCTGTTTGAATGTTTGCTTCATTAATCTTAGAACTTAAAGTATTATTTGATTTTCTTTGAAAATTATTAATAGATGCGAATGATATTTGTTTTTTTTCTGTAATTATGTATTAAATATATTTCCGAGTGTTTTTCTTTATCTTAATCCTAATCCTTGTGTTTGGTTGTTACGTTTTCACGCTTAAACCACTGAACCGATCGTGATGAAATTTGATATGCAGATAGCCTATGGTATAGAGAAGGACATAGGCTACTTTTTATCTAGGGAAAACATAAGATCCCTCGGGAACGCAGGTGAAAACGCGGGGCGGAAGATAGTTAAGAAATAAAATTAATGTAGAAGAACGCAAAAATGCGGTGTTTGTTTTGGTAAAAAAATCTACTCCCATCAGAATATTTATAACTTTTTCATAATTGTTTTTTTGTAGCATTCCAAAGGATAACGACTATAAGAAAGTGACCACGTGTCACTTTAACCTTAAGAACACAAATATGACTCATAATTTTATTCACCCTTATCTGTGCTTTACCGAGCGTAAATGCACCTGGTCACCCTACACAATACTGTAGATCATTTTGAATTTTAACTTGAAAGAAATACAGTTGAAAATTGCATCTATACATTGTCATAGGTCCGAAGTATTTTCTGCACTTGATTTCAAACTTTAAAACGATTGGTAAAGAGCTGTAAATTGTATTTTTGTATTGTTAAGAATGGACAGGTGTGGATAATGGAAGAAAATGAATGAACGTTGAAACTATGAATGCAGTTTTTTTGTTTTAACTATAAAAAATGTTACGGTATGTTGCATTTCTTGTAAATGTGTATTTCACTATAATTATTGACTATATTAATAATTGTTCATACATTCTTTAATCCATAATTTTATCACTTTTGACTATTTTAGTTATGATCCTATAGTGTAGCCTCCATATTAAGATCTTCTCATCTATACTAATATTATAAAGCTGAAGAGTTTGTTTCTTTGTTTGAACGCGCTAATCTTAGGAACTACTGGTTAGATTTGAAAAATTCTTTCAGTGTTGGATAACCCATTCATCGAGGAAGGCTATAGGCTACTTTTTATTCCGGGAAAACACAAGATCCCACAGGCACGCGGGTAAAATCGCAGGGCAGATGCTAGTCATATTATAAATGAAAATACATAATAGATCTTTGACTTTTTAAATTCACTTCATTGTGAATCATTGATCGAAAAAATTTAGTAAAAAGAAATGGTGTTCCATTTCTATTACAGATCTAAGTACTTACCTACTTAAATATATTATTATCAACATGTAATTAGTTTTCTTAATTTTATTTAATTCATATTCTGTAATTTCATATTAATAAATTGCATCCTTTATTAAAAATATTTTCCCATACACATTTTTTATCATGTTGGTCACTCAACAATCCACCCCCATGATCCAACCCATTAACTAAAACGTGATCTGAATAACGCAAAACAATATTATCTTGCATCTCTTTCACGCCCTTTTAGCAAAACGGAAGCCATCAATAAAAATATCTTGAAAATTGAGACCACCAACATAAATACACAACTCAATTAGCCTTTATGTTACAAAGAATACAATTCAAAATTGAATGTAGAATCTGCAAGACTATAACGATGATGTGTAGATGAGATAAACAAAAATAAATTTGCAGACAAAATAAGCTTTAATTTAAGAGGACTAGAGGCTATAATTGGTAGAGCGAGTGGTAAAATATGAGTTGGTTAATTCAAGAGTCCAGTGAATATAAGGCACGGTAAAGTCAATACGTTAATCTGCATAATAAAAAGGGATATTTAAAATATGCAAAGCGCGCGCGTCCCCTTAATTGCTGGATGCTGGTGACTATCAATTGCAAAATAGGAAAAAACTGTCCACTCCATTGGACAAGTTGAACGAATGAGTTTTAGGAATTTTTAACAGTGTTTGTGGAGTTGGATGTTGAATTATTTGGAGAAATTAATAGGCAATTTCCGTGCAAATTTAAGAAAATTGTTTCACTAGTATTTAATTTACTTTATAAAATATACGGATGACGTGTATGTTGAAATTGAATCGCTATAGAAAATATTTTATGTAACTTTTATAACCAAATTTATGTTGAGATAATATAGGTAGGTAGGTGGGTACCTGTAAATATTCAGTAACAAAATGGACACAATAAATTCTGCAGAACAACATAAATTTAGAGAAAAACTTTAAAAAATAAATGAAAATAATACCTACTCTATAGCATTGAAATCCCATCAATAAAGGGGTGTGCATAGTCCAGCTCGCTTTTGTCCAACACAAATGACCCCAAATAATAATCATCTCTATTCACTGGCCGCTCCATTTTCCCATAGCAAAGATACGGGCACTTTGATTTGCGACCGAAATTTGAATGCTATCATTCTGAATTAGACTTAATTAAGCAAGGAATTGAAATTGCTGGACCTCGTTTGTCTGTATGTCCTCTTATTAGTCGTAATTTTAATAGGCGTAGGCATATTGAGGCAATTTTCTTGTTTGAATGCGTTAGTAATAATGGCGTGTCCTAAGAATTTGGTCGTTGTTGTTCTGTAATTAAATTAGATTAGATTTAATTTGGATTAGATATTCAACTGATAAAATATTGGAAAAATAGAATTTTAAAAATATATCTTTTATTTAAGTACAACAAATATTTACAATCAATGTATAAAATACAAACTATGATATATAGAAAACATCCTCAAAGCCCTCGCTGCTGTCGATAGGCAAGGTTCACAACAGGCTGGCAGCGTTCCCCTTTTTGGATGGCCAAGCTTATGCGTTGGCGGAAAAAGCTCCCAGCCCGTCGGTCTCCTGAAGCCTCGATGAGCTTGGATGATAAAATCAGAGCAAATCGGCGAGCCTCGAACCCCCACGGACCCATTTTTTTTATTAATAATTTAGTAAATAGGTAGATAGTCGACAATAGTCGCGTCTTCATAAACCTTTATAAAAATCACTTTTATATCCATTTCATAAAATATGGTACTCGTGTGCTGATTGTACACCATTAGTGCGCCAATAAATTTCATATTTATCTCCTGAATTTACAACCTACTTTCCCTATCCCGTCAACATTGCCCAACGCTTAATTATGTTCAACTATAATAAGTCCATTTTGTGACTCTATAGGTAATATCATTAATAAACCTTAGTTCCCTCGGAAAAGATCGTAAAAGGTTTACGATCGGTGCACTGTGCATTCGTAAAAATATTTCGGAAACGGTTGGCAAGCGTGACGTCATTATTCCCGGTGACGTTTATTGGCGGACATAGGACTGTCCTCGTTTTACGCGTTTATCGAGTCGTAATTTACGAGAGTTGTATAATGCGTACAAATGGACGGCTGTTATGAAGTTTATTTTAGCTTGTTAAATCATATATGTACTATAATTAGTAAAAAAAAGTATAATAATATAAAATAATAATTATGTTTCGGTTTTAAATAGTGTTTAAATTAGTTTTGCAATATAAAACTATTCAGATTCATATATTTTAATTAATTCGATTTTGAAAAGAAAAATAGAAATAAAACAACTTTAATAAAAGATTAAAATAATATAGGTACTACGCATAACAAACTATATATACATACATGTAACTACTATGTAAATAATACTCAAAACCACAATTATCATTAAAAAAAAAAAACATACAATTCGGCATCAATTACAATCTCCCCAGGCGATTTGCGTCATAACATCTCGATGCGCACTCATATCCCGCAATAAATGTCCAGCCGCGCAGTTTTGTCCGCGCGTATTTACGAGTCCGCGTGCCGGACGCTTTATGATTATGTCCCAATGTTGATTGAATGGTCATGGTCGCCCTATTATAGGCAGGGAGTCGAATGCTGTTAATTGGTTTTTTGATCATATTATGTTTGTGGGTTTTGAAAGTAACATAATATGTAAAAGCTAAAATGCCATTTTCATAACAAGGCAAAGAAGATTCTGGTCAAACACAAGCCTATAAAGTAAATAAATAAATCTTCTAAAATTATCTAAGTACATTATCACCAACCAGACACGTAATAACATCTTATATACTCAAAGCACTGAACGTCTAAGTAAAACATTTCCTCCGAGTATGACGGTCGGGCCAATTCTTTAATATCATCCTCCTTTTGTGCTTTCACGTCGTAATGTATGCGACGACGAAGAAATACAACTATCGCTTAAACAAATGTGCTAAAAAGACAAACGCTTTGTTGGTTCTACCGCTCGGGGACATATGATAATAGACTTGCTTTCGAATCCCTTACTAAAGATATGTTTGGGACATATAAAAAATAATCTAAACAGAGCAACTGATGTCTTATGCAGAAAAAAAATGACTTTGAAGCAAAGCTAGCATTGGTAGTGACGTGAAATGAAATTATGAAGGTTGTGAGCATAGAGGAGAGTTAATATTCTTTGCTTTGTGGTTATGAGGGATCTTCTGAGTAAGCATATCTTCAGCTTCATCATCGCTCCTCTCAAAGTGAGAAGGAAGCCAAACGTAAACTCTTTTTATGAAAAAAAAAACAACTATCGGTGTGTTCCAACAATTGCAATATGAATATTTAAAAGGTTGGCAACACAATGGCAATCCTGGAAAACTTAATGTCCATAGGTGACGGTGGCCACTTACCATGAAGAAGACCGTCGGTCAACGTACCAGCCTTCTAAATTTGAAAAAATAAGGAAGAGTTGAGCAACATTAATTAAATTATTATGAAAAACACAATCAGCATTAAAATTACAAGTTGACCAAATTAAAAAATAATAAAAGATTGTAAAATGTGCACGATTTAAGTCTCCAAGTTACATTGTAAATATTCTAGGTTCTCTAACACATGAATAAGTAACGATTCCATGTCAATCATACCTATTCGTTCGAGTATTGGATGTCAAATTTACGTCTATCAAAAATGGTAGATTTTCGTATATGCAGCAGATAAATGCGAATACGACGACTTCTGTGTGGTTTAGACATTATATGAATTTATTTGTTTCCTATAATGATGTGTGGTGGTTTATAAACATTTGAACACTTTTATTAAGTTTTCACATTCTTATATAAGGATATAAAAGTGTGATTAGATAAGGATCTATACTAATATTATAAAGCTGTAGAGTTTCTTTGTTTGAACGCGCTGATCTCAGGAACTTCTGGTTCGATTTGAAAAATTCTTTCAGTGTTGGATAGCTCATTTATTGAGAATGGTTATAGGCTACTTTATATCCCGGGAAAACATAAGATCCCTTGGGAATGCGGGTGAAACCGCGGGGCGTAAGCTTGTTATCTAATAAAACATGGATGAATAACTTAGAACAACTTCAATATCATTTTACCTATACATTGTATAAAATCACTAGGTTCCGCCCCGCGGTTTCACCCGCGTTCCCGAGGGATCTTATGTTTTTTTCGGTATATAAAGTAGCCTATATGCTTCTCCATACCATAGGCTACATACGTACCAAATTTTTTCGCAATCGGTTCAGCGGTTTAGGCGTGAAAAGGTTACAAACAAACAATCTCACTTTCACATTTATAATATATATATAATATTTATAATATTATAGTTAGGACTAGCTTCCGCCCCGCGGTTTTACTCGCGTTCCCAAGGGATCTTGTGTTTTCCCGGGATAAAAAGTAGCTTATGTTCTTCTCCGTACCATAGGCTACATACGTACATACATACCAAATTTCATCGCAATCGGTTCAGCGGTTTAGGCGTAAAAAGGTAACAAACAAACAAATAAACAAACAAACTCACTTTCGCATTTATAATATTAAAGTTAGGATTAGGATTAAAATTAAAAATAGGATTAGGACTTCACTTTGATTTTGATAATGAGAAAGAATAACTTCTAAACCGGTGATAATTTCAGTAGATTCAACCTTTTTATGTGCCTACCTAAAGCCAATACTGAATAAATGACTTACTTTGACTTTGACAAACAATTTTATTACAACAACACCAACTCGATTGTAAAATGTAACAAATAGTAAGGCAGTCTTCACCTTTACATTCGCATCGAGCTAGACTTGTCTCTGGAGAATATTTACAGAATAAACTTTATGTATCTCGCACTAGTTTATGTTACACGGAACCCGTTTCAGTTTGAACAAGTTCCGTTTACTTTGGATAGTGTGAATATCAAGTAAATATGACAGAATGTATGAGTCAAGAGTGTCTGGAGTAAATGGTACGGGCTAATTAAATGAGCAAAATGTTATAAAAAGAATGTATGATTTGAAGCTTGCAATAATTTATTTGCACGATGTCAATTAGTAACAGATTTGTGACTTCTTCTTCTTTGTAGTTTTTTTTATATTTTACTAGCTGCCCCCCGCGGTTACACTTGCGTTCTCAAGATAAAAGGAAGCGTATAACCTTTCTCAATAAATTAGCTATCTAACGCACAAATATCGGTGTCTGTTCATACAAAAATCCTATACTTTCAGGTTTTATCAAATTTTCAGGCATTTTTTGTCTTCATAAATACCTTCCTCGGACTTCAACAACTATTAAAAAAAATCAAAATTCCCGAATTGGTCTACTCGTTCGAGAAATTTGCGCATAGCAACATATTTTGCCATTTATATAGATTAAAATATACTTCTACATTATTTGTTCAGAACACCTAATTATATAGCTATCGAGGTGACAAGCTATAACAGAGGTGACGGCAAAAGTTTATCAGATTGGACCAAAAATGATCATGAATCGAAAGAGATCCCTTCAAAATGTAAAGTCGACTTAACACAAAGTTTGCTTAATTACTCGAACTTAATTACTGTTATATTGGGATTACAGGGGATTTCATCAGAACCGGGATCCGATTTCGACTAATTGACGCTCCGGTGATATGCGTGTTTTGCTTATTTAGAGATAGCGAGTCATACTTCACTATAAATTTAATGGAGATTTATGGAACAGAAAGCCTTAAAAATATTTTTAACTTTTATTATTCGACTGAGGTAATGAAGCAATGAACAAGTTATTCGAAGACCATTAGAAATAAATAAAAAAACTACATGAAAATCCAGTTTTTTATCATCTAAATCTATCCACTTCGTTTGTCTGCCTACTTTGTCATTCTTACCTAATGTGTTTCTACCTAATCATTGAAACCTTGCCCCTAACTTGGTACTTTACTTTAACAAATTTTGTTTTTTTTTCTATTTTTCTGAGCTTCTCAAAAAAATAAACAACGTGTTCCGCAATTTGAAGACAAATTCGCTTCTAGAATACTCACACTTAGATATGCTGAAACTGAAGTAAATATAAAATTGCCTAAAAAAATTATTACTCCATAATCCTAGAATTCGTCTATATTTACAAATACAGATGATACAAATTTGCAAATCTTATCAAAATATCTATCACATCATTAATCACTAAGAAAGCTTCTATAATCCTTCACTAATTAAAACACGCGTGTACTATACAGTCCAATATAACTCCACAGGACCCTGTGGGAGAGCAAATCCCTATCAAAATAATTACACGTACAAGACGGGTGGAGATTTCTACCCTTTTTGTGATATGCCAATTAATTGGAGACTTATTTAGTTTTGTTCATTAGCAGTTATAATAGATGGTACCTACTAACGCAAGAGAATTATTGTGAAGTCAAGAGTGATTTTGGGTAGGTATAGTGGAATCACTGAATACATTTTTTTTTCATCTTGAAGAATACAAGATAAGATTTTTTTTTTACTAAACTGTACCTATTATGTCTATAAACTGCTACTATATACGTACTAGTGACCCGCCCCGGCTTTGCCTGAATGGGATTTAATTAATGTGGCGTCATTTAGGCTTAATAAGCAGATTCTTTATATACATAGCCCTTCCAAAATATGTATTCTAAATTATGGTAAAAACCGCATTAAAATCTATTGCGTACCTGGTTAAAAAGACATAAGTGCACAAAGTGAACATGCAGAAATAGTATTTTTTTTTATTATGTAGAAGATAACAGATAATTTAAAGACTTCAGTACTCTGAGTGTAGAATTTTCGTAAATAAGGTTTACTATCGCGATTGCGTTTACTAAAATTTTGTATGGAAGAAATTAGTTCCATGAGTATTGAAATAAAATGAAAACAAATTTGGTATACAATAATAAATAATATTAATCCAGTTTTTCAATCCTAGGTCAAAGCAAGCGTGGTCGGTGATAAAAAACATCGTGTTAAAAGGACGATCTAATAAATAGGTAGGTACATCCCTAATTTCTAATTTAGTAAATCATACTATACCGCTACAAAAAAAACCACTTTGAGTGCACCACAAGGCTGGCTACCACAACACAATCAAGGTAATCTGTCACCAATCAGCTAGGGGCGTGTTCCGGTTCCGAATTTACCTTCAACTACTGCCCAGACATTCGTTTGAGATGTCAGTCCAAGAAATGTCAAGAGACGTAACTGCAAATTAATTTTACACCTAACTACTGCCAATAACACAGTGACCAAAGCTTTGACCATACAAAATGACCAACCACAATTGTGTGACGTAACGTAAAAGGCCAAATCAAACGCAAAAGGGCCACAAGTGCTCAAAAGTGAGATTGGTTTTGACGCTCGAACACCCCACAGCGCTCTGATGCATGATAATATTGGTTTGAATGTACAAAAGGACGTGTGAAAGGGATTGCTTGGGTCATAGATTAAGAAATTCATTGGGGTGATTTTGTTGTAAGTTCTTATAGTAACAGATAGTATACTGGGTGATTTTGTTATCACTGGCAATACTTGCAAGGGTGGAAGTACTCATCAAAATTAACAACTTTTATTATGGGACTAACTGTGAAATAATGAAAAAATTATCAGCTGTTCCATACAAAAGTTCAATACCTACTCGACCAAAATGTATGAAGCAACCATATTATTTTACGCGATATCAGAGTTAGCCCTATAATAAAAGTTGTTCACATTGATGAGTACTTCCACCCCTGCAAGTATTGCCAGTGATAACAAAATCACCCTGTATACATACATTAAATTTCTGATGAACAAAATACAATAGAATACACTTTATTGTATACACCACATGACAGAAGATAACAATAGAAATTAGCACATTTAATTATAGTAAAACTCCATCATTCAATTTTATTACTGTTACTAGTAACTAATTGCCTCCTAAAGCTTGATGGTCGTTTGCGATGAGTTTTAGCAAACGGCTTAAAGAAAAATCTACTAGTATCTATCAAAATTATGCTTTTTAATAATATCATCATCATGCCCTGTTCTCAATAATTTGGATGCGTGCCCATGTATTTTAACAATATATAAAAAGGGTAAAACAGAAAGATAAATATGTGTCTGATCTACAACAAACATAATCTTTGTCCAAAATCATGTATTGAAATTGAAAAGCTCGAGATTCAGAAGGTCTGACATGGGTGCGGTGCTTTGTGAATCAGTAATGTATGCACAAGTGGGATGAATTGTTTTGGTGGATAACAGCAATGACATGGCTTCTATAGACAGACAGATAATAATGAAAATGAATCAAAAGGAAGGTATTGAGCAATTAAACAATTAGACAAGATAGTAAATGGTATTGTGCTTGGATGTGAAGATGTTATTTAACAATCATGATTTTAATGGAATATGGGAACATTATTTATTTTCGGAAAACCCTGGATGCAGGCCGCCCAAGACCGGTTCTATTGAAGATCCTTAGGGGAGGCCTATATCCAGCAGTGCACGTCTTGCGGCTGAGATGATGATGATGATTTATTTACAGAACCAGAACAATAGTACGTAAAATGACCTAAACTGACCGACTAGACGCTGGGAAATTTTTCACTCGTACGTTGTTAACATCCCGAGTATACAGACACAACGTTTTGCATCCTCATTTAAAATGCGAATAACAAAGGAGTGGAACTTGCTCCCAGCGTCTTTGTTTTCTGACTCCTACAATCTAGGGACTTTCAAGGCCAGAGTGAATAGGTTTTATTCTTGGTCGTCTTCTTCGTTGGAAGGGTCAGAAGCCAAACGCAAGCCCATTCAATAAAAAAAAAACAGATATCGGATAGAAGAAAATTACTAATTGGAAATTGGTTATAATTATTACTTATTGGATAATCCGGATACTTTAGAAAAAAAAATCTTGATAAACTAAAAAGATAATTTTCTCCATTCAATAAAATTCATCTTGCATTCTTTCTAGTATTTATTCGCTTTGGCCAAAAACTTAGTCCATATTATAGACCTAAGCCCATATTTGATGAGTGTCAAGTGTACAATCATATCAATTGTAAATTCAATATACCTTCATACCGAGATGTCACCATCTACTTGAACTATCCCCCATACATCTTCGTCTACGTTTGATTCATGGTGTCCCATTGAAATTGTATGCAAATTCAAAGTGTCATTCCCATGCCACTTCTTGTCAAGTGTTCGTTTGATTTAGGTCGGCGGTTTATTTGATTGTTGTTTCTCCTTTAGTTTATAATGTGTTTTAGCCGTAAGTTTTACAGTAATCTATTGCAAATATTCTTAATTTATTTGGTTTATTTTTTATCTTAATTCTTTATTAAGGTTTAATATTTTTGGTTGCTGTTTACATACTCATCATCATTAAGTATTGCATATTTTAACATCTTTACCTGAGCGTCTTACACTGTAATTTTACCCACGTTACATAGAAAACGAACTAATTTCCTGACTTAGAACTTGTTTACTGATTGCCTGGTTCTATATATAGCTTATCTGTCCGATAACCGATAGGTGAGGCAGATTTTCTTTCAAAATTCCAGGATATATCTAAACTCAACCAAAATATTCACCATCCTTTAATATTGCAAACAATATAATATGCAAATTTTTGTTACCAACAAAGAATTCACTCTAGTACAGATCACCCGTATTCTCTGAATCTCTTGACAACCACTTGAATCTCAAGTTTTAACGTCGAAGTACAGAAGAGTTTAATGCTACATCTTAGACTATGCAAATTGAATTTATTGAGAGCCTCTTAATTCTTTTCTCCCCTATATACCTCAATGTACTTGATATGAAGTCGATATCTTACCTGTGTCATGATAAATCCTATTTTCGAAAGTATTTGAGTATATTTGTGTGAATGTTTGTTATTCAGTCATGCTGTAATGGATTTGGATGTTTTTTTTAACCTATATATTAAATGTAATATATATATTTTTTATCCCAGGAATAGGTTAGATCTCTCGGGAACTCAGTAAGAACCTCAAAATACAAACAGTGCTTAATCTTATTTGAAATTTTCAGTATCTTTAAATGAATTAAAAATATTATTATCTTGCTTATCTTTTGCAGTTTATGTACGAACCAAATCGCCCAGGTCTAATTTTAATTTAAAAAAAATGATTAAATTTTTTGGATTTGTAAATCTTTGTATTATTTTATATTCATTATCTTCACCATCAACTATACATATGACATATACCTATATGTCATATGGCATATGTCATACGGCCATTCCCTAAAGTTGTGACATTTACCTAAGTATAATATAGGTAGTCGTATATGCCGTATGGCCGTAGTTCGCCACGAAAACCTAGTGCCAATTACTAGACATCGCTTGTCTTTGAATTTCACTCCTTGGACATGCAGGTTTCCTCTCCCATTAATAGATCTATTTTGACAAGAACATCTTCCAATATTTATTTTTCTTATTAGACATCGAAACGTGTATCTATTTTCTTTTCATTTTCCGTGTTTGTTTCTATTATGATCTCGAATAAGATTCTAGAAGATGATAACATATTTATATTATTGTAACAAATTGTTTTTGTACGAGTTATGTCTTTGTTAATTTTATGAGTTGGAGATAATTTTGCACAACATGTTAATATCAGGAAGGAAATTAATAATCAGGTTTATTCAGAACTCCTCTGTTGCGAGTGACAAAACAATTGGTTTGTCTATTATAGTACTGATTTGAATAGCTAAATTAATATTTCCATTCGGAATAAGACAGCCAATCGGTATATTACGCGATAAATGAAGACTGCGTTGAACACAGCATCGTTATGTTAATAATATTGATCAGAATGGCAACTGAGTTAGCGGGATTATAATTATTTACATATATTATACTAACTAGCTGTACTCCGCGGTTCCTTCCACTATTCAAACATAATAAGCAGCTTATATTGCTATAGTAGCATTCTAATAGTGAATGTTATTTTGTTCAGTAGTTTCAGACATTGACCCCAACATACAAATAAACTTTATAATTATAATACCTACTAGTATATAAGGTAAATCGTGGGACATTCTGTCAGTCAGTCTGACATAACATGACATGACATAAGTCTGATTTTTATACAGTCACGTAAGTCAGGTTTTAGTTAGTAAAACTAAACTAAAACTACCATTTACCGTTCTACTAATACAAAATCACGACTTTTATGAGACAACGATACACGCATTCATTTCATTTTACTTCACTAGTGTAATTGGATTGATTTTCTTTTGAAAAAACGTCACCAATATTATAAAAAAAAAACACAAAACATACCAATTTTATGAAAATAAAACGATAAGGCATCGTCACTTCGCAATTTCCCACCTTAAATGCCCGATGCATAGTTCTCTAACTTAAAATATTGTTATTATTTTCTAATACAACCTTTTAAAATATTGTTTTCAATAAAAACAAACATAATGACAAACAAAATCACATCAATTGGTGTCAAATAAATTTAAAAATCAGCACACACAACATAGATTTGTTAACGTATGGACTGAGAACAAAACATAAAGGGGTACAAATATTGTGCAGATGCAATTTGTTTAGTTAAAAGTAAAAGCATGAAATTTCAAAGGGGTTCTACACACCAACATGGTTTTCTTACCCCATCGATACATTGTCAATATGATGTACAAAAGAGGAGACATTAATTTGACATACCATTAAAAATTATTGCTTTTAAAAATCGGCGACGAATGAATTCATGTGGAAGATATTGCTGCAAATGTTTTATTGTCAAATGGAGTTAGGGTTGCGCTACATATTATTTTAGTTTTTAATTTAAATTTTAACAGGTGATGATTGTTTCCTTATGAAAACAAAAGTTTAAGATGACCCAATTGATGCATAAGTACTAATTACAAAGTCACTTTATATCATAATTTTTTATTGATGAATGCATGATATCTCCGCAGTAGATCGATACTTTAAATTAGTTTAAATTATTTGTGACAACCCTATAAGAATTAGAATATGTCATCGTAATGACGTCATAAAGTGACAATTTATGATTGAGCGTTTTCAACAAAATAGATTCTCGCAACCCTAATGAATTAATTAGAATAATTCTATACCTGATTTACATAAACTGTGATTTCAGTTATTGATTGATAGATGTCGTAAAAAAATTTTTTTTTCATAAAATTTAATGGCGCAGTAATGTTGGCAAAATTTTATGCAAAATGTTTTATGATAATACAAAGATGACACGCGTTTTTATTGAAAAATATGTTAATTATTGTAAACATTAATTTGTAACGGTTGATTTGTTAATATACGACGATTATTTGCATAATCACGGAAGCACAAAGAACTGGCTGAGCCGTTAATGATAAAAAGGATGACGTTTACTAGTTACATGATGTATCGATCGTAAAAAACTAAGACATTAATGTTTACAATGACTCTATTTAACACACAGTTTTTAAACTCGCGGTATAAATTTTAAATGAGGGTTTTAAAGCTTAAGTTATAAAATTTAAATGCAGCTATTAAAAAATTTGCACTTCAATATCACAGTTCAAAAAATATTTTATTTGCGGTTCGAAATTTGAATTTAAAAAAACTAACTGAAAAAAGTAATTAGGTAATATTTTAAAATCACTATATACTTACTAATTAAATGATAGAGATATAACCTCATTTTTTTATATCATTAAAAAATTATTCCCACGCTTAGTAGGGATTTGGCCAAGTTCTCAAAGGGTTAATTTAAAATGACAGTTTTAAAATCCCGTCAAAATTCGCCACGGTAGGTACTGCGGAAAGGACATACTTTGAAATTGCATCAGTTTTGACTGACAATTGAAGTGTGTAAATAATTGAAACTCGTGCGAATGTCGGGTAATTGTTAGTGACACAAGCGTAACAAAAGATTATATTAACATGGAATTTATTTTGGAAGTAAAGAATGTTATTTTTTTTTTACTTTGTACAGGCTTGTGTTTGACCACAATCTCACTATGGCAGGTGATGATGTGGCCGAAGGTGGTAAGCACACAAAGCCTAGAAGGATCTGGCTCTCAAGTGCAGCTGCCGGAACACACCAATAGGTGTTTGGCGACAGATTTTCAACTTGAGGGTGGTAGCCAGCCAGGCGGGTACTACAAAGTACCCTACCACCGTGCTATGGTTTCCTCACGATGTTTTCCTTCACCGAAAGCTCAAGCTCATTGTAGGATTCGAACCCACGACCTTCGCCGCGGCGTCCGACGTCACTACCACTGAGCTATCATCGCCTTAAAATTAAAATAATCTAATAATATGCTTAAAATTAAAATAATCGTTTACATTATGTAATTAATGCTATATAGCCAGAGTATTTATAATTATGAATTGAAAGTCGTCGCATCTTAATAGGATCGTTTTGATAGCCCATATGCATCCATGTGACAAAGAGAAACAAATGAAGCAATAACCAACACGGATGTATTTTTCTATAAAATTGTATTTTTGACGGACAGTAACACTCAAGCAGTGTTTGATATACTCAAAATAAAGCACATCTGTAAGGGTTGCGTTACAAGCGCGTTCTCAAGGCGCTTGTTATAATATATTGAAATCCGAAACACATTCTAGAAAACAAGAGCTACACAAGAAGTCAAATATAATTCACTTAATCCCCTCAGCCACGAAATACCATCAAAATTCATAATACCTTCGTATAAACATAATTATCTCTAAGCAATTAGATGCCGTTGACATTACGGACGTATTGCTCGTAAAAAGTCAGCCAAGTCTTTTGTTTTAGTGCCCCAAGGGAGATGTTAACTAAGAAAGGGTTAATATCTGTTTTGTACCAGTAAAGATTTTATGAAATAATTTGATTACAGGTCGTCGACTTGTGTTTATTCATTAATTTTTGATATTATCCTAACTAATATTATAAATGCGAATGTGAGTCTGTTTGTTTGTTTGTTGCCTTTTAACGCCTAAACCGCGGGGAACAGCTAGTTTTATATATTTACTAGCTGTCCCCCGCGGTTTCACCCACGTTCCCGAAAAAAAAAATAGCCAATGCTCTTCACCATACTATAAGCTAAGTGCGTGCCAAATTGCGTCGCGATCGGTTCAACGGTATAGTCGTGAAAAGGTATCAAACAAACAAACAAAATCACATTTGAATTTATAATCCTACTATAGTTAGGATTGTGTTTTACACAAATGCCGAAATATACCTCATTATTACATAACAATTAATCACTGTCCTGGTATATTGTCTCAGTAGTCCCGGGACAATTTCATTAGCAGGGCTTTTACGTAAATACCAGTTACCAGATGCCTGCGAGGGTCGTAATTCCTTTTTATTTTGCTTTAGTGCGGACAACTGGATGTTTAAGGTTAAGTTGGATCTGTGGTATTCTTGTAATTAAATCTTAATAGTGTAACTTGTTGGTTGATTTTAGGTCTGGCAACAACTTTTTTATATTAAAATTAAGCTTGAGTTCAGCCCACAGGTAAACTTCTAATAGTAGGCCCAAAAGAAGGTCTACGTATGGCGCTAACTCTGACTCATTCTGTTAGAAGCAACGAAGATGCCAATGATGATGTAGCAGTACGTTTGCCACTTTACAGAAGAGACTTTTTATGCTCATGTAACTTTAAAAACTTTCTACTGGACCGACTACAGCCGACCATTAGCCAGAAGTTAGATTACACGCATTAAAAAAAAGTTATATACTTATGAACAGGGTGCTCATGCATGTATAATGACGCATTCAAAAGTCAAGATGATAAGCAAGTCTGGCGCTATACTAGTCAAATATATTTGTCGCTAAAGACATTAAGTAAGTAATACCAACGCTTTCATCCTATACATCCGAAGTCTAATGTGACGTAAGCATTTTTACGAGAACAGTATTTTTCCTACGTCACTGATTGTGTTCTTAAGTGAAGCGCCATGGGAATTGAGAATTAAGGAAAATATATAAAGAAAATTGCATGTTTGCCTCGAATTAATTATTTATTTCTACGTGCTACAAATAAAAGAATATGCGATAGCATTTAATTTTATAATACCATATTATAATAAATCAGTAAAGCAAATATAAGAGCTTGGAATTATGATAATGAGCTTGTCTTCAATTTACCTAAAAAAAATACGTACAAAATATAAAAACCAGAAAGTTATAATAATAAAATTAATTAACTATTTGTCATAAAGTGACACATTGACACAACATTTGATTGGAGAGATACGTAACGTTGTTCTGACCCTAAAATTGCGTGAAATCATTATCTATACCCAATCGTGTTGGAAAGGAAATTGTAATTATAGCAATTTGTCGCCCTCCATGTTGAAGATTGGAGGATTTTGGTGTTTATTAATTTAACTTAATTGACAGAAAATATAAAAAAAAAATTAAAAAGAAGTTGTTTATAAGGTAATAATTATAAGTAGGCAGCGACGGCAGCTTCGAGGATTAATAGTTTTTATATTTATATTGCAGTAGTATTTTGTATTTTTGTTGTAAATTCAATTACCTACAGGTTGTCTGTACAATATCTATGTATTTTATGTAGACTTTTTCTATGAAAAGTTTGATTGTAAGTTGAAGTAAAATTGTATTGAAAAAGGTAGGTGACAACAGCCGATTGCATTTTGTATAGCGCAAAGCTATAAATATGTGCGCTATGTGCTCTTGAGTTAAAATAAATAAAAAAAAAAAACGATATAATAAATCATTTCATAAATCTAATTAAATTCTATTGATTTATCCTATCTAGATAGATATTATCCGTTTTGCTTCAAATTTCAGATTTATTAGAAACTCACTTACCCTATAATTAGGGATAATTTAGTGACAACCTGTGACTTTTACTGAGCAATAGTTAATTTACGTGCGTTTTCCGATAACAT
The DNA here is from genome assembly GCA_951216915.1 of Tetheella fluctuosa. NCBI lineage: Eukaryota > Metazoa > Arthropoda > Insecta > Lepidoptera > Drepanidae > Tetheella > Tetheella fluctuosa. Next base: position 2,148,757 of record OX578234.1, on the reverse strand, counting down.
TAGGCACATATGGTATGTTTTAGATACCATTCTTTTATTTAAAAAAAAACTTATGAAAATGAGTTTGAATTTTTAAGAAAAATTTAATATGGCGTCGCTGACTAACGTAAGATATATACTAAGTGCCCGCCTGATTGGATTCTACGCTCATGTTATCAACTTTAAACACAAATAAACACTTACATTTTATCTCTCTCTAAGTTTAATGTGACCAAACTATCATAATACTAGGTCTATTTTAAAAGAGTTTAATAGCTGAGTTTCTTGCCGGCTCTTCTCAGCAAAAGCAACCTTCCGAATCATCCCTTAGAGTTAGACTTGCTTGTGAATAAAAAATATTTTCATAAAAAATACATCTAGACTTACTTAACATAGTACAATACATTTTAAGGCGATGGTAGCTTAGTGGTTGTGACGTCGGACGCCGCGGCGAAGGTCGTGGGTTCGAATCCTACAATGAGCTTGAGCTTTCGGTGAAGGAAAACATTGTGAGGAAACCATAGCACGGTGGTAGGGTACTTTTTAGTACCCGCCTGGCTGACTACCACCCTCAAGTTGAAAATCTGTCACCAAAACACCTATTGGTGCGTTCAGGCAGCTGCACTTGAGAGCCAGTACCTTCTAAGCTTTGTGTGCTTACCACCTTTGACCACATCATCACTTAACATAGTGAGATTGTGGTCAAACACAAACCTATACAAAAGTAAAAAAAAAACATAGCCACAGCTTGGCTAATTCGAATTAGATATATATATAGAACTAATATTATCACTAAATAACAATACCTAACAATAATTATATACTAAATAAGCTTTCTCATTTCACTAACCACGCGTTTCACGGCAGAATTGTCACGTAATCAAATTACGCCATCATTTGGCCACATATAAGCTTAACCCATTAGATAGTGCATGGGGTTTCAATTTGCGACACGGCACACCAAATTGGATTAGGAGTGGTCTTTGACGGGTTATTCACTTTCATGGGGATAGCTTATGGCTTTAGTTGAGTCTGGTTTTCCTCTATAAACAGTCTGGAGCAATCTGGGTTGCTTGGTGTGGTTGGTGTGATACCCTGCCTATCACGCTACAGGTCATGGGTTAGAATCTAGCTACAAAAAAGAGTTATATTTGATAGAATTTGGGTATAATTGACTTACACTTGAGTAAATTTTCCTTCATTAGACCGTAACGAATCAGCCGATCGTAAACATTAACGGACATATTCACACCGTTACGAACAAAAGAGAAATAAAATTCGTATATTCATTACGAACACACTCCTGAATTAATTCCGCGAGTGTGTGAGAGAGACAGTGATATTATTTATTAGTAATAAACAATAAGTGCGCGTTTACAACGTCATAGGAGATCGGCAATCGTCACTTTGGTTATAGTGAGGGGCCTAGAAGTAATAATCGATATTGATAGATCGGTATTAATTTATCGATACTCTGTATCAGCTATTTATAAGTTAATTTTATTAATCCTACAATTAACTTTGGTTTTCGATGAAGAAAAACATCGTCAGAAGACCTTAGCACGGTGGTAGGGTACTTTGTAGTACTCGCCTGGCTGGCTACCACCCTCAAGTTGAAAATCTACCACCAAGAACCAACCGGTATGTTCCAGCAGTTGCACTTGAGAGCCAGTTACTACTAGGTTTTGTGCACCACCTTCAGCTACATTATCACTATCATATTTAGATAGTGATCGATACACAGTCAAAAGAAAACGTTAGCCAAGAACTTTCCCAGTACTTGCTTTAAAATCTATAAAATAAAACCCCGCCGGAACAATAATCCAACAACTCATCGACATCGCTCACCACTCAAAAGGGCCAAGGGCAATAAATAGCCCGACATCATAAATATGATGTCCCATCACTGTCACCGTGCAGTGACATTACACGTGCGTACAACGTTATCGTAAAATTTTACGACGATGCAAGATCACTGCGGCGGGCAGTGGTCGGCCGTTGTGCTTTTGCTTCCGGATTTGAAAATGGAATTTGTGGTTATTTTGTTTGTTTGTTATGTTTTTATTTACAGGAAGTTATGATTTGAAAAATTTCGTGTAAATATTTTTTTTTTAAATATATATGTTACATTCAAATAAAATTATGAATTGGTTCCTAGTTATATTTTTTTTTGTTTCTTTAGTTTTTTTTACTTTACAAGATGTTATCTTGATGAAATGGCGTAAATGAAAGTAGAGGTTTTTATAATATGTATATCTTCATTGGATAAATGAAAAATAAAAATTATAACGTAAAGGAAAACTGAATTGAAGTAAACATATAGCTACTCCAATAGATACATACATCACAAATAAAACTACTAAAGAAATACAAAAAATGAAACCGGAAAATAATCCACGACAATAAATTAGAGCCCAAACAGACGTTATCACGCAAAAGTACTTCACAGTTATTTGTCCAATAACTTGAAAAGGTTTCCCCAAAAAAAGTGTGTTAACAAACAAAAAGATTTATACTCCAAGCTACAGATAAGTTCCATACAGTTACTGCTACAGGCATCCTGTAAGGGAAGGGAGGGAACTTAAATAAATATAGTGGAAAACCCAATAAAAGTATATGGCCTAATCTCTATCCAATATTTTCTTAGAATTTCGATGAAGATTTTCCTTTTAGGGAAACTGAGGTAGTGTAGGGTGGATACGACCTAAAGCTATTGCTAATTTTAGTTAGTTGCTAATCTTAGTTTTTTTAGGAAGATTTTCTTTAGTTGCTATCGTTTTTTTCTGTCAGAAACGATCGAGGGTGTGCGCACTACAACATTCCAAAGATTAATCGTAATCGGATGAATGTTATTTTTATACATACAGATTTGTCATTTGACGAGCCGGTTGGCGTGGTTGGTAAGATACCCTATCTATCATGCCGCAGGTCGTGGATTCGATTCCCACTAAGGACAATCATTTGTGTGCATGAACATGTCTATTTGTCCTGTGTCTGGGTGTAATTATCTATATAATGTAGGTATTTACAAAAGAAAAGTAGTATATGTAGTATAACAGTTATCTGACTTCCATAGTACAAGCTCTGCTTAGTTTGGGGTCAGATAGCCGTGTGTGAGGAATAATGTCCCAGAATATTTATTTATTTATTTAATTACCATTTGCATGTATAATGAAGTTTTTATACTATTGTAACAAAGGCTAGTTGAAAATTAAGGCTGTGACTTACTTGCTTGTGCCTTACTCACTGGACGGATTAATAATAGGCGATGATAGCTCAGTGGTAGTGACGTCGGACGTCGCGGCGAAGGTCGTGGGTTCGAATCCTAAAATGAGCTTGAACCATAGCACGGTGGTAGGGTACTTTGTAGTACCCGCCTGGCTGGCTACCACCCTCAAGTTGAAAATCTGTCGCCAAACACCTATTGGTGTGTTCCGGCAGCTGCACTTGAGAGCCAGATCCTTCTAGGCTTTGTGTGCTTACCACCTTCGGCCACATCATCACCTACCATAGTGAGATTGTGGTCAAACACAAGCCTATACAAAGTAAAAAAAAATAAAAAATAGGTACTGCCTGGTTTTAGATTGTTTCAATTATGTATTACACTTGAGTAGTTACACCATATTTCCATTCGTATACATATAAAAAAATAGGAGATAACTAATACTGTCAACTAGCGAACTCACTTATGACGAGGGACTTATAAAATTAAAAAAAAATCAGATCAGAAAGGCATCTAATGCATTTTATACTGCAGTTTATTGCTGATTTGTGCACTTTTTAGTACAAGAAATCAATCCACACAATTCCTACCCTCGCTCACCCACATACCGCTTCCACCTCGTGCTTTTATCGCTCACAACGTTATTGTAAGCGATACTACCACTACGCTGTTATCCTACAATTATTTGGGAGACATTCTGTTCTCAATGAAATAAACACCCGTTATCTGGGAACAGTGGGAGGTTATTATCAGATATTCTATCCTTACTTTATGTTTGTTAGTTGGAAAATTGCAATCTTTCCTATGTGTTATTGTTTATAATAAAGTAAATATGCATTGTTATATTTAAAAGTGAATTAATTTGATTATTTTTCATATAATTTAATAATTTTTTTAGTGATTCCTGGAACTTTCATATGTAGTTATGGGCCGCGCGTCCCATTCACAAGCCAAAAAGTGTGCGTGCAGATAGAAAACATAAGTATCTAATTACTAATTGAGAGTGCTAGTTTCATTAGCTATATTTTATACTATCTTTCGCCCCGCGGTTTCACCCGCGTTCCCGAGGGATCTTATGTTTTCCCATGATAAAAAGTACCCAATAGCCTTCCTCGATAAATGGACTATCTAACACTGAAATATTTTTTCAAATCGAACCAGTAGTTCCTGAGATTAGCGCGTTCAAACAAACAAACAAATTCTTCAGCTTTATAATATTATATTATAGTATAGATTCATCATTCAAATAGTTCAAAAGTTACTATTTATGTTTTACCATTCATTCACATTTACTAAACAGATATTTCTCTCTGTCATAGTATTTACCTAACAAAATACTATGTAGTTTGCACTGCTTCCCACGATACAAACAGTATTAGCGATAAATTGACCAAATGAAGTGTAAAGGGATTTAGGTAAGCAACCCTTTGACGTGAAAACTGACCAGTAGAGTGACCATTCACTTAATTCAGTTATTTGGTTGACAAATTTAATGTAATATGCGTGGGATATTAGGTCACTTGTAAATACCATATAGTTATAATTGTAATGACAAATTAGCTCTGACGTAGAAGATATGAACGTGTGCTACGTGATTGCTACGAGATTTCGTAGCCATATTCTTTCTTAACAATGGCCTTTACATCTGTGTCAAATTTAAATTTATTAATGATGCTTGAGTTTTTGCAATGTGAGCGTATATTTGACCACAATCTCATTACGGTAAACCTAGACTGGAACTGGCTCTCAAGTACGGCTGCTGGATCGATTTTCAATGTGAAAGTGTTAGCCAACCAGGTGGGTGTTACAAAGGATACTGTCATCGCGGAAGCTCAAGCTCATTGTATGGTCATGACAATTTTACTATGATTTTTTGGAAATTCAGCAAATTCATAATAAAGAAAGATATAATATGACTAAATCATCTTCATCATCTCAACAGCAAATACGTCCACTGCTAGACATAGTCCTCCCTTAAGGATCACTAATAGACAAAAAAATTACTGAATGTTAAATACAAATCTCGACCGATGTATATTTTAATGAGACTTTACTATGCCTATATACCTTCACAAATTTATAGATGAAAATATCTTCAAATTACTATCTTATTGATATTTATTGTCGTATTTACATTTAATATTATATACCTCATTACTAAATATCACCACTTTACTATTACTATATATATACGACTATATAAACGATACGTTTATATAGTCACAAGGTGACCGGTACTGATAAATCCTATTCAATTCCCATTGACAAGTGAACGATGGTCAGTAATCGGATCACCGTGCTGGACGCCGTGCTGGTCACCGTGCCTTATCGGTTTACGATAACATTATTAGTGAGAATTTTGTGAGAATATTTATTTTTGGGTATTCTCATAGAGTAGACTGAATTGTGATTAAGAAAATTATATTGGGTGGATATTTCAAGATGGCATATTTTTAAAATCTATGCTAGGTTCTTCATGCTAAATTATGTTTTATTATGAGACCAACTCTGAAGTTTTAAAGAAAACAAATTTGTCTTAGTTTTACTAATCGCGTATTGTAAATTGATGTATTTTTTATGCACGCTCACACACATTCAATCCTATTTCCATTCTATTAATGAGCAATATTAAATATATTTGTATCACGTTCTCGAAAACGGATCTAACGATTTCGATGAATGTAGCGATATGGCGGTTTACGGGGGTGAAAAACCGATCTAGTTAGGTCTCATATCTGTGGAAATTCGTTTTCACTATTTTCACCCGAGCAGAGCTTGGTCGCCCTGATACTTAGTATATACTTATATATATGTAATATTAACTTACAGCAACAGGTTTATCTATTGTTATATTATTTTCAATAATTTAAATTTCCACATTAAAGGTAACACACTACAAATTCAATTCTAACACACTCAAACATAACAATCCCCGTAACAAACCAATAGGTAGGAAGTTTTTTTTTTTAATAAAAGCTTGGCACTAAACATACCGTATTTAATCCCTCGCGAGTCGTAAATGTTTACGACTGCGACTGGCTGCGGTGCGAACGCGTCCCCATGACGCCTGGGATGGTGTCAACTAGCCTATAGGTATGAGACACAATATTATGATTTTACAAAAGTACTTGTTTTTCACTTGATTTTTTGATCACAATTTTTTTTTAAGTCAGTATGCTGACAAGCCGGTTGGCGGTCCAGCTGATGGTAAGTGGCTACCGTTGCCTATCGATACTAGCAAAACCAGGTTGTTAGCCAATGTGTTGCCAACCTTTATAAAGACTAGACTGACTCTCAAGCGCAACTGCCGGAACATACCAGTAGATATGATCTTCTAGAGCTGTGATCAACTTAACTGTCATGGACTTCATAATGGATGAGAACCTTTGTCGTGTAGAAAATATGTTTGCTTGAGCCTTGAAACCCACATATAACTTAATGTTGTTTCAAAATTCAATAAAAGGTAAATCTAAACGTTCTACTGCTAAATCTGTCTAGTACACGTATAAGTACTCAAGGTGATGATAGCTCGTGATGAAGGTCATGGGTTCAAAACCTACAATGAGTTTGAGCTTTCAGTGATGGAAAACCTCGGGTCCGTGGGGGTTCGAGCCTCGCCGATTTACTCGGATTTTAACACCCAAGCTCATCGAGGCTTCGGGAGACCGACGGGCTGGGAGCTTTTTCCGCTAACGCATAAGCATGGCCATTCAAAAAGGGAACGCTGCCAGCCTGTTGGGAACCTTGCCTATCGACAGCAGCGAGGGCCTTGAGGATGTTTTCTATATTATAGTTTGTACTTTATACAATGATTGTAAATATTTGTTGTAAATAAAGGAAATACAAGCCTATAGTATAAAAAGGAATTGTAAAATAAGAATCATTTCCTCACATAAGTCCATTGTGTCCCAAACTTAAAGTATTTCACAGATAGTCCTCTCCTCCAATATTGCCACTTATTGTATTTTGTATTATTTACTAACATTTACGATCTGTATCCTTCATATTTTTGAGTGAGTCCAAACTACTTAAAATTTTATGTGCCCGTTTTCCACTTCAATAATCTTAGAGGTATTTATTGATAGCTATAAAATAACTTGCGCTTGTTTTGTTTAATTAAAATTATGGTAAAAATCATTTTCGTTTTATTTTGATTTTAAAAAGTCCATCATGTTCAATACTTATGCGTTTTTTTTTATTAATTCAGTCATATTTTTGAAGTCGGTTAAAATATACATAAACTGGTGCTTATTCAAGATAATTAATAAAATATTGCACGATGGTAGTACCCGCCTGGCTAGCTACCACCCTCATGTTGAAAATCTATTGCCAAGGGACTACCAGTAAGTACTTGAGAGTCAGTTGCTTCTTGAATTCGATATATTGGGCCATATCATTGCTCGCTCATGTACCTACAAATAAATATAATATGCAAATCCATTGTACCACATATCAATCAGAAGATGATTTATTCCGTCTATTATATCATCATCAGCATTGATAACGATTATCAGTAATGATAATGATCATAGCAAATGATAACGTCTTAATAGAGTACCTATGCCTTCATAAGTAATTCTTCTGTCCTGCGGGTTCACCCGTACCTATTTTCAAAAATTAAACTCTTCCTTAGTAGGTAGATGCCTACGATAAGAAACCTGTGTGCAAAATCCCAAGTTTCCAGACCCAGCAGTTTGAAGTATGCCTCGATATGTTTGTTTTTTTTTTTATTATAAATGTCAGCGGAGTTCAACCTTATCATCTTTGCAAAATAAAACTTAAAAAAAAACATTGCAATCAATCCTATTTCTTTCCCTGAGAAACTTCATTCGAATTTCATCACACTATTTATCATATACAGTCAGCAACAATAAACCCATATGAGCTACATCATTAACAGATTATATGTTTTGACAAACCATTAACTAGACATTAAATATACGTTTGACAGCGCACAATCGATCGATTGACTGCTATTGACAGTTACATTTTACAGTTGATGTCATTTTTATAATGTCAAATTGAGTTCAATAATTCTTGCTTGAGTTTAATGATGGCGTAAGTATCGCATTTCAATGTATTGTTATAAAAAAAAAAGTTTTAATTTATATTATATCTATTATTATAAAGCTGAAGAGTTAGTTTGTTTGTTTGTTTGTTTGTTTGTTTTGTTTGAAAGCGCTAATCTCAGGAACTACTGATTCGAATTGATAAATTCTTCCAGTGTTGGATAGCCCATTTATCGAGGAAGGCTATATGTAAGGTACTTTGTATCCCCGGAAAATATAAGATCCTTCGGGAACGCGGGTAAAACCGCGGGGCGGAAGCTAGTTTAAGTATATGTTATTTATTAAATTCAATAAGTATGTAGGTATAATATGCCTACATTTTTTAAGCCATTTTTCCCTTTATATCTTACCGCTAGTTTCTCAAAATATAATCAAAAGTATTGCTATCATTATCATTTATTATTCCATTGAAAGTGAGAGATATATTTTAACATTAGACATCAATGTTGCGTTTAATTTCAATACTATGTAAATAGAAATAATAATATATTTTGAGCCTTATTTCCAGTGTGTAAGGATGAAAAACAAATTAACATGTATAATACTTCAACAGTAATAAAATTAGTACTGTAAATAACTATTAACCAATTTAAAAAAATATAACCAAAAGATAAAAAATAAGAATTCGAACCCACATCATGTCAAACATGTCATGTAACTGTCACTTAAATAGGCAAGATAAGAGGAAGATTACACTGCAAATTAATTAATTACCCTTAATTACGTCAACCCTTTCGTTGTTATTTGAATATAGTGTGGTATAATAGACCACACGCACTTAGCTATGAATTAACATTAATTAATAGGTGAGTAATGGGTTATTTAAAAATGTGCGTGGCTGTATTTTTGTTAATTAATCATTATATTAATAAAAAGAAAAAAAAACATTCTTTCAAATTTTTAAAGACCATATTTATTGTCCTTCAAAAATGTTTCAATTAAAAAAAAAATGTTGTCTATGATATGAGAATACTTATGAACACCATATTACCAAAAATCATGTTTTTATCCACAAAAATCTTTGAAATAAAGTAAAACAAAACCATCGTCAAAATATAAAAACAAAACTACCCATTTTAATTAAAATAAAGTAGATTCCATATTCAAATACAACAAATCAGTAACCCTCCAACGAGCGCGTCAATCTTAATCCATAATATTGTCCGTGTCGGTCGCAGTGACCGCACGTGGTCATTCCATTGCAACAATGTCTCAATAATACCATGACGACGTCTATTTAGCAAATGGACAGTTAAATTTTAATACGGACGCTGAGTAGCTTACCATAAAGTTGTGGACATTATTTGACTTTTGAGTCAGAGGTTTGATGGTACAAATTATTCAGACTCGTTAAAAGATAGTGCTTTTGCGATGGATGTCTTTGTTATTTAATAAATTTATAATTGGTATAATCTTACCTTGAGATACACAAAAAAACTACATTGAAAAATAATCTTTTTAATATCTTTGGTTGTGGCAAGTACACGATGTGTGTGTTGTTGAACAAAAAAAATACATTTTACTGTGGAAATAAAAAACATTATAGTTTGACTGCGTGGAGTAATTCTACAATATTTATAAATTTAAACAAAATTTGGAATGCCATTATTAACACTAAAATTAGGTGTGACCGGGTACAAATGACCCCAAAATTCACGGACGATGTATTTTTAAGGACATTTTGTCGGGTTCAAGTGTAAATGTGATAAAATTCGTTCCAACACCTCTAACAAGGGGTCAATTTTAGAAAACATCCGCCATTTTGTTTTGGCTACTCAAAATTTGACATATTTATGTGCTTTCTCTAATATCCGTTAAGATGTGGGTGTATAGTTTTGTAAGTCGTAAATTACTTTTTATAGGTTTATTCGATTTTTTTTATTAAGTGAAACTTATCTGTTGTAAGAGAGCTACTAAATAGCAATGTCATTATTGCAACCGAAAATCATAGGCCATATTATTTTTATCTGTGAACACTGTCAAATATTATTAAAAATTGAAGGGGTGTGGCAAAACTAAATTTATTAATGGCACTTTTTCAAAGATTTAAAACTAACTCAACCGTAATCGTCTTACCGCAAACAATCGATATAATATAATAGTAAGCAATCGATTTCTCATAAAGCTAAACTTTTTTTTATCTATTGGCAAAAGTCAGTAAAATATGATTTTCATATTATAAATAGCAAGGGGTTAAAATAGTGTCTATGACGCTAATGCTTTTTCGCTTCACCGATTACGGAAGGGGAGAACGCAAAAAAAAAACATTTTTTCACGTAAATCGAATTTTGACGCAAGGATATTACCAAAATTGGAGTGACCCGAGGGAAAAACAAAATTATTGAGTGCGGAACCGTTAAAAGTGTTTATTGGATTATATTGGACGAACGGATTTTAGGTAAGTGTATTATATATTATGGGTTATTTTTTGGCTGTGTGTTGTTGAAGGGTTGATTTGAATTTTTTTTTCGTAAGTATATTTTTTTAACTTTATCGTAGATAAACTATTTTAACCATAATTTCATTGTCATTATTGTTATATTTTGTTAACCTCTTTTAGTTAAATAATTTATTTTTATCCATTCGTAGTACTTTAGTAAAAACAGAGAGCACGAGCCTTTTCTTTAAAGAACTTATAGAATATAAAAGTCAGGGGTTACCATTTCAAATCAAATAGGTAACAATTCACCGAATTTAAACCTCGTAATGTTAAATGGAGTGCATCAGGGAGTTTGAACATGTGTAGCCTGTACTAATGGATTTAGAATTTATTGTATCTCCACCCACTTTACACTAAAAACCACCACTTAAATTCAAATTTTGAAAGTCCTTATTGTTATGGGCATAGGTTTCAAAGTTGTTTTAGTTCGATTTGCTTTCTGATGTTAAATTCGAAATGGAATAATGCGACGCTTACCATGATCCTTACGTGTAGGTAAATTGATTTCGAGTTTATGTTATAGAGATTTAAAATTGTAGTATTATTTATTATTAAATAATATATATTATATTAATATGCAATTTGTGTTTATTTTATCTCCATAATCAATATTCAGGCATTCTAGTTTAAGGGAGTAAAACATATATTATTACTAACTTCCACACGCAGTTTCGGGATTATATGTTTTTCTGGGATAAAATATATCCTATATATTAATCCATAATATATTCTATCTGTGTGCCAATTTCATCTAAATCCGTTCAGTAAATTTTACGTGAAAGGTAACAAACATCCATCCATCCATCTTCACAAACTTTCGCATTTATGATTATTAGTATTCTTAATTACTATTTGTACTGTAAAATAATTGCAAAATAGTGATTCTACGAGAGGCGAGATTATATGCAATAAAAAACTACCCACATTTGGTAGTTTTTTTTTTTGGATATTGGATCGAGTTTTAAATCCATCGAGTTTCCATAGTTAGAGCAAGTGTGCTAGTAGGCGACATCTATTTATTTGCTCCCCAATTTTTTAATTTTTGGCGCAATTATTTATTTGATTGTAGACACGTGTTATTTTGATTCAGTTTTTTTGTGGGGATAAACTATTTTTAGAAGTCAGTGATTTTTTTAATTGAAATACACTGTTTATTTAGACACCTACTTACTCTATTTTACGTGTGATTTTACAAATAGTTTTGAGAAGAATTATCAAAAATTGAGATTTAATTGTTGTTTTTTCTTTTTTATAGCCTTAGAAGAACACATAGTCCAGATAAATCAATACCTATTTTGTTTTTAGTTCATAAATTATTCTTGGGAATACTCTAAAATGAGAACCGTGTACCATTGCATTATATAAAACGCCAGTCAGCCCAATAAATCTGTGCACTTCATGGCAATATGTCCGTAAGTCAGTGCGACGTTAATCTGAAGGAAGTCACTCGTAAAGTTTTACGATTACTTCGATTGACTTCCGAAAAGCGTATATCGAAAGGGTTCCGTAGACAGTGGCTTGCTCGTGCTCAGTTATATCGTAGAGGATTAATAACATAAATTTTACGAATACAGATTCTCATGACAAAAAAATCAACACACAGAATCACTAAGTTATTTTTTATTTACGAAAAAAAATGAAAATCCATGTTAAATGTCAAATCCAAGAAGAAGTAATTAAAGAAAAGTTGAAAGAAACTTTAAACTTTTTATTAAATAAACTATTCTTTATGTACGAAAAAAAAATTGTGAAAACAAAATGTAAATCCATGTTAAATGTAAAATCTAAGAAGAAGTAACTAAAGAAAAGTTGAAAGAATCTTTAAGCTATTTATTAAATTACCAAAAGAATTATTTTTTAAATTAGTGGTGGTGACCACTTACCATCAGTAAAAAGTAAAAAAAAACCAAAGTATAGTTTTAAAAGCTTAATTATTATGTACAACAATTCATTGCTATTTAATACATGCGCAATATACAAAATTACGTTTCATAGGCGTTTAAAATTTACGTAATAAATTAAGACTTTTTAAAAATGGCGTTTAAAAATTCTAAATGTGGAACAACTATATTTAAATAAACATCTCACCAAAATTGGAAAACATACTTTTTTATACCTTCTATAGATCCTAAGTTAGTTGTAAAAAATACCGTAATGGATCTTATAACAATATAGGAAGCTTACAAAAGCTTTGGTCGTCTATTTACAGCGTCGTATGGAAATTGCTACCTCTCAAATGGATTGCTCCGTTTCAATCCATTGAGAAATCACGTTGGATTTTTTTACTCCAAGAAAACGATTCGGGAATTCATTTTCTGTAAGTTGATTGAATACATTAACATAAATGTCAAATGTATGTCTGAAATAAAGAGTAAACTTTTTTGCATAATATACCTACCGGTTTCTAAGGATTTTTACTTTTTAATATTCAGAATTAACAATTATTTATGAGTACTAGTTTCTGCTGTTTTTTTTTTTTCTGGAATAAAGACCCCACGCTTTATTTTTACGAGTATGACATGTAAACGTCAAATAGTCACATTTATAATAGATATTAGTATGATCTCATAAATATGTCTTTAAAGATGAATGAGCTAATAACAAACGTCTTTTTTCTTTTCTATAACACAAACTAAATACATACATTATCTCTCTGAGTTTTTCATTTATTTTTTAATTGTAAATAAAAATATAGTATAAAAATACAGCGACGATATAATGTTTAACCCTTTAAAGCCGATCGGTGCATTTTATGCCCCCAGGAGAAAAACTATAAAATTTCGATGTTGGTTCGAGGTTCGTTAAAAACCGCATTAGTCGCATTTATCGATGTCGTCAACGTGAGCTTAAACTGTTTAAACTTCGAACGTGGCGGTTCTCAAAGTATTTAATGAAATAAAATTTTAATAAAACTTAAAACATCATTGAAATATTTTATTTGTTGTGTTTTTTTTAAGATGAATTTGATGAAATGTAATAAAATATTTTTTTCACTCAAATACGGTTCGAAAGCTTACAATAAACTTAGCAATTACTCTTTTCGAAACGATCATAGATTTCTTAAAAGATGTGTCGTGCAAGAGCGAGAGCAAGCGTAGAGAGCATTGTCGTCATTTAAATATTCATTAGTATGCCTTCGGTACTAAAAGAGACTTAACGCGTTCCTTATATTCATGTAAAGGCAAATTTAAAAGTGCAAGAGGGATCTTATTATAAAAGGGTGTAGTCCCAATAATCAACCTTGCACTTTTTGTAGTTTATAAGCAGAGGTCACAAGATTTTGCTTTTTTTTTTTTTTGGCAGGAACAGAAGGTGGTGGGTCCAGGGGACCTTCTTCCACCCTTACGCGGACTTTGCGGCGAGCGCTGAGGGCTCTCAACCGCTAAAAGATTTTGCTTATCTTATGTCTTATATATATTTAAAAATGGATCGCCGAAATGTTTGTACGCGCATAACTTTCGAACGACTGCACCAAATTGGATAAATCTGTTCTTCTTTTATGTGTTCGTTATTGTCAGGAGAAGGTTTTGATGAAAAAAATTACACCGGGAACGTGGGTGAAACCACGGGGATCAGCAAGTTTTTAATATTAATAGAGTGCATGTCACTTTTTTTAAGACACTTTATTTTATCGCACTGAGAGTATATAAAAATGGTGAACTGACTGACCTAGAATGACTTAGAGACATGAAATTTTGCTCATATATACATATATAGCTACCTTATATAGTGTAGGCCAACTAAGGAAGGATTTTTGGAAATTCTACCCCTAGAGGGTAAAATAGGGGTACGTGGGTGAAAGCGCGGGGCGGAAGGCTAGTAAATCTAAAAAATCATCAAATATTTTCCAAGCACCCAAAGTTTAAGAACCATGGTAGAATTTGTTAGAATAGAACAGCGCCACATCACCATCACAATAACCCTAGACGTTATGTTTGCGGAAGCAAAAGTTGTAAATTTTTACAACACGCTGTCGTTCGCTCGCAATTATTGCTGCCGGGAAGGGTTGAATGGAATTTATTGGAGAAAAAATATGTGTGTATTTCTCATAAAACGATCTGAATCATACAGATGAATAATGTGTTAGATTTATGGTATATTATTTACTAGCTTCCGCCCCGCGGTTTCACTCGCGTTTTCGAGATAAATAGTATCCTACGTGTTAATTTAGGATAATTTATGATTGTGGAGCAATGTGGTAAGAAACAAATACACACACAAACTTTCACATTTATAATATAAAGATTAAGATTAAATACTAATTTTGTCAACTCATGGATAAAATTACTGGATGGATTGACGAGAGAATTTTGACAGATAAGTCCACTGTATACGTATTATATATATCCAACAAACTTACGCTAGATTAAATAATACATATATCTAATAAAATTTCATGCCAGCTCATTTCAATCGTTAGCAAGATTTTGTTTAAAACTTAAAATCTCTGACGAAAAATCGGCTTCCATTCTCCTATTTGCCAATCAAAATTTTGCCAACACAACACCTAAGTTCAAACTAAGTACGATTTAGACAAGTATAAGTTATAACTAACATCAAAGTGTATATACCTACAGACTTATTAGCCAAAGCACACATTCATGCAAACGGAAGCCCCGGGGCTGTGACGTTGATCTGCAAGATACTAATCCAACCCTGACGCTTATATGCAAATATTTCACTATCTTAGAGAATATGGAAACGGCTTGGGCGTGGTAAGTGATTTCAAGTACGTTCACTATTGTTTTTTTGGAATTGTAACATTATTAACAATACAAGAGTAAAATTAGTCACGTTTATGTGGCTTTTCCATTTTTTTTTCATTGATAACTCTAAAGCTTGACAATAGCTAATAAAAAAAAATAAAAAAACGATTCACAAGCAGAAGAGAAAATGGTACCAAACTATTATGTCTTTGTCTATTTATATACCTATAGATAATTATCAAGCTTATAGAAGATAATCCTCCAAGGATTGCCTCAGCAAATACCAGGTTATGACTTATTTGATTGGGGTGTTCTAAGATTTTGTGCTTGATGTTTTTTTCTGTATAATTACTTCCCAGTTCTATATGCATTTTATTTTTAAGATTTCAGTTTCAAACATCCTTCTTTACCACCTTTGGCCACATCAACACTTACCATGGTGTGATTGTAGTAAATTTTCAAGACTTTACTTAGATAGATAGATAACACTTTATTGTTACACCGCAAATGATCTGAGGCGGCCTTATCACTAAAAGTGATCTCTACCAGGCAACCTTATACTTAGTAAATGCAACCGTATAATTATGTTTCGTTATTTTTATACCTACTTTTTCCATGGGATGGGCTTGAATTTGACCATAGTAATTATCTAAGGTCGTAGGTTCGAATCCTACAATGAGCTTGAGCTTTCGGTGAAGGAAAACATCGTGAGGAAACCATAGCACGGTGGTAGGGTACTTTGTAGTACCCGCCTGGCTGGCTACCACCCTCATGCTGAAAATCTGTTGCCAAACACCTATTGGTGTGTTACGGCAGCTGCACTTGAGAGCCAGATCCTTCTAGGCTTCGTGTGCTTACCACCTTCGGCCACATCATCATCTACCATAGTGAGATTGTGGTCAAACACAAGCCTATACAAACTAAAAAAATCATGATTTTAGTCTATTTACTGTTGGATAAATAGTATAATTTAGTATCGTATCCAGCTAAAGCAATACATCTTTGGCCCACATCGGTACAGACGCGCGGGTCAATTTCTGAGTGAAGTTATCTCTAATATCACCGGCTTATCCGTTCCGGTTGTTTGTCACTTTATACATATTGAATACAAGTTAGTTTCGGGATTAAGGCATGTTTTGAATGCTAAAGCCTTATTTTACCAGTTTCCGACTCATTTATGTTTGTGTTACAGATGAGAAAACGGATTGATTCAAAGTACGAGTCAAGAGTTCTACTAGAAAGGACTATGATTCATTTTAGTCTAATCTTCTAATAGTATTGAAAATTATAGTCATAGTATCAAAAAATACTTACCTTTTTCTCTGTTCTTTGTGTTCCTGCGCGTGGGCTGTGCATACAAATTGCATTACAAATTTTGATACCATGTTGTTAATTGTTTTTCAGTTTTGAAAATGTACCAAAATAGTAGATTTGCGCTTGATATCAACTAAGCTGCCATATTAAGAAATAAATCATACCCCAAAAGCTTTCATTAGGCTTTAACACTGTCAGGAATAGGACCATGGTGCATATTTTTTCCACGTTTTTTTTTAATAGCTCTGGGTTTAAACAAGTAGAATAGGTATATACTTTTGAGTTACTTGTAAGAGTTTAAAATATTTGATTGCCATGAAAAAAAAAACATAACTTTAAACCGTAATAGGTCTAAAAGACCACACCTAAAAATTTATAACGGAAATAACCTTTGACAGATTCACACGTCAACTTGAAGTGTTCACAAATTATCGTATTTCGAATGCCATTTCCCACGTATTAGACACGTGTTGTGTCCTCAACGGCCCTTTGAGAGGGAAGGGCTTGTCCTCAACAAATATTGTCTTTGAGGACGCTATTGAAGTGACTTGACTATTTAAGGGTTGAGTGTTTGGCGACAGTGGATGTTCAATTGTGCGATACAATTTTGTTTATGTAATTGTATGTGGTATGTTAGTGATTGAACTTTAATTAAGATTTATGTATACTTATTTTAAGAAATGGATATTGATCAATTTGAAATTATGTTTAGGAGTGAAATTATCCATGTTATCTTAAGTACATATGCAAACTCAAATGTAAACCTTATTTATTCAGATTTTTAATATAATAAAGGCATTTACAAATATTATAGTACTGTCACGTTTATTTTTTATATGAAAAAATATATATTAAACCATGATTAAGAACTTTTTCTTATTTTATGTATTGAAAATAATGATTGTAACTAATTATAATAAAGAAAATCGATTATGTTAGCTAAGGTGGCGCGTCCCTAGCGTTACTTACACCTCCCTAGAGCTCGTCTATGATTCCCTCTCTCGGTCGATGATAGCTCAGTGGTAGTGACGTCGGACGACATGGCAATAACATCGTGAGGAAACCATAGCACGGTGGTAGGGTACTTTGTAGTACCCGTCTGGCTGGCTACCACCCTCAAGTTGAAATTCTGTCGCCAAACACCTATTGGTGTGTTCCGGCAGCTGCACTTGAGAGCCAGTTCCTTCTAGGCTTTGTGTGTTTACCACCTTCGGCCACATCATCACTTACCATAGTGAGATTGTGGTCAAACACAAGCCTATACAAAAGTAAAAATAAATATAATATATATTACATTTCAACCAAAATACTGTCACCACGCCCGGAATTTGGTAATAAAATAAAGCAATACATTACAAAATAGCGCCTGAATTATTTAATTTTTGTAAAAAAAAAAAAAAAATTTTTGTTTCGAAATTCAAACATAAAATATAACAACAAGGTTATACCCCATTAATCCCCAATTAATACCTATAAATACCAACAAATCCATCTAACAATCATAAACTCTCGCACAATACATACTTATAAGATTCCCTTGTTAACGTCCACTACATACAAAATCTGGACAATACGATACCAATAGCTCCCTATTAATTATAATTGACATATTTCGTACTTCGCCAGCAATTTGTCGAATGTTTGGTGAATGGTCACGTGACCTGGCGTGTTTGTTTTGATGTCCAGGGGCCTGAGAGACCGGGTCATCATTATAGGGTTTTATGTAATGCCACTTGAATAGAAACTATCGACAGTTTCTGGGTTGGATTTTATTTTCATCAACTTTAACCTTATAAGTATTAGCCTAGATCATCCACTATGAGCGGGTCAGTGGCAAAATTCAAGCTCATTTAATATATAAAAAGGGCTTCTACTATCTGTACTTTCTAGTCCTAATAATAAAAAACAGGTATTTAGTCTTGTCTGTGTAATGTTGGCTTTATGCTCTAAGGTAAGCATGTAAAAGCCATCTGAGGCAAAAACCTTCTGAATCCTTCTTCATCATCAAAATGTTACCAAGTTAGTAATACCCAAAGCACCCAAAGTATGTAAAAATTTACTCAGCAAATACTATTTTTTACATACATCTTAGGATGTTAACTACACCAGATTTATAACTATTTTAAATAAACAAAGGCTATTTAAAAATAGTTTGCAATTAATAGTAACTCAATTGAAGTTATAACGGATCTATAATTCCCACGTCCCAAATTCGTTTGTTAACCCTCAATTGCACTAATTTCTAAACGTCGACTATGCTATTTTGTTAAACACATCGCCACGCGAGCGCTGCAGGCGTTTTCAAACAAAAAAAAATATTAACAATAATGAATTTAGAAGCGTAATGAATAAAACATTACAAATTGTTTTGTTGGTACGGGGCGAGTGATTTTGACTTTTTAGGGATCTGTGGATAAATAAATATCATTATGTTTATTTTCATTTAATTTTAACAACACCTTATTACTTACTCACTCTAACATTACTTTCCTTTCTTCTTTATTGGTGCTATCCGCAGTAAAAAAAAAAAACAAAAAAATAATTTAAACGTTTTGAAAATTTGTTAAATAAATTAATAATTTTGATTTTAAAGCCTAAGCAGCTTCAGCCGTCTGCTTAAGTTTACTATGTCTATTTATTTATACAGGGTGATTTTTTTATTACTGGAAATACTTGCACGGGTGGAAGTACTCATCAATGTGAACAACTTTTATCATGGGGCTAATTCTGATATCGCGTAAAATAAAACGGTTGCTTGATACATTTTGGTCGTGTAGGTATTGAACTTTTGTATGGAACAGCTGATAATTTTTTCGTGATTTCACAGTTCGTTCCATAGTAAAAGTTGTTCATTTTGATGAGTACTTCCACCCCTGCAAGTATAGCCATTGACTACAAAATCACCCAGTATAATAAGTCACTCATCATTTTTTTTATTCGTTATATTTACACACAAAATATTGTCATTGAGACAAATAAATAATTTTTAAGTTAGTTTTGAAAAGAGTAATTGCCGAGTTTCTTGCCGGCTCTTCTCAGCAAAAGCAACCTTCTGAACCGTGCGTTAGTCAGACTATTCGTATTGAATAAAAAAAATTAAACATTTCATTCAGTATAGTTTTCCATATTAGCATGTCTAAAAAAACAAAATACTGTCTATATGTCATTAATTTCTATTTATAATTTATATGTCTACGGAATCTTAAATCTATAAAACCGATATGCACTTACCAAAACTCTTTTTGTTTGTATATTTATGTTGTAAATTGTTATTCTATTACTCATGGGAGAGCAGAGCATGTGGGATGTAACCTGAGGCAATATGTGACAATATTGGTGGAAATAATTCTTGCGATATAAACATATTGCAAGAATGTTGCCGGGATGTAAAATATAAAAGTATTATTGTATAGAACATTATGTTTTTTTTTTATCTCTATGTTTGAATAAGGTTTATAAATAATTAATTTTATATCAAAGTTTTTTTCTGAAATTTCAAAAATTATTTTATGTTGTGAAACTATATCTTATCCAATCCATACTTTAAATTATACCTTAATGCGATAGTATGTTCGTCTGGCATTCACGCCTAAACTGTTGAACTGATCGCGATGAAATTTGGCACGTAGATATCTTATGATATAGAGAGGCTTGCTTTTTTCCTGTAGATGCGGGGATATGAAATGAAAGAATGTTTTTTTTTTTTTTACTCTGTATAGGCTTGTGTTTGACCACAATCTCACTATGGTAAGTTATGATATGGCCGAAGGTGGTAAGCACACAAAGCCTAGAAGGAACTGGCTCTCAAGTGCAGCTGCCGGAACACACCAATAGGTGTTTGGCGACAGATTTTCAACTTGAGGGTGGTAGCCAGCCAGACGGGTACTACAAAGTACCCTACCACCGTGCTATGGTTTCCTCACGATGTTTTCCTTCACCGAAAGCTCAAGCTTATTGTAGGATTCGAACCCATGACCTTCGCCGCGGCGTCTGACGTCACTACCACTGAGCAATCATCGCCTTAAAATTTTATATAATTATCTGATATTAATTTTTCACAAACAAAATTTAATTAGAACATTGAATGTATTTTTTCTATTTAATAATCTAGCATTTTCTACCAACCTCAATGTACCTAAACCTCGACTTTATTATATTTCCAATAACACTTAGTTGGAATTAAGTAAGAAGTGTCAAAAAAATAAATACAGAGTTAGTACAAAAAATTGTACAAAAAAGGTCTTGATCCAAACCCGCCCACAGATTAACAATGCAATCCAAACCTTGCATTATATTCGCTTCAATATGTTTGTATGAAGAATAACATACAAATAGCTTAGGGGTTACAAATGATTACAGTTTATATTATCAAAGTTTGGTACTTGATATCAATTTGGGATTATGTTGGGTTCGGTTTTTTTGGTTCAAGATTGACCCAGTGGAGAAAATAGTGGAGTCAAGTCAAGTTTTTTTTTATCTATGTTAGTTTTAAGAGGATACTTTACTAGTCTTGTATATAAGGCGATAATTTAAGGCGATGATAGCTCAGTGGTAGTGACGTCGGAAGCCGCGGCGAAGGTCGTGGGTTCGAATCCTACAGTGAGCTTGAGCTTTCAGTAAGGGAAAACATCGTGAGGAAACCATAGCACGGTGGTAGGGTACTTTGTCGTACCCGCCTGGCTGGCTACCACCCTCAAGTTGAAAATCTGTCGCCATACACCTATTGGTGTGTTCCGGCAGCTGCACTTGAGAGCCAGATCCTTCTAGGCTTTGTGTGCTTACCATCTTCAGCCACATCATCACCTACCATAGAGAGATTGTGGTCAAACACAAGTCTATACAATGTAAAAAAAAAAAAATGGTTGACGGTACTTCCTAAATAAGTACATTTAAAGCAATTTTTAACCAACTTTAAAAAATAGAAGGAGGTGGATTTGTATGTATATTTCTTAAATTTTAATCACAAAACAACCGATACCTACTATTATAAAAAAAAGAAAACAGTAATACTAAACACATCATAATATAAAATCTTATACCTCATCCAGACACCCCACTCGAAGAACAAAGGGCGTTAGGGTGCGTACACACACGCGGGAGGGGCAGGGGGGACGAGCGACAGGTCACGTGACCGACACGTGACCTGAGCGTGATGGGCACCGGAAAATTGATGGACTTGTGGACTGTGCTTGAGAGGAGTTGACTGGACTTTGTTTTTTGAAATTTTTGAGACAGTAATTTTGAGTAATCTTTATCTGAAAGGAAATAGGTCAGGCAGATCATCCATGGCAGACCATCATGATATGACATTATGGGTAAACATCTCAAAAAAGTTGGATTCAGAGTATAAACTATGTAGATACGGATACGTTGAGCTCCAAAAACTCATCAACCTATCTATTATTGTATTTATCACGGGCTCTATGGCCAATAGACAATAGTTTCATCAGTTTACTGATCAATACATCAAATTAGTTTATCAGTCTAATACATATTTCAACTAACAATTTACTAGCGAAAAAAAAGAATTTACGCGACTCTACAGCCAAACCTATTCGCACTTCTACATCTTCCATTTACGTACGTTTGATTCGATCCTGATTTTGTCAAAGCCATCGTAAAACAGTTTGGGCCGTGCGATTGTTTTTATACAATTTACTCAGCGCGCTTCACTCTTTATTCACTCATTTAGACATGGTGTGTATGCCCAGCTTTATTTGGTTTGATTTGCGAGTGACATTTTTGTTGTTGTTATTTTTCTACTAGTAATGTTTTGTTATGATATTGTCGCGTTATCTTCTCTATTTTTGTTGGTGTAGGAGCGTGTCGTAGTTTTGATTGTCTGTCAAATTTACATTATAATG
Source organism: Tetheella fluctuosa (assembly GCA_951216915.1). Lineage (NCBI taxonomy): Eukaryota > Metazoa > Arthropoda > Insecta > Lepidoptera > Drepanidae > Tetheella > Tetheella fluctuosa. The sequence goes on along the minus strand of OX578234.1, from coordinate 2,126,162 downwards.
ATTTGACGGGATTTTGTTGTCGTGAGAATATTTTGAGATTTTAATAGAGTTGTAAATATGTGATGATATAAAACAAACATAGTTTTATTTATGTATCATTGGAAAAAATGGCTTTTTAGTTTAAGAAGAAAACACCCCCGTACTTATTATTTCTGCAATTTATTTTCTTAACCACATTACCACATTAAATAACTCTGAGTTACTTAATGATTCCAGTATCTTCATCATTTCAGCTGCATGACGTCCACTGCTGGACGGGAAGGACTTAAGGGACTCCAATAGGACGGGTCTTGGGCGGCCTGCATGTATAATAAAAAAGAAAACCTAAAAATCATGAGTAAATTGATTCCTTTACTAATATTCAAATTAAGTAAATAATAACGGATGAATTGATTTTCGAAAAATAAACAAATCCGATGTCGACATTCAAATCAACTCATTTTTCCGATTTCTGTTGATTTTCCTCTTTAAACTTTTCACCCGATCTCACTCGCGATTGTATTCGTCCATCCACCTAAATTCATTAAACTCACCACGCATGGTCTGTTTTAAAGTCACCCCCTCACACGATTCAATAATTACATACGTTTTAACCGATAGCCACCCTCTCTGTATTTGAATATGGGTTTATTTCAATTGACTTAACGGGAACAAATCTTTTTCTGTAGAATCTACATTCCATTTTAAATTCAATTATTTTACACATAGAATTGGTTATTGCGTGTAATTTTAAGATCATTAGGGTTGAATTTTATCAAAAATTAATAAAAGTATTATGTACTATATTGTAACTTTATTTGTAGTATTGTCATTGCCACTTAAAAGGCCACATGTCGCCTCAAGGGCCTTTGATATTATTGCTTTATACTTAGTAATGTTGCAATTTTTTATCAATATAATAGTCACATGATTTTTCAAATAAAAAGTACTTGTATTACTAGTAATTGATATAAATCTGCAGGGTCTAATTTAGAAACCAATCAAATATTTAAGATGAGAAAAAATTACCTTTGATGACGTAAAATTTACTCCTGGAGAAAAAGTATACCCCAATTTTTTAGAATGTCAGAAGTCTGGCAAGCAGGCCGGCGGTCAATCTGATGGTAAGTGGCTACCATCACCAGTAATAGACATTGGAAATACCATTGGGATTGCAAATATGTTGCCGACCTTAATAAAAATCATTTAAAATTAAACAAAACTTACGACTTCTCTGCATAATCTATGCCTACAAATGCATCGTAAATAAAACTTCGATTGAGTCTAATAGCTTTTAAAATTCCAAATGGATGGTTGAACGGTTTGCAGTATTTGTTTAATGGACACTGGGCAAACCGCGAAATATCCGGACACGGAACAAAACTTAAAATAATTGGTCGCAATACGCTACGTTGCCGACACTCAGGTTTTTAGGGTGGAACTAGCCATTTTGATATTTGTAGGTATTTAATTAGTATCGAACTACTAAAAAGAATGCAATTTATTTTAGCATATACACCTAGGCCTTTAGATATAAGGAACTGTATTTGATTTTACATTTGATTCCTTATCACAAAATCATATTTAAAGTCCGCAAATACAATATTAATTCTATATACCTGAAATATTAAAAAAAAATATTAGTTCTAAGTATTGTATATCTATCTATCGAATAGTTGACATTTAGCAATCTAAAACAATGTTTCCCGTATATCACGGTCAAATCAATCTGCTATTGCCAAGCCCCTCCTGGTGAGTTTCGGCACTTGCACTTGAGAGCTAGTTGCCTTCGAAGCTTTAAAAAGGTCTATAACACATTGACAATGGTGGTAACTTCAGTATTTCCGACGTCCATAAGTGCCCTTCTAGGGCCTAAACTGAATAAATGGCTTTTACTTTGACTTTGAATGCTCGTATTTTTAATGTCTATAGGCGACGGTAGTAACTTACAATCAGGTGTACCGTCAGTCTACTTGTGATGTAGAAAAAACTGGCCAAGTGCGAGTCGGACTCGCGTACGAAGGGTTCCGTACCATTATTTATAAAAACGGCAAAAAAAAATGCGTTTGTTGTATGGGGGGCTCCCATTAAAAAAATATTTTATTTTGTTTTTAGTATTTGTTGTTAAAGCGGCAACAGAAATATATAATTTGTAAAAATTCAGATACAGCCTGGTGACAGACAGACGGACGGACAGACAGCGAAGTCTTAGTAATATGGTCCGGTTTTTACCCTTTGGGTACGGAATCCTAAAAAAGACAAGATGACATGAAAGCAAGTATCAACAATATCTCAGTGTATAAACTCTGTATACGAAAGAGTTATACTACCGGGCTTCGTGTACGCGGATAAGTCATTAACTAATACAAATAAATTAGATTTACGGTAAAAAATGGCCGATCGGGTCGCGGACAGTAATACACCCCGAGGGACGGTGATGAAGTGGATCGCTGAGCTTTTATACAGAGTGTATTTCTATAAAGATAAAATATATTTTAGTATACGTATAGCTTATTAAGCGTAAAATGTTATGATTGAAAAAAACATTTATGAGGAAACCATAGCACTGTGGTAGGATTTGTAGTACCCGTGGAAAATCTACCGTCAAACAATTGTGGTGTGTTCTAGTAGCTGCACTTGAGTGCCAGTTTCTTCTTGACTTTATGCTTATTACTTTTGGCTGCATCGTCATCTTACTATGGGGAGATTATGGCCAAACACAGGCCATATAGAAAAAAAAAATACAAAATATTTGCGATCATTTACTTAACTTGATTTCATTATTTATTTACAACAAGTATTTACAATCAATGTATAAAATACAAACTATGATATATAGAAAACATCCTCAAAGCCCTCGCTGCTGTCGATAGGCAAGGTTCCCAACAGGCTGGCAGCATTCCCTTTTTGGAATGCCAAGCTTATGCGTTGGCGGAAAAAGCTCCCAGCCCGTCGGTCTCCCGAAGCCTCGATGAGCTTGGATGATAAAATCCGAGCAAATCGGCGAGCCTTGAACCCCCACGGACCCAAGGTTTCTACCGCAATAAACAAATAGGTTTTTTTGCTTACCTATGTTATTTTTTGAAATGTATAGGCCTGCTTTTCTTAAAAGTCTTACAATGGTATGTCATGTGGCCGAAGCATGTAAGTAGACAATGCCTAGAACAGTATATTGTGATCAGTTATAATTAACTATTTAATTAACCAACATATTAAATATGTACAGATAGAAACTCTCTTTAATTTTAAAACGTTTCACCAAATAAATAAAACTGAAAACTGACAAATAAACACAAAGCCTTTGTTTCCGTGAACATTATCCAATTATTTAACATGAAACGCATGTGGGAAAATAAATAGGAATCCCTGCAACTCGAGTGGCATTTAATTAACTGGTTAAAGTTTTAGAAAATGTTTAGACATTTTCAACGCGTTCCGTTTTCACGTTGAGTTTTAATGAATAGGAAATATAATACTCGTATATTGTTTACATAAATGTCATGTTGTAGAGCATAGAATATTATACGAATGATAATAGTAATGAACATCTCAAGAGGCTCCCGTTAGGCGGCTGGATCAAGGGTTAGATTCAGAAGGCAGTGCACCTGGAGACGCCACGCATAGTGAGTTCCTTACCCTGGAGCCTTGATTATCGGTAACTAGGACCCTGTTTCTAATGCCACTGGAATGCGTTTTTTTTTTATCGAAAGTATAAAAAATAAGTTTTAGATGTAATAAATGAAATTATAATTTCATTAATTAAAACTCATTTTGATGTTTGTTTTTTTCGAAAGAAATGACGTTATGCTTGGATGAAATCAGCCTGTATACTATCAATTCAAAATGGCACGGTCAACCTTTTCCGCAATCTAATTACTATAAGTGCTTTTCTCTCTTCGCATACTATACTTACATTAACACTATGGTATAACGTACAAGAAATAAGCGTGTTTCTACGCTTTCTTATGTCTATGAGTCGTAGATCTTACTACGAAGTGCTACGGACTACTACGAACTCGTAGGTCAGATGTTACGTGATTGTTAAGTTTATTTTACGTAGCACAAAGTTTATGTGCTTAAATGGTATATTTATAATGAGCACAAAAACAATAAAACCATTAAGATTGGATTTCTACGATGCGTAATTTCACGGACGCAAACACCCATTTCACTACTGAATTTACACCGCATAAAAAGCCACTGGGAATTCCTACTCAGAAAAAATGGTCAATTTCAATTAATAGTAGTCAAATAGTTTACGTAAATATATATACGATTAAATCTCCCACGTGGCAAATATCTAATTAAGGAGAAATTAATTTACTTCAATGTTCCTGCTTATTGGTATACATTCTGAGGTTACTCTAACCTCTTCTCCCTTGAACCACAATACTCTGGTCAGAATGAAGCAGTGATGCGTTGGAGGTGTAATTTGCACCCGCGCTCGAAGTGGACAGGGGTCGTCAGTAAATGGTCCAGTAATTTTAATTCATCACTTTCAAGTATCGGTTCTGTTATAATTAATAATAGTCAATATACAGATATTGTTTTGTCATTGTTGTAGATGTGAATAAATTAAATATTGTTTACTAGCTTTTGCCCCGCGGTTTCACCCGCGTTCCCGAGGGATCTTATGTTTTCCCGGGATAAAAAGTAGCCTATGTGCTTTTCCAGACTATAACCTATCTCTCACACTTTGTAGAGCTCGTTTGGCTGGCTACCACCCTCATATTGAAGTTCTGTCGACAAACACCTACCGTTGTATTCCAGCAGTTACAATGGACCCAGATTGATATTATGACTATCTGTCTGCCAGATATATTTTTCACATGTCACGTATTATTTTTTTATGCATTTGCAAAATAATCTTACACATGTAGGTAGTAGAACTCTTAGTGCGAGTTCGCCCGGGGAAGTACTTCCACCATATCTAATTCCGCTGTGAAATAGTAGTGCACTTGTATTACTGTGTTTCGGTTAGGAGGGTATGGGAGCCGGTGAAATTACAGGCACAGGAGACTTAACAACTTTATGTCTCAAGGTTGGCAACGCGTGATACCCCTGGCAGGGAAAATATAATATTATATTTGGTGCTATGAGCGTCTTTAGTCTACGGTAACCGCTTTCTACAGGTGGGCCGTAAGCTTGTTTGCACCTATGTAGTATAAAAAAAACATGTTTTCAAAAACAAGTATTTCGTTTACTAATTTTAACTAATCTATACATTACAATAAACATAACAATATGAGTATGCAAAATAACAACAGAAACTAATTACACAACGTCATGTCATCGAGATATAATTAAATGAAGACCGTGTAATATCGCATGACTATGTAATAATGGTGCATGCAATAATGCACAAAATGCGATATAACAAGCTTGTATATCAGTATAGTGTAATTGATATTTTTGAGTCGTGTAGTTATGACATCCTAGTGTTTTGGACGTAAAGTTACTAATGAATTAGATATGGTAAGGACTTTTTGGCGTTTTCGTTTTATTTTCATGAAATCGGTGGCGCTTTGTCCAATGAAGATCAATACAAGTGCACAAGTGAAGTGAAATTAAATGAATGCGTGTATCGTGACTTTTCATGTTGTCTCAAATAGTCCACGATTTTTTTCAGTATAATAGCCACGAGTTTACTAAAACCTGACTGAATTGACTTGGCTATATGTACACCAGATTTGGCTTTGGCCTTTATTAAGACATTGATATAAAACTAAGAAGAAATACAAGAATTGGCTGTATGGCTTAGTGTTATGGTGTTGGGGCAGTAAGCAGGTAGGTATCCAATAAATATGTTTCTAAAGTGCCTCGTTACAATATCACTAAAACAGAAGCTAATTTCAAAACAATCAACTAATAAATTAATGACACACTACTTTACCCTTACTTCTGCCTATCGCAATATAACAAACTTATTGTACCGTTTCAATAACATAAAACATATAATTCTGTACTCTATTACTATTACGTTTAGTATCTATTTTCTATATAGTAGCTCAAAAATGTTTGTATAGGCAATGCCATCATACTGCACAGCATCTGTCACTTTGACATTTGTCACGTGATCATATTTAATTAAGGATGCTACTATAAAAATTTGTACGTCCAACGTGCAATTATTGAATTAAAAATGTATTTGTGTAAAGAGGTTGGTAATGAATAATAAATTGTTTTGTTATTATTTTGATTGTTTTTTTAGTGACGTTATCGTTTTGTTAATCTTTGTCGGCAGCTTGTAAATTTAATGCGAGTTACTCGGTGTTTATGTTAATTTTTATTTTTATTGAGTAGAGCTATTATGTTCGAGAAAACCCGTAAAAATATCAGTTTGTATTTTTGTTCACTTTTATCCTCAGATATAATCATATGAAGTGATTCCACATATCGAAAAGTCTGACAAGCAATCTGTCGGTCTATTTATTTGTATACTAGCTGTCCTTCTTCATACCATAGGCTATCTGCGTACCAGATTTCATCGCGATCGGTTCAGCGGTTTAGGCGTGAAAAGAAAAATTACATCTTGAATAGACGACAAAGAATACCTCAGCACTGTTAATATTTATAACTAGCTTCTGCCCTGTGTTCCCGAAGGATCTTGTGTTTTCCCGGAATAAAAAGTAAACTGAAATAATTTTTCAAATCGGACCAGTAGTTTCTGAGATTAACGCGTTCAAATAAACAAACTCTTCAGCTTTATAATATTAGTATAGATAGACATTAGCAATGCCTATTACCGATCAAAAAACCTGGAAGGCAATTGCAACAGCCAGAACATCGGTAGGTGCATGGCGACAGATTTTCAGACGGGTACTATAAAGTAGCAAAACCCAGTCCCTCATATTAATAGCTGAAAGCTCAAGTTCATTATAGGATTCACACCTAAGACCATTATCATAATTCATAGAGTTATATTCGCTTACTTTTTTTTTCACAACACACCAATCTACACAAATTTAGCAAACGCTCGTTTCATTTTCAGCTATTTTCCGACACGTAGAACAAACACAATTAGGGCATGTCGCCGCGGAGATCAAATAAGCCGACATTATCGGTTCTTTGTACAATGTTTACAGAACAAATAAACTAAGTGTGATCTCTGTCCGTAATATCGAGCTTGGGTGCAATGGAAAAATATTATTTCAGGCGAGAGGCTTTGATACTTTATTTGTGAAACCTGATGGTGGGTCTAATACGATAGGTGTTTATAGAAGTGTATTTAATATGAAAATTAAATGTGCCTGGCTGACAATCTGTCGTCAAGCATTTACCAATTCATTCCGGCAGTTCCAGCTGAGAGTCAAATACTTTTTAGTCCTTTTAAATGCTTGGCAAATCATTGGAAATCTCCATGGTATTGCTAGCTAATAGTTTTACCAGAATGTGTTGTCATAGTGATCTGACTCAAGTGCAGTGAAACAATCTGGTGGCTTACATACCTATAGATTTTAAACTTAAAGTCAGGTAAGTACCTATATAATTAACATAATATTTTCGTCAAATCCTTATAGATACCTAACCCAATTTTTATTCCTTACTCCGCATAAATGCAAAAGTGAGTTTGTTGGTTTATCCTTCTTTGACGCATCAACGGAGCAACGTATTAATGTGTTTTTTTTCCATATAGATAGTTTATGGAGCAAAAAGTAACATAGCTTAAAACTAGAAACTAAATTAACAAAACAATATTAACTACATCTTAGTAACATAGAATCAAAAGAGACCAGTTAAAATTTATTCACCGTAGTAAGGAAAATAACACCCTAATTGAACAGATGTTCTGACGTTTCACGAACGAAAATTAATCCAAAATACATTCGACGAAAGAACGACAAACCTAATCCCTCTTTTGAACAATCACTTGTCACTAGAAACCACTCATGCGCATCGCATTCCAAAATCAAAATATGTGTCATTTGAAATGTTAGCGCTTTTACCGCTTTAATATTCCTATTTTAGGCTATAACAGATTAAAGTATTATTTTTCTTATAGTACTACAATTTTTAATGCAAGTTTTGCATTTATGTCCACAGGATCATGATCCATCAGGTTTCATCATCTAAGGGTTTAGGTTCTTAGGTGATGGTAACTCAGTGGTCGTCGGATTCCACAACAAAGGTCTAATCTCGAAAGAAAATATTTGAGTGAAACCAGCACCAGGAATAAAAAGGTTTACTGTCTGCATGCTAGTCATATCCTGTCGACATATACAACATAGGTACGTGTAGATTTAGGTATGTTTGATACATCACACCCACTCCATACTTACATGATTCAGGAAGGTTTTGTAACTGTCACTGTCTAATTTATACTCTTGAATTAGAACCTTAACTGCCGCTGTTAAAGAGACACAAAATATCATCACAAAAAGCGCTTCAAGCAAAACTGCATGTCCATCCAGTTACAATTGTAAAGTACTGAAATAAACGATTTTTTCGCTTCAAAACATTTGGACAATGTTCATTCATCATTTGATTGACACTTTGCTATGTGGCAAGTGTTAAGTTTGGTGGTGAATTGGAATAGGGTGGGTTTTTTTTATCTGTATCATATTATTGTAAGAGAAGTGGTAAGGAGTTTCAATGATTTGTTTTTTTTTTTTGCTTAGCTGTTGGATTTATTGAACTAAATATTTTTTTAATTAATTCAAATAGGCAATCACAGCCACTTGTATTATTAGACTCTAATGCTCGGTTCGGAAGGTTGCTTTTACTAAGAAGAAACTTATATTTATAACATAAGATGTTTCATGAAGCATTGTGGTTGTACTAACCTTAAATTTTTGTAATGACTAATTTAAAATTGCAAGTAAGAACTTATTATAAAAGCATGTAATGAGTCCCCAAAATAAATCTTGCACTTTTTGGAGTCTATAAGCAGATGTTACAAGTTTATGCTTTATGGTATATAAATTGGAGACTGCCTGATGCGATAAACTTGCGATTCAAATTCAAAGCCAAAGCTATTGGTTAGGTAATGTTCTAGGAGGGCGCTTTTGAAAGCCGACGCTCCTGAAATTACCACTAATTCAGAAGTCAACCTTCGAATGAGAAGATCCGGTATGAAACTAAGTCAGTCTATCTTCGCTTTTTATTTAGATTAGCAACAATCTCAAGTGACAAGATCTTGCTATCGTAAAATTATCAGGCTGTAGATTGTATATATAATAAGGCTTAGAAGGAAACTAGCTGTGAAATTCTGTTACTGAAATATACCAGTTAGCGCTCGGCAATAGGTGTTATATCTTTCTAAATACTCAAGATTATCATTTGGATTTGAACCTATATTTTAATAAATAATTTAAAGAATTAAAATTCTACATAAATAAATAAAAGTATTTCCTATACAATTGAAATGAATAAACATGATGTCTCATTCAACGAGGAGGTAATGTTATAAATTTAAATAATATTATTCATTTTACACGTTTACGATCGTTTCTTATGAATCAATCGACGAATTCATATCTTATGCGCAATTAATTTGAGAATCTGAGTTGTGGTACAAGTCACAACTTTTCCCTTCACTCATGTTTATCTAAAAACTCAAGTGAGTTAAGACAAAAACTAAGGAACTTGCTAATGTATCATAATCTTTGATTATGTATATGTCTTTATAGATGGATAGTCACGCTACAACAGAACTAAAGCAAACAGGCCAACATATTTATGCTGGTGTATGTGAAATTTAGAAACATGTTCTTCAAGAGAAAACTCTTCAACACTTGTATACTCCCCGTGCTAATCTATGGCTGCCAGTCCTGGGCCCTAACCAAAGCTCATGTCAAGAAGCTAGAGGTTGTCAAACCGCCATGGAAAGGAGCATGCTGGGTAAAAGAAAGACAGATAAAATAAAATAAAAAACTATACTCTACGAAAATGCACAAAGATAGAGTATGTAACAGTGAAATTGAAAAAACTGAAATGGAAATGGACAGGTCACACAGTTAGAGGGAAAGACAAATGGAGTAAGATTATAATGGAATGGTACCCAAAATATATGAAACGAAAAAGAGGAAGGCTATTCAGAAGATGGGAGGACGAAATAAAAGCGATAGCGGGAAAAACTTGGACCAGAACAGCAAGAAACAGAGAATAGTGGAAAAATTTGGAGGAGGCCTTTGCCAAAAAAGGGTAAACAGATAATGTTGTCAATGTCAAACCATCGCAAAGCGAATCAATAGTAAATAAGTGTTAATAATACTAAATGTATATTTATCTGAAATAAAGGCTTGCAATAATAATAAATAAATAATAATGTGAAACGTCCTACACTCGTGTTTTGCCATATTGTTTGTTGTGTGCGTGATTTACGGGCCAAAAGTTGAATGCTATTTTTTTCGACGCTTTCACAGCTTTGACTGTCTATCTAGACATAATAAATAATCAAAGATCATAATAAAGTGAAGGTATTAGTGGTCGACCATTTTCCACGTTTACTAAGCTATAATAGTTAAGTTATACATACATTCTATTGAGACAAAATGCTCGAGCAAGCGCGACCATTTCTGCGATAGGCTTGGATAATCCCTAAATATTTTGCACGATCAGTAATGGCTTACTACATTTTATAAATTTTATGAGATGCTTCAGATAAATGGATGTGAGTAAGATCTCTATGTTATTAGGAATATCCTTCTCGCTCACCGCTTGTCACTTGTACCACGCTAATAAACTTGAGTCAAAGACGACCGCATCGCAAAACTTAACTGGAAGCGATCTCAGATCCTCAGGTTATGAGTCAACTGGGCGATATATGCCGTAAAGCTTGAAGGGCAAAGACTATTTAAATATACAGGGTGATTTTGTTATCACTGGCAATACTTGCAGGGGTGGAAGTACTCATCAATGTGAACAACTTTTATTATAGGGCTAACTCTGATATCGCGTAAAATAATACGGTTGCTTCATACATTTTGGTCGAGTAGGTATTGAACTTTTGTATGGAACAGCTGATAATTTTTTCATGATTTCACAGTTAGTCCTATAATAAAAGTTGTTCACATTGATGAGTACTTCTACCCCTGCAAGTATTGCCAGTGATAACAAAATCACCCAGTATAATATATATAATATATAATCGAACATGGTTTAATGATAAGTAGGTAAGTAATAGATTGTTTTAAAAAAAAATAGATGTTCATTCCATTTAATTGTTAAATTAGTTACTTATAGTTTAGTAATAGCTTTCTAATAAGATTTTCTAAACAAGAAACTATAGACAATATTTTCGATCAAATAAGAATCCCTTAAACTATTATAAATGCAAAAGTACTGTACACTTCTTATAAAAAAAAAACTATAAAACCCGACTGCGTTTCCGTGTAATTTGGAAATGAAAAACCCTAAAACAAGAAAGTCGTCATAGCCGATTGCACTTAATTTAAGATTGTAGCAGTCGGGACCCATTCTAGAAATGGACGCTTAGTGAATTGAGAGCACATACCTATATTACATTGCAGATTACTCCAATCTACTGACTAGACGGCTGACTTTACATGCTTGTGTCTTATCTATATTTTAAACATCTTACCTAATCTGTGCCTCAAAAGGAGTGAACTTATAATTGAATTTCCGTTAACTGCACCCCACTGACTGTTAAGACCAAGTCTTGGTCATAACTTGATCGTGTATGAAGTAATCCAAGTCCTTTGTCCAGCAACATTGTATCAAGGAATTTCAATTGCTTTAGACTAATAACTTCATATTCTAGGATTTGAATGTTTAAACATTAATAAATTATGTTTAATATGAATAGTATTAAGTTTCTAATTTAAATGTATTTTGCGATTCAGTGTTTTTCTAACTGCGTCAAAATTTCATAATTAGAAATGAAAGAAACTTCCACTAGCTGCAAACCTTTCTTTCAAAAACATAAAATTTTAACCTTACCATGCCTTTACATTCTAGAAACATGCCAATTCGTCAGAAAATATATAAGTTTCTTGACAAAGGGTGGAGAAAAAAATACAAACCGATCGCTAAGACATAAGAACATGTTAATGCTATCCACTTTCAACATACCATTGCACTCTAATAGTCCCTACGTAATGTGAATAAATATATATAATAGATTACCAGATATATTAAAAGACGAAACAGATACAAAATTTATCAATAAACTTAAACAAATATTAATAAACAAAGCATAGTATACAGTTAATGACTACATAAATGACACAAAAATTATATAAATTCAATTAATTATCACATATCTATATCGTCAAATACTACTAAGTAGGTACATTATCTCCTCTCTCATACTTCTAATGTTTGTTCGGGCACAAGGTTATCTTATGGAATGCAAATTAATAAATAAATTACTAAATAAATCCATAATATCAATATTGGTATTTTTTTAAATCACCGGAAGAAATAATATATGACACACAAATCGATTTATTAGAGATTCAATTTAAAAGACTTCAAAATGAGTTCTAACAACATAATTTTATATTTTTCTGTGCAAGTCCATTTTGAAGTTGGATAACTTTTATTGTAAAAACAAATAGTTTCATAATACACTAGCTTTTTCGCGGTTTCACCCGCGTTCCCGAGGGATCTTGTGTTTTCCCGGGATAAAGTTTATATCCTTCCTCTATAAATGGGCTATCCAGCACTGAAATAATTTTAAATATCGAACCAGTAGTTCCTGAGATTAGCGCTTTCAAACAAACAAACTTTTCAGCTATATAATATTAGTATAGATGACAGAGTCATCTTCACTCACGTGAAGCTTAAACTAACTCATAACTCATCAGGTTTCTAAACTCCCTAAAAACCCATTCATAATTCATCATCAACCAACTAAATTCCGGACCTATATCACTGCAAATCCTTTAGCAGAACGTCTCCGATTGCCATATTCGAGGATTTACATGTTGAACAGCAACTCCAAATCTGACATGCATGATTTATGTCCAATACAGTGTGGCGGCTCGATAAGGTACATCTTGTTATTGATGTGATGTAGGTATGGAGAGTTAGGGAAGGCTGGTTAGGTCACGCTCAGGTATATAATGATCCTATGGTTCAAGGCGACTGCGACCCGCGTCCAAAAATTTATAAAATTCCGGTGTGCGCGTGTTCGAAATTCTTCTCGTCGTAAATGGGTTGACCGATATTGACGTTTTGTTGTACTTATGGGGTTACCTGGGTGGTGTTTTAACAATAGTTGGATCGGGTAAGTATCGTTGTAGTTGAGCTCTAGAAAAGGGGCCGCGGTTCCTGGAATTTTATATGGAAAATAAAATTCCAGGAACCGCGAGTTAAGTTTAATTCCACCAAAAACTGTTTAGCTATTATAACTTTATTGAGTAACCTATACACACAGAAACTCTCTTAATTATACCTATTCGAAAGATGACGTTTAGCAAAATAGGTACTACCTATTTATAAGTGCTTTATTGATTCTGTGAAATCTGTATTATATAAAAGGAAAACGTAACTGACAGACTGAACTATCAACGCACAGCTCAAACTACTGGACGGATCGGGCTATAATTTGACATACAACATGCTATTATGATGTAGGCATCCGCTAAGAAAGGATTTTTGAAAGTTCTACCTCCAAGGTGGTAAAATAGGGGTTCACGGGTGAAACCGCGGGCCGGCAAGCTAGTCGTAAATAAAAGACTATGAATTATGTAGAGGCTGAGAATGAATGCTTGTCTAAAAAAAGCCTATTTCTGTTCTAAGACGTCATTATAATTATGTATTCGGAAACAAAGCATTTAGTGGCTTCAATTACGGTATATATTGTGTAACTGAGCATTAATAAATTATCTTACAAAATAGTTCCATGAATTAATAGTAGATGGCGCCCTAATACCGATAATTTGATTGATGCAAATAGTTAACTATATATATCTATATTATAGAATATTATAAAGAGGAAAGATCTGTATGTAAGTATGTTTGTAACGAATTGGCTCAAAAAGTACTGGACCGATTTTAAAAACTCTTTCACCGTTAGAAAGCTACATCTTCATAGGCTATATTTTATCCCGGGAACGCGGGTGAAACCGCGCGAAAAAGCTAGTAACTGATAAAGATAAGTATTAATGTGGTAAAATAAGATTTAAATACTTCAGGAGTATTCTTATATAGTCATAGTTCTAATCCTCCATACATCAAATAAACATAAAACAAAGGAAACATAAAAAATATGGACTCAAAGACCGAAGGGCAGTTCCCGATAAGAGTAGTGTATTTATTTTTTGTATTCCAAAAACGATATCGCATTATTTTTATAGAGATAATCCATCTGATTTATTTCCTTTAACTCTATGATTTATTTGAAAAGTTTGTGATTGGAATTTAGATGTGTTATCAATATAAATGTGGGATAGAACAACGGTGTGTGAAAGACAAACATACAAGATATTTTGTATAACACCAAATAAGTATGTGGTTAAAATTGTGACTTGCTTTCTACAGGTATATTATAAAAAAAATAGTTAGGCTTCTTTTAATTTATAACCTTTTGAAGTCGACAAAAAAAATTAAAAAACGGCGAACAAATATACTGTATACGAGACTATTTCAGTATCATTTATTTTCAATCAAAATCCATTCATATTTGCTGGAGTTACGCCCGAACATACATAAAAAAAATATACGAACTTAATTGAGAAGCTCCGCCTTTTTTTAAGTCAATTAATGAATTAAAACAAACGCAATAATATAGCAGATATATAAATTAATACAATTAGTATTACTAGTAGGTAACTATAAACCTAAGGTATAATAAGCAAAGAAAATTTACACAAAATAAATCACTCACAAATGTAAACAATTGGACGTACAGGAATCTTCCATGTGGCGTCACAACGTGTATTAGACAGTGGTATTTCAATTAGAGGTATCTTGTCTTCCCCATTACTGAAGATGGACAGTGGACACGTATCTTTAATTAAAATCGTAAATAAACGTTATACTTGGACAAATAAAAATGGTGATAAATATATAGAAAAATTACCAAGTACCTATAAATTAAAATAATTAGAGAAAGTAATAAAAAAAAAACACTTAAAAGTTATAGATATGTGAATTTCAAGAAATGTATAATAATATCAATATTAGTCAGTCTCCTTACCCCATAAATCATAACTCAACATCTTGATTATGTCATTTAATCTATAAATTAAAAAAACACACCTATCGTTCCATTAAAATTCTATAGTAATATTCTAGGTAGGAACATTAATTATTTCTAAAACATATACTTATATAAAATCATAAAGAAAAATAAATGACCTAGCCGAAAGTAATAGGGAACAATTATCATATGGCAAATAAATCTGTTTCATGATGCAACAAATTCAAATGCCAAGAAATGTACAATTGAACAATTATCGAAACAAACATTTGCCAAGAAATTCTACTAAAACAATTTTCTGATCCGCTAATTCTACTTAAAATAGCCTAATGCTGAAAATTACGAGAACCAACACGAATAAAAGAAAAAAAAACTTAATAAAGAACAACACATATGCATCGCGACCACAGCACGACTGTGACTCATCGCTACACTTAGTGATGGGACACGTTCGATTAATTATTCATAACGGTATTATAAGGAGCTACTAATTATTAAATTTTTCCTAAGAATTGAATCAACGGTTTCGCTAGAAGCTTCAAGCTAATTAAATTAATTAAAGCCAAAAAAATAGCAAGTATTATAAATTCTAATCATTTATAATGTAAATTTATTGACGTGTGCTGAAAAAAAAAACAATTAAAAATGTAATAACCTACAAAATTGCAACAACCCTGTTTATAAAAACATGGGGCATTAAGTAGTGAATTAATAATGAAGCACATAAAATGACATGTTTGTTGAATGGAAAAAGTTTGTTGTCTATCATTTAATTTTCTTAAACGGTAAGAAAATTGGCTGAAAATTATATGCAATTCCGCATTGTTTGTTTATATTTTTAACGATGTAATGTGGTATTATAGTAAGGTAACCCTTTTCCTGTTACTGTTAATTACTATAAACATTTGAAATAGAAATAGGTACTTATAAATAAAATATCATAAGAATACTTGAAAGATATTAAATCCTAATAAATATTGTGACGCTGAGTTATTACAACACATAAAGTAATACCATACATGAAAAGCTATTCCTAGTTAATGATAAATTCAATCACACTTTTCTATAACATGAACAATGAACATTGATTATTTATTTTATTACTTATTAACAAAACGATACGCATGAAAATATCCCAGTCTTTGATGTCATGTACTTGGGTAAAGCAGAATGCTCAAATTGATGCCGAAATCCGTCAAACAGACGAACAATAAAGTTAATAAATAATTCATAATTATTATCGATATCGAATGGTGGTGCGGTGTGGTGCGCGGCGCTAACAGCCGGTAAAGGGTGACCGACGTTGTGTCGCCGCGGTAACAGGGGGCGTTGCTGGGAGTTAGGGTTGGCACTGATCAATTTTAATTAAATAACATGAAAAGAAAATTAAAAAAAAGTGTCTTCTTTAACCTCGGCAACACTAAATGTATTGCCGAGGTTAAAGGCTATCAGGTGGACTATTTGTCTGCTTGTCAACCTTTTAACATAAAATGGCTAAAAACAAGCACCATAATTTTATATTCTATGGATTTTCAAAGCCAACGCTATCTTATAATTGTTTGCAAAAATGATAAATATGATGCAATAAATTCAAGTGCCAAGAAATCTACAATTGAACAATTATAATTACAATTATGATACGTATTTAAATAATATTGCATACCATAGCCATCTATACAAAACTAGGAGTCTAAAATAAAAATAAAACTTATATTCTTTTTCAATTGAAAGAAATGTATTCGAAATTTTCAATAACGACTTAAAATAAACAGTGATCATTTTCAAATTTAATGTATTTAATGACACTCAATTTCTCACAAAATAGCTTTTATTAAGAAATAAATGACCGCTACCGTTTCTAAAATTTGACAACCCTATTACAGTGGGGTCGTAGGGGGAAATATGCGACTTGTGTACAGGGGCGCTATTGTCCACGGTAAGAGACGATATATCAACGTTGAATATCAATGCAAAAGCATATATCGTGTGTTGTTGGCCTTATTGGGCATAATTTAGAAATTGTTTGCTTCTACAGTTGATGGTGTGATTATTAAGATGTATGGAAGGTGTTTAGTATGTCTCGTTATACTGGGATGGACTTTGTATTTTTGTTTGTTATTTTTATTACTTAGTATATAAAACAACCTGAAGTTATTTAAAATCTATACTATATATTAATATTATAAAGCTGAAGAGTTTGTTTGTTTGGTTGAACGCTATAATCTCAGTAATTACTGGTTCGATTTGAAAAATTATTTTAATGTTGTATAGCCCATTTATCGAGGAAGGCTATAGGCTACTTTTTATCCCGGGAAAGCATAAGATTCCTCGGGAACGCGGGTGAAATCGCGGGGCGGAAGCTAGTTTATAAGAATTTTAATCAGGAGTCCCAGGGTCAGGGATGCAATTATAATAGGATTGCATAAAGGTTGTTGCTAACAGCCGTTTTTATTATATACTAACTTTTCATTCGCGGCTTTGTTCATGCATAATATATCTTCCTTTCTTCCTTTCATCGGACTACGATGAAATAAAGCCTATTTGAATCGCTGAGCCAAGCCGTATTACGGTATTAACCGTCCATTCCATAAAAAATCGTTCAGTGGTTTAGAAGATTGGTGTGTTCAAATAGATAGACAGACAGAAAAGAAAAAAAAATTAAGGCTCACTTGCGTTCCTGAGAAATTATAACTTTTCCCGAGACAAAAGATATTCTATGTGTTAATCCGGAACATATTCGACCTGTGTGCCAAATTTCATCCAAACGCGTAAAAACTTTCGTATTTATAATATGAGTAAGATATTGTCTTGAAGTCCTGGAATGGGACATAGGTACCTACTTTAATCCCGGAAACGTGGGCGATACTGTGCAAGGTGGAAACTACATAGTTATAATACACTAGCTTCCACCCCGCGTTTTCACCCGCGTTCCCGAGGGATCTTGTGTTTTCCCTAGATAAAAAGTAACTTATAGCCTTCCTCGATAAATAGGCTATTCAACACTGAAATAATTTTTCAAATCTAACCAGTAGTTCCTGAGATTAGCGCGTTCAAACAAACAAACTCTTCAGCTTTATAATATTAGTATATATTGGAATTCAGAAACTATTTGATAATAACACAATAAAAATAAAATTTACTAAAAATAATTTATAATTTTCCGTTACAAAATCAACAATGGCCGACACAAAACAAACCGTGCACCTGTGTTTAATCTTCACATATAATTTTTAAATAAAGTAGATTTTTGACACAAATTACAGATATTACAAAGGTTACTCGGGTGATCTGATAAATTTTATTCACGGGATGTCAAAGGTTGTATTGGGGTAGTAAAAAGGGGTCGTCAGTAACCATAGACAAAAACCTACTATGGTTATCGATGAAATATATAATTAGGAAAATTATATGGATTTTAGTAGTCTTTGTTGTTAATAATGAATCATTAAGGTGCAAAACAGCTTGATCAATTAGACCATTCTGACCATTGCGTGTTTAAAATAAAATTATAATCTGATGACACTTTTTAATAAATGTACCTACTGTAAATAATTTTAAAATTTATTAACAATGTGGAGGAAATCTAATATTTTATATAGATATAGATGCTTTGCCCGTGCTCTAAATTAACAAAGTAATTACCAAGCATTTACTTAGTAAACCAATCAGTGTCGCGGCAACACCTACGTATCTTTCTAGAGTACTTAATTCTTCCGAATCATATTTACTGCAAATATTGGACAGAGAAAAAAAACTCTTCATGCGAAAGAGCAGTGATGTTGGTATTTATGAAGCGATTACTTGTAAAACGTCTATCAAACCTATTATTTTGTCAAACTTATTTATTCAATTCAACCATTATGAAAGTAACTCAAGTCACTCGTTTGAAGGTCGGCCTGTAACTGAAAAGAACTCGTTTTGAAAGAATATTTTTCTCTTTTATAAAAAAAATATACAGTATATTCAAAATTATTATTAATCAATACAAACAAATCTAACCTAGAATCCATTATGATTATTATATCCCATCTATATTAATTTCCGCATGAAACAAATCTATACATAATATAAATAGGTTACCTTTGAGTGAAGTCCAATTTGATCCAAGCGGATATTATAACGGATGTGTTATAACTACATCGTATTGCCTCATTAGTCAGTGTGACAACAATAGATATGATATTAATAATGCAACAATATTATATATTGCACTTTATCAAATACATTTCTATTTGTTAACACGTTATTTGCAAAAATATAATTGTTCCAAAAAAATATTGTGTACTATTTCTTTGACCCCTTTTCTATTATAGGGTAAGATACATGTGTAATCTCTATTATTTATGGTCAATTATGTCCTGTAAACGGACCTTCTGAATTATAAAGGGCTGTAATGGTTATTTACGTTTTTTATGGATGGTCATTTGGATTTAGATATCTTGTCCTGAGACTAATTTTGTGGAGTCTCTTTTAATTTGTTATTTTTTTGTCTTTGGTAACGTAGTGAGGTATTATTATGACGTGTTTATAATTATCATTACAGTCACGATCTATACTATCGTACAGTCTTAAAACTAACATCAAACTTTCTCGAGTATTTTAAACTTAATCAATGTAATTATAGCAAACATTTCTCTGAAACTAAATCCTAACTAATATAAATAATAAATAAGAATATGAGACTGTATGTTTGTTACCTTTCCACGCCTAAACTGCTGAACCAATCGCGATGAAATGTGGTACGCAGAAAGCCTATGGTGTGGAAAGGAACATAGGTTACTTTTTCCTCGGGAACGCAGGTGAAACCGCGGGGACAGCTATTAAGTTCTTCCGTCTCTCTCAATTTTTTTTTACAAAACCTAATAGGTATATTTCACCAAAACTAAAAATCTTAACATCTCAACACCATTCTCAAACCAACAGACACTAAAAACACAACAAAATTTGTCCCCATAACTCAACAACAATGTCATGCCAAAGAAAGGTAACATCACACGCATTACCCATAAGAAACCATGTCGCATTTTATAGGACTCGCTTTGAGACCATAAATTCAATAGTTTATGATCTAGAATTAATGCTTTCAGCTCATTACTGGCTATTCTTACACTTGCAGGGGTATTTGTTTATGGGTCAAGTAAGAGTTATTGTGTGAATGGAAAGATTTGGAGGGTTGCAGAAAGGTTGGGATTTTTTCGTAGGATTAGATGCATGTCTTATTTCTGCATAAATAATTGGAGATTAGGGTAGTGAGATTGAATACGATTTTTTTTATATTTGATGCTTTAGTATACACGAATGTATATAGGTATTTCTTGGAAATAAATTTAAAACATATGTTAAGAAAAATGTTAAGTTTTACATATTAAATAATAAAACTAAAGACTCCAATTTATATCAACGTGAACGATGAAACGTCACAGCGAAAAAAAAGAATTTAATCAAAAGATGACATTACAAAAGTAACGAACAGGTTTGGCAAATACCAAACGGTATAGAAAAGATCACGCTTATTACCTTGTTTAATAAACATTGCAACATTGTCGATTAATAGGACCAGTTTTAGAACGATTAAACGATCGCCTTACAGAGGGAGAAACTAAACCCTTCAGTATTGTGACAAATGCGCAAAAAATCAAAACTAACAATGAAAGACAACCAGAAGTACATTTTAATAACCTTGTTATAATAGAAGTGCTTGAATCAGTTACATTTTTAATGGTCGATAAACATCTTTTCATTATCAAAGCTTTCGATGAGAACGTTATTAATTTGGACAAATTTTAATTTGGAACAAGACTGTAAAACATCACTTTGTATGAATGTAATTTTATTGCTGTGAGAATTTTCGCAATAAGTTTTTTAGATTCTTGAAAAGCCAGTTTACATAGCGTAACCTGTAAATCTATTTATTCTTAATGTAGTAGAATAATAATGATGTTCAATTCAAGCTTCGAATTATTATTCTTGTAAATTAATAATTTGTCTTGTAAGTGTTAACTGTAGCTATTTCTAAGTGTAAAAAGAAAAATCAAATGTTCAAAAGATACATAATATAATCACCATTAATATAACTGACTTATCCCGATTAGATACAGACAGAATATTAAAATGGGGTCATCGGTGAACAAACGGAACAAAGAAGATCCGTTACACGCATTAAGTATCTTATTTCACACCTCTCCAAACATTTAACGATCTTTTAACATACAAGAACAATGATCGCACATCATTAGGTCCAAAATGGTCAAATAATGACCATGAATAAATGATATGCTTTAGATAAGGGTCTCTAAATTGTAACAATAGGACCCCTAAAGGTGTCGCGCAAGGAGTGCATTTTGGACCATTATTATTAATTGTATATGACAGAACTATATCAAAATATGTCAGGAGATTGATGTGACACAGTTATTGTGTCTAATGATAGTAATTTAAGTATGAAAAGAACGTTGATATTTTTTTTCTGAATATATTCTCAAGATTCTTATCGAGTTCAGTTTATAGGTACTTTTGACACACGTCTGTCTGAATAATATCATATAGGTATCTGTTTGATAATTTTATTACATGGGTTGAAATTAAAGGTTCCGTCAATCAATTACATTAAATAATTCAAAGATATTTTGAATCAATAAATTACATAAATAAGGTTCCAAATCATGGTTTAATAACATTAAATCATCAAAATATAATTATTATTGTTGTATAAAAAGATAATGAAGATTTAAGACTAAGAACTAATATAATGAAAACAAAACAATAAATGAACGAAACAAAGCTTTGACTCGCAATCAATTTCATATCCCAGTAGGTACCTAAACTAGCATCAAGATGACTCACAACAACTTATCTAAATACAAGAACAATCTTAATCCCCAAGGTCCATGACCTTTTAAAAGACATCAAATAGAAGCATGCACAGAATATTTTTTTGTATCAAACAAAAGAACCGATGCCACTAGTTCACAGGTCATAATAATATATTCAAAATATGCATTGTGTGTGGTTCCTTTATATCAAGTGAAGGATTAGACAATGACATTTTGATGATGAAGATTCCCATCTCTTTAGAATTGACAAAAAGTGAAAAAGAGCTATTGGACCCATCCAAGTTTGATTGTGTGATGATGGACAATAATTTTTAAACGGATCATTAAGTTTGTGATAAGATCGGTGGTGTAATTTTTTTGGGATGTAGTAAAGATTTATATGGTGGCATAGTTTCACATTGCTATTTATGTAAATTCTGTGTATCTTTGTATGTGTACATTTGTTATGTTTTGATGGATTAATAAAATTTGAGACATAGAAAGATTTTTATCCTGGGAGTAGATTAAATCCCTCAAGAATTTAGGTAAAAACGTTGAGTGAAAACTAGTAATAAATAATATGTATTGTTATTCTTGTTTTTTTTTGTATCTTTATTTCACTAAATCAATAAAAAATAGGAAGCGTAGAAAATAGCTTCAAAAGTATTGATTGCTATTGATTGAATTAAATATTTAGCGATTCATAAATATATTCTTAAATTACAGTGAATTAATGTTGTTTCAGAATATTTATCTTTACTCAAGAGCTTACCAAAAACCATCCAAGAAAACGTTTCTCTATTTTCCTTTTCCAGCATTTCTTGCTAGTCCACTCCTAATTTTTGTGTCCAACAAAGCGCAACGGACAATGGTACCACTATAACGACAAATTCACGTACTTTACGTACGTTTTGTTCACGTATAAAGCTATTTGTTTCATCCCCACATACGAGTTGTGCAATAAGCTACCCTGAAAAGAATATTATTTACGAGCGACGTAAGAACCGAGGTAATATTTAGCTGGATGGAAAAATTTCTACGTGTTCTTGCTTCGCGATATTTCGTCGTAAATTTATCTGCTGTTACATAGGTACTGGTTGTGATAGTACTCGTACGTTTTGTTGATACACAATATTTGGATCTATTTGAGACAGACCTTTTTTTTATGTAATTACATTGGTAGATACTTTAGACCCTCCAATTGATCTAGAGAAAAATGTACATGTAGTATGAACGTTAGTTTTTTTCACTGCATTTTAATCATGGTGCTGCGCAATAGAAATAAAAAATAAAGATAAAAGAAAACAAATTTTAAAGAAGCTCATGTTCTCCTCTTTCAATAGAAAATTAATAAATAGATAAACCAGAATGTAATGTAAGTTTTAATGAAACCCGACTGCTGCCGGTAATAAAATCTGTCGAAGCTACAGTTAATATGTGATACCGCACATTTCGGGACATATCCGCAACAATGTCACGGTACAACGCCATCGAAAAATTAAATTAACAGACGCACATAGTCATTGAAACATAACAACTAGATATGATACTGAAACACAAGCAAAATTCAATTTAAATGCCAATACTTTTAAACAATTCATTTAACGAAATATCTTATTTTATTGGATTTGACACTAAAGGAAATAAAACGATAATTGATTTTCAAACGTAACATAGAGCATGGTGCCGACTAGAATAGACAAATAAAAGCTTTTACTCCAAGCAAAATATAAATATCTCTCTGGTCAGCTTTACATGACTCTTCCAATTTATACCGGCTCTACGAATTTGTGCAATAAAGCGCACAGTAGACCATAAAGCAAGGTTAACAGGTTCGATGCTCTGGCCGTCTGTCCTGATAGCATTCACAAATATTGTTGTATCCTTTTTAGAGTCTAGCTATACCTATACTACTACAAAGTTCAGGTAAACTTTGCCTATTTGAAGTTACTTTTTAAGGCGATGATAGCTCAGTGGTAGTGACGTCGGACGCCGCGGCGAAGGTCGTGGGTTCGAATCCTACAATGAGCTTGAGCTTTCGGTGAAGGAAAACATCGTGAGGAAACCATAGCGCGGTGGTAGGGAACTTTGTAGTACCCGCCTGGCTGGCTACCACCCTCAAGTTGAAAATCTGTCACCAAACACCTATTGGTGTGTTCCGGCAGCTGCACTTGAGAGCCAGATCCTTCTAGGCTTCGTGTGCACCTTCGGCCACATCATCACCTACCATAGTGAGATTTTGGTCAAACACAAGTCTATACAACGTAAAAAAAATAAAAAAATGGAGATGCTTTGGTTTAGCAGAAGACAGCTATTATATAGGCTGATGATGGTTACAAATGTTCTGCTTACTACCCATGTAATAAAGAGTATGAGTCTTTTTTTTTTTGAAAGCGATGATAGCTCAGTAGCAGTGACATCGGATGCCATGGCAAAGGTAACAACTTTCAAATCCTATATGAAATAGAAGGGTAACATCGTGAGGAAATCATAGGATGGCGGTAGGGTACTTTGTAGTACCCACCTGGTTGATAACTACGTTCAATGTATGTACCAGCGTGCTTCTGCAAGTGCGATTGAGAGCCAGTATGTTTCCTTCACATTATCACTAACGAAAAAAAAAACATACCTAATTGAGTTTAAAAATAATTTCACAAAAATTCTACCTAATATTCCCGACCTACGACAATTAACCAAGTTAAGCTAATGTATGTGCAACGCAATATACTTAACTTTTAACAGTCATAGCAATAAAATGTCGTAAGTTGACTTATGTCGTTAATCCATTGTAGAGTTTAGTGGGTGCAGCGCTGAAAAAGGCAGACAGACATTGTGACTACAATATTATGATATCTTTAGAAAAAGTTTTCCATTACTATTTGTTTGTTAATTAAATTTTAGGTGAGATTTAAATGAGTTTTAAAGAGCATGGATATTTTTAGATTGCATATTTTTGAATAAAACATCCATCTTTTCATACTAAAAGTCAAATGTCTTCTTGCCCGATTCGGGAATCAAATCCAGGATCTATGGTATTTTTCATATATGAGTAATATAAAAGTAATATGCGTGTAACAGGTTAAGTATTGTTATCTAACCAAAGATATTACGAAAGTTTATGTGGATGTCCCTGAACAGATTTGTCTGATAATTCCTGAACACACACCCTGAGAAAGCCAAATTGTAAAAAAGAAATAAGTCTTTTCAACAATTCTAATGAAACTTCAAGACAAAAACTATAATAAACGTGAACTACAAAATGAGAATAAATAGTATGCGTCGTATATTTGCTGAACCTGGATTTAATATCCTAGGTAATAAAGGAGAGATGGAAAATATTTTCATTACCCTCACAGGACATGACAGCTTCAGTTAAAATAAGCTATTTTCTCAGCTAAACATTGTCGTAACAAAGTTTTTAATATTGTATAAAGAACTTTATCAGAACATTGTTGTTGAAGAGTCAAAAGTATAGGAAAATAAAAATTTAAAGTGTTTATTAGGTACTTAACCTGACGATGGAGCATTGAAAAAAGAATTAACTGCAATTAGGTCTAAATTGATTGAAATTTTTGTAATTTTTATTCGCATGTAACCTGTAATAAAACAATCTTATTATTAATTTAAGAACATAATATTAATATAACTAAATATATTACATACTAAATTGTTTAAAATATCATGATATACCATGATGCGATTATAGTCAAATACAACCTATCCGAAGCTAAAAATGTTACCCTTTCTAGATTCTCATTATTTTATTTAAAGCTACGCATTATTGTTCCGTGAATTACGTGGAAGACTACATCTACCTTCGTCATAACATTTCTTTCAAGAAATGTACAGAAAAAGAGATGAATAGAAGAATAAAAAATACACGGAATAAATAATGGGCCATGAAATAATTTTTAAAGGGAGTTTACACACAGTGCTTAAAACAAAAACGATGAAGTTTGACACCGTGCCTCACAAATGCTTGTCAGACTTGGCCTCTAACTAAAAACAGCTAGAAAAATTAAGGACTAGCCAAAGAGGTATTGAAAGAAGTTACATGAACCTAAAACTAAAAAACCGGATGAAAAATACAACGAAAAGAAAAACAAAAGCAAAGGATGTAATCGAACAAATCCTTAAACTAAAATGGAAATGGGCAGGTCACCTACAGAGAGTAGAAGCAAATCGGTGGGCAAAGATAGTGTCAAACTGGATTCCAAGATGTAAGAAACGCAGACGAGGCAGACCATTTAAAAGATGGCATGATGACATAGTGTGTGTCGCAGGTAAACTGTGGACAAGAATTGCTAGACACAGATAGGAATGGAAACACTTGGAGGAGGCTTTTACCGCTACAGGTGGTCCTTACACTAATAACAATACAATAACAAAAACAGGCATACAGCCCGCCTGATGGTAAGCGAGCTGGTAAGGGTCGCGCGTTGCCGACCCTTCTCCCCTCCCCGATAAGCTCTGGCGACCTTACTCACGCGCAGGAACACAACAATAAATTATTTGGCTGCGGTATTATGTAAGGTGGAGGTACTTCCCCAGTCGAGCTGCTCTTTGAGCGACATATCGCTATGCTCTACCTCTCTAAAGATACGATATTATATAAAAGAGAAAGTATGTATGTATGTATGTATGTATGTTCCTTCTAGACTCCGAAACCGCTGAACCGATCGCGATGAAATTTTCAGACAATCTTCATATTAGCCCCGCGGGTAATCCTGTAAGGTTTGGTGGCGATCGGAGCACTCGGGACCGCGGGTGAAACCGCGGGGCGGAAGCTAGTAACTAATACAATTTAAATAACTAACATACTAATACATTAACAATATCAACATTGTATCTACTTTTACTCGATCTGTGTATGGAACGAAATAAAAGCTTTTTAATTTTTATTTATTTATTTTATTATTGTTCCGACATATCTAATGACAAAGATTTCTATCAAAGCATGCTAATATGAGAATAGCGTGGTTAATATTGGTTTGACTGTCTGCATTCATCGCTTTTAGTGTGATGGTAACGCCCACAAATGTTACCATGTAAAAGCCTCATCAGTGTTTGGCCAATGTTGGAACAAGTATTTGATTTAAATTTAAATTGCTC
This sequence comes from Tetheella fluctuosa, assembly GCA_951216915.1. Lineage (NCBI taxonomy): Eukaryota > Metazoa > Arthropoda > Insecta > Lepidoptera > Drepanidae > Tetheella > Tetheella fluctuosa. Next base: position 2,099,150 of record OX578234.1, on the reverse strand, counting down.
GCAAATAATAAAATAATTTGAATTTTAAATTCACTATTGTAGTATATACACTATGGATAACGGCAGGATAGAGAAGAATTTTTTTTGTGAAAGCTACAAACCTATAAAGTATCAGAGAAGTTAAAAATGCAATATAGAAATAAGTTTAAATCCCGATAAAGCTTATTTGCGATGAAATTTTGTAATTGGCAATCAAGTTGGTATATCATGCCAGTCTTCGTCTATTGTCTCAAGGTAAAGTATTTCTAGAATATATTAATAATTTTGCGTGTCAAAATGTAAGCCCAAATGTTGGTTACAAAATATGTTACCAACATTGGTGCTCATATTAAACTAAGTGGCGAAGGAAATGCGTGCACTAAGCGCTTCTATCACGTTTTGATTGTCTGATATTAGATAAATTGGTTACATTCAACTTAACGCATTATCTTTATATCGTATCGGAGCTTTCAATCAATGCAGGTAAATGGCAAAAAACTACGTACAGAACTAACACTTTTACTAAGTTACAACGATGTACAAAAAATAGGCATTTAGTCACCATCAAAAGCGTACCTATCGAGCCTTATCGTAGGGCACGTGTAGTACCCGCCCGGCTACCTATCAAGTTGAAAATCTGTCGCTAAATATCTACCGGTGTTTTTCGGAAGCTGCACATGAGAGCCAGTTACTTCTAGGTTTTGTGTGCATAACATCTTCCGCCACATCATCACTTACCATGGGATTATGATCAAACACAAATTAAGTAACTTAGTTGGACTTAGTTTCTATTTGAAACCGAAATTACAGTAAGTTTAATAATTTATTTAGATGACGTCATAGAATTAGTAAATTGTACCGATTTTATTTATTTTAATTAAGTAAAAAGACTTTAAAGTTAAAATTGATAGCATCACATTACACAGATTTACAAAACCAATTATTGTTAAACAAAGAGCAATAAAGAATCTTAATATTTTTTATTTGAACCACTCGGTCGGTGCAGTGGCCTATTTTATGTCACGAACTGCAACTTTAACGACGCTCTTTGCAATATCGGGAGGAATAGAGTAGTTATTAAAATTATAATAATTTTGGATAAACCGGAAAACAGCAGAATTTTGAAGCTAGATTTAAACGTAAAATTCAAACAATTCAGGCTTTGTTTTTATCACCATTGATCACATCATCAATTATTATTACTAGTTTGATATTCAAAATTATAGTAACGACCAGCACTAGCCCAGCATAATGAGGCATAGACCGTATATATATACGTAGGTCGTAGATACTTCGCCTAATATTCCAAAAATATGGTTGTAAACGTATTCTTATAACAAAATATCCATAGAATAAAAAAACATTAGTCTAACCGTCTCTACAGCACACCAGTAGGCTCTCACTTCAGCGATGATTCATCATCGGACTGTGAGTCAGAGCATTCCGGCTAGCGGCTAGCTGCGGAAGAGTGCACCTGATGAAATCATGTGACACGAGTCAACGAACTCAGGTGCAATGGCATATATGCTATGCTCTGGGGACTTTAGGGCATAGAATAATAATGTGCTTTAATTTTTGTACATTAAGGTAATAAAGAGTTGAACGGCCTGGGTCAATAAAGTTGAAATACTTTTTGAATGCTCTTGTAAATTATTTATATGCATTGATTTGATAATGTAAACATTATACAGAATAAGTAAATGGCATTAAGGGTTAAAGTCGTATATATTTCAAAGTAAAAATTAACATCGGTTTCTCGATATGTAACAATTTTTTGTATGTACAACTTTTGATCCACGTGGGAACTTCACAAAATAATATAAAAACCACATAATACTGAAATTATATTTATTTACCTTAACAAGTTCTTAAAAAAATAACCGAAACATTATTTTTAATAATTATAATTTTTACAACACCAAAGTTACAAACGATGACGTTTACTTAGATTGCTTCATGCAGTTTTCCTGAAAATAAAAGAAATCACATCAAGTTAGTGGTTTTATTATCGAATTACTTTTTTTATACTACTAAGTAACAAAATAGCATACGGCCCACTTGATGGTAAGCGGTTACCATAGCCTAGTTTTCGAGAATGCATAGAAAATATTTAATAGTAAATGCTTTATTTTTATGATAAAAATGAAAAATATATCTGGATATGAATAATTGTGTTTATAACCATTGAAAGGATGGCACAAAATAATTCTATACGCAATTCAATTATGTTCAAAATCAATTGTAACTGCATAGCCGCCAGCTATATTGTCTTCCAATCCAATCCAGACCATTCTAAACACAAACGCAATCCCAATGCAATTGACGTTTTAAAATAATAAAAAAAAAACCATAGAAACGCTTTCGGACAACCTCAAAGCCACGGTCGGTTTGTGACTCACAAACGATTGAAACGTTGCACCAAATAAAAATGTTGAAAACGAAATAACAAGTGACAATTTACCTGCCGACAATCATGCATTTTCTGCTGCAAAAACTGTTTTTAAACCTTAACACGAAAGTAAAGAGCACAATATATAATTGTGACATGGTGAAGAAAAAGTTGGGAAGGACTCTGTGGGTGGCAAAGACTATAGAGGCGGTACGTTTGCAAACAACGTAGCGATTTCACATAATAAAGAAAAGAAGGGCGTTGCCAAACACCATAGAAATGTAGAAGCAAAAACTATAAACGTTTGAATAGGTGAAGACGCAACAGTAACTGACCTTTATGTTGGAGACAAAGGACCAAATGGCAGGGAAGTGTCCCGCTGGTACTAAATAAAGGGCGAAGAATAACGTCTTCAGCATTGACCGTTCTAAACATAGTCTGCTCTAATATTTTTAATAGGGTTGTCACATCACTTAGTAAAATAAATATGAATACATTGCATATTAAATGCCATTTTAATACTAAGCATAATAAAAATAATCTCTTTATAACCGACTTTAATAGAAAGATGTTCTTAGTTTGTTGCCAATTTCTTTTTTCACTCAAATTACACTACCTACTTGATTTTTTTATAAGTATAATTTTCTTAAGACGCACTATATTTTTAACGTTTTTAGGCAATACGTAGTCAACGCTATTTGCACGTAATTCCTGGTGTTTTCTTATTATTGACAACCCTATCAACAAAACACAATGACCGATATTTATTTCAACTCATTTGGACTCTACAATGTGCATTCAACTTTTTTATCGGACCTTGTGCCGTCTTAGACGTTATAATTTACAGACTTTTACAATGCGGACTACTATTTATTAAACGAAAACAATCTTTTTAGTGAGTCTTTTCAATATTTTACAATCGTAATTAGTTACCCTCTATGGTTTGGACGATCGATTGTCATCAGTCTGCTACTAATTTTCTTTTATGGAACTGTTTCGAGACAATAAATAAGCAATGGTGCTGAAGGGACATAATTGCATTTGTTTGAAGGATATCCGACATAGAATAAAAGAGAGTTGACGTAAGTATTGAAGTCTATGAAAAAAATAAACCATTATGATTTTTTTAGTTACTACTTTATTATTTTGATTATAAATTATTTATCTAAGTGTATTTTGATGTACGACACGGTCATAATATTTTTCTTTATTATCTTCAAATCAACTCAAAAATAGTTAAAATAAGATGTCATTAGAAATATGTAATTTTTGAATGGACTAGCAATAACCATTCAGATGCTTAGACACCCTTTCGCGAACAAATCTTTTTAGATCGTACGTTGGTTATTTTATGCTACATCTATACTTAATATTATAAAGGTGAAGAGTTTGTTTGAACGCGCTAATCTCAGGAACTACTGGTTCGATTTGAAAAATTCTTTCAGTGTTAGATGGCCCACTTTTTATCCCGGGAAAACACATAATCCCTCGGGAACGCGGGTGAAACCGCGATGCGGAAGCTAGTTATAATATACAACTAACAAACAGGTCTTCTATACTTACTTTATGTTACAAGTTTTAGGATCCATAGATAGTAAATAGTTGTTGAGGCTGTTCTCACAGTTGATGTAGGCCATGCCGAACCCGAGGCCTCCTCCAACGAACATGGGCCATTTCTTGAAACCTCGGAGAAAGAAACTGCCCATCATGCTTCCAATTAGGAGCCCTGTGACTGTAGACACAAATAACAAAATTATTTCATCTTTAAGTCATAGAAATAATTGATTAATCTTATAAATGCGAAAGTTTTTGATAACTCGGAAACGCACTTCTAATCGCGGGATGGGTCTACGTTTTAAATTGAATTAATAAATTGTTACATAAAATCAAGATTTGACCTATTCGATTTAAATTTTATTAATGGACTTGCAAGCTCTAGTTCAGGAGATTTTCACTACCTCTTTTTGTATGAAAGTAACAGTGGTCCTACCATTGTCTTGCTGGCTACCACCTTTTGTTGAAAATTTGCCAATAATCGTCTAGTGTATTTCGATAGCTGTACATAAGAGCAATTTCCTTCTAGGCTTTGGTGCTATAATCAACTATTATGGGCTAGTTTGTGCGGTCGGTATACACGCCATAGGTCGTGGGATCGATTCCCGATACTCAGGATAGACATTTGTGTGCATGAACATGTCTGTTTGTCCTGAGTCTGGGTGCAATTATCTATATAAGTATATTATTTAGAAAAAAATGGTAAATCTATTTTAACAGTTATCTGGTCCCCATAGTATAAGTTCTTTGGGATCAGATGGCCGTAAGTCAGGAATGCCTTAAGATATTTATATTTAAATCAGTAGAAAAAACATCGAAAGCTATATCTTTACCTGTTTTCATGCCAAAATCCACGAAGCAAGTGGTAAATCTCTCATCTAGTTCTCTCTTATCTTTCTTACTCATCTCCTAAGTATACTACGTTATAAAGGTCAGTTTGTACAAGTCATACATTGCCACATTAGAAATATATCTATTTAACAAAAATTAAATTAAAATGTTCTTTTGAAAATATTTTTTCACGAAATAGGCACGAAACAAATTTTGAACTCACTTTGATGGCTTTGACAGTGACGTGTTGTGAATTATTTTTATTTTAGTCCAGTGTGGAGAATCGTAAAGAGGTTTTATTTTGAAAAAAAATTTAGAATGTCTTCTTTAGTACTAGCAACTTTTTCGTATCGTTATTTTATATGTAGATTATAAATTGTTATTTACAAACCCCGTATAATTAAATATAATTCAATTAAAATAAAATTTGCAGTTTTGGTCGTAAAATATTTTTATAACACATTTGCTCGTAAAGGGTCTTTTATTTCACCAATTTCAATATCGTAATGTATCTCATTACGTACTTGTGCGTTATTGTAATGTAAAACGCACGGTTTATCAAGATACTCTGTCTAAAACGAACGGTACTTTTTTAAATCTTAGCAAAGAGTTTTTATATCAGAAAAGTGGTCAACATTTTATAAATAAAATTAACTTTGGGAGATAAAATATAATAAATAAACATTTAATTCTTTAATTTAATTAATTTTGACCATAAATTACAACCATTTATCTGAAACAAAACACAAAAATATTAATTTACTTACTTTATTAGTAATACTGGCTGTTTTTGTGCCTTTGCCTTTAAAAAAAAACGCTAATTTGTGAACAAGTAAAAATTATTCCGCGCGCTTTTTCTTTTCGCTGTATTGTTTTTATTTGAAAATGTCGTCAAGTAATGATGATTGTTTTAATTTTTATTTTTAATTTTTAATATGTTATGTGGTATCCGCACCGTGACGCGACCTACTGGCTCCAACGGAAGATCAGCGCAGGTTTAACAACCCGCAAAATGGTGAGTTGGCGCCAATTTGTAACATTGTTAGTGAATAGTTTAATTAAAAACTTGTTTCTTTATATGTTATATGCTACAAATAAATAAATGAATCATAGATTTATTGGTTTAAGAAAGTCCGAGTTTTATTTATTTCCTCGAAAATATGTTATAAAACGTCGTATGACATACGTGCGATCGGCTCGGGCTAGCAATATCGCCTCGGCTGTAATTTTCAACTTACCGCACTTATATCCTAATGTACTATTATCAATTAGCGTTGAAACTTTTTTTTTCAGTCGAGTTCATTGCATAGCAAAAAAATATTGTGAAATATGACGTGATGGTATTTAGAACGATTAACTTGATCGGGATTAGAAGCAGATATCTACTAATACAATATAATTATTAAACTGGATACATACATGAGAAAATTAAAATATCATAAAAAACTTCTTTTTTTTTATAAATATTATGAAAAACCAGCATCCACCCTGCGGTTTTATACTTATTTCCAAAGGATATCTTTGTTATCAATATGATAAGTCTCATCCAAATGCCGCCATTACAGAGTGAAAAAGAAATCAAATAATACTAGTGGGCTAGTAGGACAAGAAGGGAGGACCGGACCCGCACCCCCTACCCCCCCCCTTTATATACGTCCGTGCCTGAAAACAAGTTTAAATCCTAGTTAATTAAGACCAAAAGCCGCGGAATAAGCCCTCTAGCTCAAGAGAGAACCCCATAAGCCTGTAATCCTCGAACAAAATTAATACGCCCAATTATGATTTCAATCACTCGAGATTGTGCTGATTTGATCATAATATCAAGTAATTGTTTTGCGGTAGATGATTAGGGTTCCTATTACTGAAATTGTTCTTAAAAATTTAACATCATAAACAAGCACGGTATAGAAAAAGCGATGTTAATCGAATTGTCAATTGAAAATTAACCTTGATAGTTCTTCTCAGTAAAAGCCTTTCAAACCGGTGGTAACTTCAAAAGCCTCGAACTTCATAGTAAATAGAATAAATGGCTTTGACTTTGTGCCAAAATAAAGAACCAAGAAGGTTGTAAAGAGGTTTTTGCGGGGTCAGCAACGCACGAGTACCTAATAACCCGGGTGCTGCAAGCGTCAGCTATATGCTTCTTTATCACCTTAGTGGTATATAATAAACCATATTTAATTAGGATAAGATAAGATAGCGTCAGGCGTGTATAAATTGTTATACACGCCTGATTAGCACGACATGATGATAATCACTTTCAAGTGGTAATCAGCTGCGTAAAACCTTCTATTAAGTTAAGTAATAACAAGCTTGTATTCAATGCTGTATCATATTTGAATTTGACAAGCTTCATGTAAAAAAAAGCTTTGCTTTGTCGTTTTGTATGCAAACAATAGTCCCGTGGAATTAATTAAAATCGATCTTATTTCTTCTGAGATATAGGTGGGCCTTTGAGACTTCTTTGGTGGTGTATTCTTGAAGAGTACTTTACTCCCAGCATCTGTGATTCCATACACTTATTTTTATAATTTTCAAAGCCCAAGTGAATAGGCATTTTCAAGACAAGCGTGCTACAGCTTCGGCCTCGTCTTAACTCTTTCCAGGTTAGGTAATGGCTTAATATGCAAATTTAACTTAAAAAACGGTTATGTATATGAACCAACTATATCTAGGATTCAGGTCGTCACAAATAATCATAAATCCCAATCAAGTCATCATAGAGTCCCAATCTGATACACTTATGCTAGAACAAAACACGTCGGTATACTAGGCACGTTCAATTTAAACCAAATCAGACATAATTGAGCCGATCAACTAGGTTTGTCTCTATATTCGAAATAGGGTAAACTGTATTGTTGCTGGCTTCTAACTAAAGAAGTTTAGTCATATATTTTATATAGGTACTATTTGAATGTACAATAAACGAAAAAATAATATAAATTAAAGAAAAAAATATAATAAGATTTTAAATGAAATTAAATAATCAATTTAGTTAAACTACAAAAAAATATTTATAGGATTTAATTACGATTTTAATTATTTAAATAGGATTAATTAACTCAATATCAAGAAAACAATAATAGCAATAAATAGAGTAGATATACAGTTGATGTTTGATATTTTCTCGTACCATTAACACCAAAATCACATCTTTACCAATGCGATATTATTATTCCATATCAAACTTCTTTTTTACATTTTATAAAAATAAATATATTGTAAAAATAACCAAAACATTATGATTATCTTATGGCTAGTTATTTACTTCAAGTGGCCAGTTACGGTACAGTTTCCCTTAGAACCTAATAGACAAAGGATTTACTGGTAAACAAGCTGCAAGCTTCGGGCCTAATCAATGGTAGGGAGCTGTCTATCGGGTATAATTCCATCTGCATGTCTTATCAAAGCGGTTTCTGGTAACGATGTGGAATTGACGGCACGGATTTGTGATGTTCTGAGTATTAGTGAAGATGTGACGTCACTATGTGAGTGTTTTGGAATATTATGTATCATTTGATGACGCACGCCCAAAGCTAATTATTCCACGTGGTTTCACCCACGTTCTCGGTATAGTAAAAGTAGCCTAAGTTACTCCTTATAACATCAGCTATCTGCCAGTGAAAGTCCCATCAAGATCGGTCCGGCCGTTTCGGAGATTAGCTGTAACAAACAGACAGACATACACACATTTTTAATTTTTTTTTTAAAAGTACCGTATTCTGTTTTTATGATATTACAAACAGACACTTCAATTATGTTTATTAGTATAGATAAAGATTTATAAAAATAGATTTTTGTGGAATGAAAATTAAGTTGATTATTGCTATGTGGTATGTAACGGTGGATCCGAAAGTGATAGCGTGGGTTAAAAACCTTAATTTTTTTTTTTTTATTGAATTATTTTTAAAATTTTACTTCTCCCCGCGAGTTTTGATGGAAATTATGTCCATTGTTTGCTTACTCTTTCATTGACCTCCGTATTTTAGTACAATAGTTATCACTTTTAATGATAAGGCCGCCCATTGTAACACATTAACTGTAAGTTATTTAAGTTTTTGTATTTCTACTCCATTTCTGTATGGTGTAACAATAAAGTGTTATTATCTATCTACAATGATTATGCACTTTCGTTTTGGAAGGTTTATTACGTTTCTATAAATACTATGACCTATTAGAGTCAGTATCCTTCTAGGTTTTGTATAGGTTGGTTTCACAACAAACCCTGTGATCGATGACCCTGGTTTTGCTAATGTCCATAGGAATTGATTACTATATTAATTGGACTGTCTGCTTGCTTTCACCCAGAATATAAACCTAAAATATTACGTACTTATCTAAAGGTTTCATAACAAAGTCTTTGATGACTCACCTTGAAGGCTAATCCATTAAATATACCATTTAAGTCAGCTAATTTGATCCCTTCAAATAATTCTGATAAAATTGTAAACAGCTTCAGGCAGAATTGACAATTAGACAAATTATACTTTCAAAGCAATTTCTACAACATTTGCATAATACATAAATGAAAATATTTTGACGACAGGGGTGGGAATCACACCCCAAATTCTGTTTGTATTGTTTGCTTAAACAGAAATAGCTTTTAGAAATAAAATAAGTAGATATCTAAATACTAATAATTTGTCGATAAAATAACATTTGATTGATAATAATTCAACTTTGTTTTATTCTCTCATTAATTACTATGATAATTATAATGATTAAGTATATTATTTAGATATATTAATATATTATTGGACCAATGCCTACTTGTTTTAAAACTTGCATGAAAATAATTATTTATTTTATTTTTATACATATAGCTATATAGATCCACTGATCTAGGTCAGATTTGAGGGCAGTGTCCAAATAAATATACAACTAGCTTTTTCGCGCGGTTTCACCCGTGTTCCCGAGGGATCTTGTGTTTTCTCGGGATAAAAAGTAGCCTGTATCCTTCCTCGATAAATGGGCTATCCAACACTGTAAGAATTTTTCAAATCAAACCAGTAGTTCCTGAGATTAGCGCGTTCAGACAAACAAACAAACGCTTCGTTAGCTTTATAATATTAGTATAGATATATTTTTAATTTAGCTAAGCATTGTCCATAAAAGGGTGGAAGTCCAATAATTAAATTAAGTTAAGGGACCCAACATATTAAAATTCCTGAACCTTACAAAACGTTTGAGCTCGCGTGAAGTGAATCGTAATTTCAACAAGACTGAAATACCTATGGGTTACATTCCATGAAATATATACGATACGTGCCATTATTAATAAAGTAGGTACTTACTTTAGTTACTTAGGTAGGTACTTACATTTTTTTTTTCTTAGCTGAACTATATAATAGTTTAATAAATAAGGTGTTACAACCAATATCATGATTTATGAGAATGCAGCTCAGATTACAGACATTTCTTTTCTTTTATATTATACTAGTTTCCACCCCGCGGTTTCACCCGCGATCCCGAAGGATCTTGTGTTTTCCCGAGATATAAAGTAGCCTATAGCCCTCCTCGATAAATGGGATATCTAACACTGAAATATTTTTTCAAATCAAACCAGTGGTTTCTGAGATTAGCGCGTTCAAACAAACAAATAGACTCTTCAGCTTTATAATATTAGTATAGATGTATAAATTGTCTATTATAATTTTTTATTGGATTGGATGGATTTTTATTAAATATTTGATTTATGGTAAGTGATGATGTGGCGGAAGATGGTAAGCACAGAAGGTTTAGTAGGGAACTGTCTTTCAAACACAGTTGCTGGAATTCCGATAGAATGAGTGAACAGATAAATACATTCTGTTTCAGGGCAAACAGACATTTTAATGCACACAAAGGGATTCGAACCCATGACCTGTGGCGTGATAGATCTCACCAACCATGCCAACCGGCCCACCAATTCAAAGATACTATAGAAAAATAATAGATTTAAGTTGCCTCTCAATTATTCGAAAATCTAAAATATTTAACTCTAAGTTAACTCGTTAAAGATAATTAGTAAGAAACTATAAATAAACAAACACAATTAACTTCACGACCAACATTGTCATATGTTTGCAATCACACGCAACATTTGTTGTTACGGTGTTGATTATGAAATTTCAACAAAGACATACTTCTAAATAAAGACACACGATGTCAGTACAAAACGACGAATAAGTGATTAATTTCATTTTGCGACGGAAGTATTTTAGTTTCAGGGTGGCTAATGTGGATTTACAATAGAAGGTTAACTTTATTTAACAAGCAAAAGAGACTACGTTATACATTTTCCTATCGATATCTTAATACAATTACGAAAATATTTTTAATTATATTATCACAGTCTATGTAACTCTTACAGTTGGCCAACGGACATGTCTAGACAGAGCAATCGTGCGGGGCTTGCGGGGTGAGAGAGGGGCGGTAGCGAGTCCAAGCTGCCGTCGAGTGTATGGCACCCAATGCAGCAATGACGAATGCCTATACAAAGCGGCATTTCGCGTGACTTCAAACGCGATAGACCACTGTATGTTTGTTACGCTGTGATATTATTGTGATTTACATTTTAAATTAAAAGGTTGACTACACAGATATATTAGAAGAAAACAGTTTACGTCCGCAAACTGCAGTACCTTTTTTTATTCTTTTACTATAATACCTTTATCCTTCTTTATCTTTTAAATATCTATTATCGTAATTATTGATTTAAAAAACAACAACCTGAACTAGGTACTTAAACTATATATTAAAATAACATAAAAAATGTAGACATAACTTATAAAACGCTTTTTAACCGAAACACTATTTAGTATGTCAGTTATTTATCGATCATTGTCCTAGTCATTGTCAAAGCAGTGACGTTATTCACGTGACCATTTGACCAGTACATAGGATTTTATAAGTAATTCCTAAATATGTTATTCTTCTCGACGGGTGCTTAAATTTTCGTGTAAAAATTATTATCTTATAAATTATTCTTTAATAAGTATTCCAAAATCCGAGAAATAAAAAACATAACTAATATCTCACCAGTATTTTTTATACTTTACGAAACCTCTTCAATTTTGTTCACAGAAAAATAAAGACAGTATGACAAGCCAATCACGTCAGCGACTAATCATTTATCGTAAAATTAAGCCAACTATAAAATGGAGCTTCAAATCTGGCTGCGATCAAATCTAGTCGTAAACTAAATGAGGACATTCGTAAGCCACTTGCAGATGAGGCTGTATGATAAATCTTGCAATTTTCTCCTCGTAATTTCGTGTAAATGGATCTTGTCGTAAAAATCATGAATCTTGTTCCGTTTTAGGCTTTGTGAGCTTCCTTCGGCCATATCATCACTTACCATGGTTAAGTTTTTGTAAATCAAAAACGTATTTGTAGGTATGTATTAATTTAAAAAATAAATGAGTATCTTCAATACTCTGCTATTAAGTAATGCGTAGTTAAGATATTAATAATGTTTTCTGAAGGCATTTTTTAAATTTTATTTTATTTTTTGTTAAATTGAAGTTTTAGTCGATAATGCTTTTAGCATTTTTACTTTTTTAAATTAAAGGGAATGCCCACGCTTTATAGTGTAAAAAATAAACATTTTAAGATTATTTTACAGTATGAGAATTATATCTTACTCTGGTGCCCGTTTATGTACAAAATGCCCACGGTTGGCCCGAAACGGACATTATCTTTTGCAATCCTGCATCAAATCTTCTAACAACAATCAGCTTAAAAAAGTTGAAGTAAGAATGCCCTACTTTGCACTATTTTTAAATATTAACAAAGGATATTGGGCGATTACATTATAATTTGTCAGTCAGATCAAATTCATCAGAAAGGCAATAATACTTCAAATTTTACTGCCACATTTGCATGAATTTCATCTGAGGGTTGGTTTACGAGATGTAATTTCAAATCTGCTTTATTGACGTGTGCATACATCATTTCATATTGTACCTACGTGGGTGTGTTAAAAGGGGATACCCATAAATGCTTAATGAGAAATTGTAATTACGGTAAAAATATTAATTTACAGTGTTTTTAATCAGTCTTTTAATTGGAACTTTTACGAAAATATTTTAAATTATTAAAACTATTAAGCATTTGTATCCATTTTGTCCACAATTCCATAAACGTAACAAAATATTAATAGTTACACAAAAAAAGAACCAAAAAAGCCCATCTACATTCTTAGCACGTCGTCGCATTGACGAAACGAGCCCAGTGTTACAAAACGGTATGGATTACAGGACAAATGCATAGGTTGTAAATTTTACGGGTATGCAAATGTAACAGCAGATTGGGTAGTAAAATCTAAGCTTGGGCATGTAGGCGCGGGAACTTTAAGATTAAGTCTGGTTGTAAACATTTGCAATTCTTTTCATTGAACAACATTAGGGTACGATAGTCACTACATTACACTACTAATTTTACCGTCTGGCAGTTCGATTTTTACCGTTTTTTTTTTTTTATTAAAGATATTTTAGTAAAAGTGCGCCGCATATTCCAATAGAGTTATATAATGTTAACCGTGTGAAGCCGTTGATCATCTATTATTAGTAACTAGTAACCCGCAACTATGACCCAGCCTGGCGGAAGATCTTCCCTTTTCAATGGAGAAGTCTACCACCTTGCTCCTCCATAATATATTTATTCAAAATTTTCCAACAACCCTTTGTTTAGTGGAAAATATGTTTATGAGTAGCAATTTAATAACAAACAAAAAAACATTCCAAAATAAGACCGCTGAGATTTTCAACAAAAAATCACATTCAGAACTGCTGTAAAATGTTTATAATAAAATCTTTGTAAAGTACTGAAAGTATACATTCGTCACCAAATATCACAACATTGTACGTGTCCCTTTCAAGCTCATTCTAATAAAACTGATGCCAGATAAACACGTTTATGTTAGCTGGATTAAAAATCCGATCGTAAACTAAGCTTAGTGCAAGGGATGTTGTAGTTACGGGTTTGACGTAATTTTACGACATTAAGTTTTGTCATAGGGTTTAAGAGATCATATCTATTAGTTTGTTTTATCTTCTTTATAAATAACATAGTTTCAGTTAACTTTGTTTAAAAATAACAAATATTCATCACTACCCCTTGGGGTTGAATTTCCAAAAATCCTTCCTTACTGGATGCCTATAATGTATAATCTATGTGCAAACCTTCAAGTCTCTAAGGTCCAGCGGTTTGGGCTATGCGTTTATATATCACTCAGCCAGTCAGTTTACCATTTTATATACAGATTATCGATTTTCCCTTAGAGCTACGCCACGATATTCTTCAAAGTGGTTCTTCAGGATCAGCAACACATAATTATGATATACACCTGGTATTTCAAATTTCCATGGTCGATGACGTCTATCATCAGGTGGACAGACTGTTTGTTTATTATACTGTCAAAAAAAAACATGACTACAAAAAAAAAAAATTGTCGATGTGATAAATTCGAGCTCAGTATGTAATTTAGTTGTCAAAATGGTATGTATTATTGTCACCAAAAATTATATTGTTCACTATCAGGTGTTAATGAGTATGTAGTCGTAAATAATCAGTAGGTACCGTATTGTTATGATTTGCCAAAAAATCATTTCGTTGGCTGTTTGTTTTATTGACTTGTCACAATGGTATCAATTTATAAATCAAATTGAATAAGCGATGATTAGTCATTCCGAGGAATAGTGGTTGAAACCTGTCGTTGTATGGGCAAAATAATTGGAACCAAATGGCGACATAATTATATACCTTATTAATTTGTATTTGTATTTGTATTTGTCACCGCACTGCCAAATGAACATCAGATTTTGTTGTAAAATGAAAAGTTGATTGTCGGAACCCTCGATTAAAGTATCGTTGGTAATTCAAACAACCAAACGTATAATTTGAAAAAGTTATTAAAATCAATGCATAGAAAGGTAATTAAAACGCTTAAGTACACTTTTAAAAATCGATTAAGGTTAGACTTAATAAAAATGCTTTTTCTGTCAAATTTCACGTTCAAAATATATTCTGATGTCCTTACACACAATAAAGTTGGTTTCTGTTTATTTTTTTAATTTTGTACTCATAGTAGTTGGAAAACAAAAATGTCATTTGTCCAAATTTGAAATTTCACTGTTTAAAATTGCATTGAAATACTGCTTAAAACTGTGACTATATAAAAGCATTTTTCTTTATTACTTTACATTATTTTAATTAAAATATTGCTCTTAATAATGAAGCGTATGACCTAAAATTCAGTAACAATTTAGTAAAAACAAGCAAGTTAATTGTAAAATTTTAAAATACAAACTTAACTTCGCACCCTTGAAATCTAAATTCAACTTAATAGGCTCCACAGTGGTTAAAACATTATTTTTAGGGGGACTAATATAAACTTGTATTTTATAACAATACACAAATGTAAATGCTCAGGTGCGTAACGAACTAATTAATTCGAATGCCCGCATTTGATTACACAAATCAAATGGTTTATTGTGTGTGGGGGGGAGGGTGAAATGAGAAATCGCTAAGAAATTTAGTTCGTCACGTTCCCGGCTCGTTTCCGGTGCCTTTTTTGTTTGTGACGCCTCATTATTGTACACTGCAGTATAGTTGATTTTTTAGACTAGGGTTTTGTTTAATTGTTTTGTGTGTATGTTTTTTGGACAGTTTGATATTTTTTTTCTCTGAAATACTTATTTTGCATTTATTCATTTATAGTTTATCACAATTTTATTGGAATTATTAGAGACCTTAATCCCCTGTCTTTTGTCATTTCTTCAAGCAGCAACGGATCAACGAGATTGTTTGCATAAAGATAGTTTATGAACCAGAAAGTAATATAAGTTACTTTTTATCCAAGTTATGCAGGTGAAGCCGCGGGACAAAAGCTAGTTATAAATATTAATTGTTGTTTTTCTACCAGGTAAACAGACGTTTTTATAAACATTATAAAAGATCCCTGTACATAATACATACATATTGCAAAACTGTCATGTTTCTAACTATTTTTTGTCTTTTATAATATGAAATTATTTAAATTCTACTCAATTTCTAGCTCTACACAAACCTCAACCGTGGCCCGGACACAGGTGTCGTCGTTTCACACGCGGCAACAACGCCAGCTTTATGATATCTCGTTTATTATTTTGTCCGATAATTGTTTGATGCTTGCCCACTGGGTGGTGTGATCACGATACAAGTATCCTATATATACCTACTACATACTTGTAGGTTTCGATATTTTGATCAATTTAAGGATAATAGCTTAGTGGTAGTAACGTCGGATGCCGCGGCAGACGTCATGGGTTCGAATCCTAAATTGAGCTTGAGCTTTTGGTGAAGAACATCGTGAGGAAAACGTAGCACGGTGGTAGGGTACATCGTAGTACCCGGACTACCTGCATAATAAAATTGTCAGCCATCTGACTGAAAGAAATATAATATTACTATATATTTGGACTTAACTTACTTTAGTTTTGGACGTAAGTTTATCTTTTAATCAAGTTACCGAGTTATTTTTTTAATAGATACTATGCGGAAATCTAGACATTATTTTGTCAACAATATAGCTGGGATATGAACCTATGACTATGTAAATCATATCACTAATCATTCACTATTAAAAAAAATATCCAATATGTATTTACAACAAACAGACAAAAAACAACTTAATTCAAGACTACCCCGTTTTATTATCGTGAATCATCAATTTAGTTTATTTTTTACCAAAATATTACGTGGGAATGCACGCGATTAGAGGGCGAAAAACGTTTTGCGGTTTTTGTATTTTTTTATTTATTACAATAGCGTTATTGCACAATTATAATGAAATTAATTGTAATTTTAGTTGCGTGAGGTATAACTGCTTAAATTAGATATAAAGTTCAAGTAGAGCTTAATATGTTAAAATAGAATAATAGGATAATGTATCTATCAATTCATTTTTTTTTCAATTGTTATTTGTGAACTTTGATTTAAAATTGTATGCTAATTTCATGCCATTCTTTTTATTCCAAATATTTATCCTATTGTACGTATATACATATTGTAAGTAACAAACATTGTCACTAGCAAATAATTTAGTTTAGGAGTTTAGGACCACAAGCTTAGGACAACAAGTTTAGGACTCAAACATAACTATTATGTATTTTACCAGTATTTTAAACGTCCGCAATTACGTTGTCATATTAGAGGTTAAATGCAACGTAATCATTTTTCGGAATCCTTCACGGTTCGCAGATCATAAAGGACAGACAGACAAAGGATGACACACCGTTTTAATAATTACTAATTTGTTACGTGTTTTGATGGAAGTGAAAGTTTAGGTAGAGACTGTAATTACAACTTTCTCAAAATATTTGTATGTATTTTCGTGACTCGAGAATATATAAGCGACATACAGGTATTATAATACGTGGTACGTGGCAATGTAGATTTTTACCCGTATTTTGTGATATATCATACAAGGTATTAGTCAAACCATGATTCATAAAGGGGCTAACTGGTTATTATACTAAGTAAAAATATAAGCTTGGCCATCCAAAAAGGGAACGCTGCCAGCCTGTTGGGAACCTTGCCTATCGACAGCAGTGAGGGCCTTGAGGATGTTTTCTTCATATCATAGTTTGTATTTTATACATTGATTGTAAATACTTGTTGTAAATAAATACTACGAATATAGCTTTTTTATAAAATATCAAATCAAAATACTTTGTGGCAGAGGAAATTATGAACTAATCTTGATGAATCTTATTTAAAAAAAAAATAACTGCAAAAGTAACTTTATTTTTAAAATAAAATATCTGCTATTCATAAAATTTTAAAATTGTTAGTACTACGATAGAGAAAACTAGTTCTATATTTAATGTTATATTTTGTTTTTTTGCGATAACTTTTTTCTGATGTCCTTAATCCTAACGAGCGCCACTTCAGTTTAGCGCCATATTAAAAGTAGGTAATCGTCTGTATGTAATTTTCTTAAATAATATTTACGTTATCATAGAACAGTGAGGAAACTCCTCCGCCGTATAAATAAACTATAACAATTTTCTGCCTGCCTCAAAAATCAATCCAAGATGTTTATGTTCCAAATTTAAGTAAATAACATGTTAAAATAGAAGCCCAACATACATATTTTACATTAAATTATCCAGTAAACAGTTCAAATAAATATTTATATCTTCAACAACAATCCAAGGCAATTACGAAACGCCCTGCACCTCATTCAAGCAATTATTTAAACACGAAGAATTCCCTAATTCGACGTGGATTGATGCAAATGACACCACCTTACGACATGACATTACAAACATAAACTTTACCATCCATTTGAATAAATGCCATTCAATTTTCAACTCTATCCTTCTAAGAATAAAATTCTTTGGTTTTTCTTATACAGCATGTTTGCTATAGCAAATGTTTCTCGGGTGACATGTCACTATTGACATAAGAATGATGTTTATTTATTTAGAGGGTGGTTTTTCTTTACCGTGTTATTCACCGATTGCTGTGCGTTGTTTTTGGAAGCTCAGAATGGGGAAGATAAAAGGAATAGTTGAAATAATAATGAGTAATTTAAGCTTTAGGTCGAATTTTTTACCATATAATTATATCCTATCTATATAAAATGGACTTAAGTCATGTTCGAAAGTTTATAAGTTCCTGGAAACTCTTTTATTATACTAAATGACTCGGTGATCTCTTCGTACGTGACACCGATAATATTGACCAAATCGATATTTCAGCTTTTCTTTTGGGTTTTCCCTATTTTTTTTAAATCATCCCTGTTTTTGAGCAAACAATAAAAAAAATATTTCAAAGTGAGACTAACGAACAGCAATTGATTCTTATATATACTAGCTAATACCCAGTATGCGTTGCAGTCTATTTTTTTCTTTTTTTTATCAGAAATCATCGCGGGTGAGCGCACTACAACTCACCAAAGTTTCATCGCAAGCGTATGAATGGTATAGGAGCGCATACGTTACAAACAAATAAACAAACAGACAGACAGACAAACATTGCTGTATAGATTCAACAGCAGTCACAAAAATATTTACCCAACTAAAGTGTTTCTTTACTTTTTTTCTTACCATCTTAAATTGTTCATGTATTCATCCCCCAAATTTCCATGTCAGGGGAGGCAATTAACTGAATTTCGGCTGCGTTTAAACGTAATACGACTCGTTCAAATATTGAACGAGGTGTCAGACAAACGTCTACATGTAATCGTTTTATAATATTCTGTTTGTTTGTCACTAGAGTTTGTTTGAGCGTTGGGCTGGTAAACGGTAGCAATATTCAGTTTTTTCTTTCATAATCCGAAAGTTATCGTCGTATAGAATTATATATTGTGAATTAACAAAATAATTTCACCTGTATTTGTACATACAGTTTCAAGGACATTTCCTGTATACCAAACATTATACATAATTATTATATATAATACTAAATAGTTAATTACCATTTTCTCTTCTGTTTGTGAATTAGTAGCTATTGACGAATTGAAGTCTTATCGGATAAGCAAAAAGGGGAAAGGCGTTAGTTGAAAAGCTACTGCATGGTCGGGGTTAGCTCATACTATTACGTAATTAGATAATGTGTAAAAATATACAAAATGATAAATAAATACCTTTGTACAATAAATAACATTTAATTAATTCATTAATTCATACTTAACAACAGTTATATCATATGTGACGAAATAGTTCCCGAATTAAACATATCTATACGAATCATAATATCTAGATACGGACCCCAAACTTTTCCAAAGTCCCGCTAATATGGAACAGTGATTAATATCATCTACATAAGGTACGTTATGTTGTCCGGTTGTAAATAGAAGTATCGTGATCGACAAAATCATGCGGGTCGCGTGCGGGCTTGGTACGATGAACATTACATAAGATATATATTTTGGAATAATTAAATATTACTAATACGAATTACTATTACAATAATAGCTCAAATAATCAAACTGATATTATAAAATAATAACTTGATATACAACTTACCCACCCATAAAGGATATTTGATCAAAAATACCTCCACTTATTTACGTTAAGTATATCGGTTGGCTCGCGAATGGGACGCGCGTCCCAAAACTACCTACAAAAAAAAATAGAATCGCGAGTCAACTTATTAATGATTTATTTTAACTAATTACATATTTCAATGAATAAGAGACTTGAGTTAAAATTATGTTAACTTAACATAAAAACTTATAATAAAGCGCTTCCCAATCAGTATCTACACTTGACAAAAGTGAAACAATAGCGTTGCTAAGTATCTATGACAACTAGCAACGTTCATGTTACACTCATTTTTGAGATATTTCTCCCATAGCACCGATAGAAGTTTCGCTTCAAAAAAACCTAGAAATAATTAGAATCTTTATAATTTACACGACTTAGTCACATATAATAAATATGTATTTTATAAAAATCGTCATACACAGATCGCACTTAGTAAGGGAAGTGTTTTATTATTGCTTTTATCTTTTGGGAATCTACATTTTTTCATCTATTCGTTCGCTCGTCATTTATATCAGAACAGCCAACAATTAATTTAATTAAAAGCCGTGTCGTTACGGGGCGCTTTTGCTCACTCGGTGTTTTTGATGTGATCATTTGTTACATTCGCTATAACAGGTTGGTTTGTTTTAAGTTTAATGTCCTGGAAAATGGACATTAGGATTTTTAATTCATAATCAGCTTACAGTTTTTTTTAATTCTTGAGAAAAATATAACTTTTTTAATCATAGCATTACATTGTATTATTAAATTTGAAGTGTAAAATAAACTCAAGATATTCTTCACATACGGCCATCTGATTCCAAATTTTAATTTAAAGTTTGTTAGAAAATATATCGTATTGCATTAACTTTTTAGGCCCCTTGTTAGCATACTAAAATTATTATCTTCATAAATCTTTATTCACACACTAGCTTCCGTCCTGCGGTTTTACTCGAGTATTCCAGGGCCTAAAATGTATGTAATGGTTGCCACATGCGTTATACATTTGAACTGGTGCTGCTTGTGGGGGCTGGTCTGCTTGACTTTGCTATTTACTTATTTATTTACCTACTAAGTATTGTATTTTTTTTTCCGACATATAACTTACATATTGTCGGAGAGTCTAGATTTTTAACTAGTAACTTTTTAGTATTTTGCCGGGTTTTCTCAGCAAAAGCAACTTTCCTAAACGTGCGTTAGAGTCATACTCTTCATAAGTGCTTACAAGGCCTATTTAAATAAAAAAATATTTATTTCATTTTCATGTAATTTATTTACCAAATTTCATGAAAATCTATTTATTTATTCGTTACGAATCTTTGCATTTAAAATAGCAATATTATAAAGCTAGGGGCGGAAGCTATCTCCAGACCAAATTTCATAAAAATTGGTCCAGCCGTTTGAGCGTGAAGAAGTAACAAACATACACACTCATAGAAATAGAATATGTATTATTTACGCATCTTTACTACCCAATCTGCATAATAGATTACTCAACTACCGAAAAGGATTTACCATAGTTAACACGATTAGCAACCTAAAAATATGTCTTAACATTAAAAATAACTGCGCACAATCAATAACTGGATCTATTTTCGTAAGTGTGGAGTATTTCTTAACTATTAAACAAATGACTGTCGTCAGAGGGAATGTCGTGCACAAAAGTGTTGTACATAATATTAGTTGTTAATTTTGATTGATTATAGCACATTTGCGTGCGTCTATGGTAGTGCCATATGGTGGCTAAGCTTTTGAAGAGTGGGTGTTAATTTATTTTGAAATAGTATGTATTATACTTAGGCATGCATATTATCTATATATACTATATGTATACATATAATAAATCGGTACAATCCGGTGTGTATGTACATTGAAGAAAAGTAATAATGTTATTGAGCACAATATAGGCTTTGTTTTACTAAAAAGGATGTTGAAAAAATAATGATGTATGTCAAAAAATAAGAATTTATACTAGTTATAATCGGAATGCACCTTTGAAGCCTTAGCTTCTAAAATCAGCCTCCAACTTAGGAGAATGAGAAATAATCTATTTGCCGATATGTGATCGGCTTTATCTCAAAGACAAATGAATATTGGATATTCTAATGAGTGGAAGGGGGAAATCGCTGAAAGAAAGCGGGCATTATCTTTGAGGTTAAGTGGTACATCACGCCAAGTCTGTTGCCACATCTGGAATGGATCTTTATTTATGTTTATTTATTTATTCAATAAAAATTTACATTGTGTCTGAATGTCAATGAAAAAGATAAAAATTAACTAGCTACGTAAAGAAAAAAATAATCAAAATAAAAAATTAGAGAAAAAAAAGTACACATGTCAATTAAAATAATAAAATAGTAATAGATCTTGCTAGATCCATTCATCCAAGAGTAGATTCCAGATGAATTTCTCTTTCTGAAAGGATTCTTCTTTTTGTTTACAATAGGTACAAATCACAACTCAATAACAAGAGACATACTATTATCATATTAGTGTCTCCTGGGAAAAATTGCCTTGAAGGTTGAACATTGCGTTCCACCGTACGCAGTGATTAATAAAGAAATTAACTTATCTTCCGAATCCGTTATTTCTATGAGAACATAACCATAGCTCGTTTAATTTCAGCGCCATGTATTGCTACCGAGGTAAGGAGGACATAACTAATTTTGTTACATTATTGCATTTTTTTTCAAAATAACAATCAGTAAGAAGTATATTTTGTAGATATAAAAATACATAAAATCAATAAATATCCTGGGACATTTCTCACACAAATTTATGCTATGGAACCCAGATAACTGATATTCTACATATATTATCTTTATTTCTAAATCCTAACCCTAACTAATAATATAATATTATAAGTGCGAAAGAGAGTTTGTTTGTTTGTTACCTTTTCACACCTTAACCGCTGAACCGATTACGATGAAATTTGGTATGTAGGAGGCCTATGGTATAGAAAAGAACATAAGCTACTTTTTATCTCGGAAAAACAGAAGATCCCTCGAAAACGCGGGTGAAACCGCGGAGCGGAATCTAGTAATAATATTATAAATTCGAAAGTGAGTTTGTTTGTTTGTTATCTTTTCACGCCTTAACCGCTGAACCGATCGTGATGAAATTTGGTATGCAGATAGTCTATGGTATGGAGAAGGACAAAGGCTACTTTTAATCCCGATAAAATATAAGATCCCTGGGGAACGTGGGTGAATCCGCGGGGCGAAGGCTAGTATATACAAAAATAAAATGATAATTACACAACTCTGTTTGTTAAGTTTTCACGTCTAAACCTATGGTATGGAGAGGGACAGCTATTTTTTTTATTCTCGAGAACGCGGGTGAAATCGCGGGGGAAGCTAGTAAAGCCATATTTACGTTAGGAAGTAAGCTATGATTTTTCTGCCGGATTGTGATTCACTTGTGTCCTAATTCTCTTAATAATCCTAATCAGCTTAGGACGGTCCTATTACTTATTCTCAATGTCAGTTAATTTAGTAGGAGATCAACCCACTTGGCGTATTTTTCCATCTGGTTGAATCGTAATATTTTTTAAAGTAAAATAATTGGCAATAAAAAGTTAACCAGCCAAGGTGTTTGATTGACTTTAATTTCCTCAAAAAAGTTCTTATTCAAGTGGTGTAAACTCCAACACCTGATTTTATGACCGTAATAAAAAAACAAATCGACCGTAAAAAGGAACGCATTTTACTGACGTGTGCATATATCAAAGAAACGTAGTAACATTTGTTCGTTCGTATGTTACAAGTGCGCGTGCGACGATCCGTGTTACAGATACATAATTTTATTTAGGAGGTGAATAAAATTAAAATAAATTTTGTAATGGTCGAATTTTATTGCATACAAATTAGGACACTTGGAAAGAATAAAAGAAATAAACGTTTTAAATAAATTATTGGGCAAAAAGCAATTAACCAAGAATTAAAAAACAGTATTTTGTGACTCATTTCATAATATGTTTTATTTTGCTAGTTTTACTGTAGGTTATTATTACATTTTCATTACATAATCATGGTTTTACTTATGTTGGGTCTGAAAAAAACATGGTTTAAAAACCTATACAATCGATATTATTTTCAGATTTTAGTTTAGTATAATATAGGTACTGTAAATAACCTTTTATATTAGCCCAGGACAGTTCAAAATTGTATTTAAATAGTATTTCATTTGAATACAAATAAGTTTTAAAAGAGCTATTGTGAGTCATACAAAATTAAACTCTAAAACATGAAAGTACCGTATTATGAACGTATAATTATTCAGATTAGGATTCAATTGTCGTGCGACCGAGCATACGTTTGGGTTTTTTTTTAACAAAATACAATATTAGGTATGGTAATGATGACACTAAACGCAAGTGTTCATTTTACCATAAACTATCCATATCTATAAAAATCAATGTGTGTTTGCCTGTTTGATTGTTTGTAATCCTTCTCCGATTGCGATGACACAATGGAACCGATGGATACTGTTAAAAAAAGAAAAACATATAGAGGTAGTATTTTGTAATATTTTATAATTATAATCGTCGGCAATACCTGTAGGGGTGGAAGTACTCATCAATATGAACAACTTTTACTATGAGACTAACTGTGAAATCACAAAAAAAACTGCTGTTCCATACAAAAGTTCAATAGGTACTTCCACCCCTAAAAAACGACATGCCAACGACAAAAAAATCACCCAGTATAAACCCGCTAAATATATTACATTTATTTAGCAGGCATAGTAATGTAGGATAGAGTTCAGTGGTACTGACGACAAAAGCTGTGGCAAAGGTCATGGGTTCAAATGCTACAATGAAATTGAGCTTTCGGTGAAGGAAACCATCTTGAGAATAGGTGTAATTGAGATTAATTCTTCATTCATTCTTGAGAGTCATTTCTCTTCTAGACTTACAACCTTCGCCAATATCGGTGAGATGCTGTTCCGTTTTATACAAATTAACATATAATTATTTTATGCTCATTATAATTGTTTTAATATAATAATTACCATGGATATTTAAAAAAGTATATACACTGCTCTACCAGCAAGATAATAACCCTCAAATGCCAATGCAAATAAATTTATAACCTCGTAAGTTACGCTTAATTTTATTGCGTTAATTTGAAAATGTCGTCTCGGACAAACATTGTTGGCATGTGGACACATGGGCTGTCTACAAAGTCTTTTTATTTTAGAGTTATCAAATAAAATAATATATTAAAAAATACTGAAGCGATGAATACCTACTTTACTATGTCTTTAGATCGTGTATTTTTTTCGAATAAAATTAATGAAGCTTTGTTTTCATTTTTAACTCGACTTATTGTTTTAGAAAAAAATATGGCAATGTTTATGTGTCAAAAACAAAAAATAGGAAGTAAATAATAGAAAGTTTAATCAGGTAACACAAACCTAACCCATAAAAGGAACTGTACTAAAAAGGTTTCTACGCTAAATTAAAAGGTAACAAAAGGCTATTCCCACTCTGGGGCTATTTGAGAACGTGTTTTCTCGCAACATTGTCACACATCGCGTCCAGTCACAGTCAATATTGAAATTTACGACTCACCATTGTGCACTCAGCTTTATATTTTTATAACTTTATTGGTCACTCTTTGACAAGCACCGATTTTTGCGTAAATTTTCGCTTATGGGTCCAAAAGACCAATTATGCTTTCTGTGTGGTCTAATGTACCGTGGCTAATTGAGGGTTGATTTTTAAATGGAGGTGTTTTTGTAAATGTGTTTATTGATAATATTTGGGTGGTATTTTTTTTAGCTCTTGTCTTGTTATCTATATTTTCCGTGGGTGGAGTTTTGTTGGAAAGATACACCCTATATTTAAAACATATTTTTTCCCTTTCTTATTTACTCGGTTTATTATATATTTATTTCGCTCCATCACTCCCTATCAACTACTGATGAATTAGTCCAAGATTATAACCAACTAATTCAAGGCAAGTGAAATTTTTTGGGGGTCCGTAGTCAGGAAGAAAAATGGTGTATACGCTGACTTTGCAATATTACACTAATGCATTGATGGGATAATCGAATAAGAGAGGAAATTAAGGCTTCGGAAAAATATTTTGGATTGATTTATTTGAGGGATGGTGCGTTAGATTAAGCTTGTAATGTATAAGTTAGTAGGTATTTAGATTTAAAAGATGTAATTGAGTTATTTTTAGATTCGGTTTATGGCCTGAGAGGGCCATGTAATAAATGCTTTTGATTTTGGCTTTCAACAATAATCAAACTAATGACTCCGCATTTTCTAAACTCATTTTTTTATAACAACCGTTTTTAATGTTTAATTTTTGTTAAATTCTAATAATATTTTTAAACAAATATGTACTTTCGTTTTCACTTCATTAAATTTAGCTTCAGGTGTTTTTTTTTTAATCAACATTTTTTTTTGTTTTTTTTATGACATAGATTATGTTTATTTGACTACAGTATTTACAGTAAAAATATACCTACTAACTTATATAAAATTAAATTTCTTCCGCTCAAACAAAAAATAAACTGCACAAATTCATTCATTTGAACAGGAATATTTACTTTCATCAAAATTCGACTTCCTGGTAACTCATACAGAATACCCACTCACTCCTAACGGCATCCCAAATTCGAAGATATTATATACATTCATCATGCCTTCGCGCCCCTTAGAGAAATATGGAGGAGTCATGATGACTTGGAAGCATTTGGTGTCTATCCAATGGTATTATGGCGGAGAAACGGTGAGGTAAGGTTGTAGGTACCATGAGTTGATTTATTTTTAGCTTGATCAATTTGAAATTGGATAAATATATTACGAATAACATTTTCAATAAAAAAGCTTTTGAAGTTAAACTGGTAAAGAGTTAGAATTGAAAAAAAAAACAAATATATTGTTCGATAGTTCGAGAGAAATGAATTTCTTTGTCCTGAAGTATGTCCATGTTCTGTTTAATATTTTTCCTATTTAAAGTTAAAAGGCTTGCGTTAGGTCAGAAATCGGCAATGTTGAAGCGCACGCTTGCCCAATAAAGCCTTTTCACGCTGGCTTTAGAAGTCCCTAGATTGTAGGAGCCATTTCCTTCGGCCACATCATCACTTACCATAGTGAGATTGTGGCAAACACAAGCCTATACAAAGTAAAACTACAATATCCCAGTGTACCACAAACCTGCACATTACTGGCATATTACGATAAATTCACTTTTTGAAAGTTCAAACATTTTAACTCAACGCAGATTTACCGAAGGGTAAAATATTAGGGTTGTATTTACCAATACTATTTGCGGATTTAAAATATATCTGTCAAGTTTTTTAAGGGTTAAGTAGAGACTGAAATGGAGCACATGTGAAGCAATGCATTTACACTGATTAATTTATTTGTTTAGATTGTGACTAAGGCAGATTGTTTAGATGGCTAATAGTTAAAATTCAAGAGTTAATTGACTTATAGAGATATGTTTTTCTCCCTAGAGGAATATTTTAAATAATAATAATATGATAAAAAATGGATTTATTTTAGTAGATATTGGACATTCAATTTAAATTTATAATTTTGCATGTTTTTTGTATCTAAATATTATTAAATAAATAACTACCTATATTGTACGATATTTCGGGTGAAATAATAAATAAGTAAATGTTAATTACTAATAAGTATTAAACCATAAAAAAAAACAAATTAAAACCATTTTACAACTAAATTACCTGTCAACTTAATTTAATAAATCATAACCTTTAAATGCTCATGTTGTGCAAAATATTAAATGACTGAATGATTCAGTAAACTGACAGATTAAAATCGACATTCATTGGATAACAGATGGCGTTGTAAAGGAAATTACCGTATGTAATCTCTAAACTGCTCACCTGTTCTATTTTATTATGACATTGAGTAATATTCTTCGAGTCGGTAGGTAGGGGTTAATTGAATATAATTAATGTTTATTTATGTTCTCAAATAAGTAGGCGATTTTATTTTTATATTTATTTTACAGAATTTAATATAAAGTAAAAATTTGCATTAAATAATAAATGGCTTGACATTATTTAAATTTAAATTATGTTAAAAAGTAATTTTACTAATTACTTACTAAATAATGTTATTTTTTAACTTTGTATTAGCCTGTGTTTGGCGATAATTTCACCATGGTAAGTGATCATGTAGCCGCAAGTCTTAAGCACACAAAACTTAGACGGAAATGGGTCTCAAGTGCAGCTACTGGAACGCATCATAACTATATTGTAGATTATATGAAGTTAACAACTTTTTAAGTGGTTTGCGACAGTTTTAGGTTGAAAATAACTTATAACTTCACTTTTGTTCTACAATTATGCATAATTTTACACCCTAGACATACGGCATGTATCCCTTCATTACACATTTCCGTAGAAAATCACATTAAAAAAAGAACAAACACAAAATTACAAACCATTTGACATCTGACACGGCGAATATTCAAATTAATGCATTATCGATATGAACAAAGGTGCACCATGAGTGGAAAAGGGAGATTTTATGACACCTACATACCGTTCACATATTGCCCCTGTTTCCCTCTTTGAGCCACAGTATTTATAAATTAGATCAGAACTTGTTACACCACTGTTATAATTTGACAAAGAAACTACCGACATTTTTAGGCTATGTAGCATTTGCAAGGGGAGGTTAGGGTTATATGAACGTACAGGTTATGACACGTAATTTACGCGTAAATCAAATTTGACCGGTGGGTGTGTTCAATTGTCTGGCCCATATGTCGAGGATTCTACATGAAATTTCAATGATTGTTACTTGCCTAAGTGGTTTCGTGTATATCTATTATTTGCGACGCATCGTGATAAAGAGAAATTTGAAAATAGGATAATGTTTTGGATTTGGAGAAAAAGTAAGTATTTATTACTTACTAGCTTCCGCCCTGCGGTTTCGCCCACGTTCCGAGGGATCTTATGTTGTCCCGGGATAAAAAGTCTATGTCCGTTTCCATACCATAAGCTATCGGTGTACCAAATTCATCGCGATCAGTTCAGTGATTTAGGCGTGAAAAGGTAACAAACAAACAAACAAACTCACTTTGTCATTTATAATATTAGTTAGAATTAGGAAGTCAGAAAGTAAGGATTTTGCAAGTAAAAATAAATATTGTTGTTTTGTGTACACAAAATGCAAACGCAAATCAAACCATACAATTATGATAATTAGATGTGGTTATATCAAGATCAAACAGAGGTAAATAGGGGTGAAATCAACCATATTGGCCCACCTAATTATTTGCATGATCTAATTTTAGATGGTAATTTTATTCAAAAACCGTATGTCAGTATTTAGTCAATGCTTATTTCTATAAAAAATATTAATAATACCGTTTTTTTTCTTATAATAGTATTTTTTAAAGTGTTATAAAAATCTAAGAAAAGGAGAAAAGCTTACTGTACTCTAAAATATACTCTAATTATAAAAGTAAACTTACATCACCATAATCAGCTTAAAGTTTTAACCAGATCAAAACTACGCTGCCATTTGCGCAAATTAATCTAAATTTCAGTACATTATCGTTCTAAATAACCACTTATCAAGTCGGTTTATATCATACGCTGGCTTTGGCCGCAACAAAAAAAAACATAAGCCACCCCTTGGTTTAGTAAACTGTAGTGTTTTGAACACCTGCACGCTCCCAACTAAACTTGAACAATATGTGATGGGCAAACTAAAATAATAGATTCGTTTGAATGTAGTGCAATTTTCAATAAATAATTTTGATGTAATAAAGTTTTTCTTAGAAACAAATTTTATTTAAAAATAGATAGTTTCTATTTTATGTATCTTTTAAGTTATTTTATTATGAATTTTAAATATACATATAATTACAATCCTTATTTTCATTTAAATAATTTATATTTATTTATTCAATAGAAATTTTATATTTCAGTTACTTAATTTTACTGGGCAGGGCACCACTGCATCAAAAATTTTTTATGCATCTAATTTAGTCGTATAGCATGTAATCAACCCCACGATAATAGTAATGAAGAATTATTGTTTTTACGTCACACTCCAGTGTTTTGTGTGAGGATTTCCTTTCTATAAGTCTCTTTGGTCTTTGAATAAACACGTTTGCACTTGTCCCTGTTTTTGTAGGTGTTTTGGTTGCACTATTTTGTTTATTGTTTGCCTTTGCCACTTTTGTGTCATGCGTGATCACACCTTTTACTTATTGATACACAAAAGTTATAATGAAAAAATCTAGGATTTTTTTATTTTTTATTTGATTAACCTCATAATATTATGTACAAATATTCATATGGCGTAAATAACTTTTTTTTATTGGAGACACTCACTAACCCATAAAAAAGAACTATCAACAATCAATTTCACAATTCACTGCAACCTATCATTGTATTACAATTTATGGAGGAAACATAAAGATATTTTCCTTAAAAGACAGTGTCCAAGCATTATATCACATGACTTGTGAATCTATACCCCTCGCAAAGTGGGCTGACAAATAAATCATTGTTAATACGATTTTGCTTTAACATATTTCGTGCCACAACTTCCCCCTGTCTCCCCTAAGATAGCATATAATGTAGGTATATTAGTTACTTTACGATAAATACGTTTATAGATATAAAATAAACCTAAGAAAAAGTAACCTTCCGACCCGTATTGGGTATATTATGATGTACCGGTAGGTGTTTGGCGACAGATTTTCAACTTGAGGGACACAGCCAGACTGGTATACTACAAAGTATAATTTTTGACATTCTTGATGACTGAATTCTTTATGTATTTTTCTATTATAATATAATCAATAAAATTCAGACATCAAGAAATGATGGTTTATAACTGTGACTGAATATGAACTTGGTAGTTTTGGCAATGCCAACTAAATAAAACATGTAATGCCAACTTGGCATTATATGATTCTTGTTTTAAAGTGATATTTGATATTTCCGTATGTTATTATTATTTTTAATTCAGAAAACATCTGTATTATCCCATATTATTATATACTCTTTACCAATTGTCTGGACATTTACTCTACAGAGATAAAAAAAAATCCCTAATTGCCAAACCTAGTAATCTTGCAGACAAAAACAATAGATCATGCGCGCAGACTCAGACCAGTTGTTTACTAAGCCTACGGCTAGATGGCGTGCATTAGTTAAGTCAACAAGGTTCGAGTCTGCGGCTTAATCCGCTCGCCAGCACTGCAGCGCCCTACGTTGCGTTAGTGATCTATAAGCAAACAACGTTGCTATTACGAATTTTGATGGCAATGGCATATAGCTGTTTGCTATAGAGGATAAATTTAATAAAAAAAAATCATAAGGATATTATTAATATTCTAGCTTCCGCCCTGCGGTTTCACCCGCGTTCCCGATGGATCTTGTGTTTTCCCGGAATAAAAAGTAACCTATAGACTTTCTCGGTAAATGAGCTATCCAAACAATTTTTCAAATCGAACCAGTAGTTCCTGAGATTAGCGCGTTCATACAAACTCTTCAGCTTTATAATATTAGTATAGAAATAGTATAGATATCGTGGACGGATTTTAGACTACTGCCAAGGTTCTAAATATTGGATCTATAGCTAAGCCTTAAAAACGTAGCGAACAGATATTTTGACAAACTTTTGCATTGATTAGTTAGTAAGAATAAAATATTAAAAATTATATTTTGTAAATTATTTTTTTTATTTTACTCATATTTTTCCTTTAATAAAATAAACTAATATGTGCTGAATTGTATTATTTACTTAAACACGTATCAAATCACGGTTTTCCGTTTTTTTTTTTATTGTAACTTTTGAAATAGTCTTTAGCTGTCCTGTCATGAGGTTTATTCCTCTTAGAGATTCCATTTTCACTCAACATAACTAATGTACCCAGTCCGTATGTAATAATGAAGAGGATTTGCCAGTTCGTAGTCAAATGTTGGCCAATTCGGGCAAACATACAACACTATTCTCTCACCAAACACAGTAGACACCGTGTCATATTTGCTCTACATCATGTGTGGTATTGCAGGACACAGTCGGTTGTTGGAAAGCTATAGGAAAAGCAAAGTTATGGATATTGGGAGCTTCAATCGAGCGTACAGTGCGTCAATAAGTGGTAGCATGTGTACTATGTACAGTTGGGGAAAAACGATAAATATAAATAAGTATAATTGTATGGGTTGATTGAATTAAATCTTATTAAAATTATATACATAAAAATAAATGGACTCTTTTTTTCATGTTATTAAAAATCACACTTAAAACAATAGCTCTATAATGAGAGTGATCATCGTTCTATATGCGAATAGAAAAAGAGTTAAACTCCTTTCAGCACCTGAGCGCATCCTGATACCTATTTTCTAGATGTTGCGAAGCCCAGAAGTATATTCTCGGCCTCTACATAACTCCTTTCTGGGTCAATGGCTCAACATAAGTAATTTTTTTCTATATAAGACGTTTTATTTTCCGTTAATTTACAATGTAAACTTTAAAAATACTATTCAAGTCATTTTCCCAAAATTTTGTTTATTGACTATTCATTCAAACGCTTTCCATTTGCAATGCCTTTAACAAAGTAAAATAAATAAAATACGGGCAGCAACTACCATTTTCCACCCCAACTGTACGCAAAGCCTGCTTAATATCCGTTTGCTTACTTTGATATTTGTGCCAAAGCTTAGCATGCGTTACTGCACTACCTATTGGTATTTGCCTTTAGGTATTAGCCGGTGGTTTCCGGTGGTTTACGACGGTTCCCTACGCAGTCAAAGGGTTGATTTGAGGTTGGTATTACGGGTGAGCTGATTAGTTAGGTTAATTTGTCCTAAGTTATGTAGGTACTAGATCTTTAGGTAATTAAATGGAAATAGTTTGCATATTGTTAAATTATAGCATTGCTTTAAGCTAGGTAAGTAGGAAGTTTAAATCAATGTAGAAAATCAAACAAAATTGTACTGTTTTCACCATTATCCTTTCATCACCATATTCAACCCAATGTCCACTGTTGAACATACACCCTCCCCTCCCATTAATTTCCACTACGGTCTTGGGCCGTGTGCAACCAGCTACTCCCAGCTACTCAGACCAGTTCGAGCCGATCTCTTTGAGCAATGTGGTGTTCCTGACTCTTCTAGCTATGACCATAGATTCATTTCGGACCCTGTCACGTAGAGAACCGAGCAAAGCCATGTATAGACTTTATACATTAAATATAAAATATCATGTATTTTTTTTACTTCGTATAGGTTTGTGTTTGACCACAAGCTCGCTAATGGTAAGTGATGAAGTGGCCAAATGTGGTAAGCACACAAAGCCTAGAAGGAACTGGCTCTCTAATGCAGCTGCTGGAACACACCAATAGGTGTTTGGCGACAGATTTTCAACTTGAGGATGGTAGCCAGCCAGGCGGGTACTACAAAGTACCCTACCATCGTACAAAGGTATTCTCACGATGTTTTCCTTCACCGAAAGCTCAAGCTCATTGTAGGAATTAAAATATATGAAATGAGGTCAAAAAATATCATTATAATTATAATCACTTTGCACATCAAAAGATCATTACCATATTAGCGTTCATTGACCCGTACTTATGTTACTAACTATAAATGTTCAATATAATCTATGTGCGACTATACTATAACTATATATGATGCAGCATACGCACATAATCTGTGCTTCGGCCGCGTAGTCACGCCTATTTGTTGCACAGGGTGTATCGTAAAATTTAATTTAAAAAAACAATTTGGCGTATTAAAACTAATATATAATTTAAGTTTTTTTCTTATATCGACAGTTCTGTTTATTTACGATTTAATTAAATTAAATATTTTTTCCCCAAGCCCTATTAAAAACGTCTTTTTATTTATTTACATAATAAAGAATAGGTGTTTCATAGGTCCACATTATTTAGATTTTTATTTTTTTTTGCAGTGGAAACCATGGGTCCGTGGGGGTTCGAGGCTCGCCGATTTGCTCAGATTTTATCATCCAAGCTCATCGAGGCTTCGGGAGACCGACGGGCTGGGAGCTTTTTCCACCAACGCATTAGCTTGGCCATCCAAAAAGGGAACGCTGCCAGCCTGTTGGGAACCTTGCCTATCGACAGCAGCGAGGGCTTTGAGGATATTTTCTATATATCATAGTTTGTATTTTATACATTGATTGTAAATCCAACTATATTTAGAATTTAATTATGTATTATTATAAACAAAAAATCAGTGTCGTAGGTGTGTTCATACTTATTGTCAACTATTATACAATGAGCAAAGACAACCTTTGCATAGAGACGAATTAAGATACCAAAAAAAGAAAGAAACAAAATATAGATAACACTTTATTGTTACACCATAAATAAAAGGAGTAGAAATACAAAAAAATAAATATTAAAAAACATAATCAGCCTGTATGTTAAAGTAAAATCAAGAGCGTAGGACCGTCATTTATCATGGAGCAGATTAACAACTGTAAATGTGCACTTGTTCTACTTGGGACTACTGCACACCGGTTTGTTTTGTTAAAAACAATATAATAAAACATAAAGTATGTAACTCTATTCATTTACAAGACATATTTTATTTCTATCTACACAATAATTATAAAGAGGAAAGACTTGCATTTTTGTATTTTCGTTTGTTTGTAATAAATAAACTCAAAACAAGTGGACCGATTTCAATTTATTTTTCTCCATTAGAATCCTACATTATCCTTGAGTAACATAGACAATATTTTATTCCGGGAACACGGGTGAAACCGCGTGGAAAGGCGTGGCAAACTCTTAGATGCCTAATAATTAAAATATACTGTATATTCGATCGGTATATTAAAAATACAAATTTATTAGGTAGTGTTTTTTGTTACATTTATTCAGTGCGATTCCCGGCCCAGGCAGGTAATTTTTCAAAACTCTTTCAATGAAGTTTTTTTGTTAAATGATAGGAAATCTTCGATATTTAGGGTAAATCTCCTTCAGAGAGCATTTTTGGTTCACCTGTATAGTAAGTAATAGAGATATTAATGAAAGAGTGTATGTTATCATTAAAAAGGTAACATTTATTGTTAATTATTTTATCATTCTAGAATTATTCACTATTTTAAAAACATTATAAAACGCACAAAAAATATAGGTCATACTTAATTATGTAGCACAATCAGCCCAAAAGTAGATATTGATTTATATTCATTTAAATCCATTAAACTATGTCAAATAGTTATGATTATAAAATCATATTGTCAAAAGATTGATACGGTCTGACGCTTACAAAATGCGTTAATTTGAGGGATCATAATAGGCATGTATGGAGAGAAATAACAGTTTTTTCCGGCACCTTAAATACAGGATCTTTGGTGAATAGTTATTTAGTACAGTATAGAGGGAATTTCATATTATTTTTCACTCTTTATATATATATATATTTTTTTTGTTAAATCACGATTCCTGGATTCCTGCGAGGCAAGGGGTGTTCAACATAATTTAATAAAAAAAAGTGTGTGTGTGTGCAAGTCACACATGGTAGAAGTGAAACTTCTGAAAAGTCCCTGATTAAAATTCTGACTCATAATAAAAGCAACATGGCGCGTAACCGAAAAACGTGACGATTTGCTACAAAAATTTCTCCCATACGTCGATAAAGAAATTTCACTTCAAAAATTAAACCATAAGTAAATTATAATTTAATTAATTACCCACTAAGTAGAGAATAAGTATGTAGTGCTGATGAATATGATAAAATAAAAAAGCATTTTACGCAACAAAAAAAATAGTAACAAAACCAACTCAATTTTTTTTTTACAAAAAAAGACCCTAATAATTTTCGATTTCGCGGTTACTAACCTTTTATCTTTGTTTCCCCCAAAAGTTTTTTTTTGCCGAAGGGTTTGACCTCGTAATAGCAGTTTTTTTTTCCGGAACTTTTCTGATCTATGGGTAAGTCGTTATTAAATGTCAAAGTATTTTATGTTTTTATTGTTTGTAGTGACGACTGTACAGTAGGATGGCGTGGGAATCGATATTTTTTTTTACTTTTTTATACCAATTTTGTCACGTAATGATGATATTAACTTTTTTATTAGTTTTTCGAATTGTTTATTGCGAAATTTCACAGGATTAGGGTATCTAGTAAATAGACGTAACAGTTTTTAAACTCCTTGGGGAATTTCAGTAACTAAAAAATTCAAGAGTAAAATTTTATTCCTATTATAATTATAACGATGGATCATCAATAAAATAATAAACAATTAAAGTAAAAAATACAAACTATGATATATAGAAAACATCCTCAAAGCCCTCGCTGCTGTCGATAGGCAAGGTTCCCAACAGGCTGGCAGCGTTCCCTTTTTGGATGGCCAAGCTTATGCGTTGGCGGAAAAAGCTCCCAGCCCGTCGGTCTCCCGAAGCCTCGATGAGCTTGGATGATAAAATCCGAGCAAATCGGCGAGCCTCGAACCCCCATGGACCCATGGTTTCAACTGCGAATGACATGAACGAAAAATTAGAACCAAGACAAGCGTATTTTTTAAATTTGGATTTTTCAGCACCGGTTGCAGCCGCCCCAGCGACTTTACAAGTCGCCAGTAAGTGGGAAGGCGCAAGTGTATCTACACACCTGGCATCCCACACCAGCGGCTTGCCGACACTCCACGGGATCAAAGTCATACCATCCGGCCTCTTGCCATCGTCACGCGCAATTCCGACTGGTTCTAGTACAGAAGGCACGTTGGCAACAACAAGAGCCCTACGGATAATATCATTAAGAGCCGCGTGGCGTGAAAAACGGCCGGCGCTTAAAGAGCACGAAAGCCCATGGTGGCCGAGCTCGTTGACAAAGTCTCCGCAGCGGCAGCGATGAGGATGATTGGTCCTGGAACCAAGACGGAGACAAATGCATAAACTTAATGTGATTCGGTCTAACAAAGTACCGATGTTTGTAGATGGAATGGCTTGCAACCAGAGACCCGATTCCTTCTCAGAGACAGCTAACAAGCGTGCGCGGTCCGAATTTGAAGAAAAATTGGAAAATAGATTTTGCCAAGTTTTTTCGCATAGAGGCTTGTCCCACTCTCTCTGAGAGTGACTTAAGGTTAGCGACGGAATATTTGTGCCTGGACAAGCTGCCTGCCAGGCATTTCTGGCATCGGATAGGTGAGAAACCTCAACGGATCCAATAGATGGGTCCAAAACAGATCCAACGAGGTCACCCACACTATATACCGACGACAGAAATGCCGGCAGTGAAATGTCTGAAATTTTCCGCACTCCTAGACCACCATAACACACGGGAAGGGTGGCCTGAGACCACACTTTGTTTTCATTAAAACAACAATTTAGGATTTTAGCCAGAGAAATCGTTATCTAACGTATTTAATAATTGATCAAATTTAAACAAATGGGTACATCGGAGTAAATAAGTAAACTTAGGCACAAATAGAGATAATCTTATAATAAAAAATGCATAATGCGCATTGATTTCAAATAGCCGACTAGATGAGTCGTTAAAATTTTGAATCCTTTGCTCAAAGAAACCAGGAATAGATTCGTCTAAGACAGGGGCACCAAGAAGTAGAAGTGACTCCTTTGATAGTAATTTAATGTTAGGTGCCAAATCATTAAAATTTTGAATAATTTTTAGTTTTTCAGATTTAGTAACAGAATCTGAAATAAGTAGCTCGCATTTGGAGCAGTTAAATTCAAGACCAATTTTTTTAATTTTTCGATCAGTGATTTAAAATCATTGAGAACAGAACTAACATCGCCTCCCAAGGTGCCATCGTCTAAATACCAAACAATTCTAAACCGGAAATGATTGGATGAATTGCCAAACTAAAAATGGCTGGACCGAGAGGGTCGCCCTGTTGACAACCCACAGCAGAAATAAGTGGGTGTTCCTTAAAAAACAGTTTTGAAGGGTGCCCATAATATTGCCAAAGGTATGGATATAAGTCAGGACAGATATCCTTAATTTGCGTTAATAGAGCGGCCCTATCGACAGAGTTAAATGCATTTTTTATGTCAACCTTAAGCAAAACTTCACCTCCATTATTTAACAGAAAGGTCCGAGCCGCATGAACAGCTGCCTCACAACCTCCCTTTGAGCCAAAACCAAGTTGAATGGGCTGAAATAATTCCGAAACTTGAGGGAGAATGTGACGGCAACAAATTTTGGAGGCCATACGACGGATAGTATTACCCACAGCGATGGGTCTTATACCACCGTCTTTTTTGGATAGAGCGCAAAGGTTGGCCCCATAAATGATTTCGGTAATGGCGCTCGGCACCTTTCCTTCCAACATTAAATTTATAAGGGAGGTTAACTTTGATAATAATTTGGTACCAGCATCTCCAGCGGCACCACAGACAAGATCTTTGAAATGCTGTGGTGTAAAACCGTCAAGGCCGCCAGCAGAGCCAGGTTTAAAAGATAAAATCACGCTCAAAAGATCTTTGGCGGTACAATTTAGACAAGATTGGTCAAAAGATGGCGGATCAGGGAGATTTAAATTTAGGAGCGGAGGTGGATGTTTCGACTCTAAAGCAGACAAGGTTTCGGGTGTATCTGTAGCGACGACATCGCTAGAAAACAACAAATGTGCTGCTCCCTTGAAATCGCCGTCGTTTGCTTTACTTTCGATTTTCCTAATAGTATTTGCCAAGATATGAGTTATGAGTGATATGTTTGGAAATATTTGGAATAACAATTAAGTTTGGATTTGAACAATTATTTTTAATTTTCTGAGTGAGAGAGATCTCATTTTGGTGCCGACTAGGGACGTACAGCACTCTGTAAGGAAATGTGAGCAGTTCTTCCCAAGCAGTTTGCGAATTTTGAGAAAGAATTTTGTCAATACATAGACATAAAGCTGATGCCACATAGAAACGTGCTCCACGTGGGATCCGCTTTAATACCGGAACATTATTCTTAAGAGAACAAATATGTTGCCAAAATGAATGGTTGGAATGATTAGAATTTGAAGCCGAAATAAAAACGCCAGGATTAGACGAGCCGGTATCATTTTTTTATTCGTTCATTTATTTTTGAGCTACTTGGATTAGTGTATTTTTTTTTATTGATAGGTATCATTTAATTTGCTTGTATCCAAATGAATGTCCTAACATCCTCACAGACATATTTTTTGTTAAAGTAATAACAGATCCAAGAAGAAATAACTTTTGTTTGTTTATACATTAGTCTGTATACGGCAAAAAATGATTTCCAAGAATCATCAAAAGTCTCAAAAATATTAAAAAAAAAAATACATGT
This sequence comes from Tetheella fluctuosa, assembly GCA_951216915.1. Taxonomy (NCBI): domain Eukaryota; kingdom Metazoa; phylum Arthropoda; class Insecta; order Lepidoptera; family Drepanidae; genus Tetheella; species Tetheella fluctuosa. The sequence continues at coordinate 2,060,144 of OX578234.1, read as the reverse complement.
ATTTTTATTTTGCTTTCATTTTATAATCTGTGAACATCCTTTACTATCAAATTCTATTCTCTATCCTATAGATTTTAGTGAAATATCATCAATTCAGACTAAAGTCTATGCCACAATAGAATAACAAAGGAACAATACACCTAATGGCGGAGTCAGTCGACGCAACTCATTCACTTAACAATTACCGACTTAATAGAATAAATAGGGTAATCAGGCCACTTCAGAACAGTGCGAGTGGGTTCATATACGCTATACGATATTTAGATATGCGTTCAAATAAAATAATAAACGGATGAATGGTAATAGGGAAAATACCTAAATCACAAACAGTCTTTTGCATGTAAAGATGTTGAATTTAAATAATAATTAAATTTCGGTTAGATTGCAATTTAAGATACATAATAAAAATAGATCACATTTCGATTTAAAATAAGCATCTACGCCATATAATCTTTATTTTCCTAGAAGTAGATTCATCCTAATAAAGTCAAGGTTTTTTTTTTTTACTTTGTATAGGCTTTTGTTTTCTTGTTGATTTAGTGTTTAAAATAAAATAAAATATATGACGTACGTTGAAATACCCTTATTATTTTAGTCTGTAATATTATTAAAACAATTTAAATAATAATTTAAACCATTTATTCTACACACAATCGTAGATGATATTTTTTATTTTTTAAATTTGTTTGGACATGTACAATCAACCTACATTCATTATGTGTACGTTACATTGTTAATAATATTCCATTTTTAAGTATCCACTAATAAGAAATATCGCACCACATTCCGTTGCATATATTTTAACCCTATACATCTCCCATACATGTTAACACAATCTCGCATCGCACTCACCTTTTGTTAGCGTTATTTGGATGTTAATTACTTCATTATCAGTTTTGCATCCAAATTAGCTTGAATACAAGTGTCATGAATATTGTAATTCATGTTTAAATGAAAATTGATTGATGATTGTTCGGTACGATTGGTGATACTTGTTTAATGCGGTTGTGTGAGTAATTGGTTTAGTAAATGTTTGTTATGTTCAGAGTTAAGGTGTTAATTTTTTATTTATTTAATAGCATATTGTTTCAATTTCTATGTGGAGTAAACTATAATTATTATCAAAAAATTATTAAGAAAAAATAAAGAGCTTTTTCTTTTCTTACATTTTTTATGCATTCAACTACTTTTTGTCTCCTTGAATTAATAAAAAAAAAATTTGGGGAGCTTTGTATTAACAATGTAAGTCAAAATAGTTGAAAATATCAAGTTAAAATTAGTAACGCTTTAATTCGCATTGCGATCCCAATTATGACCTACTTCATCTTTTTAAGCGTAAAAAAAAAACTATATTCAATCTTGTACCCTATTGCCCTAATATAAGGTGTATTATTAATAATAAAAATCTTAACGGTAAATGATGCGTTTTTTACCAATATACCGTTTACCGGTTAACCATACAAAGTCAAGGGTTGTAAAAGGGCCAAGTTCAAACAGAATGACATGTACCTTTATTTGGCACCCCATCAGTCAACCATAGATAAACGGCAAAGAAAGGATAACAAAACGGCATTTACAAATTTTTATGTTCCAAATTCGAAACTTTATTATTTAATAAAGTGTTGGTACTGCATTCTTTATTCAAAAAGGGGGCTTTAAAAAAAGATATTCATTAGTGGCAATAAAAAGGTAATGTGCCATTGTGATCGATCGGATGAATTTTTAAGATGATTTTGCGATTTTTTTACGATCGATTCTCCGATGTTTTACGATGCTCTTTCGTGAGTCGTGTTTTTTCGTGAGAACTGTTATTGACGCCAGGTGTCGCCATTTACGTTAGTAATTCAATGAACTTTTTTTAATCTATGCACATAAGTGACTTTACAAATGAATAAAATCTACAATACATAATTGATCTAAAATAAAGAAATAAATTACAATTTATATTATAAATATTTTATCATTGTTTATTCTAATATTTGAAATGCTCCTTTTTCTGCACTTAATTTTTAAATTTCCATAAAAATAAATGTTTTTTTTTTATTGACGATTAAAAATGCATTAAATACAATAATACTATCTTTTGAGATATAGAGTAATGAATAAGAGCATGCCAAAGAATAGGTGACCATTAAAACCATGCTTCTGATACTATTTAAAATTTAATTCTTTGCCATAATTTTATACTTATTTGCTTTTTTCCAGGGGATTCCCGACGTATTGCCGACCTTGAAGAGCTCTCTTTACGTCGTTTTAATTTATTTTGTAAAATGTCTAAATTAAAGACCATAGGTAAATGCATTAAAAAAAATACCATCGCTATCTTGTACTATTTCAATAGATTTAAGCCTTCAAAACTAGCCTTATATAAAATTACTTAGTAAAGTTAATGAGATGACACCCGCAGCTTACTAAAACAAATTTAAACGTCATTTAACACTTTAATGTCAGTCTCTATACTAAACTCAGGCGCATAACTGCACATCAAATCATTAAGTTTATCCATTCAATATACAGATTTGTTTTTTAACTAATTTATGGTGTTTAGACACGAAATATAACGCCCATGTGGTGTTGATACATAGATATATAATATTGCTAGATATGGCAGTGTATTAAGTGATTTCATAGAGGTTAAAATTCTCATTTTTTGTAGTCTAGAAGGAAATTTTATAGATCCATTGTAATAGTGATGAGTGAAACGGAAAATTGTAGGCATGTCTCAGATGTGGATACCTACTAATGTAGTACTATAAACATTTTTGGAGACTCTTTAAAGATGCTGAGGAATTAAGATATCATAAAGGTTTGATGTAATAGTCATTATAAAATTATTTTTTCCAAAACAAAATAAAATAATTTATGTAGGTAAACAATATCTAACAAAGAATATATTTTTTCTATAATTATAATAAAGAAGTAGTCAGTATTTAGCTCAATTTAAAACTACGCTTAATCAAATATGTCCCATCCATTTTCCCTACATCTCTGACCAACAATAGGGGCTCGGCACGCGGGCCAAGAAATGAGATTTTAACTATGGACATTACATGTAAATTAATTAATAACCACTATCCATTGTAACATAAGTGTGTTTAACAACGTGTTATTACACTATGTGTGGTCCAGGAAGCTTTAAAATAACTGTTTTTAATAGAGATTCATATTATAGATAAATTATCTAGCCTTAAGCAAATATATCCTAATAAATGAAGTACGGTCCTTCTGAGGGATGATAGTATAGGTCATAAGTATTACAAAGATGATAAAATAAAAATATTTGTCCATAATTTTAATGAAAAAAAAACCTGAAATTGTACTTCATCACTACTAAGCATTAATTAAAACCATTAACAGGATAATCAGATGTAAAATTTATTATTAAAAAATATAAAAAAAAACATTTAAAAATACATTACTTTTATTTATTTATTAAGTACTTTTATTTATGAAGTACATTTTCAGGTTTTTTTTTCATTAAACTTACGAGCGAATATTTTTATTTTATCATTTTCGGAATATTTATAACCTATACTATCATCCCTCAAAAGGACCTTACTTCATTTATTAGGACCTTATATGTATAGTCTGCGTAAGGGTGGGAAGGCCATTTGAGGCTAAAAGAAAAAATATCTTTCAAACGGAAAATGTATAAGAGGAAGGCCGAAGAAAGCGTATTTAATAATAAATAAATTATTCGTAATTTTTACAGTAGATATTTAAGTATAAAAATAAAACAAACATTTTACTCTATTCTTCTTAAAACACAAGTGACAAAGCTCAAAGTATAAGCTAGTTTAAAAAAAATATCAGTGGAAGTTTGAAAATTTGAAAATAAGCGTCGTGTAATTGTACCTACTAGTTATCAATGTACTAGATGATAAATACGACGTCTGACTTAAGGCGAAGTTTTGGACGCATGCAAAAAACCTTTAATAAAATAAAATATTAAGACTGCTAAAATTGCACGATAGAAGCACAGTTTACTTCTTACTTACATTCTTACCTTCTTGCCTAGCTGGCTACCACCCTCAACTTGAAAATCTGTCGCCAAGAATCTACTGGTGAGTTAGAGCAGCTCTCGGCTCTTAGAATCCAATTCCCAAAAGATCAAACAAATCGCCTTGCTGTGTTTTTTGCCTCCGTTTTCGAACCAGTGTTGGTAGAGTCAAATTGTAACACATTTGCTTTACTATGGCCTAATCTGAATATTACATAAGTTTTGATTTTGAGAATATACAAAAATATCAATGAGGCTTCATATTTTAATGTACCATCGACAAACTTCAAGCATGATCAACTTTTTAACCTTTTCGCTTGCAAGCAGTCATCATAGCTCGCCCCGCCCATTGTCAAGACAAAAGCCGCTATTGTGTAATTTAATTTGTTTTGATTAGTTTTATGATAAGCGCATTGTCCACTTGTATTGTCGACAACCAGGTAGTCGCTGGTTGCTGCACACAAAAAGTAGCCTTATGGTGGTCATGCTTGAACTTTGTCGATTATACTATTGTTTTTTTTTTAACTTTTCTAAGCGTTCATTATAAAAACTAAACTTTGTATTCGCCTTAATAAAATATGCAAGGCTTTTCAATGTCTCGTTGCAGAATCTTTTGTATACCAAAGTATAATGACAGAAAATTGCTTGAAACGTCCCTTTTGTGACATGAAACTATTCCAATCAGAGATCCTATGGGAATTTAAAAAGAGCAACCATATTCCTGTATTGTACAAGTATACCTCAGTTTTTTAGAAGATACGTTATTGCGACGTAAAATAAGTAGATATAGAGTTATGTCGTTGTAAACAAAAGAAGATTTTACAAATATTCCGGTGTTCCGGCAGGTGCACTTGAGAGTCAGGTCATTTCTAGGCATTATCACATACCATAGTGAGATTGTAGTGAAACACAAGCTTACCTATAAAAAGAAAAAAAAATCAAATTTGTTTTTTAACATGTTTATTTTGGCATATTTATCAACTCAATTTTAACTTCACATAATACTCATAGCAAATACTTTTCAAGTTAAAGTAGTTAACAGTGAACATATTAAATACATTGATTAATAGAAATTTCCATAGTTTTAACTTGAGATACTTCCATTTCCATCAAAATTTTCATACATGCATAGTTTAATCAAAACTTTAAACATTGGAGTCACAAATTGAATTACTTTTATGATGTCTCACGCCATAAAGGGCTAATGTCATGCAGTGCTCGTGACAAATGTAACGAGGGCTTTCAGGAAATTAAACCATAAAGCTTGAGTGGTAATGAGCATTATCGCGTGATTGTATTTCCGTTTTACATGTAGTGTAGCTGATGTACTAAATATTGAAGGAATTCTGTTTCTTTTATGAATATTTGCTTTGTATGTTTTGTAATTGTAAAATCTGTTGTAAATGCTGTCTGTTGCCAACACCTACAGGTGTGTTTCGGTAGTTGCACTTGAGAGCCAGTTGCCTTCTAGGTTCTATTAAGGTCGACAACACATTGGCGATCCCTGTGGTATTGCTAATGTCCATAGGCGACGGTAGCCACTTACCATCAGGTGGACCGCCTGCCTACTTGTCAGCCGACTGACATAAAAAAATACGTGCGGCACTCGGGGACTGCCGTGGTAAAGCTATTGCATAGCATAATATTTTTTATCAACTTTTGCAATTATAATTATTTTTTTTTATTTATGCAGTATTTTATTTCATCTTTTTTTTTCTTATTTTTTTTTTCTTTGATATTAATAGATACCTATACACCTATATACCTATATACGAATATCTATATAGAAGATGCTATGACTCATCAGTAAGATAGATCAAGTTCATTGAACAACTGTCATTTTGTATGAATTGCACTATATTTTGTAGAATTAAAAAAAATACGCAAAATGAATTGGTTAAATTTTCTATTCCATAACATTCTGCTCTGGTGGACATTACAGCCTTAGTGTGCAAGAGTTGAAAGGTGATTATGTAAATAATATTATTTTTGATAATATTATTGTTCTTTTACGCAATAACGAAGCAACTAGTACAACTGGCTTTAAAATTTTGACATAGTACCTATATAATTTCAAAAATCAGTTCCTTTAAAAAAAAACGATTCTAGGTATAAAACAAATAATAAATCGTAATCTAAATAGTTCCTACTTACTTTATAGTCTGTCATATAATCTCTAGTGCATTAACATGACTAAATATAACTCCTTCAAATGTTGGCCATTTTGTGGAATTCTCTTATCTTAATCCTGGCACATAAGTGAGGTGGGGCCACTAAATAAGCAGTAGGTACGTGGTATGCGATAAGTTTTTTTCTCTGAATATAAATAAAACCAGTAGAATGCATGCAGTACCACGCATAGTATAGGGTTCCTAAGTTATTATACATAAATCAACCCAACTTTACATTACAAAGTTACTGCGTACTAATTTTTCAATTAGAACACTTTTTTTTATGCGGAGTCCGCTTTCCACAAAATATTTTTATTGATCCTGATATCTTCAGTTATAAAGATACAAGTTTCCGTTGTGTATTTTCTATCAGATTTTTTCAATGCTACAAGTTTATAAACTTGTACCTAACAGTTTAATCTGTCTTTGGAAAAAAAAAACTTCAAAGCAACTCATGCAAATAGCCAGAATAGTGCTGTATAGTTCTTATATGGTAAATTAATAAAAAATAACTTGAAAATACTGTGGACAGACAATAAGGATTCCTTGTTGTACTTCGGAACCCTATAAACTAATAGGCCTTAAATTATATTCAAACTTTTTGTACATGAAATATAACCCTGGATTATCTTATAGAAAAAGTAAGTAAGTTATTTTATTTCAAATTGCTGTTTCTAACAAGTTCATAAGTATTTGTTTTTTTTTCTTTAAAATTACTAATTAACAACCAAATATACAAATCTAAATACAAAACCGACGAAACTATTTTTCTCTCTTTCTTTACAAACAAAACCCGCTCATCCACCTGCAAATTTAATGGCTCCCACAAAGTCTTCTGCATAATTAAACTGACGCATTTAATGTGTGACAAAATTAATGAAGTCGGAAAATTTGTAAGGTACAAAGTAGCCTGGTAGCGTGATATATCCTTATGTACCTTGATATACCCTGATATATCCTGATGTAACGTGATATAGCCTCCCTATAGCATGTGGATGCATGCGGAGATTAAAATACATGACTTATTTAAATGGTATGGCTGGAAGAGGCTTACCAAATTATATGTTATTTTGTAAATTTTATTCTTCATACATCTCACCGAATAATATACTATTTTTGAGGTAAAAAAAACCGGGGAGTTTGTTTCGCCATTTAATCTCCTGTCTGGCTCATACTTAAGACATGGTAGTAGACAAAAAATTACGTTCAATTAGTGTTCCAAGTGTATCCTTATATTGAATACAATTTTCTTATTTCTTATTATTATTATTAAATTGATAAGCACAAAATATATAAAAAATGTAACCTTGCTGAGTTTCTTGCCGGTTCTTCTCAGATGAAGGCGACTTCCGAATCGGTGGTAACTTCAGTAGTTTCGACGTTCATAAGTGCCCTCTTAGGACCTAAACTGAATAAATGGCTTTGACTTTGACTTAAAAATAAGAAAGGAACTGAATCTCGTGTATAGCTTCCTAAACACATTTTGAAATGCTTGGTTGCTGATTTTCCATTTGATCGCAGTAGCCAGCGCGGCTAATACCTACTAGGCGTAAGTCTAAGGAAACCATAGCACGGTAGTTAACCTTTTTACGGTAGTAAACCTTGCGAAAGCTTATTGGCTGTAATGGTAAAGTTAATCTAACTCCTACAAGATTCTTACCAGGTTCTCAGTTCACCTGTCGTCCTGCTCAGCGCTTTTCTGTAGGCGCCTCTCGAGATTATTTCCCGTTAGATTTTAACGCTTCAGTTGATGTGGTCTGCAAATTTCCATTTTCTTTACTGACTCTACGAGCTATCTGCGGTGATCTAGATTTTACTTTCAGTTTATATACATGTTTTTTTTTCTATTTGAGCACAATTTCTCTATGGTATGTGATGATGAAGCCAAAAGTGGTAAATTAAAAACAGACAAAGTCTAGATCTGAAACTGATTATCTTGTGCAATGGGTAGCAAACCAGGCCAGTAATACAAAGTATCTTACCACCGTGCTATGGTTGGTTACCTCACGATGTTTTCCTTCAAGGAAAGCTCGAGTTTATTGTAGAATTCAAACCTACAACTTTCGTCTCGTCATTCAACGTTACTACCGCAGAGCATTTTATAACTGTTTCTAACAAAAGGGTGCCTTATAAATTACTTTTACAACGAATTTTCTATAATTTTATGGTGTAATAAAATTATCAAATTAATTTTATCAAAAACTTTATCAAAAACTTAGGGTATTTTAAAGTGTTTGAGGAGAAACAAAGTTATGTGTTACATTTTTTAAAAGCTATTTCTACTTTATTACAAGTGAATACAGTCAATTTTGAATAGTCAATATTGATTTTACAATTTCATGACTTTCGTTTTCCTATCAGTGAGTTTATGACCCAATTTAAAGGTTATAAAATAAGACCATTGGATACTTAAATTATGAAAGATGTCATTATTAAAACAGGTTATGATGTTAGAGATATTTTTTCTGCCCCAAAAGCTATATAAAAGTGTAATAACTGCATTATTTTTTTATGTCAGAAGGCTGACAAGCAGGCGGACACCTTATGGGCGGCTACCGTCTATTACACAAGTAATACCAAGGAGATTGCCAATGTGTTGTCAACCTTTATACAGCCTAGATGGCAACTGGCTCTCGAGTGTAACAGTCGCAACACACCAGTAGGTGCAGAACAATATTTATTTTCATTTTTTTCAAGTTATGAAAAGTCATTACCCCATCCTTAATGCCGTACAAACAAAGAACCGTTACTTTCAAGTCATACAGTAATGTCCAGTAAACCTCTATACAACAGTTAAATAGCAAAAATGCGGGTGTATCGTGACTCATAGAGTCTTTGACCGTTAGCCGTTTAGTTGTAGTGCACAACAATGGATATTGTTTGCTTTTTACTTTATTTAGTAGCTGAAAGTGTAGTACCAGCGATAGGGTTTGAATTAATTGCATTACTTTGCGAATATATGAGTGTTGGATATTTCAATATTTGCTGTAATTTTCTTTTTGAGGCAGGCGGTGCCTCTGATGGTATCTGGCCACCAACGACTTTGCACGTTTGCATTAATATTAAAGAGATTGTCAATATGTTGCTGAAGTTGACCTCTTTAGACTCCCATAGTAAGCAGTTCTTTGCTCCTTATTTTATAAGTACCTAATTAATTAAGACAATATTGGAATGGAACCGAATGAGTTGAATTTGAGTAAAAGCCTAAACTGTTGGCCCAAATAAATGTAGGAAATATTGTAGTAGAAAGATAGAGCCCCCATTTTGTTGTGAATGAAAGAAAAAGGTTTTATACAAACACGGATACAAAAAGTAAGTTAAAGTACTAAAAACCACCTCCCATCCAAATAATGCCCAACTTAAAACCGACCAAATAAAAATTAGTTGACCGAGATAAAAACTTATTACTGCCGTGTTTATTGCAAATTACAGTTCCAGAACGAAGAAACAAACTTGTTTATTGCGACACAAACAATAAGCACCCAATAAACATAAACAATTATGCTCCGGGTGCCTGCAACTCGAGACTAAGTGCACCAGTGGCTCCATCTTCTAATTGAACTTTATTCACGCTTCCTTCGCTGAAAATTAGCACCTTCGCATCTTTATCTCACTGTCAGGTCATAAAAGACGCTATTTTGTGATTGGGTTAAATTTTACATTTGATAATTTTAATATACAGAGTGAATTTTTCAAGTGGGCGTGGATGGCCGAATCCTAAACTATATGGAATAGCTAAAAATAATCAAAGTCTGGAGCCCAATTTTAATGAAAACTAAAACGGCATCATTGGTTTAAAAAAAAAACAATATTCCTAGCCAGGAATCGAACCCGTTGATTTTGAAATAAAAAACACATACTGTATTATAACACCATCCAATAGTGTTGCTAATAAGGATCAATTTCTGGGAAATAATGATATCCGGCAAACTAAAGGAAAGAGCTCATTTTTAACAAAATACTATTTTATTACATTCTTACGTTACCTACCTATTAAACCTTAACTTTACCCTATATATTAACTATTAAAAGTGTTTGTTGGTTTGTGCTGCTTCCACTCAACAACCGATCGACGTGGTTTTGTGCATAGAGATTGATTGAACACGGGTGAAACCTAGGGACGAAGCTAGTATTACTATCTATATAAATGCAATAGTCTGTGTGTGTGTTTGTAAATAAATTGTTTTATATAGAACTCGCCTTCCGCCTCGCGGATTCACCCGCGTACCCCTATTTTACCCCCTTAGGGAATGAATTTCCAAAAATCCTTCCTTAATGGATTCCTACACTGTAATAAGGTATCTATGTGGAAAATTTCAAGTATCTAGGTCCAGCGGTTTGGGCTGTGCCTATTGTGATATATCAACAGTCAGTCAGTTTACCATTTTATGTATACAGATTTAGCATTGATAATATAAATATTAGTTTCAAACGCGAGTAAAGGAGATATAGAATTTACAGTAAAATAATTTGTATAAAACCTAATTTCGTTCTACATAACCGAAGACTTACAACGTAGCGAACACTTACAAAATTACGTGTAGAATAGATGTGCAAATTTGCAGCTGAAGTGCCATCGCACCTGCAGACGTCTGCAATAATATCCAGCTATACTCTCCAGAGACTGGCTAATTTGTGATTTTAAGTTTAAGTTGGAGTATTCCAAGTATTTGGAATTTATTCTCAAAGTTTTCATAAGTCTCTTATTAGGCGAGTATGTTCGAATGAACAAATTAAATTTTGTAATCCAATAAGGGATGTTATTTTTATTTTTCCATGAATGACAATAATAAAAAATTACGTGATCGAATATTTCCAACATTTGACATTAACAGATAACAAACGCAGCTCAGGAAATGCTTCAAATGTTTAAATAATCATCACAATTGTAACTTTATTTCATACTAGTTTCTGATCCGCGGTTTCACCCGCATTCCCAAAGGATCTAATGTTTCCTGGGGATAAAAAGTACCATATACAGGATGACTTTTTAGTCAGTGGCAATACTTGCCGGGGTGGAAGTACTCATCAATATGAACAACTTTTATTAAGGGACCAAATCTAATATCGCGTAAAATAAAATGGTCGCTTCATACATTTTGGTCGAGTAGGTACTGAACTTTTGTATGGAACAGCTGATATTTTTTTCGTGAGTTCACACTTAGTCTAATAATCAAAGTTGTTCATATTGATGAGTACTTCCACCGCGTTTTTGCGTGATTGATTCACAAACATACATACATACATACATTTATAATATTAAAGTAGGATAGTAAGATTACAAACTCGATTTTCCAATTAATCAACTTAACTTGTATACCGATGACATATTAAGTCACAGAGTTGGCTGTAACCGGTGCATATATAATTCCTAATTTATGTCAAACTTTGAAGTCCTTTTGCGGTCGAGACCGTCGAGCCACAAGGATTCCAAGATTTCCAAGCTCGCTGATCCACTCGTTTTATTTTATTTTTCAAAACACATTGAGGCTTCGGAAACCCTGCGACTGAGGAGTATTTTCCGCCAACGCATTTGCTTGACCACCAAATAAAAATAAACACGGCTAGCCCGCTGAAAACTTTGAGGATTGGCAGCCGCTGCAGCTTTTTTTTATATATAAATTGTATTTTATATTTTTATTGTAAACTAGATTTCACTCGCATTATCGAGGAATCTTATGTTTTCCCGGGATAAAAATGGGCTATCCAACACAAAAATAATTTTTCAATTCGAACCAGTAGTTCCTGAGAGTAGCGCGTTCAACCAAACAAACAAACTCTTCAGCTTTATAATAGTATACAGTATAGATGAGTATAGAATAAAGATGAATGAGAGAAAGAGATGATCCACTTTGGCAGTGGATTAATACCTATTCAAAATTTAATTATTAAAGGCATAGTTGAAGTCATTTATGCAGTTAAGGCCTTAGGAGCGCACTTATGAATGTGGAAGCTACTGAAGTTACCACTAGTTTAGTCAGTCCTCAATTGAATAGTACCAGCAATATATTGAAATGATTCTAAAGATAGTCAGGTAAAAATAGATGTTTCAGAAATATCATGGAACCATGTATAAAATAATTACCTCAATTTACCTCATCACATTTATTTCAAAACAAAACAAAATATTTCAATATCGAATTCTCACAAATCACGTTCAATTCTCAGTATTTAGTCATTTAAAAATGTACGCGCAAAATGTTACGGGTATCGGTAAGCGATCGTTACATTGTGACGAATATACCCAGACGTTATTATTTTCAAATTAAGGTCGACCTGTCTGTCTGCATGTTAAATTGGCTTCGATTAAAAACGTGATAAAAGGTTCTTTGAATATTATCAACATAAAAAACGTCTAGTTTATTATTTTGGTAGCATTGATTAGGAATTTAGGAATTTGTTTATTTCTATTGTGTTATGGAAATTAATATTAGAATAATCAAATTGAAAGTAACAGCCAATATGAAGGTAAAAACTAGGAAGGCGGTCATTACAAGAAGCGAAACGCCCGTGTTATCTCGAGATTTTTTCCAACCGTGATAAGAAAAACTCACTTTTATTACACCCAGTTTTTTATTGAAACTTTATCTATCTTACTAAGCCTAATCCTAACTAATAGTACAAATCCGAATGTGAGTTTGTTTATTTGTAAGGTTTAGGTTTGGTACGCAGATAGCCTATGGTATGGAGAAGGACATAGGCTACGCTACTTTTTTTCTCGGGAACGCGGGTGAAACAACGGGGGACATATTATATAGGTATGTAAAAATTTGTATGTATGTTTGTTTTCAATTAGCTCCGTAATGGCTGAACTGATTTGAATAAAACTTGGCGCATAAATAGCTCATAGCCTGAAATAAAATATAGAATACTTTTTATTTGGGAATGCGGGTGATATTGCGGGACAGAAAATAGTACTAAAGACTGTCCAAAAAATATATAAAAGAATGTAACCTTCTTGCCGGTTCTTCTCAGTTGAAGGCAACTTCCGAATCGGTGGTAACTTCAGCATCGACGTTCATAAGTGCCCTTCTAGGGCCTAAATTGAATAAATGGCTTTGACTTTGACTTTGAAGACTATTTATTAAAATAGGCATACACATACATGCCAATTTATCTTTTTATAACATTAAGGATTAATAGCTTAGTATAGTAATGTAATATATATCTCCACAGTATAGAGTAGTACAGCACAGTAACAGGAGCATTGTATGGTCCTGATTGATTGCAATGACTCCTCAGTTTTGCCCGACTATCCGACTCGAGCCAAGTTTTTGCCATTCACCTTTTTTAGAGTACCGTCTCCGGTACGAAAAACCATTCGATTAATCATGACTTTTTTCGTTTGTATGAAATATATTGTAGAGACTTGATTAATAAAAAATAATAGTATTATTCAATAAGTTTTATGAAAGTTTTTACTAAAATTTAATAAAATAATTATTTTGCCTACATAAAATATTTGCGATAATTTTAGCCATAAAAAAATTATCTAAGGGCAAATTTTTTTATCGCTGGATAAACCTTGAATAAACTATTCCTCTGATAACTCGAGACAAAAACTACTAATTTTAAATTAACAGTCAAATACCGCTTAACTGGCCATTGAAAAATCGGGCCAAAATTAAATAAAAATATTTAAAAAAAGAATCTTTTTTAAACATTCTACAGTACAGTAAATTATTTTAAAAACAATGCAAAAAAAAAATTACAGAATCTCAGACTCGATACTCATTATTAAAAAAATGTGATCGATGCTCCTTTTGTTTTTTTTTTTTACAAATCACCATACACTGCGGTCGACGACACAGGGCTCCAAACTAAACCTTTTTGTTCTGAAGACACGTACACCATTGAGCTTTGGGTGCTCTTTACAAATAAACAGACATAAAAACAACCTATGTTTTTAAATTTTTTCAAGCTCTTCTCGACTTTATATCAAAGCTTTAAAGTAAATATTTCTATGAAAGTAGAAACTTTGCCGTAAGTTTGTTTGTGTCGTTAACTTAATTTTCGCAAACGTTATAGAGAAACCAGATTAAGAGCAAGTTGTGAGTCATCACATCAGTCAAGTTATTATTTAAATAAAATGGTCCCAGATATGCAAATAAATAATCTATTAATAAGGAAGGAAATAAATCGACGATCTATCAAACTGGAATCAGTTATTTGCTTAATAATATATTTAAGACACAAAAGGACATTGCCCCTATATCTACTAAAGTAGGTGGCATTACATTTTTTTTTTTTTCTAAATACTTTTAGATTAGACCGATATAAGGTCCGTGTATTTTTTTTCTCTAATAAATTTTATACTCATCGTGTATTGTATTTTATTAAATACCTACGATTTAGAAGGAATCTTTCTAATATTTTGAATCACAAAAAAGCCTAAATTAAAAAAAATAACAAAGGATAATTCGTTCTCTCATATAAATCCTAGACAAAAAATGAATTTTTACCAATAAAACAAGTGTTTTATTGGTAAAAAAGTTATAATTTATATTATAAGAACTGAACAAAATAAAATAATTTATTTATGTTGACGGGCCGGTTGGCGTGATTGGTAAGATACCCATCTATCACACCACTGATCGTGGGTTCGATTCCCATTCAGGACCGACATTTGTATGCATGAAAATGTCTGTTTGTTCCAAGCCTGGATGTAATTATCTATATAAGTATAAATAGTATTTACAAAAACACGCAAACAAGCACAAGAACACAACCATCAACCCAGTTTTCATCCTCGCCGGCGAGGACCGTCGCGACGTCCAAAAACTACTGAACCGATTTCAAAAATTCTTTTACCATTAGAATGCTACATTATCCCTGAGTAACATGGGCTATATTTTATCCCGGGAACGCGAGTGAAACCGCGCGGGAAAGCTACTAAATATTTTAATATATAGTAACTACAACACTAATACAGATTAATTTATATACATTACAAAAAACCATATAACCTCTAGCAAAGTCAATTTAACTCCGCCCAATAAACTTTTTAATTTAACCAGCATTGATGAACATTGCATCACAGGATATTAGTAGATTCATAAAAAATAAAAGATATATTAGATGAACGACCGTCTGAACGTTTTGTTATAGCATAAAACCAAAACATAACTGACCCTGAGCAAGTTGGTGAAATAAAACACGTAAGAGTGTATAATTTTGAGAAGAAACCGGTTGCAAATACGGTGGAAGAGGAAAACGTTAGTATTTTACATGGTTTGTTCCCATTGTTGTATTTATTAACGTTTTATTATTAAAATGGGATAATCAAAAAGACTTGCTATTTGATACTTAATCTATGTAATTGCCGTGGCATTACTGGAAGATCAGCGTTGGTTTGTGCAAACATAAACATACTAGCATCATGCTGAATTGGGAGTACCGATTTGTGGCACACTTTCGTTACTTTCATAGCGTACCTATTGTTTGTTTTTTCATTTATCACAAATAAATAATATTTTTTTAATAATTTCTTATAATAAATAATAGCTATAGTAAAAACAGTAGCTATATATTAAATACTAAAAATATTTTTTTGTACATAATATATAGCTACTGAAAATTTAATTCTCCTCACTTAATTCAATAATAGTCTAGATTATCCGATGAAGAGATCTATAATGTTTTTCCAAAATAGCCAAAATCATAACATAATATAAATCTTCTTTGTTTATTTTTTAGCTACAGAACATAAAATCGGAGTGCAAATGGAACACCGCACGCGAAAAGAATGCTAAAAGATTCCGGTCTGGCAGCGATCAACTTCTTACTACAGACATAATCATTATTTTTGTATAACTGGAAAAGTTACTTGGTGTTTACTGTTTATACTTGAGAAAAGAACAAGGAAAATTGTTTATAAACGTAGTAAGTAAGATTAAATCCCACTCAGAATCCTATAAGTTTAATGATTGATTGGACCTGTAAACCCTGTTCCTTTCCAAAGCTAGTCAATGAACAAAGACAGATATATTGTTCTTTCTGAGTACAGCAGTGAGTAATCTGACAAAATATCTGTTGTCATGAAAAACGTAGTTGTATTTTACTTTTTTACAGGAATGGACTTCTACAAAATTTTAGCTACAATTAAATCGACAATAATACTATTAGCTGTGTCAATTTATTTTGGATTAAAACAGTGAAGAAAACTACGTAGGAAGTAGCAGTGAAATCGTCGTGAAAAATTGTATGACAAAGTTAAACTCAAAGCATGTGAAGTCTACTAATTTGCATTGGATCCAAGAGCTGTGCTATTACTGTAGGTCTCTAGTAATGATCAGGCTTGTGCCTTAGCAATGGCGACATATATAAGCTGTAGATAGTGATGATTATGATAATGATGAAGAAAAATACTAAAGTGAGAATTCAATGCTCTGTCACAATTGATATATACCAAATTTAGTTTTTCTTTTACAAGCTTTTTTTAACTTTCCACCTGTCCCGGCGTCTGTAATCTTGCAAGTTATTTTTGTTTTGGGAAGGAGCTGACTCTTTGTATACCTTAGGGTTAGGGTTAGAAACGTCAATTTAGTTGTGTGTTAATGAATTTTATTTTCATTTTATTTAATGGAATAGTTAGACAAAGATATTTGTAGTTGTCTAGTCAGTCGCATTATGATAATCCAAACAATATAACAGTTGACAAATTCAATGCCAAGAAATAACCTTTAAAAATAGGTCAATAAAAATCGTATTCAATACCTTGATCAACACCACGTTTATTCTAATCTTTGTTTTTTCATTAATATTTATTGTTGAAGAGTGAAGACCATCTTCAAGGGGAACAGTCACTTTAATACATTTAATCAACAATTTGTTTTATTTTAATACTTATTACTGTTACCTGAGTAAAATAACATAAATACTAGATTACTATTCTCTTTGTTTTTACATTGAATACCGTAATCAACCTGGATCTCAACAGCTATAAAAGCTCTAAGCTATAAGCTTCTCCTTTTAATAAAACCTATTACTAAGCAAGCATAGCTTTCCTAATATTACAAATTATATTACTTTAAGTTCCTAGTTGAATTTAACTCGCCGAAGTGATTGCACTCATTATTAGTTGTATCGAATCAAATATATTAACAAATTAGCATTTTCTGTCAACCATAATCCCTAACTTGATTCATCTATGCGAATATTATCACTTGTTGCTTCTCACAAATCGGAATTTAAATCAAAAACCATTTTAGAAATAAACAAACTTCTGTATTAACATTTTGCCAGTTAATCATTCGAATCATCAACATTTTATCTCTTTCCTTCTTCACACATTTATATCGTTCCCTCCTTATCTGTTCATTTGAATTAAATATCGATACAGTAAGTGACTTCCCCTTTGTTGTATCGTATTTTTCTGTGCGGTTACTTATCAAATTGACCATGTCAGGTATTTAAATTTTTGCATCATTATTATAAAGGAATATTTCTTGCTTAATATTTTTTGTGTGTGTTTTTACACTTGGTTGATTCTCGCAATTTGCATTAGAAAACACGGATTACTACATTACTACGATTGCTTGAGATTTAACAAGTCTTGTTTAACCAATTAGGGAATATTATTGATGACATTTTGAAAAAAAAAATCGTTCATGCGTTCCTTTGTAAATTACCTTTATATACTGTTTCAAAATTTACTCTTGATATGAACACATTTTTATTATTTACTAACCCATCTCTTACTCTTTAAATACTGATAACATTATTCAGATAATACCAAAATTAAATTAAATTAAATTAATACATCAATAAAATGACGAACACTATCTTACCTCTGATTTAAACAAAACAATACATTTATACACAAAACATACCTCCCAGCATTTAAAGAACCCCACAAGATTCTCTAAACAAAAACGACGTCTCACGAAATTTTCAACACTGCAATGCAAGGTATCCCAGACTTTGCATTTTTGTATAAACTCCTCATTTAACTCCTGATCAACTCAGATTGCAGCCGCATTTGCAAATTTGCATTCATCCCCAGCATTTTGTGTAAAAAGAGAACAAGATTTAAATAATTCGCCTGTGACAAATGTTGCCACATTACAATAATTATATTTTTGATAGTTCGAAAGATATCTAATTGACCGTGTGAGAATATTTATTTGTTTGCATATAAAAGTAATTTTGGTTACGTTAGTGAAGCAAAAAGTGCAAGGTATCATTTTTTTATGCAAATAAGAGATATGTTTGATGTTATTGACATATTCAAATTATTAGGATTATAACAAGGTGTTAGTGACTGGGTGGTGATGACAATTGTGTGAATATTATTCCATTGACATTCCCAAAGATTGGAAACAGGTTCATGTTAATTTGAATAACGATTTCCGATTTTAGTATACATTTGTATATTACAAAAAAAATAGAATTTAAATATTTTTATGCCGTGAATACGACATTGCTTTCGATTTATTGCATTGTTTAGAAAGATCAGAAAAAGAACAAAGTTAATCGAATATTAATTTTTAGTTATTTATTTTTCCCATGATAAAAATGCCATAGAAGTAACTGCTAATATTACAGATTATTATGTAAGTAGGTACCTAGCTTACCTCACTAACTAATCCAAAAAGTTCTGAGTGTATTTAATTCAATTCAACTGCTTCTGATTTAATTTAAACAGTTTTAAAAATAATTTTGTTAAATGTTATCAACGTGATTGAATTACATTGTTTACGCGACTTTTTACGAAAATCTCAACTATAACGTCATAATAAAAAATCATCAAAAAGGCGGTATATGCCGCTGTCATTTGACGTATTAATTTAGTTAAAGTTTTCAGCTTGTGGCCTGGCTCTGACTTTCAGATAGTTTTTCACACAATAGTCTGTGTGTTACCACGGCTTCATAGATGTAATTAATCATTGGTTGTACTGACAGGGTTGAACAAAAGCCTGATGCAACTTTTATAGGGCCGCCTATTTCCTGAAAATAATAACCTGGCATTGGATTACTTACATTTTCATTATTTAAATTGAATAACTGAAAAAGGTCGACAGAGCTGGATGCAGATGGCAATGCGCAAAAAGAAAGAAAAAAATATATAAAAAACAAAATAAATTATTAATAAATTTATTACTTTGCATAGATGATGATGTGGCCGAAGTGTACAAAGCATCAAAGGAACTGAGTCTTAAGCCCAACTGCCGAAATTTATGGTAGGTGTTGGGCTATAAATTTTCAATTTGAGAGTGGTAGCCAGCCAGGTGGATACTACAAAGTACTCTACCACCGTGCTATGGTTTCCTTACGATCTTTCAGAAATGATGATGATGATGATGAAGATGACCTAAATTGGGTTACAAGTGCATACAATGATTGGATATTGATTAATAGTTTTCTGTAGCAGTATTTAAGATTATGAATTGTTTTCTCGGGTCGAAAATGTATATGCTAATCTAGGGCATGATCTTTCATTTGCCAAAATTTTATCCCATTCCAGTTACCGCACAGCTCAAACCCCCGGATCTAGAAGCATGCGATTGCGCACTGGCAACTAGAAATACACAAGTTCTTAGTATAACGTAGGCTCTACTAAGGACGGCTTTTGAACCTTGGGGCGGCGAGCTAGTAAAAAATATTAAAACAAATAATTTTGATTATTAGTCATATTAACTTAGTCACGTTTTTTGCGCAACTTTATGAATGAGTTCATAATATTTTTTAATTTCTTATATAAGTTTTTATTCATGTAACGGTGTCAATATCACGATTGAGGTGACTCATTTTTTTTATTATGCATTTTGGAGTTACTATAGAATGTTAAAATATGTGTTAAGAGCTGTCACAGCGCATTACCGGTGCGTTTTGGTATCTGTGATAGACTTTAGTAGAGTCGATCTTGAACAATTTTTGGGACAAAAACATAAACCGGAAAATTAATTGACAACCCTAAATATCAAAACATAAATGCAACTCAGTACAGCACCTTAGTACAATGGCGTGCATCAGGGTTGGCGCGAATTAATAGCCACAGCGGTAGTGAGCCGCGTTTAATGAATATTGCCACCAAATGCGCGGTGACTGATACCCCTGGCTTCGCTGTGTTGTGTTACAATTATATTGACTGCAAGTGTACTGGCGCGGACATAAAGTTGTGTTACAATTTTCATCATGTATTATAGAATAAAAAAATAAAAAGTGGATGACAGGTACAGATGGTGACATAACTCGTACGTTTAACTCTAACAGTATTATATAACATTTGACAGTACTCGTATATAAGTTATGCACGTTTTCATATAATTTTTATATTTAAAATATGTTTCGTTAATTGTAAAAAAAAAATCTGTTACAAAATAAGTTTTATTATCTTTTATTCATAGCTTGTAATTTTTTTTTTCTTTCGAAATAATAATTGTCGAGTGAAAAATATTTTCTATCAGAAGGAAGAAACCTTTATGCTATAAATAAGTAAAATAAATTAAAAAGAACTGTTATTTTTGGCAAAAAGCACCAAGTAAATATTTTTTAATAATAATTTAAATCTGTAGTGAAAAGTAGGCTGTACTGTATTGTTACTTCTACTTCACTGGTATGTAGTTTTTATTAAAATAAAAAAAATCGACGTAGGTATCATTTCTCCACTCACATGTACTGCATACAGCGTGTATTGTTTAGCAAACTGCCAGCTATTGTAGCATTATTTGCATGTCAGCGCGCATCTACAGCGACTTCTGCAGAAATATGATCTTCGCTTACTAACCATTAAGTTACCATGAAGCTTTATGTTATCTTTAGGTATTATCTTGTACTTAGTCTTATCATAACTTGCCTTAGTACAGTCACGAGCATAAATTTAAGTTCATAGAAATAACGATAGCAACATTAAAATAACACCTATTAATAAATAGCCCAGTATTATATAACAGTCTATGTAACTCTTACAGTCGGCTAAGGGACACGACAGAGCAATCGTGCGGGGCTTGCGGGGTGAGAGAGGGGCGGTAGCGAGCCCAAGCTGCCATACAGTCGCTTGGGACACAATGGAGCAATTACGAATGCCTATACAAAGCGGCATTTCGCGTGACTTCAAACGCCATAGGCCACTGTATGTAATTACGCTGTGATTATATCCTGTGCTACAGATAAAATAAAAGAAAATATTTCAGTTTGTCAGACCTAGAAATTAGACACAATTGGTGTGGGTGTTATGAGGCCTGTGCTCCTATAGGATCAAATAATTCACAGGATTATATTATGCCGTATGAAATATAGTATTTTTCATTTTATTCTAACAAGCAAATAAAAATTCAACAAAATATTTCCCTCCTATAAAAATATATTTTTTATTTTATTAAGCTGTTTAAAAATCAGCTCAATCACATTAATATAAGAACCATTTTGAGATCTAACAAACGCAAACAAAACTTTTTATAGTCAAACGTATAGGATGACAATACACTGCTGCGCACACAATGGGCCGAAACGTGCACGATTTGGACAAAAAAGTCGAATCATTCGAACACCTGCGATCAACAACGCATCCATCATTCATCGATTAGCTACGTAATTGATTTTCAAAAACACATTCTTATTCAAATTTCTATTTTAATTCCATGGAATAAGGAATTAAAATCACGTGGTGAGAAATTATTGTAGGTTTTACATGTGTCGAGTAAAAAAGGGTTGAATACAGTAGCTACAATAACTAAATTAAGTGGCAGTCGCTTTCAATTTGGTGGATGACGTAACAAATTTAATTCTACACCAAACAATTTAGAAAAACTGTCTAAATTTCATTGTCTGAATAATATCTTTGTCTACTTGAATCACTTTTATATTATTTTTAAATAGCAGATTCATTTGTTAAAAAATATTAACTGCTTTTTGGCTATCGATCAATTTACATTTTTACCGTCAAACTGGATACCAAACTATACATAATCTTCATATTATTATTCACCAAATCTTAAATACTTAATCGGTAAAGAAATATTATTTTCATGGTATATTACTAACAAAACCTTCAACATGCAACAGTTAAATGACAGAAACGTATTCATAATACACCAACGAGTACATTACAATTTCCCATAATTTTCCATCATTCCCTTACCCGCATGCGCGTGGATGACTCACGTGAAACAAAAACGACCTTCCATACAACTACAGTGACACGTTTATTATGAATTTATGACCCACGCGTTGCATGACCTCGCACACTGTGCAATATGAAATTATAGAATATTCAGCGGCTTCTTTCACACGTGGAATTTTATGATCACCAATGACTCAATAACTAAGCAAACGTTACCTAGTTAGGTAATCGTAATACGTATTAGAAATAAATAACATGAGTTTTATGTTTTTTAAATCGTTTCCAATGAAGAATTTTTAAACATTCGTTTGGTATCAGAATTTAAAAAAAAACTAAATTTTTTACTATTTTATTTTAGTCCTGGACGATGTGTTCATAAATTTCACCACACCCATGTCATATCTATTATCTAATAGCCAGCACATTCAGCTAATGGAACATAATATATGCTAATTACAGGTAAAAAAAACCAGGAAACTGATATAATTATTACCTACTTTAAATGGTCTATTAGTAGTTCTACAAGCATCTATTTCGTTTTGTATGTATATTAGTTAATATTTTAAATACGTCATTAGGTTGAAGTTTTAAGGCGATGATAGCTCAGTGGTAGTGACGTCGGACGCCGCGGCGAAGGTCGTGGGCTCGAATCCTACAATGAGCTTGAGCGGTGAAGGAAAACATCGTGAGGAAACCATAGCACGGTGGTAGGGTACTTTGTAGTACCCGCCTGGCTGGCTACCACCCTCAAGTTGAAAATCTGTTGCCAAACACCTATTGGTGTGTTCCGGCAGCTGCACTTGAGAGCCAGATCCTTCTAGGCTTTGTGTGCTTACCACCTTCGGCCACATCATCACCTACCATAGACTTAAGACCATCTGCTGCTAGTATTTAAGATACCTTCTCTATTAAGGACATTAGTGACCCTTTTATTCTACCACTTTTATATTTAATAACACCAGTTGTAAAGAATAAACTTTGTTTGATAACGTTATGCCAGGATTTGAACAAAAAAACGTTTTAAAAATTATTTTGGCAATGACTTTTGAAACCTACACTTTTAGTTTTACAAACATTATAAAATGGTGGAAACGAGGTAGGTATTCGAATCGGATTTAGATAATATATTATAACAATTTTAATATTGGAAAATATTGAATAACGCTCTTAAATAACTTCTTTTTGGTACAAGCCATGATTCTTTCAAAATCTACCTCACTATGAATGCTCTGATGAAAGTTGTAACATCAGAGCCTGCTTACCACTTTGTCGTTTATCATGGTGAGATTGCGGTCACACGCAAATTCATCAAATAAAATTACATTATAATTATTATTAAGTTAAAGTTCATAAAGGTCATTGTAACAAATTGTATGAATCAGTCAATAAACTCTATAAAACAAAGAGTTCATGGCTTCCCTTATCGAATTTTACAAAACAATTACCCAATGGTATGTCGCCATAAAGCCTGTAATAGCTAACAACTACAACAAAGAAGTTTTTAATAAAATTTGTCAACTCACACGTTTTATCTATACGTTGAAAAGTGAAGTCAGTTATAAGCGCTAGCGAGTAAATTATAAATGCTGAATTGTTTAAAATACTGGGTGGATATTTTGAGATTGCATACTCTAGCTTCCGCCTTGCGGTTTCACCCGCGTTCCCGAGGGATCTTATGTTTTCCCGGAATAAAAGTAGCCTTCCTCAATAAATGGACCAACACTAAAATAATTTTTCAATTCGAACCAGTAGTTCCTGAGATTAGTGCGTTCAAACAAACAAACAAACTCTTCAGCTTTATAATATTAGTTTAGATTAATATAGATTTTGATCGAGCAATCTACCTTTACTACCTTTAGTATGAAAAGTTTGAAATTATTGTCGCGATTTCAGAGTTAGTCCCATATACATGTACCATCTCGAAATATCTACCCAATAAAGTGATATTTTGGTTCAGTATATACAGGATGATTGCTCGCGAATGTAATGACGGGACGGATACACGCGGTCAAGTAGTGCCAGCTTGTCATTGATAAGTTTTAATAACTGTGCTAAAAACATTAACACCGTAACATATCATGTAATTAGTCTAAATTATTTCTTTAAATAAAATTGGTAGTTTTTTTTTGATGATTTAAAAGAAACCTTATTATGCAATTTCAATAAACTTTAGCTTACGATAATGGATTGTACCTATTCAACACACACACAACAAAACCAAATGTACAAGTTATATTGATTAATCGCTGTCGCTTACAACTTAACCCAAACTAAGCTTATCTTCAGCAAACAGTAGGTATTCAACTCATTTATGAACACTTCACATCTTTCGTCATCATTTGTTACCGATAAGCCGTTGATCTTTTGTTTAACTTTGTTCATAATGTAAAAGCTTTGACATAACTATGGCCTATGGTCAATGAACTTTTGTATTGTGAGCAATATTTTTTTTTAAATAATCATCCTAACTAATATTCTAAATGCAAATGTGAGTTTGTTTGTTTTCACGCTTAAACCGCTGAACCGATCACGATGAAATTTGGTATGCAGATAGCCTGTGGTATCGAGAAGGACATAGGCTACTTTTTATCCCGGGAAAACATCTCTGGGGAACGCGGGTGAAACCGCGGGGCGAAAGCTAGTAGGTACCTACGATATAAATTCACGCTTCAGTATGATATTTGTCCTTTAAAATCAGATATTCTTTTTAAACGCCATAAAATATTAATAATGTCAATCTCATAAAAATCCTTAAGATCCCCAGTTAAATGCCTATTTAAACTATTTCACACAACAATTTCATTGATGGAAACATTGTAATAACAATGTAATATTTATTTGGATCCTAAACGTCCACAAAAATTATTACCAAATAGATCATTAAAATAGTTTTATTTGAAATAACGGTAACTGAACGTGACGCTCGTATAATTGCCCTATTTAAAATTTGAAACGTCAACGGACAATAAGGTTGCCAGTTTATTGCAATTCGTAAATCAAAACTGTAATAAATCGTATTTGACTCCTATATTCATGTTTTATGATGAGAAACTTTAAAAAGCGTGATTTTTTATTACATAACTTTTTATTATATTATATCGGTGCTAGTAGAAATAAAGCGAAGCAATGTTGCTACAAAGTAAAAAATATATTGGGTTCGTTCAATTTTTATTTTCGAATATTGCAATAATATTGTTTAGTTTAAGAGTATATAAAATTATTTATTTAGATATTTTCCATCATGTTATTTAGATGATGGATATTCAAAAGATACCTAATACAAAATAAACTCGATTCAATCAAAAATTTAATATGAAACTCTTGACCCATAGCCTCATAGTAACAAAACTAATACACATTACAAATTGTCGGTAAAATTTGAACGGCTATGTTTATTTTTTAATTCTATTCTTTTGTCGTGAGAGTGTTTGACGATCGGGATATGAGTCATCTGCGCCGGCGCATGCTATTCACAGGATGATTAAATATGTTAGTTTCTATTTAAAAACAGATACCAAACATTCATGAGATGTTTCCTTTAAATCGTTGTAAATTAAATAGTTTTTTTTTAAATAAATTAGTTTTCACCTCGCAGTTTCGCTGGTTTACAAGTATGCATTTGTTTCCAAACAAAAGGCTACCTGCGAGGCAAATGTCATCACGATTCGTTAAGCTATGTTTTATGATATAAACACAGAATAATCCAATATATTGTAATTTTTCACCAATTACTTATCTATATTTTTCATTTGTCACAAACCAACCATCAAGCCTTTACGATGTGTCCGTCCAAACACAATACACCAACATTTACACAGACATACTGCTAGTGTGGTGTCTAGACATTGTGTACTAGACACTAGATTAGCTTCAGTAAAATAACAGTGAGGCTATTTTGATTTGCAAGTGGTGAATTGGATACAAACTGCTTAGGATCGTCCATAATGGTCATAAATTAATGTGATAAATTCAGGTGTATACTGTATCTAGAATGTTGATGGTATCTGAGGAAATAATATATTGACAGTTAAAAATTAATGCCCCCATTGTTGAATTTTTAACGGATTTTTTTCGCGTTTAAATTTATTACATCAATGTAGATATGTGACGTAATTTTGTGATTCTCGCGTGAGGTATGTATCTTATAATCTCTATGAATAAATATCGGATATTTGTAATTCAGTAACATGTTTCATTCTATAAAATTTTGAATGCAAAATTACTAATAACATTATTTAGGTTTTATATTAGGTTTACACTCATAGCAAGTCATGGTTTGTACGAATTCAATTAAAGTACGTTATTTTGTATAACAATCCTAAACAAGAGGTATCAATTAATATTTTAACAAGTAATTTACACCTCAAAAACAATCATCCTTTACATTATCTGATGCAAGAGATAAGGTGCGTACATACTGGCCTTTTTTTCCCCGCCCGGTACCCACTCGTACCACCGTTCTACTTCTGCGAGTGACTCATCCATCGGTGAGATTGGACAGGAAGATGTGGAGACGTGTGATGAATTAATTATTTTATTTTTATTAAAGGATTTTTTGTAACGAATAGGATATGGGTAGGTTTAATTAGGAATTTGCTGATTCATGTTGTGGTTTATGGTTTTTTATAAGACAAGTAATCCTTGGACATTTCCTTACACACGAATCCGATGCCAAACTAATATGGAAATTAGTAGTAAATGAAATTTTTGTACTATTCAGAGTACCTACTTATAATAATATACTTTTTTAAATATATATACCTATTTTGTTTTATTTGTGAAATATTTAATCTACTTATATTGGGTTATTTTTAATTATGTCATAAAAATGTAATAAAAACTGAAGATTAATAAATTATTTGTTTAATTGTCATTTCATTCATTTTATTAATAACCGAATTGATTGACATTAAAATAAATTGTATAAAAATATTAAATAAAATGTTAAACCGACTCCATAGATTTTATAACATTTCACCGTGTTGACCAAACCCGAGACGATGTCTTCAAACATTTTTTTTATCTATTTGACGCCGAAAATATTTAACTCCTAAACGATTCAAATTATAATTAGGATCTTTTGAACTGTGAAGATAAACCACGATACAAATACAGTTATGAAACTTTTATATTATAATATTTTCAACTTTAAACAAAATACAAGAAGGATTTTAATAATTTGGCGTCAGAAAAATATATTGGTCATAATTTTTGATTGTTAGTTGACCAACATTTAATACGATCCAAATGACCAATATTAATTTTGAAATGTCACCTATTGTGTACTGAATGATTTCTTTATAGTGACAATGATTTTTTTCTGATGATTATTAAGTATTTTCTATTATAAAATTTAGAAGGAAAGGATTACGGTGACTTTCGGAATGCGTGTGGCTTGACTATGATGAATTGGTTTTAATTATTAAAGTTCTGTGGTGACATGATTGACTTGGGCAGTGTGGTGGGTCCTTAATTAGGTTACCATTTTTATTAAGTAGTTCTATATTGTTTTTGAATTTTAGTTCTTTATTCGAACGTAATAATTTGTGAAATTTATTTATTTTAAAACGTTAGTGCAGAGGAAATGCATTCCATGTTCACTGAGCTATATCGGCATTGGACTGAAGTCAGTCAGTCATTAGAAAAGTGTGACTCATGGATGGATTTTTTAAATCACTTTAGTTTAGTCATGGAACATAGATTTTTATAGACAGGCAATATTTAAAATTATGTAGACTGTAGTATTCATTTATTTCTTCAAATATTATAGGTACGTAACTTAACCATAGTCTCATCATGAAACGTTTTTTTTTTAAATTCTACTTGGCAAATAAACAGCTTAGCATTTAATAATTTTAATAAACAATAATAATTACAGCCTATATCTGCCCAGTGCTGAACACAGGCCTCCTTTCACATTAATTAAGGGAATATTTCAAATTAGGTATAAATTTTTTGGAACAAAATTTAGTACATAAATAAGTGAAATTTTGTAATTTGTAGGAGATACTGGTATACAAACTTATTCGTAGCCTATTTTAGGCATAACCCAATTAAAGTTTATCATATTGTACCTATGTGTTGAATTAGTTACCTAGTATGTAGGTAGGTAGGTACCTACATTATTACAGAATAAATTTGTTACTGAGAGAAACATATTAAGTTCAAAGTCAAAGTCAAAGCCATTTATTCAGTTTAGGCCCTAAGAGGGCACTTTTGAACGTCGAAACTACTGAAGTTACCACCGATTCTGACAATCTGACAGTTGGCTTTTTTTTCCATTAAATTTTTAACAATTTTTAAAGAAATATAATACACATAAACACAAAAGATGAAAAAAAAAACAAGAAAAATAAATAAAAAATAATAACCTGAACAAGTTCAAATTTTAACAAAAAAAAAATAGTATCTCTAAAATAACATACTGTTTGTCAACATTTAGACAAACAATAAGAAAAATCAAAGGTCACGAGCACAAATTTCCTCGTAGAATAACGATTGCAACTTTGAGATAATTAACATCATAATAGTATTGTCTCCAAAATACAATGTCTGTAACACCATTATAATTTCAATCAATACCTACTTTCAGTGAAAATCCTAATTGAATTTTATTGAGTGTACATACTGAGTGATTTTTATGTCACTGGCAATACTTGCAGGGGTGGAAGTACTCATCAATATGAACAACTTTTATTATGGGACTAACTGTGAAATTACGAAAAAAATATCAGCTGTTCCATACAAAAGTTTAATGCCTACTCGACCAAAATGTATGAAGCAACCATTTTATTTTACGCGATAGCAGAGTTGGTCCCATAGTGAAAGTTGTTCATATTGATGAATATTTCCACCCCTGCAAGTTTTGCCAGTGACATAAAAATCATCCTGTATAAATTCTTGCACACTTATTGTAAAAATGCCAATATCTATTAAATTTCATATCTTTCTAAATAATAATTAATCTAAGTAATCAACGATATCATCGCATCAATCCAATTTAACTTTATAACATCCGATAACTATATACCGAAGTATACAGTTCAAATTTAACCTGCTCCTCCATTAGTTGAACTGAAACTGTAAATTTAATCAGTTAACTGAAACTTCCCAGTCTAGTCCGGTACTGCAGTTGATTAGTACTGTACTGGTTAGTTTAACTGTGCGTCTATCGAGTTTTGCATCTATTGGAACACTCGTACATGTTTTTATTGTTTTCATGTTTAGAATATTTTACTTTTTTTATATGCTTGAAAAACTTTTGTGGACCATTGTCTTTTTTCACCCGAGCAACATTGAAATTAACTTTTTATATAACAGTTAATTAAAGAAATATGTTATCTTTAGTATATGTTAAGTACATAGTAGTTTTAAGAAAAGAAGTATAAATGTATTATATCAGTTATATGGTTTCCATAGTAAAAGCTCTGCTTAGTTTGGGATCGCAATTATTATATGGTAAATGTGAATGGAAATGTGATATGGCTTTTTTTAAGAAATATTTAGCTCCCACATAAATAATGAAAAAGAAAACTATATTATAACAAAATCAATATCTATTTAAAGATAGATTATACATATTTTACTCTGCCAATTATATAACGTATAATTAGGTACATAATGAAATGAGTTATTTTATTATTAAAAACTCAACATTTGATATAACAAAATGACCTTTGTTCTAAAAAGGGAAACCCTCAAACCCGTGGTCAATTCATTTGAGCATATTTCAAACAATTACCTTCAAATGAAGTCCCATATAACGAAAACAATTATAACTTTGTCCCATAGTCTTTATGTTCGTAATTTTGCGGCTGCAACATGTTTCAAACGCAAAATAATTAATTTCGTACAAAATATTTCATTAGTTGCTTATTTTGAACCTTTGTGATGTCCTAAATTCAATCACGTTTTATTGTTAGTTTGTTTAGAAAATTTGTCGTTTGTAAAATACAGAGAATGGAATTTATCATTAAATTTTGTTCATACTTTAGAATCACTTCGTGGTTGTTTTTAGTTTTTGTATAATACTGATATTAGAAACACAATTAGCTTTTGTAAAACAGCCCAATAATAAGACAAATAAAAAAAAATACTGTACAGTCATTTTTTATTTATGAAAAATGAATCGATGTTAACTTTTGCTTTGCTTGATGAGATTTCTTAGGACCTACTACTAAATAAACAGCTTTGTCTTAAACTTTAAATGAACCAGCTTCCGCTCCGCGATTTTACTCGCTTTCCCGAGAGACCTTATATTTTCCTGGGATAGAAGTATTCTTAAACTATTCCAAGGTACAATGTACGTGTCAGGTACGTGTCAAGCTTTATCAAAATCCGTTTAGCTGTTATGGAGTTGAGTGGTACCAAACATACAAAAGCATTTGCATTTATAATATTAGTTGGATTTAATAAACACATAAAAACAAAGAAATCTATACTTTTTCTAATATTAATATAAAGAGGAATGATTTGTATTTTGGTATGTAACGAATAAACTCCAAAACTACTAAACCGATTTCAAAAATTCTTTATTTAGAAAGCTACACTATCCCTGAGTAACATGGACTATATTTTATCCCGGGAACGCGGGTGAAACCGCGCGGAAAAGCTAGTCAATAATAAACAACTACTCAATTACAAAACATGTGACAAAAATATATAAACCAGATAAGCAAACCCTATACTTTACTAGTATAGATTACTCATCAAATATATCATGGACCAAATGCATGATGAACAAACAAAATACTCTCTTTTGTTAATATATAAAAAGTTACGGATATTTAAACAAGTGAATTTGAACACATGTTTAGAATCGTGAACGGGAGATGTAAGCTAGAATATTTGTATCTCAATTGGATTGTTAACTTTTTTTATTAGGTTTGACTACAACCTCATTAACTATGTGAAATGGTGATGATATTTAGCCGAAGGTGATAAGCACACAAAGCCTAGAAGACAATGACGAAGTATTGATTGGTCGTTGATAAAAGAAAATTGGTTTTCCAGTACCATGAAAAACCAAGGCGGCTCAAGAATTTGAGGATAGCTCGACAAAAGTGACGATAGCACCAGGTTCTTTATATAGCATCACTAGCTGTCCCCCGTGGTTTCACTCGCGTGGCGGTTTAAAAATAGATAAGAACCTATTCTCAGACCTACCCGATATGTACACAAAATTTCATAAAAATCGGTTAAGCCGTTTCGGAGGAGTATGGTAACTAACATTGTTACACGAGAATTTTATATACAAGACAAGACTAACTGTCCCCCGCGGTTTCACTCGCATAGCGGTTCAAAAAATAGATAAGAACCTATTCTCAGACCTAACCGATATGTACACAAAATTTCATAAAAATCGGTCGAGCCGTTTCGGAGGAGTATGGTAACTAACATTGTGACATGAGAATTTTATATATAAGACTAGTTTTCGCCCGCGGATTCGCTCGTGCAGACTTCATAAAATGTCTATACTTTTTTCCCCATTAGCCAATTTCGACGAAACAAAGCCTATTTATTCGAAGCGCCAAGTTAAACCTAATTAAATTGTGAAAAACCCACGAAAATCCGTTCGATGGTTTCGGAGATTAGCGTGTTCAAACAGATAGACAGACAGACAAAAAATCAAACATGGTTTCTTTGCAATTTGACTCTTCCTACATGAAACACATTCCATTTCAACTAAAATAAAATAATGTAGATACACGCGTGTTCTATAACTAACTAACTATAACTTTCAAACAGTAGGTATAAAAGTAAATTCCAAAAATCATTGAATGACGATTACTTTTTTGCAACATTCAATTTTATTTAAATGAAGCCTATATTCTGCTCCTTTATTCATTAATCTCGGTCTACCTGTGAAATCTACACGAAAATCCGTTCAGTAGTTCCGGAAATGTGCGTCAACAAATAATCAGACAGACAGATATACAGAAACACCGGATTCTGCTGTTTTATTACCTATATGTATAGATAGCTTTCCGCCCCGCGGTTTCACCCGCGATCCCCTACAAAACATTCTTAGTACACCCCTATGTTATAAGAAGCCCTAATCCGCATACCTACACAAAGTGTACCTTCAAACTCCAAACACTGAAAAAAAAAATGTTTTCCCATTCCCATACACACTTTTGCACTTTACACACTTTTCGGGTGAAAGGAGAGAGATGATAATAATAATAACCCTAATAATCTGCTCTGAGCAATATTTACGCAAGATTCGTATTCCAACTACTTTCCACAATAAAGACACTTACAAAATATATTTCCCCCGATTAATTCTACAAAACATTTTCCTTAGTTCTAGCC
The DNA here is from genome assembly GCA_951216915.1 of Tetheella fluctuosa. Taxonomy (NCBI): domain Eukaryota; kingdom Metazoa; phylum Arthropoda; class Insecta; order Lepidoptera; family Drepanidae; genus Tetheella; species Tetheella fluctuosa. The sequence goes on along the minus strand of OX578234.1, from coordinate 2,027,596 downwards.
AGGAGCCCAAATATCCCGACAAACTGTACCTCCTTACTTCATTCCAAAAAATGTCGTTCCATAAAACTTTTGCACCCCATTAGGGTAACAATTTCGAAAAACACCGACATTGTGTTGACAAATTAATATCAAGTTTCAAATAAATCTGACCGGAAAAATATTGATTGACGGATTGAGTTATCAAACATGTGTCAAAATAAAATGTAATTTAAATCAAAAGCACTAAGGAGTATTGATATCAACTTCGATGCAAATTTCCCCCAAAATAACTTTCTTCCCCTTTTTAACCCTGTTAGGCGATGAGTTTAAATAAAATACGAAACGTATCCTCAATTAATTCTGTTAAAGAATGTTTATGCAAAATTTGAAGTAGATTGGACCAAGGAATCTCGTTGTCCCATACAAACTTTGCCCCCGTTTTTCACCCTCTTAGAGGTAGAATTTCGGAAAATCCCTTCTTATCGGATGCCTACGTCATACAAAGAACACACCCTCCAAGTTTCAGGTCTCTACGATCAGCGGTTTAGGCTGTGCGTTGATCCTAAGTCATTCAGGACAAAGCATTTTATATATATAGATTATATAGACGGTAGAATACTAGGCACAGAGAGAATCTCTTTGAAGACTCTTTATGGAGCGCTTTCATTGATTTGAGATTGATTGAGACACTTGACAATGATATTTCTGCAAACAACATGTAGTTTTACTATTGTCATTTTATTATAGCCTAGTTTTTTTTAATGGTACGTCAATTTTGATTCTATATTATTGTATCAAATAATGATAACTTACATAAAAAAGTAATAAATAAAACCATTGAACAAACAATAAGTTATAAGTATCATGAATTGTGGTTAAGTACAAGCCTATCTAATGCTAAAAACATATAATTAAGATCGTCAAAGTTCTGCGAAAGATTATATTTAATATCGGCCTACGCGTGTAGATTCTCAGAGCTATGTCGGTGATTTTAGCCCAAATGACTCATTGTTTATATTTTTTGCGTCAGACAGAACTGGTTGTACAAGTCGAATCCAACATAGCAACAACACTGGACATGGCAACAGGTTTCGAAAATGTGTCATCGATTCGCCAAGAGAATCTAGACATAATACAGGAATTAGCGGTCAATGTCTCAGTCCAAGCGACTGTGATTGATTAATCATTTAGTTGTATGAAATATTTACAGGATTGAGGTCAGCAAATATGAATATTGAAACTGCTAATGATACCTAAGCGAATATGTTGATTGTTTTTGAAAATAATATAATAAATTGTAACAACTAAAATGAGGTAGGTATGGCATGTAGGTATACCTTATCAGACTTTTATTTGGTAAAGTGACATGTTATTTTAATGCGTCATACATAATTTAATAAAGGAGGTCACGAGTCATGACCCACGTGCAAAGAATTAACGCAAGGGAGAAGTGGTTTAAGATAATTGTAGAAGACCACGGAATACCACGGCGTGGTTTTTATTCTAAATAAAAAGAAAGGTGGGGTTTGCAAAACAACTTACTAATGTTCCATCGCGATCGGATGAATGATAATAGAAACGCATACGTTACAAACAAACAGGTTAGGTACAGGTTTTTAATTTAGTGGTAACTTTTATCGTATTTGCTGGCATAAGGTTTTACTATTATGTATGTTGAGTTTAGTCTTTATACAACAGTTTTAAGTACTTTGTTTTATTATGTATTATAATTTTCAGACTATGTTTTGAAGGGTAATATTGTGAAGATCCTATTTCACGATAGGATATTTGATAGCACCCGTCTGGGTAGCTATCACTAGCTATCACATCAAAATATGTTAAAGGCGTTAAGGTGCCAATTAATTCAGGTCCTTGCATTTAAAAACCTTATTTTACCACTAATGTGGCAAACCCGACCCTCCAAATAGGAAGCAGTTACCGTAGCCTATAGACAATCGCAACACTACGAGTATCACTCGCGCGTTACCTGCAAAATTCACATTACAACCTTTTTAAAGAACTCCATGCTTTACTACCTTAAGAAAACCAAAGAAATCCCTAGTAATCACAACTTTCGGACACAACATTATAAAATCGTCATAAACAAGCATTCATAATAAGAGAAAAACTTTTTTTTGTTTCCACTAATCCACTGCGTTCAATGGTATTGAATTCACAAAGATTTGTGAGTATGGAAGGAAGAGAAACGAGATTCGACTGTGGTTAGTCATACAGTGTAACATAGAACAAATGTTACATCATCCAAAATATTGTTGCCATGAGAGGCTCATGTTCTCTATAATGAAGCAATACGTCAAAAAATATGTATTATCGATAGGTACCTAAGTGAACAGTGGTTATCGGTTTACAAAAGGCTCCGACATAACCTTAATGTGCCGAAATTTCTTAGTAAGCTAAAAATTCGTAAACAACTGCGTTGCTGTTATTTATTGTTATTGCTTATTGTAATAAATTATTGTTATTCAATTATTTAAACACGAGTATGTTATTACTCATGAATTAATCAAGTATGTATTACCTCCAGAAAGGTTTGCTTTAAAATACTAAACACTATTTAGATGAGAAGTTTGGTTGTTTTCTTAAAAATTAAAAATTAATCGTAATTTTTATCTTTTTTTAAGAAGGTACAAAAATTATACCTACGACTTATTCGACCTATTCTAGTTGACTCACCGAAATTACCTGTCGATATAGTCCTGAAGGTTTATCAAATACCTTCCATAACAATTTTTCTAGGAAAATAAAATGAAGGCTTGATAAGCCTTCTGCCAAGTTAATATCTCCTTGTTAATTGGTACCACACCTATGCCAAACTGTTCGATGATGAATCATCATCTTATAGTTAATATGCCCGGTGAAATGACACGAATATTGATGGTTCAATGACTCATACAAATCAGTAATATATTGACACCAATTAAAGTCGTCTGGTTTGTGAAATGGATTGCGTCTCAATTTGTTAATTGTTTCGATTAGGTTGGCCCATTTACATTCAAAGTCAATATCAGAAATATTTACTGTGATAATACCTATGTATACCAATTTGTATTTTTTTTCTGGATGTCATTTATTAAATTTAAAAATTGATAATGGAGTACTTATGCTCCAAAAAAGGCTATTATCTACAACCATGCATGTTTCTAGATTATTACAGTTAGGATATACCCAAGGATTTATAACAGAATATTTAACTTACCTGACGTTAAGTTTCCTTTAAGTTTGAAACTTTCAGAGCAAGAAGGCTTTCGCGCTTTGAACAGTTTGCTTCTTAAAATCATTAGGCGTTTAAACTAGTTTTATTTCAATAGGCTATAACAGTAAGTAATGTTTTATTCGTTTTTATTTATTTTAATGCACTAAAAGTTGTTTTTTTATTCATAATAAAATTACTAAACTTTACTCGCTGAAAGATTGAAATTATCCCATCTTGCAAATATTTTAAAATGAACAAAGAAATAAGAACTAATGGGGCAACAGTGAAAGAAAGTTATTAAGGCAACAGTTCACCATAAGTTTGCTCAACTTTTGCTGAATCATGAATATCCTTCGTACTATGGTAGGGTACATTCTAATACTCACCTGACTGGCTACCCATCTTAAGTTAAAATTTGTCGCCAAACACCTACTGGTTGTGTTTGAAAGCTACATCACCATCTTTGTCCACATTATCACTAACCATGGTGAGATTGTGATCAAACACAAGCCTTATCATCATCATCATCTCAGCCTCGAGACGTGCACTGCTGGACATAGGTCTCCTACTATACGGTCTTGGGCATATCATGATCGAAGGATTTATTCCGTAATAAGTAACCACGTCTTTTTTTAGTAGCCTAACTTATAGTTAATCCTATAACTGCAACTATCTAAGTAGGTACAACTTTATCAAAAAGACCTTGCAGCACATATCGTGTTGCAGAAATAATGTGCATAATGCTTCATTGTTTGTAACAATTTGAATACATTATATTAATGGGCATGCGCGTGCGCAAATGAATTGTATGGTACATTATCTAATGTTGAGTTGGTCTTGTGGTAATTTGTCTATTAAGACATAGGATTGTATTTTTTTTTGACTTGAAATTCAATCCCACAGGAATGTAAGTAAAACAGTGGTATTATACCTAATCTATATAAAAAGTAATGTTAATTTGTTAGTTTGTCCTCTATGCGTTTAAACTATTCATACGATTGTAATGAAACTTTGGTGTTGTTGTACGCATGCGCACAAAGGTTTCTGAAAAAAAAGGACGTAACATACGGACGGTTGAGCTAGTCCATTCTATACTTATTAGTCAATACTTCAATACTAATATTGTAAATGCGAACTCCTGTTATCATTTCACGTTTAAACCGCTGAACCGATCGCGATACAATTTGGGATGCATATAGCCTATGGTATGTTAAGGGACATAGACTACTTTTTTTCTCAGTAATCTGGGTGATACCACGGGAGACAGCTAGTTATTTTTAAATACAAAGTTGCTTTCACCAAAACACTCAAATTTAAATCAACATTGATGATAAACCACATCACAGGCGAAACAATGGTCATTTAAAATTCCATAAAATCCTTTCGAATCCTAATTGCACCACTTTTATTCTCAGCCACGGAGCGTAACGCCAAAATTGCAAATGTCAAAATTGTAGTAATGATTACAATGATTTTCCACAACACAAACCTAAATTTTCAATTAGAAACATATATTTTCAACCTTATTATAGAAAGGCTAAAGTTTATTATTCAGTTATGTTTTGTTATAGAATAGCAGATATAAAATTGTTGGGAAGTAACATGAGTATATAGGCCATGGGATTGTAATCAAGTATCTCAAAATGCTAATCGTTTCTCGTAATCTTCTTTTTTATGGTTTGCAGTTTTATTCCGAATAATGTTTTTTTTTTCAGATGATATGAATGACTTATTTTATTTTATGACATTAAAAACTAAAAATTGAAGAAATGGAATGATTTCGTAATTTTTAATTATTCTACTATTTTTTAGGACTGTGAATACAAAAATTGATTTATCCAAAATTTTCTAAGCTACAGCTTTTTTATTTTGTATTAAATAATTATGTAAATAAAGAAAAAATTGAATGGTAGGTAGGCATTCTGTATGTGTTTTTATAATAAACTAGCTTTTCGCCCGCGGCTTCGCTCGCTTCGCAGACTTTATAAAATGTCTATACCTTTTTCCCCGTTAGCCAATTTCGACGAAACAAAGCCTATTTATTCGAAGCGCCTAATTAAATTGTGAAAAAACTATAAAAATCTGTTCGATTCTTCAATTAATTCTGTTAAAGAATGTTTATGCAAAATTTGAAGTAGATTGGACCAAGGAATCACATTGTCCCATACAAACTTTGCCCCCGTTTTTCACCTCCTTAGGGGTAGAATTTCGGTAAATTCCTTCTTATCGGATCGCCTACGTCATACAAAGAACACACCCTCCAAGTTTCAGGTCTCTACGATCAGCGGTTTAGGTTGTGCGTTGATCCTAAGTCATTCAGGACAAAGCATTTTTTATATAGATAACATGATTTATGATCTCATCGAATCAGCATTAATTATTTCATTATATTTGACCCCGTTAGGTTGTGGGTGTAAATTTTACCACAAGAGAAAGTTGGCAAAGTGATTCACTTTGTTTTCATTTGTCACAAAGTGCGCGCCCTGATTATCTTATTTACAATTTATTGTTTACTTGATCTTTTGGTGAACATGAAATATAAAAAGTTCTATTTTATATAGATTTTTATAAGCAGGTCCATTTTACAGACGACTTTCAATAAAAAATAAAGATGCTTTTAAATAAAATGTCAAATTAGGCAGTTTTAGATAGATAAGTCTGGAAGGAGAGTCTAAATAAACTAAATAAAGACTTCATCTTTATTTAGTAAAAAACTGCAAAAGGATGACGGTGATGTACCTAACCTATAGTGATATAATTAATGTAGCGTTAAATTTAAAAGTAAACCACATTGATTTAAGTATGATTTAATTAATTAATTGGTAATTTTTGTTTATGCTATTGATTTTTTGACATAAAAATTGAAATTCAGTTGCTCCCTTAGTAATAATCTTTGCAACATGGTTTCTTACAAGGCTTATAGCTACCATCAGTGCAAAGAAAAGAACGTACTTTCTTTGCCAACGGACAATCTAACCTACCACAAGGACCATGGACATCCCTTTTATTAATAAACATCCCGTGTTGGTATTTCCCTTTAACATATTCACCGTGTATGAACTGATGTTGACTACCTCTATAGTCCATTCTTTTTGGACAATTAGTCCCACCACATGGTCCTTTAGGAAAGCCCATAGCTAGAATAGCTAGTTCACTTTCAGTAAACGGTGCAACAAAATCTTCGTACAACACAGGTTCTTCTACAGGACGTATAGGTTCTCTAGTTATGTCTGGTGCACCGAAAAAGTATGCTACTGGAGGTACAGCGTCTATTGTAGTACCTTCCCAATGCCTGACTACTTCTATGTCTTTAAGGCTCAAATCGTCTACTAGATACTTTCGTCCTGGTAATCTTTCCATTTCTGGTAGAGCAATGAAGTAGCTGAGAACACTATTACCTAGACATGTTAGCCGTATGAAAAATTCAACCTCACCCGATGCTTTTAAGTCTTCTTCACATTGTAACGGCCTCACTAACTCTACTGTATTTGTCACCATTTCTGGTTTACTAGTATCCCTAAATTCAGCTTTATCGAAATTTACTGGGTTAAGGTCAGATGCTCTTTGCAAGCATTCAAAGAAAGATTGATGCCACTCAACAACACAGAATCCAACGCAATTCATTTCTTGGTCTCTGTTCCACACTGTGATATAAATAGGCGTCTTTTTTAATTCTTCTTCTAGTTTTGAAGGTCTCGATAAAAACATTACAGAATTTCCAACTCCAAAATAAGGTGGTTGCGGTAACGGTTCCGATGGTAGTACAATTTTTCTAGGCACAGCTTTTCCTTTCTTCCCTTTTTTGGGTTTAGCTTTCTTACCTTTTTTACCTTTAGCTGGGGGAGGTTCTGGTTCTGGAGCAATAAAGTTATCATGCGCAACATAAAAATCAAAAAGTGGCAAACAATTCATTTGCATTGTACATGTTTGCATAAACTTCATTTCTTCTTCAGAAGGTGGTGGTGGTTCTTTTCCTTTTTTGCCTTTTTTTCCTTTTGGTTTGGCATTGCCTTTTTTACCTTTTTTACCCTTCATACCAGCCAAAGCTGCTGCCAAAGCTTCCGCCTCTTTTCTCCTTTCTTCTGCTTCAAGTGCAAGTTCATATTCATCTTTCTCTGGAGGTTCTATTTTGAGGACAATCTTTTTGACGAAAACTTCGATCATGAATATTTGTTCCATATTTGTTACTGAAAAACACCAATGCTTTATGATAAGGCAATAAAATATGAAGTCAAGAATTTATATACATAAACTGTTCATTATTCAGTGCCAAAAACCGCATCGGTGACTGTATTATTACTTTGAACTTTAACATTTTAAAATCAGATGAATTAAAATAAGAGGGTCAATAACCCATGAACCAACCTTAAATTTTATATCTTTCAGTTTGAAAAGGTAATTTACTTATGGAATGAAATGAAAACATTTTTTTTATGTACTTTGTGATATTGTTAATTTTTTCTCATGGTATTGATATTTAATTGTATAATATGTGAACTAAATAATTTGAAGTTTCAACCATACTGATTTTATTTACAAAACTGACACGACGTGTCACTTAAAAATGTATGAAGAGAGGATTGCACAGATTGAGGTAGCAGTAAGCATGTAGTATGTAGTTTTTATCTAAAAAGGTAATAAGTATGACTTTTTTTTAATATCAAAATTGTAACTTTTTCAATGATGATATAAATATCATTAATCTGATGTATAGATAAATAATAACAATATCGATAGTTTTAAGTCCTATCTATATATTCATACAACAGCCATATTTAACCGCACATAAAACAAACAAAAAAAACATATAAATTTACTCAAACAAGCATCTAAAAATGTTTATCAGTTTTCAAATTAGATTCTTTATCACACTGTGTGCAGTAAAACCCAATTTACTATTACTTTTTAAAAGTTCTAAAGCATCAATTTAAGCATAGAGTATTTATGACTTTAGATGTTTAAACTCATTTCTTAATTTAAAACTTGACATCGTCATTGCTCTAGTATTTTCCCGAGATAAAAAGTAGCTTATAGCCTTCCTCGATAAATAGGCTATCCAACACTGGAAGAATTTTTCAAATCGAACCAGTAGTTCCTGAGATTAGCGCGTTCAAACAAACAATTCAGCTTTATAATATTAGCATAGATTTGGTTTGAAAATTATTTATTTACTAAATACTATGTCGTGGTTTAACCTGCACCCTGACATTCGTCTCATTCAATGGCCTGCTCGTTCAGCCGCAGCTGATATGAATCCGATTGAAAATCTGTAATAGTTCAACGCTGGGACTGCCAGAATGAAAGAAACCCGCTCTTAGATCACATTGTATTCGGGTATGGAATGATATTAGGGGGATGACTTATGCGCGCGCCTTGTCGCAACTATGCGAGATAGACTACGTGCCGTTATAGCTGCTGCTAGAGGGTACACTAGTTATTAAAATAATAAATTGTTGATAGTTTAAAAAAAAAAAAAAAATGATTTTCCATGTCATTATGCCTATTATGTCCGATTGTCCGTCCGTATCCTGTCTCGTCTCTATGCTAGTTAAAAAAGGTTTTCTTTAACTATCCTATCTAGTAAGTCACCTCCTTGAGCGACCGATCTTCATGTTTATAAAATTATATGCTCTATACCTAATCCAATCACATATCGACCTTGTGACATGGATGTGTGCAGGCAATTATGAACCTTAAGGTGGTAAACATTTTCTAACCGCGACTGTACATCAAAATTCAATAATGATCCTCCAACAAAATCACCTACAAGACCGCAGAGATAAAAAACTATAACCAAAGCGATGTAGTTTGAGTTCATCGAGCGGGGTCAGGTTTACGCACGCGGGTAGCGTAGAGACACGCGGGAGGAGGGAGGTGCGCCCGCGCAAGTCAACTTTGTTTGTCAAAGAATTGTTGGTTACTGGATGGTTGATGTATAATTTATTTCTTACATAGCACTCTTCAAATCCACCCTGATACATTTTACAGGTCTTTGGTTTACCCATTGCAGCTACGGTGGCAGGGCGACTTTATTGCTTGCGAAACAATAACAATGTGAGCTGCAGCTTTAGTTTGCCCATCCCTAGAGCTATGGTAATAAATTACGTCAATTTATATAAAAAAAACTTTTCATTTCTACTCAGCAGATTATTATTCTGCTTTCTGCTACAAATGAAGCATGGAGTATGGTACAGTAACCGGCAAACAACTTGAGCCATGACCTTGGCTGCGCAGTAGACGATTATAATGTATCTTTGGCATTCTTTGGTGAAAATGTATATGCTCTAACTTACCCCCACTTCGTCGACTATGGCTCAAGTTATTTGCTAGTCACTTTTAAGTTTTATGGAAATATTCTATTTAATGTACAGTTTGATACTATTGGCATTTTATTAAGTTCTACGCATTAAAATATTAAAATTAAGAAATATGAATACTATTCCATATTTTTAAATCCAAGCACAAGTACATTTTCTATCTCACTCGCACGATGATATTTAAATTTAGCATCGCGTTGTAAGTTATACGATTTGCAAGGAACATCGCCTCTTTGATGCGGGCCATACATTATTCAAATATAAATCTAGACTTTTTGTGGTCGCCGTTTAATTCAATGAGTTAAAAAACGGTTTGTTTGTATTTCTGGGATAAAGTAATAGGTAATTGTTTTTAAAAAAAAAATAATGGGGTCTTATTAATTTAACTGTTTAATGTCTGTTCTTAGTAATTCATCATCATCATCATCTCAGCCGCAAGACGTCCACTGCTGGACATAGGCCATATTTCAATAATGTTAGCGATACATTGAAAAACGTTTTCAAAGTTGCTTTGTTTAATTTAGTTACCAAATTAACAACTCCAGCTCTATAAAAAACTAGATATAGTTTAAATCTCGTCTATTTCATAATTCACTCAACAAACTCTACCAATCCAATAAAAATGGGTAATTATTAAAAAAAAGAAACGCAGTCTAATAAAAAAGAGCTATAAAGTTTTCCGTCTCACCCAGCGTCGTCGATCGATACGTTCGTAGGGGGGAGGGGGGTCGTTAGCCCACAAAACCGGTAGCGAGTGCGCATCGAGCAGCTGCGCCAGCGCAAGGTAAAGGCAAGTTTATAAGGACTGGACTTTATTTGATTATTCATGAAACTCACAGCTTAGTGTATACTTCGCCAATACTCTTCTGTCTAAATACCGTTGTTGACCTTTGTTTACCTTGACAGACCTATGGAATACACAGTTGACTTGTAATGCTCTCCTTGTGAAAACGCTGAGTGTTCATGAAAATCATCAATATCTATACAGGTTGATTTTTTAAACGTTGGCATTACTTGCAGGGGTGGTAGTACTCGTCAATATGAACAACTTTCAGTATGGGACCAACACAGTACCCTGAGTGTAAAGAAGAAAAGAAAAATCACCCTGTATACATACATGAGAATACAAATATACTTTATTGTTGACACTACATTACAACACAGAAGTTACAAATTATAAAGACATTAAAGTGAAAACAATTAAGGTTAATCAATGTTTGTCTATTAGTCAGTTTGTTTGTTTGTAACGTATGCGCTCTTATACCATTCATCCGATCGCGATGAAACTTTGGTGAGATGTCAAGCGTACTCAGCTCGCGATGGTTTCTGTAATGATGATGATTAAGCAGGTTTTAGATAAAATAATCATGATCATTCTGAGTTAGGCCTCAATATACCTCATGAATCAAATAACAGAAAATTCTGCCATTCATTTCAAACTACCAATACATATTTTTTTGTGCCTCTCTCATCCAGTTTTATTTTCTTCTTGTACATTATGAAAAATAAGTAACAATAACATTCCTTTCATACCATAATTATACACTACAATTCCAATTTCTTACTAACGATGATTCAACCTGCAATTCCACGGTAGAACCTTACAGGCGAACTATGTGTCATAGTAAATGGGGTTATAATGAATAATTGATACGTACAGTTGGGGCTGTTCAATCGATGATGTCTAGGTTATATTGATTATACATACGAATACAGAATTGAGGACAAAGTGAGTATCACATACGAGTTTTACGTTACTTTCATTAATCAGTTGAATGGCCATTTCTAAATTTACTAGAATCTTGGTAAATCTTTTCTTCAATATCATTGATCATAGTAAAATTCTTTCATAAAAAATCTATTTGAGATTTGAACATTGTATTTTTATTATAATTTCAACTTAAACGAATTATCAATGATCCAGGGACTCTAAAGTTGAATTATTTCTCTCAAATTATTATTTTCAAGATAGTAACTTCAAAACAATGCTCCAAACAAATATAATGACCACACAATGTGAACAAAACCTAAGCAATCATCTTACATTATACACATACTACAGTGCTTGGCGTACGTGCAACTTACACTATACTAACAACTCGAACCATAATTATGTTATACATATATATGTATGTGTCAACTACTTTGGTAACTATACCTATGTAATGGTTAGCGCCGGTTTTACTTACTGCCGTATGTGTGTGTGTAGTTTAAAAAATAACATTTAGACACTATGTATTTTCAAATTTCGATACGAATAGTGTGTTTGTTGTGTTATAAACATCATGATAAATTAAGGCGATGATAGCTTGGTGGTAGTGACGTCAGATGCCAGGGAGAAGGTCGTGGGTTCGAATCCTGCAATGAGCTTGAGCTTTCGGTGAAGGAAAACATTGTGAGGAAACGATAGCACGGTGGTAGGACCCTTTGTAGTAGCGTCACGTTGGCTACCACTCAAGTTGAAAATCGGTCGCCAAGCACCTACAGTGTATTCCGGCAACTGCACTTGAGACGTGATAACGTGGAATGACTATGCGATGTAAACTGCTTAGGTCTTATCATCATGAATATTTAAGAGGGATGTCTATGTTCAGGAGAATAAAATAACCCTTCACAAAATTCTGCAAAAACCAACCAACAATTTTGCATGCAAATTATATCTAAAAGATTATGTAGAAGTTAGCAACTCCTTATCGACTACCGCATCTAAAATAAAAGGAACTAAAAGGACTTAGCCAACAGTACCGCTATCCACACGTGTGCTATAAAATGCAATGTTAATTTAGTATCTTCGTGCGGTCGTGATGATTTTGTTTATTATAATTAGTCTTGTACAATCGATGAAATAGAAGACCAAACACGGGTCTAAATTGGGAATTTGGGTCAAATAAAAATTGTATACAGATGAAAAAAAAATGTTTAATCTATCATTGGATAGACTTTTGTTTGATCACAATCACAACGTAGTTAATGATGATGTGGCCAAAGGTGGTAAGTCCACAAACATAAAGGTGAAGTGAAATAACTAGTTGGAAACTGATGAAACTATTTGAGACACATCGATTTAACGTATTAAATTCATGGCTGGATTCTGTCGATGATTATGGTTATATCGACGTTTTGAAAAAAAATAACAAACAAAATGCTCAATTTTATTCTTTCCCATTAATTTTCAAAGAATGTTTAAAGTGATATTGATGAGTTTAATACCTTGTGGTATAGTAATTGAAGTTAAAAACTTACTTTTATCTTATTATGAGCGATCGACTTTTGAAGAACTTTGGAATTGACACGAAAATTAAAATAATATGATACTGTAACTGAGTGTGAAGTTATAAAGCGGTAGGTAATTTAAAAAGTAGGACAAATTGAACTTTTATTTTACTTTAAGGTGTCATTACAGTTTTTTTGTAAAGTTGTTTTTTATGTCTGCAAATTGGAGGATTTCAAAATGATATTAATTTTATGTTTTTATATAGGTACTGGCTGGACGCTTCGAGAATGCATATTTTAGCGTTTTTTAAAGATCAAGTTCCTAAGCTGTTGTAATACCTAAAATTGTTATAAACATACAAATACAATTTAGGGAGCATGGAGTAAATCACACAAATGTAAAAGTGGACAATGGTGGACTTAAAATAAACTTAAAGTTAACAAAATTAACTTTTCACGATTCGACCCTCTATAAATGCTAACAATTGCTGACATTAACCTTTAGAATGTTGCAAACTCGTAAACCGACCCCTTTTTGAAGTTCAAAACGAATCATCACAGAAATGATGAAGTCAACAAATCACAGTTTAACGCGCAGGTGGTGATGTTTTCACAAGTCCACAGTCAAGCGCAGACGCATCGCATGTTTGAGCTTCAATTAAAACTAGAAACAATAAACATGGACCACTCATTTACATAGCGTCAGTTGGTTTAAAGTTAACTACTGGGTGGCTTAAGTTGGGGGATGGAGAGTTGGATGATATCAATTTTCCTGTATTAATAACAATTTTTCAAAAAATAATTACAAGCAGACATGGGAGAGATTCTTGAAATTAATAAAAAAATAGTAAATTTGAAGATGATTCAGAAAGACTTAATAAACTTAAAAAATGGAAAGGTATATTACTAATTAAAACAAGAAATATTAAAGGTCAAAAGGAAAAATTCTAAACAGCCTCATCATTCGTAATAACTACATTATTACCTATGCTACAGAAATAAATAAACCCCCTACTGCCAATAAAGTGCCTCCTCATGGAGCTCTGGTGACCTTTAAGGTCTCTTAGTTGGTAAAGATCTAAGGTAGAGGTATTTCCCTAGAAAACAGGTTATCATCCAAAAAATATTTTAAATGTAAATATGTATCGTTCCTCCTTCATGTCATATTGACGAATAATTGGAGATTTGACACTTGAATTAACAAACTGTTAGCCAGATAGCTCGTTCAGCCTGTCACGTAATTTTTCTATACTTTTGCTTCTCGGAAACCGGCTGTAAATCTCTATGCTTTTATAACTTGGACCTGAAATATACAAGGTTAGGCTTACACAGACAATTTATTGGGTATGATTGAAAATAATGTACGTGAGTCAGTTTTATGTGCATTTGTACATTACCTAGTATTTGTTTGAGATCATTAATGTTTACTATAAATCGTAAAATAATTCATAAATCTTCAAATAATAATATACATACGAGTAGGTATGTGTTTATACATTTGGATCTTTGCATTGATATTTTTAATTCTAAGTTCAATATTAGAATCTAGTCGACCAATTATAGAGTACCTAGTCATAAAATCTGTTCGATCTAAAAAGAAGGTAAAGTTTTGTTACAGCAAGGACAACGTTTTACATTAGAAATCAATACAAATGATTTATATTTTAGATAAACCAATTTATCTAACTCCAAAAATACTTACATTATACAAAAACAAAAACAAATCAGATTTACCACGTTCCACAGATAAATGTATAATGATTTTAATCTACTTTTTATACATTACCTAAATCCATCTGAAAACTCAGTATATGTAAATATCCACAAAAGTAAGAAAGAATACAGATGGTTAATAAAGACATATCTCCGATGTCTAGGTCAAACGGGTCCAATAGCTTGGACATTTTTATTAGTCATTCCATACTACTATGATTTCAAGCTACGAGCAATGATGAAACAAGTTTAAACATGTCTGTGGTCACGTGCACATCAGGTTGATAACATGTCGTAGGTAATTATAGCTCGCCACCCTCTATTAATTTTATATTTGATACTTTACGATGCTAAGTGAAGGAAGTTGGGTACTTGTGGTTTTTTGAAAACCTTTTAGAACATTTATACTTTTGTTATATTGTATAAAGCCGATATTAATTATTTTCCTGTAATTATATAACTTACTTTATAGAGCATGGTGGTTCAGTAATACAAGTCTTCGATACAAATCACTGATCCGTACCTCTTTATCCGAGCTTCTTTATTTCAATTTCTTATGTCTCGAGTTGGGGTAGAGGGCAACATCAGTAGCTTTTTGGTGACTGAAATCTCGAGGACCTGTATACCCGAGAAGTCAAATTTAAAGGCATATGATACCACCAATTTGCACTAGGCTCGATTAGTTTTGTAGATACTGATTGATGTAGTTGTAGGGAAAGGATTTTAAGATATTGTTTATGATGATATGATAGAAGTTTTGTAATAAATTATAAATATTCTGGGACATTATTGCTCACACACGGCCATCTGACCCCAAACTAAGCAGAGCTTGTACTATGGAAGCCAGACAACTGATATACTACATATACTACTTTTCTTTTGTAAATACATACATATATAGATAATTACAACCAGACACAAGACAAACAGACATGTTCATGCACACAAATGTTTGTCCTGAGTGGGAATCGAACCCGCGACCTGTGGCGTGATAGATAGGGTATCTGACCAACCACGCCAACCGGCCCGTCATTATATATTAATATTATATCTATTACTATATTATTATAATTAAAAGACTAGCGGTTTATTTTATTTGGAAAACATACAGCATAATTAACTTAGAAATAATAATGTTAGTAACTAGGAGCAACATAGATTTTTCATCCACGATCCTCAATTTTACCCCCTTAGGGGGTTCGCTAAATCCTTTTTAGTACACCGCTACGTTAAAAATGTAATACTCTTTAAATTTTGTGTTTCTAGGATCAGCGGTTCAGGCTCTGCGTTAATTATCATCTGTCAGTCAGTCACTCAGTCAGGACTTCTACTTTTATTTAAAGACTGACCCATTACAAAAAAACTATAGAAGGAACGTTGTTCACAAGGAATGCTTTCAATTAGCGAGCATATACTAAATAAACTACAATAAATACACTGACGGCAGAGACAAAAATTATATCTTAATTTGTCGAACCATCATCATAGCTCTGAGCTATCAGTACCTTTCATAACCATAACCTATTATTCCTTATACCAACTGAGTCTTCAACAACACCAGTCAAATAACAACTTAGGTCCAAGACAAACGGCACCAAATAAACATTATTTGGGATAGCAACACATGACCCGACTCCAAGATGGTTAATTGACAATCCAAAGCTGTTATTGTTCGATAGTTTTGACTATTTGAATAAACTATGAAACTGTCCCGCTAAATAAAGCTAAAGTACAGTTGGAAAGAGAAATTGTAGCAACAGAAATATTAAAAAAGATCCATATCTTAGAGGTTACTATAAGCCTCTAAGCTAGTGCTAATAGGGTAACAATGCTTTAAAACTTTGATGAAATGAAGACGAAACTTTTATTTAATTTCTATCATTGTTACAAAGTGTGTATTTAGACCAATATGCTTTAACATTTTTTTTCTTTAATTTTAGTTTAACAACTCCTAATAAATTATTTAATTAATCTTTTGTTCTTGATAGTACAGTCAGCGGCAAAAATAGCTTGGCATTTTAGTACCCTTTCATAATAATCAATTTACATTTTCTTGACAGTTTGTATGAAAATTATGAATTGTGTAATGTGACACTGTACTAAAGTGCCAAGATACTTTTGCCGCTGACTGTACCATCACTCTACCGCTTAATCAATAGGAAAAACACTCAAAGCACCCTTTTGCATATGCAAACAATATGCCACTGGCATTATCTATCAAAACACACTTTGCCAAGTGAAAATGAACTTTATTATCATAACTTAATGCAATCTTTGCTTAATACTACATGTTCAACATAGAACCTATGTAAAACAAAAGGTACCTAGACGAGGTAGTTTACGAATCATAGAAAATTATTTTTACATATTTATTTTTGGCTTGATAACCTAAAGATACTTTGAGAAATACTAGCTTATAGTCTGATCACATATGCTATGTCGCGCTTTATGAAACTATGTGACGAACAGCAGTTGTGGTCACCTGTGGTCAGCGGCATAGCTACGTGGTGAAACGCGGGGCACGAACAGCCCTAAACTTCCCCCAAGAAGCGGCACAGCACTTGCGGTCAGAGAAACTATTCTTTTATTTAGCTTTCACGTTGCAGCTTTACTAGCAATCCAGTGAGAATCTGTGGCTTTTCTGGTTATAGTTGTGATTGTGTTGTTACCTTTTATAGGTAAAACTAGCTTCCATCCCGTGGTTTCACTCGTGTTCCCGAGGGATCTTATGTTTTCCCGGGATAAAAAGCCTTCCTCGATAAATGGACTATCCAACACTAAAATATTTTTTCAATTCAAACCTGTAAGTAGTTCCTGAGATTCTTCACCTTTATAATATTATAGTATAGATATAATTTCAGATCATAAGTTTTCATCGTGATTGATTAATTTAAAACATAAACGAATACATTTTATAATTTTCACTTTGATTTGCCCTGTTCCTGCTGAAATACTTCTTTTTTTGTTTTTTATTCTTTTGATTACTTTTATAAATAGACCTAGAGCTGTCCACCATTTCTTATTCACCATAACATTTTATAAAATTAACCCTTCAAAAGCTACAACTACTTTCAAACCAGAAAATATCTGTTTTAATTTGCACAAAACTAATTGGTTATGCAAAATTCAAGTGGCCATCCAAGTCCCAAGCAGATAGATGAAGATCTTTGCAAACATTCATTTCTGTACGGAATATAATTGGGCGACCGGTTATACTTGAGTGTGCTTTGTCTGTCAGGATAATTAGGTAGGAAATTAAATTATAGTCGTGTTTGGATAGTTTTAGAGGGAGATGGAAGATAGTTAGCCGCGTTATACTTGTGATTTTCAAAATTATTATAAATTGTTATTAATGTGTAATGAAACAGATTAAAAAGGAAAGTTCACCAGAACATTGAACTATATATTTCCCAAATTACATAGAATATAATTTTAACGATAACAGCAATAATTAATTAACACAAGTTTAGGATTTAAAACAAATCAAAATTATATTTTAAAATGCCACAATTATCATTATGAATTAAAAGGATTATAATTAAGAATCCAGTGTCATAAGGTATATAAAATGTGTAGAAAAGTTTTAAAACAAAAAAAATATCTTAATAACCCTTACCAAAAGGGGTCAAATATGATGACAGCAAAAAAAAAACCGGCACATTAAAACGAATACCGTCACGACACATCAATTCTGCCCATCATCGACTATGTCCAACGCTTTTTACTTATTTTTTGTTAAAAATCCCGTAGAGTTATAAAAATAAATGAGGCTTCGCAAACATTGGGGCCGAGGACAATAGTTAGGTCATTATACTCGGTCATTTGGAGCTATGGTTTCGATTTAGGGGACGTGGAGGGGACAGAAATAAATAACCTGTAAGCGTTTGAGGGTTGAGTTGTAAAAATGGTTGGGATTTTAAGTGTTGCTGCTTTATTTAGGATTTTTTGATTTTGGATAGACACATAATTTATAATAAGTATTTATATTTTATTTTACTTCTTTATTTGACAAACATAATAATATATTGATGACTGAAAATTGTTTGTAGGTACAGTCACGAGTATAAATATAATTATAACAATTCCAACTTTGTGATAATAATTTATTGTTCTTATATTTTAGACCACAACTTAAACATGGAAGATGTTGAGGAAGATGGGAAGCCCACACAGATTAGAAGGGCTTGGCTCTCAAGTAAATCTGTCAAATCACACCGGCTTGCTTGGCGACATTTTTTTTACTTGATTAGGCAGGCAGGTGGGTACTGAAAAGTTCCCTGGTTATGGTTTCCACACGATGTCCCTAAACCTTGTTGTAGGATTCAAGCCCACAACTTTTTTACGTAACAAACACTTCACTATTATCTTCTAAAAAATATCTTTTTACCCAGGTTTCATATTAAAAAAAATACCGTAACATTATTTTTAATGAATACATTCTTTACCACTTGTGAACCCGGGGACAGATAGCTTTTCAAATGTGGCCATCGTAAAAAATATACGAAAAATTTCCCTACCAAAGCTATTAAAGGGAAGTAATTGTAATTTTTTTGCTCCAATTGTAATTTTGCTTGTACATTTTGACGTTTAAATGGGTTTTGCGGGAAATTATTTCTTGCAATATGCTTTTGAGACTTTTGTAAATGCGTGGGTGTCGCATGGGATTGTCGTTTTATTTGGGGATTTAGAAGGTCTAAGAGTGTGAACCCATTTGAATAAAACCACAATAAAAAAAATGTTATGCGATATATTTTGAAAATAAAAATATTTTACCAAAACTTTTTTTTTTTACTTTTGTTTTAATAATAATATTCAATACTCTTGTCACATTAAAGTTTATACCAATAATTTAAGTACCTGTTGTACATACTCTGCTAAAAATATACGTAGGTATTTAATCGATCTTGTTCTCGCAGACTTTAATTTACCACTTATAAAATATAAATGGCTCACGGACTTATTTCGTAAGCATTTATAAATGCAAAAAAAAGATTAAATCACAAAAAAAGAATGAGGATACAGCGCGTATCGTAAATACATCATAATGCAACAATTAACCTCAAACTAACATAAAAATTGCAGTAAATTTAAATCTTATTGCTTTACATTAAAGTTTAATTTCATAAACTTTGATTTTGTATCTGAAATGGTGTTCGAAAGAAGTGGTAAGCATTAATAGTAGTTTTTATTTAAAACAATGAGCGTGGGAAAATTTCTTGGCTAACTGTACCGTAGAAAGCAAGAAATGGTCGATTGTATTAAATAATATCCTATGAATAAAAAAGAATAAGTATGAAAATCAAAAATCTCATTCTCACACACTTTATTTTTATTTATTTTTTACTATGTATAGGCTTATGTTTGACCACCCACCTATTATGGAATGATATGGTCTCAAAAATGGTAAACGTGCAAAACATACTACAAAGTATTTAAATTATTAAAAACATATATAAAACAATAAAACTTCAACAAAAAAATGTTTTCCAACGAAACTATTTCGGTACTAAATATGAAAACAACAATTTCCTTACCTATACTGTTTAACATACAAGAAAGAGTCGCGTGCGCACAATCATACTGTATTTAATACACGCCTGTACTCACACACTTCCATTTATAGATGATTCAGTAAAAATTAAGTCTTATTCCAATAGGAATACGTTTTACATCAACAGCATTAGCATTTAGTGCATGATTAACCATAATGGTTGCTATTTATAAAGCGCTTGTTATATTTTTATTACATATTGCAGTGTTACAGTTATCAGGTCAAGTTCAGACTTGCTAGTTTGCGAGTAATTCAAGCATTTTATTCCTAGTTTTTGTTTCGTACATTTACTGTTCCCTTATGAGTAACTTGTTTATATCCTATTATGTAGTGACACTTAATGCCACGACGAAGGACGTAGGCTTGAATCTTACAATGAATTAGGGTTTTCGGTAATGGAAAACATCTTGAAGAGACCATAGAACTGTGGTACGTTTCTTTGCAGTACCCGCTTGGCTGGCTAATACCCTCAAGTTGAAAATCTGTCACCAAGCACCAACTTTCTAAGCGATGTGTACATACCGCCTTCGGCCACATCATCACTTACCATAGTGAGATAATGGTCAAACACAAACATATACAATTTTAAAAAAATGCATGTTTTATTTGTCATTTTCGTATTTCAATAATTTAAAATTAAAGTAAAAAATACAAACTATGATATATAGAAAATATCCTCAAAGCCCACGCTGCTGTCGATAGGCAAGGTTCCCAACAGGCTGGCAGCGTTCCCTTTTTGGATGGCCAAGCTTATGCGTTGGCGGAAAAAGCTCCCAGCCCGTCGGTCTCCCGAAGCCTCGATGAGCTTGGATGATAATTTAAAGTGTGGTCAATTTTTACGCTAGCATCCTTCTATTTATTGCTTTATTTAATGTTTTAGGAAACATCGTTCATTTCGATTTCGCTTTTTATTACTAGGTATAAGTGACTTTACTGATATAGATATTTATTCCCATCAAATTTATCACCGCAATTTAGCTTGAACAATTCACCGATAAATGGTTGAATCGATCAATCTCGACCAAAATGTTGTAATCATTAATAACGATTACATAATCGTAATCCTGATATAAATACATCAGATTGTAATGTTTCAGCAGATATTGTATTGCCTGACGATGACAAGCTTTGTCATAGTTTAAGTGAACTAGGTGGTACAAATAGGGCAGCTGCGAAAGACTCGAACAATGATTTATAAGTAAAAACTGAGACAAAGTTGCCACTCCCCTAAAGTCAAATGGTTAAAGGTAGAGTTTCTTAAATGATACAGGTTTTTGAATTACTTATTTTAGCGTTTGATCATCTATACATATAAGTATATAAGACAATGACAGTTACATCAGTTGTACCTCAAGAACGGCTGGACCGATTTTTATGATCCTTGATTTGTTGTGATTCGTCTCCGCCCCGATTTTTTAATGTCGGGAATGCGAGTGAAACCGAGGGAAGATGCATAAGGATATGCATCGTAGGTATATAGGTATGTAGTATATCAATTATCTGGTGTCCATAGTACAAGGTTTGCTTAGTTTGGGATTAGATGTCCGTGTATGAGGAATGTCACAGGATATTTATTTATCATCATGATTTTTTTTTAGGTACGGAAGTAGATTTTTTAATAATAATATTATCATAAACTAATGGACGACAGTTAGTGCCTTTTAATTCTTATGTTTTGTAAAAATACATACTGACTGCCGCTGCCAAGTCATTAATTAACTTTTTACTATTTAAAGTCTTTAGGTACCTACGGTTTAGATCGCACAGAGTAAATCTAAGCATAAACCTTAGACAAACCGCTCCCTTCGCTTCGTGATCATAGCATAAAGGCTCTTTATAATTACACTGTCAAGGTTTTGAGACCTGTTTACAGCCTTATTGTCTTTGTTTCGATTCAATTTGTATTCTAACTGGCGTTATTTTGGTATTGATCTTTAGATTTATTGGCGATTGTAATTATTGTATTGGAGTTGTTTAATAGGGTCAGTGTCATTTGAATTTTCTTAGAAAGTAATTCAGTCTTCTTGACTACCATACGCATACAATTTAAAAAATATATTTTAAATATTTAGTTCGAAATCAAGCTTTCTTACTTTTTTAAGACTTTGTGTGCTTACCTGCTTTGGCTATATCACCACATACAATGTTGAGAATGTGTTGAAATACAGGCCTGTACATAGTAGAAAAATATATTTGATTTAATAATATAAGCATAGACGATTGTCACGCATGTCACGCATGTTGTGACGCCTTAACAGGTTATACATTTATCTCAATTGTTATTCTTGTATAGTTTTTAATAATATAATGTCCAATGTAACAACTACTGGCTGTCCTTAAATAAATAAATTATAAATTTTTGTTTATTCTATAAAACATTTATTGTAATAAAAATTTGGTTAAAAAAGTAATATTTAGCTCGATTTTAAATCATAAGACGCAATAATCTAACAATTTGATACAAATAAAAATATAAAAGTGAATACTAAAATACTTTCTGGAGCAATTAAATTTAACCTTCATCATAAACAGTCTAAAGTTAGAATTCCTTTGTCTCTACTCCCAGAGGATACAGTAGTCAATATTATTATGTTGTAAATTCTTAGAACTTTAAAATCAATCACATGAATTGACGTGAACACAAACATGTATAGAGATATTATAGCCTCATTAAATGTTAAGGCTCCCGTAGAAAACGTTATAGTCATTGAGTGATTTAAGTGTTTGTTAAATTACACATGATTTGCTGACTTTAGATTAATCTTTACTGTCGTTTTGATTCTTAAATTTTCGTAAATATAATCCCTTTTCCTTTATGCATCTTCATTTTTAATGTACTGTTTCATTCCATTTTCATCGATTCAAAATGACTTTAACCAACGAAAAATCAAGCAATTCCCCTTTAAAACAGGAGTTCTTCAATTAAATATTATGCCTAGTCATAAAATTTGTATATAACATTATATTGAAGTCAAAGTCAAAGCCATTTATTCAGTTTAGGCCCTAGAAAGGCTAAACTCGAAACTACTGAAGTTACCACCGGTTCAGAAGTCAGCCTTCAACTGAAAAGAACCGGCAAGAAACTCATCAAGGTTTTTTTTTTGATTTTTTAATTTATCCTGAGACAAATATTATAATTCCAATTTTGTTCAATTTACAAATAAACTAAATTCACCAAATACTAAAGGTAATTATAAATATAAAGGTATCTACCCACTACCCTGATGTCATCCATCTACGACTAAGACAAAGACTGCTCGTCTGACACACAACACTTTATTAGTACCAATAAAACACAGCCATAGTACGATAACACTTCAAGGTTTCATTTCATTCATTTATCATTTTGATTTTAATATTCTTAATAACTATAGGTTGGGACGGGAACCTATAGTTATTTAAATAAAATGCAACATATACATAGGTGTATATTGCAGTTTATGATTACATCCAGACTCAGATCAAACATTTGCGTTAGATTATATTATTATTAGTAACTGTCCCCCGCAGTTTCACCCTCTTTCCCGAGGAAAAGAAGTAGCCTATTTCCTTCTCGATACCATAGGCTATCTGCGTACCTAATTTCATTGCGGTCGGTTCAGCAGTGTAGGCGTGAAAAGGTAACAAGCAAACAAACCAATAAACAAACAAACTGCCTTTCGCATTTATAATATTAGTTAGGATTAAGATAGGATAAAATGATAAAGGTATAATAAGTTAGCTCAACCTCAGAGTGTTGTCGTACTGTACCAATAACTCACGTATGTACTGTGCTTACGGGTTTTAAATCCGACAATTATGCATCGTGCTTCTTTAAGCATTGTTTATTGCGTTACTTTAAGTATGGTGTGGATGAAGCTTTATTTTAAGATACTTTTATGTGTTTTTACAGCAGTTTGAGTATTATGAACGTTTTTAGATTTAATCTTGAAGGATTGTTTGTTGAAAATTTTAGTCAGAAAGGATTTGGGTAAGAAATAATTATGGATTCTCAATGAAAAAACTAAAATCACTGAATGAAATGATTTGGCTTATAGAAAAAATATATCTTTATCCCTTTTGTTCTATATAATGATTACTATGACAATTTAGGTATATAAACAAGGTCCCCATGACAAAATCATTTTAAAATCTTAAAAACAAACAACTTTCAAAAAGTACTTCACTTTTAAAGCCAAAGAGGTACTAAACCATTTTTATGCTGTAATTTTACACATTTTACGTCGCACCATTAGAATACTTGCAAAACCAAGTAAAGAAAGCACTAAAATACTTTATAGGAAAGGCAGTTATCACCCAACATAATTAAAACCATTGTCTAGCTAACAAAAATTACGGTCACCATAAATTGTAAAGCCGGGGCGTCGTTTAAGACACCATATTTAAAATAGTACCATAAAAACAACCTATATAATTAACCCCAGAAACGTTGACCTGTCATGTTTTGCTATCACCATAAAGAACATTTGAAGATGTAGCTCCAGTGAGGCATGACACAGGTCATAATAAAGTGGATGTATTGCAACCAAAAAAACAGAGTATCATCGATCTAGTAACTCCTGGGATTCTGACGGCATTAAATATTTTATTGGTAGTTAAAGTCGGTTTATTATGCGACTTTGAGATTAGTATAATAGGTAAAATCATTAGGGTGACATTTAGGGTGTTTGATCTTTTGAAGCCACTTCCGTAGTCATTTTTAAGAAATAAAAATAAGTAGGTTTTATACCAATCACAAACTCTGTTTTCCTGGGACCTAAAGTATAAATGGCTTAAATCTCATCAACATCAGCCCGAGGATGTCCATAGCTGAACATAGGCCCCATTGATTTCCACAGTGAACGGTTTTGGGCAGCTTGCATCCAGCGGTTCCTAGCAACTCTGACCAGGTCATCAGTCCACCTGGTGAGAGGTCGTCCCACTCGCCGCTTTCCTGTACGTGGTCACCACTCGACAACCTTTCTTCCACATCGGTTATCATCTCTTCGAGCGAGCCTGCCCATTGCTACTTCAGCTTGCTGACTCTACGACTTTTTCTCTGGCTTACACATGATTCAAAATATACAGATATGTACACAAATATTGATCTCGATCTATGGCATGGCAGTCAGTGTATTCAACCTCCACACCAAGTAGTCCGTTGAATTATGTATGAAGGATTCAAAAATTGTACGCCAAGAGCGTAGCAAAAATCAAAGGTCTTTAAAGGTTTTTGTCTATTCCATAAAGATAAAATGATTGCTCTTTTTCAACTGTTATCTGGCTTCCATACTACAAGTTCTGCTTAGTTTGGGGTCAGACGGCCGTATGTGAGGAATGTCCCAGAATATTTATATATTTTTTTATATCTACTAAAATTATTATGTAACTAGTTGCTTGAAATAAAAACGGTCTCCTACCTGCATGGGAAAATTTATATTGGAATCCAAAACATAACTACGGATCATTAGATTAATGATGTCACCATAATTGAATGTCCCATGCAATCCAATTATTAGGTCCATGAGGGTAACCGGAAAATCACCTTTAAACGATACATTACAAACAAGACAAAAAATAAGGGTGGCTAAATTTCTCATTAGAAACCGTATATTTTTAACGTGATACTTGAAAATTATTAATAGATAGATTGCAAAATATGATCTAATTCAGTGCAAGAAAACGTCACTTTTCTGAAAAGATTTGTTTATAAAATTAATGAGAAAAGGCAATAGACGAAGGAATACGATGTAATAAAGATTCAAATTAAATACAATCGCTAGATAACAAGAACAGACTCAAGAACCTGTGAATTTATAAAACATACCTCATAGCACTGATTATTTCTTGTATTGGCAAATTATATTAAATTAAACGGAGTTTTTGTTACCAGTAACATTCATATAACATCACCAATTTAATGAATCCTAGTTAGAAAAATCAAAAAAAAATGACCTACGTCAGAAGGCTGACAATCAGGCAGGCGATCTATCTGATGGTATGTGGCTACCGTTCACCTATGGACATTAGCAATACCATTGGGATTGCCAATGTGTTGCCGACGTTTATAAAGCCTATGCAACTGGCTCTCAGGCCCAACTGTCGGTTGGTGTCAGTTGGTGCTTGGCGACAGATTTTCAACTTGAAGGTGGTACCCAGCCAAGCTGGTACTACAAAGTACCCTACCACCGTACAATAATAAAAATACAACGTTTTGTCACATGATGAAGGCAACATATAGTTCTTCGTCTATTAGTCAAAACACTGATCATGATAATGATTTTCTCTCTTTACCATTTGCTCTATTGAGTGTCATTAAATAACCGGAAATATTAAGAATAGTCCCTAATTGATGTTTTGTTTACTTAATGGGTGCCATTACGTGAATCGTGTATCATATCCTGTATTTGATTGATATTTTGTTGTATGTGACGCATAGCTTAACAGGTGTGTAATATTGGTTTACCTAGTTACAATGAGTATTTTGAATGAGAGTCAATCGTAAGCCAAACAAGCACACCTACAGCCCGCCTGATGGTAAGCAGTTACCGTAGCCTATGAACGCTTGCGACACCAGGGGTATCACTCCACTCCACTGAATATGTATGTAGTACCAATTAAATTAATGACTGTGCCAGGATTCAGCTGGAGTTAAAAGTGCAGATAATATGACCCAATACTGAAATGTAACTTAAAAGGGAGCATCTTAAATACATAGAGAGTCCTCTATCCTTTACACAACCACAGCTTGTGAGAGAAATATCACTATTTGGCCAATAGTGGAGTATACGGTATTTCACTATAAAAGCCAATAAAAAGTCAAGTAAAATTCTAAATCACAATTAACAAGACCACTCTATAAAATGTGTTAATATTAACAAGTAGATGAAAAAGAGATCATAAGCTAAACCAAAAATATACCTATTACTTAACTGTAGAATAGCCAAATAACAAAAACATTTCAGAAAACTACTCCCAATAAGCTACCTACCATACAAGTGAAGCCGCAGGCATAAACAATTTAGACCCTAAAAAATTAACGTCATCATCAATCCGCAGCCAAAACCATAGCTGTGTGGGTGAATCAATAAATTAAGTTAAACCACCATTAGTTATTTTGGCACGATCTACGAATTTTGGTTTATCACGCGAATGTTGCATTAGTGTACGTACAGATTTGCTTTCTAGAGAACTTTTATTATTGTTTAAATTATATACGTTACTAGCTGTCCCCCGTGGTTTCCCCCGTATTCCCGAGATAAAAAGTAGCCTAACTTTTCTCAAGAATTGGGCTATGAAAGGCAAAAGTAAATGCAAAACTAAATAGTTTATTCTTTAACTGAACTTTGATATTTGGCATAAAAAATTGAGGTGGTATTTTTGTTTTATACACCTATTAATTTATTTAAACAAACTTTTTGACTAAAGAGAGTACTAAAGAATAATGATGAAGCACTTTTCATATAACTAAATTAGATTACTAATTCTGTACATACATTGGTTAAACTTCAACTGATATAATAAATGTCGACGACAAAATTGATTTTTTCGAACTTCTAAATTGATGTACGTCTGTTTATTTTCAAGCAAATTTGGTGGATATAACGAGTTTTAAAGTAAATAGATTAGCATCAACAAACATAGATTCGGTATGTTCAGTGTCGAATTTACTTTTTTGAAAATATTTTGACTGTTGCTTTTGATGCTAACTTACCATTGTATTTAGGAATAACAAATACATATTTATATACCTTACAAAGTGTTCTTATTTTATATTATTTACATAACTGTTTAAGGTCGGTGCAAGTTTTTCTTTACGTTAATTCATTACTAGCCCCTTCTTTGCCGCAGTCGGATAACTACTAAAAGAATTTTATGTTTAAATGTCCTTTATAGCATTTGTTTCTTAAATACGTATTCTCATTGAAATGAATAAATTAATGATAATATGTGGTCTAAAAACTTAAGAACTTAACTTTCGTGCTTACTCGAATCAATATTGTGATTTCTTTACACAATTATAACGTATTTTCTTTGACCTTGGTTTCGACATAAGTAATATCCATCCATCATCATGATTCACCATCTTTATAGTCTAATTTGTATTATTTTTTTAAATTGAATAATTCTTTGGTCACTTTATAAATAGCCATAAACATTCACAACATGTCAGCTGATGTTATAGTAGCATTGTTTGAATAGATTCATATAGTAATTACTTCTCTTATTTACTTTTTGGCAGAATTTTCGTTACCAAATTGGACAGGCCAATCAATTTTCCTTTAATCTTTTACCCTTAGCATTACAAAGCCAATCTGTCTTAACAAAACATTATGTTCCACCGTAGCTAATTCTCCTTTAGAATCACCCTTATTTTGCGTAACAGGTAGATTTATTTCACCAACCTTTGCTTCCTTAGTCCAAGCAAAATATTACCTTATTCCATTCTATTAAGATTTATATCGATCGCAAATTTTTGTGTAATCTTTTTTTGCTCTACTTTTGACCTACTCCAGCCAGTTTTTGCAAAAAAAAAACTCTTTTGTGTTGGTTGCACGTGTGCTAGCTTAAATAAGCATTTTGTTAGTTGCAAGTGTTATTGTTATTTTTTGCTTTACAACATTATGTATAGTCATGTCACTTACATTACTTACAACTTGTAACACGTAATACATTAGGTGTACCTTTAGTAGGTAAGTACGTACACTTATACGTTTATAACATCAATAATATATTAAAATCTTCCAAAATTGGAAAGAGATGTTTAACTACACAAATCTTAAAGATGTATAAAATTTTTAAACCATATTTAACTGCCAGCATGATACATGCTTTGTAAGTAATAAAATTCTTATCGGATGGTAACAATTTTAAACAACTCCGTGCATAATATTCAAAACTCAAAATTACCAAATCATCGCTAATCAAATGGTGGAGAAAAAGACTTCATTTTAGACCTACTTTGCTCTGTTCCCAACAGTACCAGTTTAGTTTGTTTACACAGCTGAGGGACCCGTATTGTGTCGGGGCGGATTAGCAGTTTTTATGTGAAGACCTTTCTAGTTCCGTGTGGGAGTGACCCGAGTTCATATCAGGTTAAGTGTAGTCGTGAAACTAAAAATGGATTTGTAGAAGATGCACGAGACAATAAGGTTGATAAAGTATTAAAATTTGCAATGATAATAATTACAATTTTAGGAGTACAAACTGTATTGAGATTTGAATAAAATAAAATAACAAATCCACTGAATGTGTTGAAAATTAATACTTAGTTTCCATTTATATAAATGTATATGCCATCTTCTTTGATCAATCATCAAATTAAATATAAACAAAATAAATTGGTCTGAATAAATCTGCAAAAATTTAGAACAGATCAAATCTTTAATGCTCAAAATCAGTCCCTATACCAATTACTAATTTTAAATTGTATCTCAAACCCAATTCTCAGCCATAAAATCTGCGAATAAATCACGAACAGCTGCCGAATGTAAACAACTCCTAAGCCTAGATGTCAGGATAAGACCTAAACTGTCGTTCAATCAACCTAGATTCAATTCAACTGCAATACAGATCCCTTTGTTTTGTTCACTAGTTGGTTACGAAATTGTTACTTTTAACAGACTTCGATCCTACTCAATAGAGCATTATGAAGTCAAATGCAAAACCTTAAATATCATTTGAAAGAAAATATCTCTTTATATATCTGTAGATGCTATTTTTCTTCCAATTGGTCAGTCTGATTAAAAATTGGTCCTTGGTCTTTTATTAATTTTGCTCTAAGGATATTGCAAAAACGTTTTTTTTTAAAAGGACTAGAAGGAGATGGGTGCTCCTCCCTTACGTCGACCTCCCTTACGCGGACAAAACGGCGAGCGTTGAGGGCTCTCAACCGTATCTTAAAACTAGTAAAAATTTTGGACCATCAATATCATCCTTAGATATTAAGTGACGATGTGTCTGAAGACAGTAAGCACACAAAGCCTAGAAGGGAATAGCTGACAACTCACTCGCTGTATGAACACACAGATTTTTTACTTGAGGATGGGAACCAAGCAGGTGGCTGCTGCAAAGAATCTTACCATCGTGCTAGGGTTTCCTCATGATGATTTTCTTGACCAAAAGCTCAAGTTCATTAGGATTCGAACCCATCACCTTTGCTACGTCATTCAGCGTCACTACCACTGAGTTATCACCACCCTAATGGTGTATCTTCGCTTGCTATAGTGGGATTATTGTCAAATTCTTAAATATATAGTAAGTACCTACAATAAAATTAAATAACCTTAATATTATTGTAAACATTAGCTTTCCAGGCATGTTTTTTGTTTTGCTAGAACGAAAATAATACTTTACTAATTTACTTTTAATTGTACTCGTATCTCTTGCCTCTATATTACGAAATTCAATTTTACAATCAGTGTACAATTTCAAATAGTAATAACTTACTTTATCTCTTACCTAATGGCTCAACCCTTATCAGTTAATGGTTTTACATATTTTTTTCTGATATTTTTTGTACAAATAGGCAGAAGTCGATTTCGGGTGTTTATTCTATTGCGTAGTATTTTGTGATGGGTAGGGTAAAAGGGATAATTTTTTGCCTTCCTTGTATTTTGTTTTGTCCCTAGGTACTGTAACTTCTATTATTACTGAAACATGTTTCTTAAATATATTTTTTTATTGCTCCATTGTTAAGCAAGTACTAGGAAAAAAAACAAATAATATTATTACCCAACACTTATTACGTATTTATGTCTCATAAAACATAGCAACTCCATAGTTATCGACAGTATTTTTTTTTATATAAAAAATGTTCATAAAGAGGACGTGGTCTGCAATTGGTGATTACACCCTAAAAAGGTTATCGCTGAAAGAAAAAAGTCCACTGCATGTCCGAACCTGCGTCAAATAAAAAAAGTTTGTTTACATTTTTTGTCCTTCTCAGCTGTGGATAGTTAGTTTTTGTCGCTAAATTGGTTAGTAGGTAGAAAAAGATGTGGCGAGATTTAGTGGTGCTTACCCTATTTTTTTTTGATGTTTTAAATGTTTATTTTAACTGTCATTGGTATTTATCAGTCAACATAGCATCGTGAATATTGTTATTGAAATCATTTATACAAATTTTCTTATATGTTTAAAAATAAACTAATATGATACAGAAGATATTCTTATAATGTCAAACAATTGACCACTGGTCTGTTTTCATATTGTTTTACTCTAAGGTTCTTGCCATCTACCAGTCTCCCTTAACATACAAATTTTAAATTAAAAATCTTCAAAGGATACTTTTAGGTGTCATATTCTCGTAACCTATATTGGGCTTGCAATTTCAGAGAACCCAGAAAAAAAATGTGTCTTAGTTTGCTCTCGCTTCTTCAACAAAACTTGCTTATTTCTGTCTATTTCATTTAGTTCATGCAAAAAGATAATTATTCCCTATTAATAAACGCGGTCGAAGTTAATGAATAATAAATAAATATCCTGGGAAATGACTCACACACGGCTACCAGATCCCAAACTAAGCAGTCTATTGTGGAAACCAGAAAATTGATATAACTTAAACTTTTTTTTTTACTTATATAAATAATTACACCCAGACTCAGGACAAACAGACATGTTCATGCACAGAAATGTCTGTCCTGAATGGTTATCGAACAACTCCAATTTGAACGAAGGAACACTATGATAATGCCTTAACTTTCCTTTTCTATTCCCATGACTCTCACTACCAAGATCATAACCGTGACAACTAAGCAAAAGTTTATAATGAACTACTGTTCCTTGCTTAAGTGACTGTAAATAATAGGGATCCGCAGAATAACAGGTGTTGTTCGGACGATGAAATCTCCCATCATAACTCTAAACGTACTGGATTAAGAGTTAAAATTGCTTGTATAGAGTTGTTCGAGTGTGCCAATGTGAATTTTAGTCTGAAGGTTTGAATTTTGGAAATGGTTGGCTTTATAAAGAAATTGATTTTATTTATCGGAATAAACGTCGGACGAAGTTTCCCGAAGGATCTTGTTTTCCTGGGATAAAAAGTACCCTTTAAGTTATTCCAAGGTATAATCTATCTATGTGACAAGTTTCATCAAAATCGATTGAGTAGTTTATGTGTGATTGAGTCACAAACATCCAAACTTTTACATTTATAATATTGGTAGGATTAGTAGATAGTCACATTAACTATTAAAATATATTTTTAGATATCTCAGCGATTTCAACCTTCAAACCTATTAACTATTTTATTGTTTAATTATGACATTTCTTGACCATAAGATTTTTATTTTCAATTTAATTACCTAGAACAAAATTTTCAAACATTCTTCATTCAATGTACGAACCAAAGGTAAACAATTATAGTAGAATTATCATCTCTACATAAAATCAACCGTGCAATGAACTCTTCACGGGTAGTGGCAGCACTAATCTGAGCGCATCAGCCAGTTTGCAATTTATTAACCCACGTTGCGGACATGTGTTCCGTACACGCGACATTTTGAATTGGTGCGTTTTTACACCGCTTTTCCAGGATAAAATGAGAAACAATAAAGATTAATCTATGCCCGGTGTCATCTTCTTTTGTATATGTCACCGGAAAATAGCAAGAACCGCAAATTTATAAATTTACTAGGTTAGGTTAGTTTATAAATTTCCTAGTAAATTTATAAATTTGTGGTTCTTGTTATTTTCCGGTGACATATATATAAAATTGTAAACTGATTGAGTGTTGAAATATCAACGTCCAGCCCAAACTGCTGGACCTAGAGACATGAAATTTTGCACATAGATACCTTATACAGTGTAGGCATCCACTAAGGAAGGATTTATGGAAATTCAATCCCTAAGGGGGTAAAATAGAGGTACGCGGATGAAACCGCAGGGCGGAAGGCTAGTCTCATATAATAATTTGAAGTCGCATCTGTGTGAGGTGAAAACAAAGTTGCAAAATTAAATACATAATGTCAAAATACATAATCTGGTGCGCCCCAGGGTTCATTATTGGGACCTTTATTGTTTTTAATATTTATTATGGACATAGAACACTGTTTCTTGAACTCTAAAATTGTGTTATTCGCTGATGACATGAAGGTGCTAAGGGTGGTCCACAAAACTAGCTACGTTGGAGCTCTACAAGCGGACCTGGATAGGTTTCAAGTATACTGCTTCTTAAACAAACTAGATCTCAATGTGTCTAAATGCTTTTATATGTCGTTTACACGCTGCCACCGGACAGTTGGCTTGTGGTATAGACTACAAAATCAGGACCTAGTAAAAGTACATGAAATTAAGGACTTGGGCATAGTTCATGACTCTAAACTCTTGTTCGATAAACATATTGACTCCATTGTCAAAAAAGCATCCAGTGCTCTTGGTTTCATTATGCGTAGATCATCCCACTTTCGTAACATAAAAACACTGAAAATATTATACTGTGCCTATGTTTGGAGCCAATTGGAGTAAGCGTCTCAAATTTGGAACCCTCGATATCAAATATATAACTCACGCATTGAACGCATTCAAGGAAGATTCCTTAGGCACCTTGATTTCAAAGCTCGTCAACACTCAACTGACTACTACCATAGATGTAAAAGGTATCACTTCCTACCCCTCGAAACCAGAAGGAATATAAATGACGTTTGTTATCTTGTCAACATTGCCCATGGTAAAGTTGACTGTCCTGAATTACTGTTCAAAATCAACCTAAGTACTAATACTCTACGGTTACGACAGCGAGTCATTTTGAGTGTACCTTCGGCAAAGACCAAGTATAGGGCAAACACATTTGTTCTGCGGGCCTGCAATTCCTTTAATGAATTACATCATGATATAGACCTATTTTGTTCCAGCACCACATCAATTAAAAAACTAATATCTACCGACTTCTTTGGCAATGATAAGCAAATTGTAGATTAATAGCACTTAAGTTCTTTGGATTTTACAAATTTTATTTGTAACTTACTATGTTAACTGTTGTTACAATTTAGTTGCGAGTTATTGTTCTAATCTTACATGTCTCACATTTTTTAACTTCACTTTGTTAATACATACGCAAATAGTGATTTATTGGTGGAGATTTTTAAATGGCATATGAATATTCAACTGTTAACTTATTACTACTATTTTGCTGTAAATCTTCCTAAAAGAAAATAAATAAACAAATAAATTAAAGTTTAAAAAATCTTTGTAAGCCACTTTAGAAAAACTTTACGTTACTTTGATTTAAATCAAAATAATGTTTTATGACCAACAACTCTTTTACTAAACAGAAATATTTAATATACAAACTTTAAAATATTTTCAAAAATAAAAATTGTTGGCAACTCGTCAATATTTCATAATCGCTGACAGCAAAACTAAAAACTGCCAATACACTTTAGTTTACTCAATGTATCATGGAAAACTATTTTATTTCATAGCTGAATACTGAATATTGAAAGGCTTTCACCATCCACCCCGCGGTTCAGTTTTATATGCGTAGTTTAATCCTTTGTTTGTAATAGTTTTTAAGCCTGGCCAGGCGCAATTGATTGTATATTAAAACTAGTACCCAGTCTGCATGATTACCGAAGGTACTCGTAGTACCTTTCGGTAACCATCATCATGTCCTTATTGAGTTAGGCATGTATGTTTTCTTTAACTAAATCCTCATTCACATTACATAGTCTAAGTCAAAGCGATTTAGCCAAACATCAAAGCTAGGTACTGAAGTTAGCATCGGCTCGTAAGACAGTCATCATCACTCATTAATTTTTTTTATAAATGTCGTAGGATGATTTAATAATTCGATTTTTCGCGAAAATCCGAGGAATATTGCGAAATCACGGATAATAAGAAAATGGTGAAACATTTATCAATATAAAGAGTTTCCATGCAGTAAAAAAAAAAACACGAAGTATATAGGAATCGCTCGCTGCGCTTCGCAATCGCCATGCACTTCTTACCTAAAATATCTGAGTCGTTTCTGAACAGGACGAGATATTAGAAATGCTTTTACCATTTTCTTACTATCCGTGTTTTCGCAATATTCCTAGGATTTTCGCAAAATTTTGAATTATTAAATCCGACTACGACATATACATACTATACTCTTTTTTTGTATCATTAAAAACATAACGTACTTACACAGTAATTTATTCATCGAAGATCCTATAAAAATGTAAAAAATAAATATTATTTATTACAAATATTCGTCACACTCAAATAAATCGCAGTAAAACAATAACAACGTACTATCTATGCAATTAATTGTAATCGCAATATATTCAAGGGAGGCTGTAATACACTGGCACCTGATGTCAACCGAATGGTTAATTCGATTGTAAAGTTTAGTGCATACGAGCGATGCATAATATTATTGATAGCTTTTGCTGCGAGCCTTCACTTGTGGCAGCGTTGTGTGACGGGTTATCAACTTCCCTCCAATATGGCAAGGACGGATACTCCTGTGTTGCAAGCGACAATAGATCACGGTAACTTACCATCAGACGGGTCGTATGCTTGTTTGCCACCTTAGTGGCATAAAAAAGGAGGACGGTGGCTGCCACATGCGTCATACTTGTGTATGCTGCTTGTGGGGGCTGGTCTACATGAGTCTGCTTTTACTTATTATTCATTTGTTAGAGTCTGCTTGTAGTCTTGCTATGCAAAATATTTTTGTCTTTGAGACATTATAAAATTGTCTTATTATAAAAAAAAAATGTTGAGTTAATTGCTGGCACTTTTCAGCAAATGCAACCTTATGAAAAATAAATTTTATTTGTTTATAAGAAAAAATTAGATACAGACCTACAACATAGGTATTAATTATAGGTATTATTACGCAGAATAATTTGGCTTGATTTAAATTCAGAATTATAAATTAATGTTAAAATATGTTTTTCATTCTTATGCAAGTACAAGAGCAAATAAACCCCCTAATTTTAATATGTTAACGAATAAATTCGCTGTATAATATCGCTGAATCTTCAATTTCATCGACGCATCCCAAATATTTAACAATTGATAGGTCACAAATATTTGCAAAACCCATACTATTTCACGCTAATATGCTCCCACCGTAATGGCAACCAGCCAATACACACTCAATCTATTAAACCAGTCCATCACTATATGAAATAGTTTCTGTTAATTTTATGTGAAATAGTAATTATAAAAACTTTTATTACACAAGTTCTTTATTATGTAAGTATTAAATATAAAATCCCTTATTTATTCCTTATTCCTTCATATTAAATTCATTAATTTTGAAAATATAGGATAAAAAACATAATTAGAAGGCTTATAAATTACTAGCTTCCACCCCGCGGTTTCACCCGCGTTCCCGAGGTACCTTATGTTTTCCCGAGATAAAAAGTAGCCTTCCTCGTTAAATGGACTATCTAACATAAAAATATTTTTTCTATTCAAACCAGTGTTCCTGAGATTAGCGCGTTCAACCAAACCAACAAACTCTTCAGCTTTATAATATTAGTATAGATTAATAAATTAGCGTTAATTCTATTTATAAGATATTCAGAAGACTCTTAGAGAGGTCCAATCCCTTTAGCATAATAAAATAGGGAGTTGCGAGTGAAACCGCGGGGCGGAAAGCTAGTTAGCATCATTATGCAATTCTCACTGACATCCAAAAACACGACAGTTCCAAATTAATGCAAAAATTACATATTATAATAACATTACGCATGCGTAATGCGGTAATGGAAGAGTGTCATGAATCCATGTAGATTCAATTGACGGGAGCTTTCACAAATTATGTGTCGTTGTTAACTGTACGATAATATTATACGACAGTTAATAAATGAGTATCTTCTAGTTATATGGACTGGCTAATTTTTTTTTATAAGATCATTTATCTTTGCAATTCAAAAGCTGAAAGTGTAGGGTTGAATTCTTATCGGGTATTTACTATGTCTTCATTAGATTGTATTTTAATTTTATTTTATTTGAAAATCAATAAATATTTTCAAATGGCTAAATGTATCAGGAATTCCTTTACTCTTTAAGGTGACGCCGCGTTAAGCTCAAAAATCTGAAATTCACCGTGCTGCGTCCCGCTCCCTACTATAGCGACCTCTCATAGAAAACCCGCGTAAACGGAACGGGCGTATGCGACAAAATGGTTTTTATTGTTTAATTTAAAAACTACAAATATATTTCATAAAACCTAAGTACAATTTATAGTATCAGTTTCCATTAATATATGTAGAAATTTTGGAACCTCAAATCGATCCTCAATGTCTGTAAAATTGGAATCTCTTATTTTAAAGAGGTCTTTTTGATTAATTATTTTGTGTTATAAAAGTTAGCCAATCGTGTTATGCAACGTACAAAATAAAGTCAAAGACATGATGAATTCTTACAATAAATTTCAGTTCGTTCGCTTCAGTCATTGTTGAGAAAAATCGGAATCCTTGCAACCAAAATCTTCAAGGCGTCGCCTTAACTAGCTTTTCCGCGCGGTTTCACCCACGTCCCCGAGGATCTTGTGTTTTCCCGGGATAAAAAGTAAATTATAGCCTTTGTCGATAAATGGGCTATCCAACACTGAAAGAATTTTTTAAATCGAACTAGTCCTTCCTGAGATTAGCGCGTTCAAAGAAACAAACAAACTCTTCAGCTTTATAATATTAGTATAGATAAAACAAACTCGTTCAATTTTTTAAACTGCTGAATGAATTTGGAAGAATGATTTTGAAAATATGGTAGGTGCTCTGGCATAACACTATAGGAAACTTTTATCTGAACATAATTAGTTCCCAACTAGCTTCCGCTCGCGGTTTCACCAACGTTCCTGAGGGATCTGGTGGCAAAATTTCATCCAAATACGTTCAGCCGATACGAAATTGAGTGGTAGAAATGATACACACACACACACACACAAACCAACACATTTATAATTTTAGTAAGATAAAATGATA
Organism: Tetheella fluctuosa; assembly: GCA_951216915.1. Classification (NCBI taxonomy): domain Eukaryota; kingdom Metazoa; phylum Arthropoda; class Insecta; order Lepidoptera; family Drepanidae; genus Tetheella; species Tetheella fluctuosa. The sequence continues at coordinate 1,989,706 of OX578234.1, read as the reverse complement.
TAAGATAAGATGAAACCACGGCAACGTATTACAAATTTTAATACAAAAGTTCGTTTGGGTACCTTTTACTCATTGACGCCATGACTGGACGGATTTTGGTAGACATCTTTCCTGAATTTTACTTCTAGTCCACCACTTTCCGCATCTATTCGTCTACACCCCACATTACCCACTCAATTGTCTATAGATATGTGGTCTCTTGTCAAAAACTTGTAACTTGAAAGAAAAAATGACCAACATAGTCAGATTGTCCAAAAAATATAGGTAGGTATATATATACCTATATAGGTATAGCCTAAACTGAATAAATGGCTTTGACTTTGACTTTGAAGAATTCGTCTACCGCGAAGGTAATCGTTATCCCAGAAAATTATACCATAAATTCAATCAAAACGCCTTATCTTACAATTCAAACCATACCTGACACAAAGATCTGAGTTTGAACTCAATCCAAACCGTGAAATCAAGCGGTAGCTGCCACGGTGGATTACAATTTAGAGGCAAATCGGCCCTTTTGATGAAAGTGTGAAGATATAGTCGACGTTTTTATAGAGGTCAGTAAGATCTTTTGTTTATTTTTTACAGATAAAAATGGACGATCAAAAAGGGTGATTTTGTGTTCAGAAAATAAAATACTTCATTTTGTTACTTTTACAAAAACATAAGTCAAACGAATGCCATATAAAGAAGGGAAATATTTATTTTTTTACTTTATATAGGCTTGTGTTTGACCACTATGTCACTATGGTAAGTGATGATGTGGCCGAAATTGGTAAGCACACAAAGCCTAGAAGGAATTGGCTCTCAAGTGCAGCAGCCGGAATACACCTATAGGTATTTGGTAACAGATTTTCAACTTGAGGTCACTGGTCAGCCAGCCGGGTATCAAAGTACCCTACGACCGTGCTATGGTTTCCTCATGATGTTTTCCTTCACCGAAAGCTCAAGCTTGTAGGATTCGAACCCACGACCTTCGACGCGGCGTCCAACGTCACTACCACTGAGCTATCATCGACTTAAAAGATGTAAGATCGAAGTTAAACAGTTTTATTTGACAATGAAATAATTAAACATTATAGGTATTTCGTTTTATTTCTTGATGCACCAAAAACCGTAGCAATTTTTTTTTTCTATACATTGTTCGCTATTTTATGACATAATAAGATATAAATTATCTAGGGTCATCTAATCATTAATTCATTTAATTTTATAATTAGTATAAAACACAACAAATCACCTTTTTAAAGAAAACATTTTAACCGTAGCGAACTATTAACGCCATCTATTGACAAATTTTAACAACACAATTGTGTTTAAATTTACGAGTCGTTTTCCCAAAATATTATAATTTTGTGACCCCTCTTTTTATTTATCTGAAATAAAAAAAAGTTTGTTTTTTGCCATCACCAATGCACGTAGGTATTTAGTCATCACATCTCGTACGATGACCTACTTTCGATATTGATAACTCATTTTGTTCTACCAAAGACGTCTTTATATTTATTATGCTTATACGACGCCATCGGAACATGTTTGAACTTGATACATGGATGTTTATAATGAATTATAACACTATTGTTACAAGTATCAATATAGTTTTGCAGTGAATATTTGATGAATTTAGAAATTTATCATTCATTATTAAGGTAGATATTTCAATAACAGGAAAACGTGACTGATTGCCTCAAATTGTGAGACCTAAATATTCTTCGATAAGTACCTATTTATCTTTTATTAAAGAATGAGATATTCGAAAAAACATAATATTTATGATAGTGCAATAGGTTATTCTATTGCTATTTTATTGGTATTTATTGTTTACAAAAAAAATAATACCCGTTTAATTTTGCAATTTCAATGATAGCATATAATAAATTTCCTTCTCATTTTTTTATTTCTATACCATCAATATTTGACTGATTGTCATAATTAAATTGTGAGTTACCTAAATATGCCTAAATTAGTTTTCTTTTTTTCTTATTAAAGAATGATACCTTTCTGAAACTTAGTATTTCTAATGACGCAATTGGTTAAACCATTATTTTTTAATAGTTGATATTTATTTATGTAAAGATTTTAATGCTCATTTAATTTTGCAATTACGATGATAGCGTCTAGTAAATTTCCTTCTTACCATAAATATTTGACTGCTTGTCTTAAATTGTGAGTGACTTAAAATATACTTCAATTAATATTCTCTTTTATTAAAGAAAGATATCTTTCTAGCTAGATCTTAGTATTTATGATGACGCAATAGGTTAATTAGCCTGTATGTAAATATTTAGTGTTTGAAAATATTTTAATGAGTTTATCTTTAATGGTAAACGTTTTTAGAATGAGATAATTATAGTCCTAATAAAGTCGAAGAATAGATCTTATGAATTATTAATAAATGAAATAACTCAAACACATTTGTATATTATCAATAATCAATCACTAAAAGATTATTCTATTTGATTTATACTCGCGATTTCTCGGAACTCTTTTTTATGTAGCTTTGTAACTTGCATCCTATTTGAGCCAAGGGACATCCCGAATATTATCTATTTTCTTTTCGAAATTCTTGTAAAATAATTCAGCCATTTCGGTACAATTGTATAATTCAAACATATAAATTTTTTGTAGAATTTAGACTGAATTATTTATTTTTGTCTTCAAATTCTGAGTCAGGGATCTTTGGTGTATGCCGTGACTAATTTTGCGGTAGGTGTGGATGTTGCAATCAAATTTTTTTAGTAACTCTTTAGCTTTTGTTACAGGTAGTGGTGTGTTTTTTTAGTGTAGTAAAAGAATATAATACTGATGAAAATGTAAGTATTTTTTATAGCATTTTGAGTATCAATGGTATTTTATTATCTTGCGTAATAGTGAAATGTATGTTTGTACTTAACCTTTTATTCGTTGAGCCGGAAAAGCTGAAAATCATAAATCATTTTTTTTCCAATGGTGAAAATTATTTTGCTTAATTTTGCGAAATAAAAATTGATTCCAACATCGATATGCTATTTTAACGCTAATGACCTATTTTGATTTTAATAATGTAAAGAAAAAATCTCACTAAATATTTATCCGTTTATTAAGTAACTAATTTATAGTAAATAATTTTGATTTTTTTTTTACATTTTGTTGTAAAAAACGTACAATTGCAAAAAAACAAGTCACGTAGAAATAACGAAATTTACCATACCTAAGTGGTTTTTTTATTAAACAATTTTACGTCCGAAACGATAGTTACAAATTTTATTGCCAACATTTACTCAAATCTAAACAAAGGTTTTCACTCCGCTTTAAACTCCGATAAACCTAAAAATCACCTTCGGTTGCACAAACTAAACGCCTATGGCAAAACCACAACCATAAAACCATTTTATATACGCGAACGTACAAACATACTAGCCGAATTACTACGTACAAAACACACGCGCTAACTCCTGTCACAGTATCGTATAACCCGATCCTAACTCGCATTAAAACAAGCTTTACTGACGTCTATCTGGACAAAGAGTCGTTAAATCGCGCGAGAATTATCACGAAACGTAACTTTAGTAGGTCTGCGTTTGGTAGCTCATGATCGAGTGAATGCTCTCCGTTTAACAACCCCGTGGACTCGAGTTCTCCGTTCTTACGTCACCTCACCCCATACAAATACAGCCATCTCATTGGCCTATTCACTTTGGCGCGCTTTCTCAGCTCCAAGTACAGAGCTAGCACTATCATCTCATTCCCTTTCACTAAGGGATTACACCCAAGCGTTTGACAGAGAAAACCTTATTTTCCCAGCAACTTTTGAACCGTGATGTAACCTGTTTGGTACGAGAGAGATATATTTGAATTCTGCTGATCGAAAAGGGACAGAAATAGCGGTGTCGACGTTGATTGTAGTGGTAGAGTGCGAAGGGAACGTGCTACCGTGCGTTCCACTATTTATAATCAAATGGGTTGCGTTAGTGTGCGTGTGTGCTTACGTTATGCACCACACAAACACATGGAGACGCGTTGAGCGAGGCAATGATGTGCACGAAGTATTATCCCTTATTACACGATTCGCTTCCGTGGAGGCCGCACGTGCAATCGTAGTCAGTCGACCTCTTTTGTCGAGCGGCGCGAAGTGACAGTTTGTTTACATCGGAGAGTCGCAGCGATGCATAGTGCGTTAGTAAATGCGATTGTGTCATCGACCGTGCGCCGGTTACCGCTAAATTACGAGTGAATTACGGACAATGCTCGTAGCAGCGTTTTTGCGTTAAAACTTTTTGTGAACTTTTGAGGTCGCAGTGCCTCATGATCTCGATAGCGCCAAATTAAACTGTGAAAAACTGTGTGCCATTCGAAGTGTCAAAGTGAACATTCCCAAGTGAAACAAAAATACTTTTAACAAGATTTTTCACAAATCGAAATAAAAGAAAATTTTTTAGAACATTTTTGATTCCTAGAAAATTTTGATAATTCCCAATTTACACCCAAAAACATTCCCAAAATTGAAGGAAAGTAAAAACTGGTAAAAAGTTTTAGTAAAATCAGTGAAGATAAAGACAAAGCCAAGAGAGACGAAGTTTAAACGGGCACTCAGCATTTATGCATACAAAACAAACTGCTATCTATCCACGCTTCCTCCGTAGAAAACGACGTACAGAAAGACAAAGATGGCTATAGCATTCAACTTGCCGAGTGAGAGAGAAGCGTCAGAGGAGAACTTTTCGCGACTGAACCGGCTCCTAGCCGAGTTGTACGAGGTTCTGTGCCACATCTTGGTATCACGACAACCTGGCCAAGAAGTTCAGGAGAACAGGCGAGGTGAGTGCCCTCGTGAGCCTAACACACCACCTTACCACTTAAGATGCAATTCGACCTACATCGTGAACCTTGTGATGGTCGTCGCCATCATAAAAGTGTCCCTCGCGTCGTCACTCTTCAATACCATCAGATAAAAAGAAGATTTGTTTTAGATAAGTATTGTTAACAGTGATACTGCAAAGCAGAAGACTGTTGTTGCATATTTTTAAGTCCATCCGTAACTTTGTAAACTTTTTTGTTTTAACTTGGAAGAGATGTTGTGTCCAACTGCACTTAAATTGTTAATGGTGGTTTCGTCTGAATTAATTTGAGTGGGTCATTTACGATCCTCTCATTTTAATTCCGACCTTTTTGTAATTCTAACATTTGCCCGCTTTTACGATGAATTTTGCTTTCCGAAATTTGAGTGAAGTTTGACAAAACGCCTCACTTTACATTTTCGAAATGTTTATATTTTGATACGCCGTGCATTTAATAAAAGTGATTTTTATTGTGGAAATATTTTTGGATGAATTTTGTTTGTAAGTGCTTTTGCCGATATTATTAATATGCCCATTAAACGAATAAATAATTTTACCAGTGATTTAGATACAAATAATCACAACTATTTATATTGTAATTAGTAACGATTTTATAATCCATCACTTTTTAGTGTTGTTAAGTTTTTACATTTAGTTACATTTCCATTTGATCTCCTATTTTGTTTATCGGTTATAGTGTCAAATAACTTTACTTAGTTTAATTTATTCAAATTAATTTGAATAATTTCAATAGCATTTAGTGTTTTTTTTAAATACGTGTATGGATCTCAAATTTTTTTTTAGTTCCAAATAATCTCGATAGTCATAGTTTGTTTTATTGATTTCATTAAAATTCGATTTGACACCAAATATTAGTTAAATATTAACGAAATCATTATAAAAAGGATATAAATTTGTTTAATGATCAAATTGTTTCCCTATTTCAATTTGATTGTAAGAAAATATAATTTTAGTGTAAGTGTAAATAGTAACGTAATTAGACCAGGTAAATATAATTTTTGTTATAATCAAGATTTTTTATCACTATGTTCTGTTTTGAAAAAGTGTAAAAATAATAAAATAATACTATCTTAAAATGCTGATGTAGATTTATAATACTCTCTCTAATAACTTGTAAATATTGCATTTAGAAGTTTGTGATTTTATTTGATACCGATTAAGCATTTTACATTTTTTATTACCTTACAAGTAATTCTTATTAGTTAAGTGCCTCATGTAATCAACCTATACATAAACAGGATTGTGTTTAATGATTTTATGTCCCGTAACATTTAACTGGGCAATTGTGAAATAAATATTATTTTGTAAAAATTTAACATAATTTTTCAATTATCTTTCCCATAACATATCCTCGATCAAAACATTACGAGTCCCTCAATTTAGTTCCAAATTATATTAAAATGACCTATCTTAATAAAAGTTAATAACCACATGCTAAAACTATTCATCACAGAACAATGACATCATTTAAATAAATAAATAAATAAAAAAGAGAACGACACATGCTAAATAATGCGCACGTAAATACATGCACTGTAATGTTAAGTCATAAACAGTGTCAGGCTTACAGCTCGTCAATCAAGCCAGAAATAAACCATGTTTACGTTTCACTGCTGTCAGGAACAAACCTATCTGAACTTGCTCGAACTAGTCGTATAGTACGGTAGATATAAAGGCTTTTAGCTTGCGTCGGTCAATACCAAAACAACTGATAGTGAATCTGGAGGGACGAAACTTGACGTTGCTAGAAAGATAGAAAAATATAAATTACTTGGCTTAAATTTTAGCATTGACTTATAAAATACTGTAAAAACAGTAAAAAAACAAATAAGTGCAAGAGCCTTTCTTTTTTCAGCTAAAAAAATTTTTTGTTCCTTAATCCCTCTAAATATTTAGATAAGATTATAAAATTCTAATCACAATGTAGTTACACTGTAACAGCAAAATTACCATTAAAAAAAGGTTCGCAAGTACAGCTGCAGGCAAGACAAATAATGCACATATTGTACGTACAATAACTCAGAGTATAGCAAACCCCAACTTGAAGCAAAGTACCAGAAAATATAGAACTTATAGAAAGAGACAAGCATCATGAACTAGTTCAAGCATGAAACTATAGTAAACTTGGCACGCTCTAAATCGTGGCTGCAGTCACGATCTTGCTCGGCGCGAGTTGTAAACTGAGAGCGCTGAATATCTGATCAAATCTTCAAGTGCAGTAAAACAGAAAAGTGAGGAAGGCTATTTTATTGGAAACAAAATCAGAAGAAAAGAATCTGTAATTTGTTTTGATAGAATTTGGAAAATTTCTAATAGGATCGCTATTAAATTAAATTTTATTTACTTCTCTAATAATTTCGACTGTTCAAAATCAAAGTCAATTGGCTATTTACTAATCGAAGCCATAAATAAATAACTGCAATATATATGTGAATTACTAATTAGTTAAAACACCAACAAATTAAAACGAAAAGATAATAATTTAGCAAAAATTCTCAAATTAGTAAATTTATTGAGACACCATGATAATGTAGGTAACTATAAGTTCAATGATTGTCATGTTACTGTTAATATTGCACTGGGTTGTCGCTAGTTGTCCTTAAGTTGGACCAAATCAAGGCATTGGCAATGGACTCGATGCACAACTCTATATTTGAAAGCGAAAATCGATCGTAATCGAATGGATCGTGGAAGAAGAAATCGAAAACTGCATTTGTAGAATTGAAATGCAGCTTAGTGTAATATACTCCAACGTTCTAAGTTTTCACTTCAATACTAAGCTTTCAAAGCTTAACTTCAGTCTTGACATAAGCTTTTGTTTTATCATTGACTATCATAGCTGTATTGGTTTTTGCAATTTTTATAATATTTTTGTTGAAGTACAGGATTTAAAATGTAAAATAGCCCATTATTGTCTTGTAAATCTGTATTTATTTGTCTGGTCAACTTAATTTATTTTGCCAAATTTAAGCTTTTGCGTTTTATCTTAAGTATTGTTTTCGTTTTAATTCCGATAGAATCTAAAATATAATAGAAACTTTATCTAGTTTAATGCTTACGTAGCAATGATTTGAACACCACTTTTTTATTTTTATAAAAAGCAATATTCATCGTATTTTGTGTGGTCTACATTGAACTTATCATTACTTATTTAAGTTTATCATCATTTGTGTTAAATTCAACAGGATTTTGAGTTCTATATCCTTGTGATAAAGACTAAGATTTTAAGGTTCTAGTAAGTCACGCTTTCAAAGGTAAGTAACGATTACAAATGGTGTGGAAAGGAACGCTTCAACGATTCCAAAGATCATAATGTTTTTTTTTGTGAAAAGACTTAAATATTGTCCCTTTGTCAGTATTGATTGCTTCTACTTCATTTTTTTTCATTAAACGCTGCAGCAATTGCTTGCATTTAATCGTTTATTTTTTATGTCTTGAAAATCTCAAAATACATACTTTCGTCATAATTAGGAAAGTAAGTACATTATAAGGTGATATGAAATTGATACATCACTAAATTAATATCTAATAATATTTTACTACTGAAATAGGCCATTTCAATTTCAACAACAAAAGATCTTATATTATAAATCAGTTACAGTTGAGGTCAAGATAAAAAGTATTTTTATTTCAATGGTAGGTAATTTGTATAGGTTTATGTTTGACCACAATCTCACTAAGGTAAGTGATGATGTAGCCGAAGGTGATAAGCACACAATGCCTAGAAGGAACTGACTCTCAAATGCACTGTCGCAACACACCGGTAGGTGTTTGGCGAGATATTTTCAACTTGAAGGTGGTAACCAGCCAGGCAACTACAAAGTACCCTAGATAGATAGATGTTGTAAAAATGATATCTTGAAATCTAATAAGACATAATATTTCTGATTTAATATTCTTGTAAGATTTAAGGAGCAAATTATTCCATTTAGAATTAATAACCGTATCGTTTGAATTAGAACTAAACTTATAATCAGATTCAGATCGCAATCGTTTTGTAAGTGATCACTTTAAGTGTAGTTTTGAATACATAATCTTGATGAAACAAAATGAATTATAGATAGAGAATTAAGAAGGCAATAAAATATATTGGAATTGATATCTTATATACGACTATTTATTACGTAATATGATTTAGTAAAATAAACTAAAATACCTATTTTTAAGTACAATGAAAAAATTGATAAAGCATACTTATGGTTTTCCAAAAGATTTTTTTTTTAAATATTTTCTGATATGTACAGATTTGAGATATTTACATATTTACAAAAAATACACGTTAAGTATAGCTTAATTAAAACCGCATAGATATTTTGAGATACATTAGTATTTACTCTAGGTACCTATATTTGATAACTTTATATAATAATAAATAAATAAATATTCTGGGACATTCCTCACACACGGCCATCTAACCCCAAACTAAGCAGAGCTTGTAATATGGAAGCCAGATAACTGATATACTACAAATACTACTTTTCTTTTGTAAATACATACATATATAGATAATGACACCCAGACACAGGACAAATAGACATGTTCATGCACACAAATGTTTGTCCTGAGTGGGAATCGAACCCACAACCTGCGTGATACGTTGGTAAGGGTATCTTTTGTTACAAAAGCCGAAACTAAAACCAAAACAGATCGTTAGCAGCGTGCTAATTTGTAACACAAATAGACCGAAATTAGCATACTGGTTTAATTGTAAGTCAACCATGCTTGTCCTTTACCGACTATGTTTTATGGCTTGGAAAATAGGAGTGTGGACAAAGTCCTTGTAACATTTTTGACTGCATTCATCATTGAGATTCAATGAGAGTTGAATTTTAGATTAGTTCACGGGAGATACTTTTTTTTTTGCTTCAACTTTGACAACTATATCAGATCGGATCATGAAATATCTAGAACCTACATAAGTTCTATTTTATACTACCCGATTACAAAGGCAGTAACCTAACTTAGGAAGGTGTAATGAGAATAAAGGAAACTAGGGTTTCTAGTTAGGGTGATTAGGTCTTTTGAATCTACCTTTGCTTAACCCTTGATTTGGTAATAAGGCACTTAGGAAGCTTATATTTGCCAAAAGCGGTTGAGATATTAGTTAAACTTAATAACTTTTTATATTCCACAGCTCTGACCTGCTAGTATACGAATACAGCTTTACTCAGGTCTTTCTCTTATTCCTTTTTTTAATTTTAAATTATTGCGTCTACCACCAAGTTAGGGCTCGATGGGCAGGGTAGTGCACTGGGCGTCGCACTTACTAGGGGTCCTAGGCACCCGTTAAACAGGGCCCTAATAGTGTAGTGTAATAGAGTTTCATATACATATATGTACATACTTATAGCAATACCTGTTATCTAAATAGATGATGTCAAAATGATAGTAATTTTATATTAACCCTGGAAAGCTGTTGATCATTTAACTTTAAGTCGAACATAAAACAAATTTTAGTTTAGTTTCTAAAGAAGTAAATTACTAAGATCACGCAAATCCAAAACTCAAAAACAAGAACCCACCGACCGAACCAACTGTACATAAACTTTTTTTTAACAAAAGCTTCCAGATCCGTCTCAATATGGTAAAGGGCTTTAATATATTCCACAGGTGTTGTCCCAAACAGGTGCCCTTTTTTCTTTTTTTTTTCGTCCCCGACAGGTCCAGACAAGTTCAATAGAGCTTTGTCTGAGTTTACTTCTAGCCCGATTTTGGAGTATTTTGATGCTTTTTTTTTTCTTCAAACGGAACAAATGATAATTTATTGCAACGAGCTTTGAATTTAAATGGTTATGTATTGTATGGTTTTTTTTTTCAAATTGGATATCCAGTGGCGTGTGTTTAGTTTGGTTCGGATATTATCAGGTAGGTAGGTTTATGTTCCGGGATTAGTATTGGATTGGAAGGGATCGGCTTATAATTTTATATTAGACCAGCTTTTCCGCGTGGTTTCTTCCGCGTTCCCGAGGGATCTTGTGTTTTCCCGGGATAAAAAGTAACTTATAGCCTTCCTCGATAAATGGGCGAACCAACACTGAGATTAGCGCGTTCAAACAAACAAACTCTTCAGCTTTATAATATTAGTATAGATTAGTATAGATTTAAATGTTCTCTACCCAGTTGATGATTAAATTTTAGAACAGTTATAGATTTCATTTACTTTAAGAGTTTAAGCATTTTAGCCATAAATGAGTACCATAGACTAATAGGTACATTATTTATGATCAATCATTTGATATTCAGAGGTCGTGGGTTCAATCCCAATCCAGGACTAGCTCAAGCCTTGTGTAGGTACATGAATATTTCTGTATTTTTGGTCTGGGTATAAATATATATGGAGAAGCAATGGTAGTCCCTCATTGAAAAGGAAAGATCTTTCGCCAGTCTGGGTCATAGCGGTTAATATGTTTATAGTGTAGTAGATATACTACAAGCAGAACTATAAGCAGAGTTGTGCTATGGATAACTTACCAATCAAGAGGCCGTATGTCTGTATTTCCCAGGATCTCATACCATCACTAGTGCTCATCTACGCGGCTTCACTCGCTATTCCCTATCTTACCTTAGGGGTTGAATTTTGGAAAATCCTTTAATAGTACACCCTATGTTACAAAAGGAACATACCCACCGTATCTCGCGTTTCAAGGACCTGCAGTTTAGGGTACGCGTTTATTATCACCAGTCAATCAGGATCTTTTTCTTTTATATACATACCTAATTATATAGATAATACGAAAATAAAGCAAAACAGTCTAGTAGTGTAAGAAATTTAAGTCGCATATATCTTAACAATAATAATTATGATAAATAACTAAAACCACAATTATTGTGAACCGTAAAATAATAGGTTTTAAGATATAACTTGTTTTGTAAATGTAAATATTATTACAGTTCACAATAAATTTATTAACATATTTACAGTAAATAAAGTTTGAATGGAGAGCAAAAGATGTGTTAATTTTGCGGTTAAACTAGAATTTTAATTGTACTCGACAGCGTCTTGAAAATAGGGTCGCAATATATTTTAATATTCATGGATTTTTATTTATACATGTATCTACCTGAAGATCTCGGAGAAGAGACTTAAAATAGTCTGTAATTTTAATTTTTATTATAATAATATTACCATTTTCACCCACGTTCTCGGGATAAAAAGTAGCCTAGGTATATTATTATCCGGCCTCTAGTTTCTTTTTGCACAAAACCATATCGATTTTTTGCTGTGTGATAGAAGGACAAACCAACAAACACACTCGCATTTTTAATATAAAGGGATTAAATAATGATATCGATATACCTACAACACTATAATTAATTCAGAATTTATGTGTAACTAAGTATTTGTAAGGATCACCTTAAAAGAAATAATGCCTGTTCTGCGTCGTAACTATTTACTTATTCAGTTTAGGCCCTAGGCGGACACTAATAACGGTCAAAGCTATTGAGGTTAACACCGGTTTGGGAGATAACCTTCAACTAAGAAGAACTGGTGAAAAACTTTTTTAGCATCTAAAAAGTTATAGATGGGGTACGCAAAAACAACTAAACAGATTTAGGTGAAATTTGGCACACAGATAGAATATATTCCACATTAATATATAAGATACTTTTATTCTAAAAAAAATGAGCTAAAGATGGTTTTTATTATATTCAAATATAACACTTTAAAAAAAAAATGATAATTTTAGAAATTGATTTTAGAATTTGAAATTGATTATTTAAGATTTAAATTCGTGTAACATAATTTTGTAACGACACATTGCAACACAGTGTCTCTAAATGAAACACCAGTTAAAATTTTAACCTTTAGTTACCTTGTTCCGTTAAAAGATCGACTTTATTGCCTTTTGATTGACTTTTTTTGTACAATCTGAACGCGCGTATCAAATTTTATTGATCCTTAGTTAATTATGTATTAAATTTATAATATTGAGTACCGTTTCGAAATAATGATTAGAAGTGTTTTTTATATCGAGTTTTGAAGCTCATGTTCGGTAGTGTGTGGCTTTTCAATAGTTATTTACGATATAGTGAATTAGTTAAATTCGTTTCAGATCATATTTATAAGATTAATAATTGTATAGAGTTTAAAACAATAATATTAAAAAAAAATAAGTCCATGTGACTTCGATGATCGAAATTAATCCTCAGATTTTCATAAACAATTAAGAAGATTGTGAAGTTATTGGCCAAATACTAACATTTTAAAAACAAATATCGTAACTTCATTTTAGCACAAGAACTAAAAACAAAACAGCAAGAAAATAAAAGAAAGACTATAACTATAAATAAATAACTATATCACAGACTTAATACCATGAAGGGTTTAAATTACTCAGAACAATCTAAGCTAATATATATATAATATAACTACTGAGTTGAGACTTGAGACCACGTGTGACCAATTATACTGAGACAAAGGGACTGCAGCGAGCCTATTGTGAGACTTGTCATAATGTGATATAGAGTAATGAGCGAATACAGAGAATTCAGATGTTTATATAAAAAAAAATGTCGTCTATCATTATCTTATCGCACTACATTAGGATCTTTGTTACTCTTTCACGCAAAACTTCGGAACGGATTTGGCACACAGATAGAATATCTTCTCAGAAAAACATCTCTTGGGAACGCGGGTGAAAACGCGGGGCGGAAGCTAGTTTTCTATAAAAGTATACTTAATTCTAAAAATTTTTATTCTACTTTTAGCCTTTTCAGGTCATTAATAGGTTTTAAAGAATTAGGCATATGCAAAAAGGAAAATGGAAACAATTTACGTCATCAATTCTACAGCAAATAGTTTCCAAAAATTTTACTGTATGTAGGTAAGGTATATTAAAATATAGGTAAATCAATGGGGGACAGTGGGGACACCTATGTTTAGGAGTGGTCATCCACGGGATGATGATGATGACAAACATTATAAAACACAGATTAGAAATAGATACATCAATAATATTAGACTATGTTTTGAAAATTGTATTCCAATGACAAAATATAAATTAAAATACATATAATGATTGGTATCTTTTTTTTTTTATTAATTTAATTATATTAGGTAATACATGACTACGAAAATTTATAAACGCATACCAATATTCCTTACAATAAACTCAGATTACGTTTTCAAAGACATCTGAAAATAATCATTAGTCTATACACAATAACGTTTAATTTTAAACTTAACCATGTTTTCTTCACAACTGACTTCAATTACCGTACAATTTATAATATTAACATTGTTCTGGCAATAATAACAAAACTGTTATAATAGTAATATTACATGTGGGAACTGGTTGTGCATCATTGCATGGGAAATAATAAGTTTTATGATGTACTAGCTGTTCCCCAAGGTTTTACCCACGTTCCTAACAAAAAAAGAGTAGCCATAGCCAGAGTCTCCATACCAAATTTCATCGCGATCGATTTATCGGTTTACCAGTTAAACTCACATTAGTACTTATAATATTTATTTATAGGATATACTCGTAGTATTTCACATAGTATATATTAACAAATAGTGGCATTAGTGTATGTCAGTATAACCCTAGTATCCTTTGAGCTCTTTAAACAAAAAATATATATTTAATTGAAATTAACTGTACTGTACTGATAATTATGCTCTCTAATATTAAATTGTACTTTATTTTGAAATCTGGCTTTGAACTCCTAACTCTGTCATCACCTTTCTTGTCCTTACTGTCGGCTTTGTCATCATATCTCTACAATTTTGTTTCACATTACACTCTGAGATATCCTTATTTATACTTACCGTACCTACTAATACTCGTATAATATTCTTCTTTTACGTGATACATGTTTATTTTTATTTGAAATCATCTATTCCCATTATTGATATCATAGTGTCTTCTTGTCTCAAGTTATTATCATAATTTATTCCAATAAACACAATTCAATTAATATTCTCTTTAAAATTACGTTTACGGATGCCGTGAATTTTAAAAATGACATCATCCAGTTTATGAAGTCTTCAATTTCTCTCAAACAATCTAATATCATCTTGAAAGTTTAAGCATCATTTAAATACGTAAATATTTCACTCATAACCGTTTCTTCAGAAGTTATTAACAGAGTCGTGACATGGTCAAGCCTTAAAAATTACAGTGCACGTATAAAAGCCAGCTTAGTCCCCATTAAGTGTTAACTTGGGGCTTTTGAGGGCAATCAAAAACCAGTCCTGGTACGAATCCGGGGCAATAAATTCGTATGCCACAACCTTTGTTATGATCTTATGTTTACTTTGTTTTTTTTTGTTGTTTACTAACAACTTTTGTTATTATGTTTGTTTTGTCAATTTTCGTTTGGTTTTTGGAAGATAGTTCGGATTATTATCACCCAATGATCAATTGCCATGATGAATGTCGTGGTTTCGAATCCTACAGTGCGTCTGAATTTTTGATGATGAAAAAGATCGTAAGAAAATCACTAGTTGGTCACTAGTGAGTTTCCCTCAAGTTGTAAATTTGTAGCCAAGCATCTACAGGGTGTGTTTTAGTAGTTACACTTGTCCGTTGCCTTCTAACCTTTGAAAAAAATGTCACCGTATTAGTAATCGCTGCTATTGCTAATGTCCTTAGTCGGCGGTTGTCATTTACTATCACGTATACCGACTGGCTGTTTGTCAGCTTACTGGCATAAAAATGTAGATCGATCAATAAAACAGAGTTTGGGTAAATATTGGAAAACTACAAGCACATCACAATCCAATTTCTCGATTGATCACGGTTTTTGTTTTTATAAACTATAAATGGAGCCTCCCGAAGAGCTTACAAAAAATGAAGTAAGATATACTTTTTTTTTACTTTTACACCTATCGTTGGCTTGGAACACACCAACAGGTGTTTAGCGATAGATTTTCAACTTGAGTTATGATTTCCTCACGATATTTTCCTTTTCTCATTGTAGGATTTGAACCCACGACACTACCACTACCACCGACGTCACTACCACTGAGCTATAATCGCCATTAATCTACTAATCTAGTTGGGGTGCTCTTTACAGCTTCTACATCACCTAATCTTGTGATAATTTTGATTAATTGCCCCTTGTTGTTAGTTTGTATTTGGGCTATCACTGTGTCTCTGTATGAGTTTCTGGAATTAAAGCTAAATATCACTGATCTAAAAAAAATATTAGAATTTTTCTCAAAACTTAGATAAAATATGTTTTCATATGATGTGGTATTTGTTTATCAAGAATGTGTGTAATGTAATAAACGAATAGTGTCTTCATCAAAATTAATTCGCAGAAAAATAACAATGGTATCATTTTTCCTGTTAGCCCGTAGGAAGGTGTTGCGAGAAATCGTAGTACATTTTGCGGTTTGGCTCATTATTTGTCCGTAGGTATTACTTATTTATTTGAGTAATGAACTTTATTTGATTGGTTTTCATTTGTTATTTATTTCAATGATCATTATTTTTGTTGTGGGTTATTTGTATTTTTATAGACGACTTATTATATTTGAAATAGCGTTAGGTATCCTTTTTTACTAAGAGCGAATTGAAATTTGCTAATAAGATATTATTGTTATTTAATATAACGATAAATTACTTTATAAACATTTATAATGTTTACTTTTGATCATGGAAAGCAGAGCTCTATCAAGCTTGACCTTCACTACCGAAGTTGGTGTCTAATCTAAAGATTCACACATCATTATATATAATAATATAAATAAAAAAACCTTGAGTTTCTTGTCGGTTCTCTTCAGTAGCTTAGACGTTCATAAGTGCTCTCCTAGGACCTAAACTGAATAGAAGGCTTTGACTTAGCTTTGCTCTATCAAACTGTTCCATAATAAATATAAATATTCTGGGACATTATTCCTCACACACGGCTATCTGATCCCAAACTAAGCAGAGCTTCTACTATGGAAGTCGGATAACTGATATACTACATATACTACTTTTCTTTTGTAAATACATACATATATAGATAATTACACCCAGACACAGGACAAACAGACATGTTCATGCACACAAATGTTTGTCCTGAGTGGGAATCGAACCCACGACCTGCGGCGTGATAGATAGGGTATCTTACCAACCACGCCAACCGGCTCGTCTCGACTTTAACTATTTATCAATCAGGAGTTCGATAGTAACAAGTTACTTTATTTAATTTAACGCTTCAATAACCGCGTGAACTCAACCTTTCCAGCTT
This sequence comes from Tetheella fluctuosa, assembly GCA_951216915.1. Lineage (NCBI taxonomy): Eukaryota > Metazoa > Arthropoda > Insecta > Lepidoptera > Drepanidae > Tetheella > Tetheella fluctuosa. The sequence goes on along the minus strand of OX578234.1, from coordinate 1,972,685 downwards.
TTAGAAGTTTCATCAGAATAAGAACTTCTACGAACAATGGTTAGGTTACATCATCACCTGTACCCTACGTGTGATAGGTATTTATTATAGTGAACAAAATTTTTATTCGTCACGTCTACTTAAGTAGTAATTAAAAGGTTTAATGGTATTATTTGCGGTAATTACCAATTATGGCAGATAGGTTAGTACAATATCTGCACATATTTAGGTACCACTAGCGACCTGCCGGCTTTGTACGGGTAGCAGGGCATACTCATACATTTTTTTAAAATGCACATATGACTCTAAAGGTTTACGCGTTAATTTTTTTCGACATCATCATATTTTAGCTAATTTACATAAAACTCTCATAAATATATATACCTAAATCTTCCTCATGAATTGTTCCGTCCATTGGTGGAAACAGTATAAGGTCCGTTCAGTATTTTTTGAGTTTATCGCGTTCAGACAGACAGACAGACGCGGCGGGTGGACTTTGTTTTATAATATGTAGTGATAGTAATTGTTTAACTGAAAGTTAACGGCAGATTAAAGATGAAAAAAAAAATACTTGTTGTAAATTACAACCTCTTTTATGATGAGTATACCGTAAGGTGTAATCTTACAACAGCGGGGCTGTAAAATTTATTTAATGGTAGATCCTTATTCACAAGAATAATTTGTAATTTAATATTAAATCATAAACTCCATATTAATAATTATGTTTATGTATAGAATAATGCTTGTATTGAATAGCTCAAATTTGGAATAATTTTTGTAAAGATGTCTACAGATATGCTCGATATGCTATGTTTTAATGATCTTTAAGATCTATCAGCTGCTTAAATGTTTGTTTGATTTTACTGATCTTTACTATCTGCTCTTAGCGATCAAAATAAAATAAAATAGATTCAAAGTCTATTTTTAAATATTTTTTTTTACTTATTGATATCTCAGTCGCCCATCGACAAAAACATCCTCAGTATGTAATCGAGCAAATCCGTAGACACCTTAACACTAGAACATTTCTTATTGGAAAAATGAGCCGCTATTAGGTATAGCACGGATTTAGTTAGGGCGTTTATGAGAATACAAGCTGATTTTATGGTCGAAAATGGATGTTATAAATACCTATGAATAATAATTTTAATAGCAGTGACATCAAATGTCATGACGAGTCGTGTATCGGCGTTATATCCTTGTACTATCCTCCTGGCTGGCTACCACTCTCAAGTTGAAAATGTTTGTTCTGACAGCTTCACGTGACAGCCAAATTTTTCTAGGTTTAATGTGCTTACCACATTTGGCCATATCATTACTTAGCATTGTGGTCAAACACAGACCTAGATTGTAAAAAAAAAACTTTAATTTCTGTCCTTACTTCTCCCAGTTTTAAAAGATATATGTTTTGATAGTAAACTATAAACAGCTTACACGTGCATTTTTTCAACAGTATGTACTTCACTTGGATTTATAAAATTTTAATAAACATTATTTCTGGTTTCAGGTATGTATTCTGCTTTATTATAAATCAACATCAAACAATTTAATGATTTTCGGTAAGTGAAATGATTCGATTTTAAATATTTGTTTATTAACTATTTTACCATTTAAATAATCTCTAAGATCTATTTATTAAGGTCGATACAGTTAAAATGCATTCAACCATAAAGTTCAGTCACTTTTCCGTTACTAATCTCTCACTTATAGTAACCTCAGAAAAAAAAAGTGTGACACTGACCAAAACTTAAACCAATTTAATGATTCTATGACAAATATAGTTTTACTGATCCACAACCTTATATTAGTGTGTAAAGGATCAAAATATAAAATTAATAGTAAGCAAGTAGTAAAATTAAATTTGTATTGGTTGCATCGATCGATCATAAGGAGTTTATTAAACGTCAGATTAACTTTCGTTTTGAAGTTAGAGTAGTAACGCGACACGACCTTATATGATTATAAGAAGATAATATTACTGAGAAAACGAGAAAATAATAATAAAGTAACACAAACTAATATAAATAAAGAAAAGAAAGAATTGTAATTTTAAATTACACAAAAATAAACAAAAAATTGTTTAGAAACAACATTGACAATAGTGATCGATTTAAAAGAGTATTTGACTATTATTTTTACGCAATATAATTTTGAAAATAGTAATTTCAACAAATTTATCATTGATGTAATGTATGTTAACTTTCACAATAAAACTTAAATGCAACCGGAACGAAAACATAAATCATTTGCAAGCAACACCGAACAACCTTCAATAGACAATATCTGATGGTATATTTGACAAACTTAAACATACCATATAGCTATTAAATTTTCTACTCAAAAATGGTAAATGGTAAGCAATAAGGTTGAGATTACAATGAAGTATAGTATTTAGAAAAGCAAATGTAAGTTGGTGATGCAACAACAAAATAAGAAGCTAAAAGGATAGTAAGAAAATGTGTACAAAGGCTTATGGGTGTTACGCTTCATTTAGCAAAAGTATATCGAATTCATCTTCTATATCGTCTGGTCCGTGTGTGTTTTTATTAAAAATTGTCTCGGAACGTAATGGCAGTACTCCAGAATTGCACTTTATAGCTGACGATGTTACACTTGCTCTGATAAATTGGTACTTTGTTGATGTTTTTGTTGCATTAGATATTTTTTTGTAATAATCTTTTAGTGATCTTGTTAAAAGTTCTTTGCAATTTATCTATTTTAGAGTCAGTGACCACTGACAGTATATTAGTAAGTACCTACTTGAATGAATTTATCAAATTTGCACAGAGCTTTTCTTTAGTATATCTTTGTGTATACTTACATAATAATTGGACATTACAATTTTGTGATGTCATATTAGAGCAAAGTAATAAGATGCACAAAATAAGTAAGTAAAAAGCTTTCTAGAGTTTGTTGAGTAGTCGGTCAGAATTGGTTTGAATATATATCTAGTTTGCTTTTGCTACTTTATTGGTCAGTGATAATTCTAACCGACTTCCCAACAAATTCTAGAAAGCTTTTCACTTACTTATTATGTGCATCTTATTACTTTGCTTTAATATGACATCACAAAATTATAATGTCCAATTACTAAAAACATCTATTGCATTGTCCTAACATTTATCTTGTCATGCACTTATTATACAAGAGGTAATGGATGGCACATTTACAAATAGTCACGACTGTGGTTATGTTTAGTGGCATTTATAATATCACCACTATAAGAGGCAGTTCCATCAGCTACTTACCATTTGATACCTTTAGCTTATGAGCAAATAAATCTCATGCTGTTTATGATATGAGTGCTTTTAAAAGGTAATATGTTATCTTTTTTTCTTTTAGAACTGCTATGATTCATTTTATTCAGTGGTAAATGTTTGCTATTTCATATTTTCGTTTTGTTTTTTTTTCCTCAAGCCCATCGGCTTAGGTAGGTTGAACCAGTGATTTACTCCGATGGGTATTTGCTTTTTATTCACACACATTCTACACATAATTATAACATCGACCACGTCAATACTTACCTTGCTAAAATTGTGGTCAAACATAGTCCTATAGGTACATAGTTTAAAAAAGCTTTATTTATTTTTGTGTAGGATATATTTTACCAAAAAGTGTATAACATAAAGTGAAAATATTTTTTGAAAAGTAATCTACACTTTAACAATTCAATAACGACAACTAAGAGTGGATTATATCAACTTATTTTGACGTGCAAGTAAATATTAAAGATGGCGTTTACCATCGCTAACACAAAAGCGTTATTTCACGAATTATCAGTTCTTCCCTCCCTTTCGTTCTTCTTACTGACATTAAATACCATGCGTTATTGTCCAAATTTTACGAACGTATGTAACTTTAACCAACCCTTGAAAACAATCCGCTCTCCGAGAAACCTACATTACCAAATATTCAATATTACATTACAACACCATTACTAGAAACATTATTATTTGTAAGTGAGTCGCATCATTTGTAAATCAATCAACAGATGTCTTTAAAAGTTCCTAATCTATTATGGCCATAAAACTATATAGCACGTGGCTACGCTTAAAATGGCTTATGATTAACTGACAGATAATGGTCTGGTTATTTTCTTGGTAAAAGATAATATGGGACAGAGTTCATAGATCAAGCAAACTAGTCAAGGGCCCTACAACCAACTTTTATTGCGATTCAACTTGGAATTAAATGAATCGTATTTGTGACAATTCTTAATGTTGAATAGTCATAGAATTGCTCATAAGTGTAATATATTATGTAGAAATATTAGGCGTTTTTTTATTTTTTTATTGTACTACAAGGTAATCCAACTCTCTCTTTAATTTCCTCTTGATGGCTCAAAATGAAAATTCAAGCATATTGTTGAAATTAAAACCGAGTAAATAAAAAGTCTGTACATGACATTAAATCAGTGTCAAATGTGCTAGAAAAAAACACATTGGAACCATAAAAATAATAAAAAACATCACTTGAATATGTTGGTATCAAAATGAGAGCCACACGCGACGCATGCGCCTGCGCAGCGTCATCGTGACAGAGAGCAATAATGGCGGCGATGGCTGTTGATTGTAAAATAAGAAATAATTTTTATATCTAGTTAATGGATGCTTCTTTCTGACATACAGTTTGTTAAGGACATCGAGCGTGTTGAAATAAAGAAAATATTACAAAGATGTACTATATGCTGAATCCTGGAATAATAGTGAATAAAAAAAGATATTCATAATGTTTGGTAATTTAAACGTTATTTTAAACATATTTATTTGAATGTAAATCATTATTTCTCAGTATTCTTCTACATCAAAAATATACATTGAAGTTTTCACATAAAAACACAAAAATGTTATCTTTACACGGTCAAAATGTGAGAAACTGATTTTATAACCTTAAATTTAATGATAAACCTATCTCAAATTGCTGAAATCAACCTAAACAAAACCATTACATGCAAAATTTGATGCTGTAACCAACATCTCTCCCAATATTAACACTTATTTTGTTATCCTCACTCTCGAGCCATGTGTCGTATCAGTAAATACCCTTTGCATTACCAGCAGCGTGATCTATATGACGTGATGGTGATTTTCAATGATGGTTCAGTCAATTATCATCAATATTTTTTTGCTCTATGAATAATCTTTACAAATCTTGAGCCTATATTTTTTCTTATTTTATTAATGTCACAAATTGAGTGCTTGTCGTATTAATGTTATAGTACTGTTTAATCTGGTACATTGAGCCGAACTGTAGCAGGTGATAAGCGTTCTAGTATTTATTTTACTATGTGCCTAGAGTTCTCTATTTCATCTTTGCGTTTTTATGGTTTTCAGTCTTAATTTTTTTTTCCAAATTCACAAATTTTGTCATCGTGCATATTGTGTTCAAATATTTAGTACCAGATACATAACGGTTGATGGACATTTAGTATGCATATTTCTGAAGTGGGACAAAGGGCAGTTTTCATTCCAAGAACGGGAGGAAGGGGTAGAACCACGTGGTGGAAGATTGGTGACCATTTTTGAGGGCCCATTCAATTAGCAGCGAGTCACCGTCTATCAGTATTATTTTTTGCAATAGTCTAGCACTTAGCGGGTGCTGTTTCATTAGCTGTATCTCTTCAATAGTGCAGGCAGAAATAGTATCCGCTAGGTGTTCATATACCAATACATTAACGTATCTTAAAGGGGCCTCTACGTGTTGGATCTGTATCGCCACAAACGGCTTCAAATAGGATCGGGCCGTATCCTTGGGCCGTAAAATCTGAAAGATACATTACAATAATAATATTAATAACTTTATTTTCACAAAACTTTGAGATACAATACAAATTACAGCGATGTCATAATTAAATTGAAACTACTGTTTAACCTAAGATAAGCCTGTATTCTATGTAACAGCCACGATTTATAAACTTATCGAATGATTAATTTTAAGCACATTAACTCATTAAAGACACTTTTATCCTCATGAATCAATTTAAAACCATCCATACGTCATCGTAAAAGGTCGGCGTAAAACAGTAAAAATAAATCATAATTCCTAACGCAGACTATAAGTAAATCGTTAGGAATTACCTAACACAAAGTAAGGTTCGCTTAACTACTTGAAACTACGCTCGTAAAGCGGCCAGTAGCGAGCTTTGCACAAAGAGATGTTTATGGTTGACTGTCACACGGTTTTGTAATCCTAACTAATAAAATAAATGCGAATGTAAGTTTGTTTGTTTGCTAATTACCTGTTCACGCCTAAACCACTGAAGCGATCGCGATGAAATTTGGTAGGTACGCAGATAGCCAGGAGAAGAATATGGGCTATATTTTTCTCGGGAACGTGGGTGAAAGCGCGGGGGACAGCTAGTTTTAAATATAAAAAATAATAGCGTCTTTAAACAAAGATCTTTAGCTTTACAAAAGAAAAACTTTCTATTGGTGCTGAAAACTGCACATTAGCTAAAATACAATGGATTTTCATGATATCCAGATTGTACGTTCTTCAAAATCCAATCCAAATGCACATTGCATACCCAACTATATTACACGTTGGTGTAACAGACGTCCGCGTTAAGTGGCCACATAACATACTTCATCTAGTAAGAACGAATAAGCCAGCGTTTAACTTTTGATTTATTGAACCACTGCGTATCGTGCAACGGTAAACCTTACCTATTTAGACCGTAGGTTAAAGTGTCGTTTAAAATATACCTTGATAATGACAATATTGCGCAATGGCAAGTGATTTAAAATGGATTTGGAATCGTTAAAGTTATCTTGAGTATTATTGTGTCGCTTTAGTGAAATAGCTGCGAGTACGATGTATCGTAAATTGTAGTAGAAATTTGTGATTTGTTGTTCTTCTTTTATCTGAGTCATTTTATCAAGACTCTTTATTTTAACTTTTACATTTTGTTTTAGGCTAATATATTACACATTTGGCTTCATCATCAATATTATAAGTCTGATTTTGTGGCAAAATACATGGAGTATTTTGGACCTTTGATTGACTGTATCAAAGGTTCATTTTAAGGTATTAGAGTCAGCCTTGTGAAGGAATTAATAAAGTATTTAAATAAAACATTTTTGATCTTGATTTTGCTTCCTGGTGCTAGAATTCTGAAATGTAGAGTGGATAATAAAAGGTGATAAATTCAACAATAGCTGTGGCTAATCAAATGTACCTACCTACCTTACTCTTTTCTCTGTTCTAAGTTTCTACGTTTATCTTCTTGCAATAATAGATTTTATTAAAAGTTTAGTGTATTGCTTAACTATTACAAACCAACTCATTAGACTCCTATTCGCTTACAAATACTAATTGGTTATAATCAAGTGTAAAGTACGCAATATAATTACATTAAAGATACGCAACATCAACTTAAATTAGTGTATTTGATACTGTGGTGGTCTGATGACTGTCTCCTTGCGTTGGTAACAGTCATAAATACGATTGTATTATATTACAACTTGTATTTCTAGTCTGGCGCGTGCGGAGATCAAATCTACCATCAGTTTTAATGCTTCCACTACGAGTTTAGGGATGTGAATTTATCGATGTCGATAGGGGCTTGATTGAGATTTAAGATCGATAACAGAGGTGATAAATAAAAACATTGATTTGTATCTTCAAGTTAAAAATTTGACGCAAAGCACCTCTTGGTTTGTGCTGGCAGTAGCATTTGAGAGCCAATAGCCTTCCAGGCTTTGTGAAGGTCGGAAAAACATTGGCAAACATAGTAGTTTTTCTCCATAAGTTATGTTAACCACTTACCATCAGGTGGACCGCCCGGCTGCTTGTTCGGTCTTCTGATATAAAAAAAACTAAATTAAATTAATATTTAGTAGTTTTAGTCATTTTGATTAGGAATTACAAGTTTAATAATCTGGAAAAATTAAACATAAAAAATAATAAGAAAAATTGTTGTGATACATTTTTTTCGTTCAAAGACATTTTTTTAAAGCATTAAAGTTTTCAAAACATATTGATCGCTTTTATGGAGATGATGAAAAATACATCCTTTACTCAATTCCCTTTATTATACAATCCAATAACTGTCGATACGTCGACAAGTTCATCGATACTAACAGTCTGATTATGTAGTCATCGCATCACTATTCCTTACCAGTTTGTCGTATCGAGCAAACGGTCTTGCGGTATACAGAAAATATAATATTATGCGGTCTGGAAATTGTATGACTCGGTAACCGGACTATGGTGTTGAAAGTTAATCTAATATTGAAATAGTATTACTTTTTTTAGGGATCTGTAGAAAAAAAATAATGACAATGTCTTGGGTCTTTCAGAAAAAATAACGAAAATTAAAATTAAAGGTTCTTGCATAATTAGCAGACTCACGTTTGACAACAGTTTCACTAAGTTAAGTAAAAGGCTGGAGATAGAATTACCAGCTACTTAAAATATAATTTGCAAAAATTAAATTTAAATCATATTGAGAAAAATAAAAAAATGTTCATATTTTTTTAGAAGCTCAAAAACGAAGTAGGTAATATTTCATACGGAACACTCCAATAGTCTTAAATATTTTGTATATATACATACAATCAATCTAACCATCCGTAATTTCGTAGGTTGTATAATTTGAACAGTAGCTTTGTAATGTAACATGTAATACAAACCAGTAAATACGATTGATTATTTTGTTTATGATACCGCTATAGGAAAAAATGGAATTGAAATGTGTGGGTGGGCATGGATGTGTAGTAATATCTTTGCTTCTTGCTACTTACAAAAAATAATTGCGGTAGACAGCTTCTGGTTTTACGAAATGTTTGTTTTTCTTCTACGAGAATTTTCTTAGAACAAATAAGCTAAAATGACAATATTGAGAATCTCGCTCTTAAAACAAATATGAGAGTACTTTTTAAAGGTGATGCTAACGCTGGTCAGTTTGCAAAGACTCTACTTCAAATAGGGGATGGAGATTACCCAACGGTGGATAGTAAAATTATTATACCACCAAGTCTGGCCATTGTAGTAAAATCAAATTCGATTAAAATTAAAGAACTGCACAAATCGTGTAGTCTACGCGAGCAAAGCCGCGAGCGGAAAGCTAGTATGAAATGATTCCTTACTGATTAGAAATTTAATTTATATTTTTTTATTAGACGCATCATTTTTTATTTTATATGGTGAACTATAACTTTCATAATAACAACTTTTAGTGTATGTATCTGAAATGAATCTTCAAATAATATATTTCAATCTAAAAGTAGTATATTTTTATTTTGTGTTTGACCACAATTTCACCGTGGTAAGTGATGAAGTGGCCGAAAGTGATAAGCGCACAAAGCCTTGAATGGAACTTGCTCTCATATGCAGTGCTCGGAATACCAATAGATGCTTGACTACTGATTTTAAACTGAATTAAAGTTAATATTAAAAATCAACACCAAACAAATAAAAATTCGGTCAGACCACAAATAATTCAGTCAGAACATTACATTCAAGTCAAGTCACAAGGAAAATAAACAACAATATAATATTTTTATACAACAAAGAAAATATAACACACTTTACCACATAAGTAGATGAACAGCAAAGTTCATGAGGTTCACAACTCAATTAATATAATTATAAATGAATCACATGTACAAATGTAGAACTTGCCTTTAAAAGAATGCTACTACGCAATACTATACTCTTATCACTGAGCATGCGTAGTAGAGGGCAGTTGTAAAATTATCTCTTCTCTTTATTTGTAAGTATATAGCTATTAATAATAATGTTAGCTAAGAATAAATAAATACCTACCTTTAAAAGGAAATAAAGAATCGTCACAGTATTTATACAAAAAAAAGAAGATTTTATTGATAATATTTCTCAGTGGTAGTGACGTCGGACGCCGCGGCGAAGGTCGTGGGTTCGAATCCTACAATGAGCTTGAGCTTTCGGTGAAGGAAAACATCGTGAGGAAACCATAGCACGGTGGTAGGGTACTTTGTAGTACCCTCAAGTTGAAAATCTGTCGCCAAACACCTATTGGTGTGTTCCGGCAGCTGCACTTGAGAGCCAGATCCTTCTAGGCTTTGTGTGCTTACCACCTTCGGCCACATCATCACCTACCATATTGAGATTGTGGTCAATCACAAGCCTATACAAAGTAAAAAAAAAAAAAAAATTAAATATCGTTCCAATGCTCCTGTGATGCCTAAATATAACTTTATTTTTAGAATAAAAAATATGACATACTTATTAGGAAAAACGAGACAAAAAACTGTTTAATTATGGAACATTTATGCGCGTCTTCATTTACATGTATCGTAACAAAGTCTTGACGTATAAATTAAATTTACGTTTCAATTTATACAATATTTTTCCTACTGAATGCGTCATATTTAGTTTGTAAGAATATAATACCATATTATGTAAACAATAAATTAAATCACAAGTGGTTGATAACAATAATGAATTATAATAAACTAAAGATAGGCTTGGATTTAAAGAGATACAATAGGGGAGTTATTAGTTAAATGAATTGTAGATAATAAGTAAGTCTCAAAACCCTATTATATAGTAATAGGCAGACATGAGTTCACTTATTGGTTGGTATATGTAGTAATTTGAATATATCGTACAAGCTTCTACCCCGCGGTTCCGAGGAACCTTTTATTTTCCCGGGATAAAAAGTAGCCTATGATCTATTCCAGACTATAATCTATCTTTGTGCCAAATTTCATCCAGATCCGTTTAGCCGTTCTGGCGTAATTAGGTAACAAACATCCATCCATCCATCCATCCAACTTTCGAATTTAAATATTAGTAGGATTTATAATATTAAATAGTAGGATTATAAGGGAACCTTGCCTATCGACAGCAGCGAGGGCTTTGAGGATGTTTTCTATATATCATAGTTTGTATTTTATACATTGATTGTAAATATTTATTAAGAACAAAAGTAATATTAGTAGGAAGAAGGATTATGACTTAATAGACTTGAGGGTCAAATCAGTTTTCGACGAAATTTTCTATAAATACATGTTGTAAACATTATTGTTTGTTTATATAAGAAAATGACACTGAAAAAAAGCCTCTTTAATTCATTAGTGTAAATTAAATTATTATTATAACATTATTATTGAATTTACAAACTATGTATCGAGTATCGATAAGTATTTTGTGTCAAGTGCTATTTATAATCCACTTAAATATTTTGCAATATCGTTCACATGCTTTATCTGAATCAATATTATGTTGTGTGGGAATGATAATAATAGTTTAATAATGATTTCATTTACCCAGAGCTTGGGTTTGATAAGAAATTGTATCGTAAGTTTCTAATATTTCATCGACAATGTCCGCGCGTTAAAATATTTATATTTTGATCAATGTGATATATCTTCTTAAACATGTGTTTCTTTATTTCTATTCTTCTATCATCTTCGCTGAGGTATACGTTTTTATAACAATAAGAATCCTCAAAATAATTTGATTACTTCGGATATAAATGCTTTAAAGAGTAGTGGGCCAAGAACAAAACCCTGTGAATCCCAACGAGTTCATACAAATCATAATAATACAAACCTGAAATTAAAAACATATACATACTTACATTGTCTCGCTATACAATAATAAATTGAATAGATTAAAATAAAAATGTCTTTCCTACTTTAGCACAATGGAAACGTCCATGAATTTATAGAATACCAAATCTCTACAGGAACAAGAGACGTGACTCGTGTAAGAAAGACAAAGGCAATATTGCATTTATCCAATCTTCTACGAATAACCTAAAAACCTAGCTTACGCTCAAGTAAACAGAAAATAAACATAATTCCGAGTCGTCAGGAAACCTAAGAAATAGCTGGCTTGAGGATTACAGCTACTGTCTAACACATTGGCTTAAATAGAAATGGAAAGCGACTTCATAAGCGTAGCGATTTCAGAAACAATAGGTTTAGTTAGATACTTGTGACATTATCAATATTTTGAGATACCATATTTCAAACTTTTTATACTAAGCGTCAAGTTTACTCGATCAGTCTGTGAAAAATTTTTGCTATTTCAGAGTTAGTTCCACAGAATAAGTTATTCAACATGGCGAACCTAACATTGGCACAGAATACATAATATGACATTGGTTTCGAATATACGCCATCTCAATATATCCACCGAGTATAACTAAACTTATTAACCTACATCTATAAATAATTGCTATCGCGATCTTGCAATGATCAACGAACAAAACAAAAATATGCAAAAAACTTTTTTTACAATTAATTTTGATACGATGAATTTTAATTATCGCTACAACCTCATCGTTTGCACCAACACCGAACCTATAGTATTACAAACATTATACGTAAACATATACACGTATGAACTTTTGCAGCAACGTTGGAACAGCAGAAGCGGTTTCAGAACCGGTTTTTAGAATACTGCACGTTGACTCTAAGGACAGAGCAGTTGAGCTGCATTTAGTTATATTAGCATTTCATATGAAAGATGGTGATACAGATAAGTAAATAGTTGTATATTGAAGCGAAGATGGAGCTTGAGATGTGAATGATTGACAGAATGGTAGTGTTGAATTTAATGTTAAAATTATACATAGAATATACAAATAGAATTCAAATTTGATTGTAATTCAAACAACTAATAAAGCAATTAGAATGAGTTTATATGATAAAGAGTAATAAGCGTAGCGTATGTCATTTAAGTTTAACACAATGAATAATATTCTGTTACAAAACTAGAGACAAATTGGTGATTTACTTTTATTCCTTTCTTCTTCTCCAAAGGGCTTTAACAGATCTTAACAAAATAAAATGGTATGATTTGTTAACTTTAAATCAATCTAAGTATACGTAAGTAATTTTAATTACTGAATCTACTCCATAGCTTTTTATGTCCTTGAGGCTAGATTTTGCTGTGAGGCGTCTTTATTACCTCTCGTCCTAAGATACTATCGCCAACCCTGCGTCGGTACCTACAATCACTTACTGTAACTATATTGTGTCTATTTTGTTTCCTGGTTTAAATAAAACCGGATTGTTTACTTCGTTTTGTACGTTTGTTTTCTATCTTTCTTTATTAGTTGCACGTGGATCTTTACTGTTTTCATTTGAGCTTTGACATTTCTTCATTCTTGTGTTTGTATCGAATATTGTTTGAGATGTTTTTATATTTCAATATTATCTCTAGGAGGTCAAGTTAAGAATTTACTTTTTGTACAATTTGGGTCGAAATCATCCAGTTTAGGCCTTAGGAGGCCACTTATGAAGGTTGAATTTACTGAAGCTACCACCGGTTTGGATGTTCCTTCTACTGAGAAAACCGGTAAAAAAATCAGCAAGGTTACATTTTTTATACTTTATCGTACAACATGCCAATTTAATTGAGGTGACGAGATGGAATTAAGACAACTTATTAATTAACGTTTTTCTGTTTGGTTACAAGATAGCAGAGTCACACTATACGAATCATATACGTAATATCATATACAAATTAATTGAAAACTGTAGTTAATTAAGTATTACTCAAGTATAAGTAAACTCTCACGGTAGTACATTAAAGATTATGGATATTATCTACTTACCAAAGGATTATAATCATATAACGATAATTTAACTAAGCCTAACTAATGATGAACTAATATCATTAACATAATTATCTGTGAAATGTATTCTCACATATAAATACTTTTTAAAAGTATGACGCTTCATTCAGCAGTATTTTAAAACTTTTGTTTTCATACATTTGATCGAGTAAACTTGAACTTTAGTATGAGAAAATTGAAATAATTTTCGCGATTTCAAAGTTGGGTCTATATTATAATGTATTCAGCATAACAATTCTGTACTTTCAAAAATTCCATCTCAAAATATCCACCCGATATACCTTAATTTTATCCTCTCCATACATTCGATTTACTATCATTTCATTTTCAAAATACGGAACTTATTTTACCATGACATTTTCTACAAATACCCAATCTTCACCATAAACAAAAGTAAAATTAATCTTTAAAAACCACGAGCTTTCGACACCGTCGTACAAAAATTATAATTCTAATCTCCCATACATAAATTATAGGGCAGTCGTTAAATATCAGTTCTGAAGCGATTGCAGTGACATAAAGCTACTTTACGTCTACCACTTTATCTTTGACATTATTATCATAAACTTTAGCCGTATCAGCTTTAGAATAAGGATCATTTTATAATTCTAATATGTCTGCATTATTTTTGACTTAAAGGCCTTTGGTTTGCGCAATTCAGCACGAGCCAGTTTGTTGATGTACTGTTTTGTATTATGTCTCTAAAGTGTTGGGGTACATAATTGAAATTTGTATTATATAATGTTTTGTTTTAATTGCTCATTAAATTATTTATAGGTTTGTTGCTCGTATTGATTGGTATTATTGTTTGTGGTTTTTGGACGATGATTTTATATTAATTCTTTTTTAATATTTTTGTTATGTCATTATAAATAAAGTAAGCTATAATCTGTAGGTGCTTCTTGCGAGTTTTATAGTAGGTAATCGTAATTCTCGAACGTTATGAATATTCCATTCTTCAAATTCAGGAACAATAACCTTACCATACATTTAACATCTGTTAAAGCAATCAACAATATTAATTTTAAATCATCAATAACAATTTGAAAACATGACCTTATTTATATATCACAATCTAACTAAGTTGTTAAAGTTATTCGCTGTGAAGGCATAAATGGTAGCTGTAAAATACTAATTAAACCTGGACTAGACTGGTCATCTATCAAGGTTGACCTACTTGGCTAGCTACATACTAGTTTATCTTTCCATACAATCTTTAAAATCTAGTTTGTTTTATGATATTTACATATTTATTTAATCATTTTGGATCTATATTCTGTCAATACGGGATTTGAATAGTACCTACAAAAGAGCTGCAATGTATTTTTGGATATGAAGTCTTTAGTAATATCTTCAAGATCTTAATTTAGTTATAGTAGGATATTTGTAGCTTTTGAGTATGCTTTTCTTATTTTTAATAATAACGTATACAAGAATCACGCTTTCAATTACTACAACACTGAATCTTCGAGCATATTATTTTCTATACCAATTTGTTCTGTTTTACCTCCAGTCTTACTGACACAGTATTGCACTACTGATTGAGAATATTAAAGTAGGTCATTTTAATTTCGTTTAATTTTAAGTTTGTCATCAGAGTTAACAGTGTGTCAGAAAACAGCAGGTGCTAACAATTTCGCAAGAGGCAATCTCTGGTGGTCACCAACTAGATCACGCGTAGGAAAGTATCAATTTTGCATTCATTATGGCAACACCAATAATACGATAAATCACTTTAGTGCACCGGTTTTGGCCTATTTTGATATGATTGAACTGGGTGCATAAAACAGTTTTATAGGTGGCATTATAAAATTGAATACAAATTGTCATTATTAAAAAGTTAAAATTTAAAAATTGATAATTTAAATTTTTAAAAGGTAAAAGGTAATATTGTATTGTATTTCTTCTGTCAAAGTTGTAGATTTTAAGAAATATTTAGCGAAAAGACAAAATTAAAGAACAAACGATATCCGTTGAAGGCACAGCTCTGATTTAAACTCACTGAGTTAAGCAGATCACTAATCCTGCCTCAATGATTCAAGATCATTCGATCATGCTACTTCCACGAGAACAATTATTTCTACGTTATGTAAAAAAGTACTTTTAATATTGTAAACCTACTCCAAACTTTTCATAGCACAATTCGCACCAACTCTACCCACCTAATAAGGTAGCTATTTATTGAAATCTACACAACCTGGCTTTGAATTCACAACCTGACACAAACCAGTCTTCCCACACACGCATCGTAGGCGTTACACCTTGCAAGAACGACTCTTGTTCGTAAATTCACTCAATGTAATATTGTAATCTTTGCTGGGGTGAAGCTTGCGTAAAATGTTGGTAAAATTGGACCTATTGCCTAACTGCAGAATTCAAGGCAATATTACCTTAGTGTTGATGGTGTCGTCGAATGTCGTGGCGATGGACGTGGGTTTGAATCTTACAAAGAGTTAGGGTACTTTGTAGTACCCACCTGGCTAGCTTGGCTATTAACTCTCAAGTTGAAAATCTGTCGCCAATCATGACATGTACTGTTGTGTTCCAGCAACTAACTTTTTAGGTTTGATGTGGGGAGCAATTTTGACCACATCATCAAGTGATCCACTAGTCATTGTGATCAAAAACAAGCCTATTCATATTAAAAAACAATTCTTCTTAGTCTATTGGTTCAAATTGTAATTTTTTACCAGTTTTATGAGCTGGAATTAATGAATTTTGTCTATTAGGTAAGTCTATTTCATTTTCAGCTTTTACAACCGTATTGAACTGAAGTTTCTCAGTCAGTGTTAAAGTAAATCAGTATTAAATCTTCTAAACAATTCCATGATTTAAATTTAACTACATAAAATGAAGTAGATAATAAAACCAAATCAAGTCATCATTATCTTGTAGCCAATTGCACAAATGCAATAGCAAATGATCGCAGAAAAATGATTCATAATTCACTCGTTCTTGACCTAAATGCAGGACGCGTTCACGCACGCTGCGCACGCGCAACTAAGTAGGAAATAATGAAAAACGCCACCGCACCGGTATCATCGTGTTTTCCTGATTCGGATGATAAGTGAGACAATATTGGTTTTGCGAAATTGATAATTTAATTTTTAACAAAGGAAGTACGTAGTTATACGAATTAATTAAAATGGAAAGAGGAAAAGTAGGTATAGACGAGGTTCTTACAAGATTGGACAGTAAGCAGTATGAAAAAAAGAAGATTAGGATCAATTCCTAACAACCTTGGTGAAGTTAAACTTCTTTATATATAATAGCTATGGGTGTTTAAATGAAAACAATATTACGTTTCAACCTACGAATATACTTATAAATAAATTCTAAAACAAAATACTCCATAAGTATGCTATCTAGTTGTCTATCAAATTGAATATCAAATTCCCTTCGCTGCATATTGCTTGTACATTATTAGAAGTCATTGTCAACTCTAAACTGGTTACTGCATCTGATTTGATATAACAAATTACCATCAGACAGTTACCTGCAAATGATCGTGACATAATCTAGTATTCACAATAGGTAGCCTAGTTACGTACCTAGGCCGTGTTTAGGACCAGAACTAGGTTCGAACTTAGAATAATAATGTGTACCGTTAGGTGTCGTGACGGTTTACCATGTTTGGGAAACTGACAGGAATAATTTCGTGGGAAATTAATACGGGAGCGGTTAAAAGGTCAAACTTAACACGCAGTATTCTTATTTTATTTAATATGCTTCTGTTTGAGCACAATCTTATTATGGCTGAAGGTAGTAAGCATAAAGGAACTGGTTCTCAAGTGCAGCTACTTTGACACACCGGTAGGTGCTTGGCGACAGATTTTCAATTTGAGTAGCCAGCCAGGCGGGTACTACAAAGTACCCAACTACTGTGTTATGGTTTTCTTCACCGAAAGCTTATTGTAGAATGAGTATATCCAGAAAACATGTGATAAAAATTAAACAATAAAATAAAGTATTAAAATACTAAACACTATTGTCAATAACTAATCAAATTACAATAATTACACTTTTATACATAAATATACGTTTTGTACGTCAAAAATGATATCTATAGTCTTGGACGTGACTGGAGACGCCCGTAACATATTATTCAACTAATTGATGTGATTACCATAGGTTTTACTGTACGCATGGCAACACAGCTTGCTCGTACAAATGTTCGTAGTGTAGTACATATAATGGTCAATCAAATGTTGCGTTGATGACTGTACGTACACTGATGCACGTAAACGCACCTATCATTACTTCAAATTGATAAATAATTGTGATGCATTTTTATGTATAGTCGAGGACATATAAGTTATGCCAGTTTGTATTTAGGTTTGTCTTTTTCTTTCCCTGAATTTTAACTACGTTATTGTATTGTATTTTATGTAAATTGTTTTGTAGCTATTTCGTTATTTTTTTTATTTTTATATAAATAATAAGCAAGCATGTTTCCAAGTTATATACAAAATATATTGATTAATCATATATAATACCACAAGAGCTTCAAAATTATCGGGTATTTTCCGATAGGTTCGTTGCAAACAAATGAAGGAGTCAAGTTTTAAACAGGTTAAAAAATCACGAGCGCGAAGCGCGAGTGATTTTTCCTGAAAAACTTGACGACTTTATTTGTTTGCAGGGAACCTTGAGGGAAATGCCAGATAATTTTGAAGCTCGTGTGGTATTCGGGGGATTATTTTTCCGTCCCAAATGTCGGCCAATAGAATTGCACCATGAGACGAAATGTAC
Organism: Tetheella fluctuosa; assembly: GCA_951216915.1. NCBI lineage: Eukaryota > Metazoa > Arthropoda > Insecta > Lepidoptera > Drepanidae > Tetheella > Tetheella fluctuosa. Next base: position 1,954,381 of record OX578234.1, on the reverse strand, counting down.
AGTTAACAAATAAGAATTTCATCATTTTTTTTGATCATGTTTTGTTTAGCAACGACCAGAGAAAATATTCAAAAAAAATTATCAGTATAATACCATGTAGGTTGTACCACGTGACGTCGAATGGTGCAATTCTATTGGTCGATATTTGGGTCGGAAAAATAATCACATACAATAATTTCGTATCATAATAATATTTTCAACAATAGATACAATCTAAAAATTTTTTTTTTTTATACTATCTAGTCCAAATCCATAAGTTCACAATCAAACATATTGCTCTACCTGCTCTAACATAGAAACATACACAGAAAAAATATTCTCTTTTTTTTCTTTCTGATGAAAGTTTTGTTATCGACTGTACCCTTTGACTTATTGGCCATTGTTGTACTGAGCAACAAAGAATACACCTAATAATTACTACATAATATAGTACTAATTGACTTTATAATGTTCAATAATTAAGTTAATTTTCCAGATTTACTTACAATATAAGTAAAGTACTAGTAAAGTTGCCAGTTTAAAAACACGTAAAAATTTTCATGTACCTATACATTTTTTTCCTACATGTATGTTTGTATTTCTGGAACTACAAAACCGATTCAAAAAATTGTTTCACCAATACAAAGCTATATCCTTGAGTAATACAGGCTAATGCTTTTTATCTCTAACGCGGGTGAAACCACAGAGGATAGCTAGTTTTCTAAACTATACGTACGGTACGGTAGCTTTTTATTTGTACCCAGAGGTGCTGTAAAAAACTTGACAAGCTGTGATTAGATAATAATGCTTTTGTCATTAGATATCGAAGGTAAAAAGTGTTGGAGTTTCAGATAAGTGGTAGGGTTGTCAAATTTGAAAAATAAAACATTTTAATTTATTAGCCACTGTCCCGTAGTTTTTTCACGTTCCCGAAGTAATGTTTTACAGAGATAATAGAGAATACGTTTTAATCTAGAGTATGATTTATTTATCCACCAAAGTTCATATAAATATGTTCAGCCATTAAAGCGTGATTGAATAACAAACATCCACATAAATATACACATTTATAATATTTGTTAGGTTTGGAATATAGAGACCACCTCTATATTCTACCTTTGCCTACTTCTCCAGTGATATGGGTTGTGAAGATACTTCTCATTTATAAATTTTTGCTTTTTATTAATTATTTCCCAATTAATAAAAATATTCAGCTAGAGCCAGTATGAAACGTACAAAACTAATGATTTTGTTTTATTTTATGTGATAATTCCCCTAATTCAGACCTGCTCGGTAGATTAGATTCGGTAGACGAACCAATTGAGTAGTCTACTGAATAGGATGGCTCCTATTTTTTTATTTCAGACTTCCATTTGGAATGAGGCAGTCGATCGGTACACGATCGCGGTAAATGAATTTTGTTACTAATATAGCATTAGCCTAAATTTAACAAAATAAAATCGTTCTTTCCGATCGGAATGGAAAACGAATGGGTCTGAATTAGGGGGATTATTTGATTACCTAATTTACACAATACAATAACAAAATAAATTTATTTATACAAAAGGCGGCTAATAGTTATGGCCATGTATTAAAATATATATTTTATGTTCCGGTTTTACAAGAAACATGCAAATCTTTTGTATAAACATAACATAAATATAATTATAGTTTATTATAGGACAGCATTGCCATCCAACGTGGCAATGCTGCCAGCATTCTGGGTACGCTGCCGTCTGATAGCGACTTTTTTAATTTAGACTATTTTATTTTAAGCTTCTTACTTTTAGTCATAAGTTGGTCTTGAATTGTATATTATATTTTTGTTGTGTTGAAGAATAGTAAATATTTAAATAAAAGTTAAATGTAATAACTAAAATAAAAAAACTAAGATAAAAACTTAATAAATAATAATAAATATTATGTAAACAAGTAAATTTTACTTTATTTTAAAGCATATATATTTATTACCTACCTTAATATTGTATTTAATATTTTTATATAATATTATTTATTGATTTTTTGATTATATTTCATTCTATTTTATATACATGAGCCCTGATCAATATTTTAATAGTTATTACATTAGATAAGATACATTTTTATTATTATTTATCAGAATATTTTTTTAAATTATTTTTAGTTATTTATTTTCTAATATTATTATTGGTATATATTAAACAGATCGTACGATTCAGAGATAAAATGTGGCACATAAATTAATTATCATAGAATAAAGAAAAAATAAGTAATATAAAAAGTGACATCCCTAATTGTCAGTAGCACGGTAGCCGCTGTCGGGTTCAAAAGCCAGTCACGAGTTAGACGAACGATCTTAGATATCGATTAATACAGTACCACCGTTCATTATATTTATATTTTTTCAGATAATACTGTTATGGAAGGTGATCGAATAGACACTTATTTAAAATATTAAATTTTCGTTTCTAATCAATGTAAAAGGTAAAAAAACTTATTCAATGGTCAATAGTTTTCCATCAACAGTTTAATTGACGGTTTTTTTTTATACAACATAGTCGGTAAACAAGCATACGGCCCTCCTGATGGTAAGCGGTTACCGTAGCCTATGAACGCTTGCAACACCAGACGTATCACTCACGCGTTGCCGACCCTTCCCCCCTCCCCGATGAGCTCTGACGACCTTACTCACGCGCAGGAACATAACTATAAGTTATTTGGCTGCGGTATTCTGTAAGGTAGAGGTACTTCCCAAGTCGAGCTGCTCATTGAGCGACATATCACTATGCTCTACCTCTCTTAAAAGGTATTTAGGTAGTATGCAGGTAGGTATTTTCTTATAGAATTGCAGTGTTATGATTAAAATGAGTGATTCGTACCAATTACATTTATTAACCGTCTATAACATTACACTACTTACTAGATACATACTGACCCTTGCATTATAGCTAGGCTATGGTTCTAGTAAAAAAATATATATTTATAATATTGACATAGCCTTACAAATAGGTACTTCTATACTGCCTCTCGCGGTTTCACCCGCAGTAGGCGGCATAGCATAAGTTCTATAAGTTGAGGGGCCGGTTGGCGTGGAGGTCTATCACGCCGCAGGTCGTGGGTTCGATTCCCACCCAGGACAAACATTTGTGTGCATGAACATGTCTGTTTGTCCTGAGTCTGGGTGTAATTATCTATATATGTATGTATTTACAAAAGAAAAGTAGTATATGTAGTATATCAGTTATCTGGCTTCCATAGTACAAGCTCTGCTTAGTTTGGGGTCAGATAGCCGTGTGTGAGGAATAATGTCCCAGAATATTTATTTATTTATTCTTTACACGGTCCATGCTACCGTTTTGAAAATTAAAAGTCAGTTCAATAGTTTAGCCGTGTAATATAGTCAAAATAAGTAGGTATGTTACATATTGTCATTGACCTAATTAAAATGTTTCACATAATGCGCAGTAATAGTTGTACAAAGGATTACCGCAAAATAATTCGTTTAAATTTATTTTACAATGAATGAAATTAAATTAAATTTAATTTTAGCACTAATTTAATTTAGTACCACTATCTGGCCTATAACTTTATAAGGCAATAGCTCAATGGTAGTGCCGTGACAAAGGTCGTGAGTTTGAATCCTGAAATCTTGAACTTATATTGTAGAAAAATATGGTGTAGAAACCATAGGACTTTGTTAGTTAATGGCCTGGCTAGCTACCACCTGCAAGTTGAAAACCTGTTACTTGAGAGCAAGTCTCTTTTAGGTTTTGTGTGTCATCATCATCACATCATCGCTCCCAATCAATAGTGAGATTATGGTCAAACACAGGCCTATAAGTCATAGCCATTTATTCAGTTTAGGCCCTAGAGGGCACTTATGAATGTCGAAGCTACCGAAGTTACCACCCACTAAATATAGTAAAAAATATCTGTAGAACTGAATAAATTCTAATTTTTTCATACCCTAACTTAAAGTAAACAAAATCTATTTTAAGCCACTACAAACACTTTCACTCAACTTAGTTTATCATATCGCATTACCATAGATAATATCTCAAAACAGTGCGCCCACACAACAACCTGGCGTTTCTTTAACAGTTAATTACCGGCTAATTGAACGTTTACAGACTATGCTTTAAAACAGACGTGGTATAAGATACAAGAGATAGAGGATTTATAAACTAGCTGCCGCCCCGTGGTTTCACCCGCGTTCCCGAGGAACTTAATAAAAGATTGCAAAAAGATATCCTCGTACAGATATCACTTGTATCAGTTTTTGTTACATCACCTGTTAGTATGTGTGGCTCAAATTTTGCATCTTAATTTTTAACCAGTTCCACCCATCTGAGTGTACTACTGTAATTTTGTACATATTTTTTGTGCTGATGACAATAACAATCTCATAAACTAAAAAAAATACGTGTGGCACTCGGGGACTGCCGCGGTAAAGCTATTGCATAGCATTTTTTATCAACTTATGCAATTATAATTATTTTTTATTTTTTTATTAATGCAGTATTTTTTTTTTTCTTTGATTTTAATTCAAGTTTTTTCTTTGATATTAATAGATACCTATACACCTATATACTTTCTCACAAACAGCTGCTTACGTTTCTAGATCTTGACTACAGCGCCACCTACCGGGTCCAATTGTAAATAAGAATCATTCAGGTGACCCCATAAGTAGCAAATAAATCATCAAGCTGTTTAGGAGAAGAATGACGAACAAACGCACACCGGAATTTTATTCATAAAGAACAAGATTACTTAAGTAGTTATCCGCTTGTAACTTGGACAGTCAAACATCTCCTGTTAAAACAGACGGTATCTTTGATGGTAGCCGTAACATGACACCAGTCAGCGGGGCGCTATTTAAACTTGCAATGTTGGTGCATCATTATCCGATGGTATGAGATTCATTTATTTCTGTAGAAGTTCAAAGATTCGAGTTAATTAGCTGAAATTAGTTTTAGGGCCAATTTTGAAGTAAATACTTATAATTTCATAATGGTTTTATTTCCAATAACACAATACAAATTTATATTAAGTTTGGAGTACAAAAAAGTTTATCTAGACTAAAATATAAATTACTAGATTCCGCCCCGCGGTTTCACTCGCGTTCCCCAGGGATCTTATGTTTTCCCGGAACAAAAAGTAGCCTATGTTCTTCTCCGTACCATAGGCTATCTGCATACCAAATTTAATCGCGATCGGTTTAGGGGTTTAAGTGTGAAAATGTAACAAACAAACAAACAAACTCACTTTCGCATTAATAATATTAACTAGGATAAGAGAGTAAAATATAAGATAAATAAACTCGAAGTAAATAAAACCGATAAATCAATAATATGTAGGTTACTTATTAGTAAAGTAAGTACTACAACAGAAATATAAATATAAACTACAATGCTAGGTCCACCCGTTCCTGAGAAAATCGGTGGTGACCCACGGACTGACGGACAGGCGGACAAGAGAGTGATCTTATAAGAGTTCCTTTCTTCCTTTCTTACCTTTTGAGGTACGGTACCCTAACAATAAACAATTCTATAGAAATATAATTTGTATTTACAAATCTAACTCACGAATCGATTTTTCTAAAGATAAACCATATTAAGCAACGCTTAGAACACAAAATTATGGTTAAATATACATAATAACATTATTACATACATTTTATAGTATAACAAGTTAGATCATGTCATTTACTTTACTAGTCCTTGACATGTCTGCCTTGCGTTCAGATAATAATTATTAACACCTGTGCAATGCTAGACATTGTTATGTCTAGATATAAAATTTAGATGATAAGGAGATTTTAGTTTTATACAGAGTGAATTTTTCAATATGGTATATATTCAAAACTTCAAAATTTGGATTTGAAAAATTCGTTTTGCATTTGATAGCCCAATTCTTGCGGGTGAAACTGCGGAGAACAGCTAGTCTAAATATATATTTTTTTTAAATATGGGTTTGTGTTTGACCACAATCTCACTATGGTAAGTGATGATTTGGCCGAAGGTGATAAACACACAAAGCCTAGAAGGAACTGGCTCTCAAGTGCAGCTGTCGGAACACACCAATAGATGCATGGCGACAGATTTTCAACTTGAAGGTGGTAGCCAGGCGGGTACAACAAAGTACCCTACCACTATGTATTTTTTATCTATTTCAGATTTCGTCTCATAGTAAAAGCTGTTTAATAAACTTAACAAAGGTTTCGAAGATATGCCATTTTGAAATATCCACCAGTGTAATAAGTGAATATTATTATTATTATTATTTTTTATGACTTTTCGATATAGTAATATAGTTATTTCTGAATTTATTTTATCATTTTACCTACGATAATGTTTACCCCCTTTTTTATAGGGGATGAACAAATAACGATTTTTGTTACTACAATATGAAACATAAAACGGAGTATAAAGTACCAATTTAAAATGTCACGTTATCATTGTGAAAGTATTGACATATCACGAGGTATTGTATTCGGTCGGGTTAAATGCTGGCTTTTGTGACGACACCGATAGATTTAACATTTTGCTTCTATAGAAATATTCAAAGATGTTCTTACAAATTATATAAAATTAATCTAATATATAAAATTCTCGTGTTTCAAATTCAAATTCAAATTCAAAAATCATTTATTCAGTTAAGGCCCTAATAAGGCACTTATGAACGTTACAATTGATTCTACCATCGGTTCGAAATACACTTGGACTGAGAAGACTCCGGCAAGAAACTCAGCAAGGGACATTTTTTTTATAGATCTTTGTTCTTTTTTATTTAATTTATGTAACTATTTAATTACAAATAACAAAGTTGCCCCTTGAATGAGTCCCTCACTTTGCTGAGCCGAGTTACAGGTACAGCAGTGTCACAATGTTAGTTACCATACTCCTCCGAAACGCTTCCGGTCTGTTTGGACTGATTTTTGTATTGTACCTACTGATCTCATATTGAACGAATCTCAAAATCACCTTTTCCCAAAATGACTGATTTTGTCTTTGTTTAAGAATGTACGAAATACGGCTTGACCGATTTTTATGAAATTTTGTGTGCATATCGGGTAGGTCTGAGAATCGGTTAATACCTATTTTTTAAACCGCTACGCGAGTGAAACCGCGGAGGACAGCTAGTATTAATTTACAACAAAAATACAAACTATAAATGCTGGGTGATTTTTTAGTCACTGGCAATACTTGCAGGAGTGGAAGTACTCATCAAAATGAACAACTTTTATTATGGGACTAACTGTGAGATCAACAAAAAATTATCAGCTGTTCCATACAAAAGTTCAATACCTACTCGACCAAAATGTATGAAGCAAACGTTTTATTTTACGCAATATCAGAGTTAGCCCCATAGAAATGTATACCCAGAATCATACACAGAATGTCTGTCCTGGGTGGGAATCGAACCCGAAACCACGGTAACTGGCCCGCCATTACTAAGTATCGTTAATGAATTTCACTATGTAGTTATTGCCAATCTTGCATAAAAAATAAGTGGAGGGTTTCTGTCTAACATTATTATATTCAATTGTTTATTTTGTAATATTTTATGTTACCTTTCATGTGTGTTCGGGGTAGGAGTAGCTCACCTATTGTTATTTTTTTTCATGAAAAATAAATAAACACCGTGAACATCAAAGTGCACCACACACCGCGCTGTTTTTAGAAAAAATCCCCTCTAGTTATCTTGTAGTTATAGAATGAGGGTTCGTGATATATGAAGTAGGTACCTAATTATGATAAAACAAGATTTTTTTTTCATGTGACATCAATTTGTGTCACGATTATTAAAATGCAAAAGTATTATTGTCAATAAATATGTGCAAAAAATATAGAAATGAAAAATATAATTCGTTCTAGCTTTAGGGCTCATAGGCATAATAATAAATATTCTTTGCCTAGAATATACTTATTGATAGCAAAATATTTTTTCAAACAAAAATAAGGGTTTCACTTACAAACAAGGAACCCAACAAAAGCCTAACTAAGGGTGTGTTTACACTATCCGCGACGCAAGCCAACTTTTAATGCCATATTTATTTACATTCAAAATAATGCGCACACGCACACCAGGCACGTGTTCCAAGTTTGAACGTGTCATAAAAATTTTGGAATTTGTACGCATCTGGTGCGGTTAGTATACACTAAGCTTGAAATAAGATGGACGTAAAAATACGTTGATAGGAAAAATAAACTTACGTCTTTTAACGTGTCTGTGACAATTTTATTGATCATATTAGGGGAACAATATAAACAAAATTTGTTATTAAAAAAACGTTACAGTCGATATTTTAGCTGTTTTAAGCATTTTTACGAACAGTTTAAAATAATTTGAAGCGATGACGTCAAAACAAGCGCAGGCAGATCGTGGGTTCAAATCCCACAGTAAGATTGAGCATTCGGTGAAGGAAACCATAATAGCACGGTGTATCCAGCCTCCTATGTGTGCTTATTATCTATAGTCACTTCATCACTTACCATGTGATTGTGGTCAAAGACAAAAAAAATAACTTGACTTCATTAGAATGTAAAATAACATTGAACAAACAAGGTGGTGTACATATAAAAAATATAACACACATTAAAAAAAAACATTTCTGATCTAAAGAAGGGTTCTTACACATCCGTTCACATCACATAAAGGATAAATCCTAAGAAAATATTCACAAGAAATGCAGTAGATTGGCCGATTTAATTCTACCCCATTATATTATTACTACGACCATGTTATTCATTAAAATCGCAATGCACTTTATCTCAATCGGTTAAAGATTGTTTTCGTGTAATTTATGAGTTTGTTTTAAGTTAGTAATTTTGCAAATTGCCTTCTCGTAATACAAACATAATGCTATGTAATACGGGATATAAGTGTTTGGTGTAATGAAACAGTGAGTGGAAGGTATTTTAGGCTCTCATTTATGTTTTTAGGTCCAACATTTTTAACATGGTCTCTTTAGTCGTTTGAATACCTACCTATCGAAAATCCCTTCATCATTATATTTAGACAGCGACTTTCAGTAACTCTATCCATTACACCACTATCTGATAGATAACTCTTTTTTAAACTACATGAGAAAAATAACAAAATAACAGTGTTTTTATTACTGAAGCGATCTTTAACAGGCAATCTTTGGATGGCATATGACATACAATAGAAAAAAACCGGCCAAGTGCGAATCGCGTTTGTTGTATGGGAGCCCTCCTTAAATATTGATTTTATTTTGTTTTTAGTATTTGTTGTTATAGCGGCAACAGAAATACATAATTTGTGAAAATTTCAACTGTCTAGCCATCGCGGTTTTGAGATACAGCCTGGTGACAGACAGACGGACGGATAGACAGCAAAGTCTTAGTAATAGGGTCCCGTTTTTACCCTTTGGGTACGGGACCCTAAAGAAGATGGCGGTCACACCATGAATTTTTTTTTTACAACATTTGTCTTAAATAATGGAGTATTTAGGCAACTAGACCCATGTTTTTCGTTTTTCGACTTGAGCAACTAGTCCCACTGTCAAATCGAATAAAAAACGATAGTGTTAGACAATATACGATACACATGTAGGTACAGGCAGCGTCAAAAGTAGATTGGCACTTTAGTACCATGTCACATTACACAATTCATAATTTTAGTACAAACTGTCTAGAAAATGTCAATAGATTATTATGAAAGGGTAGTAAATTGCCAACATACTTTTGACGCTGACTGTACTACTTAATTAATATGAATAAAATATATAAGTAAATAACTTGATATAAAAGCATAATATAAATATATAAAATTCTCGTGTCACGATTTTGCTCCGCGATGAATATCGAAACTACTCCGATCTTAAGGCTCCAGTCTCCCTAAAATTAGTGTTCTTGCGGAATTTTTCAGAAAAGAAATATTGTTTTTTAGTCATCAGAAAAACAGTCTCGGTAAATTTATTTCAAATGATTTTTTGAATGCTTATATTTTTTATTCGACAGATTAGTAGTTGCTTTCGGAGTGGTTATTAAAGAGTGATTTCTCTAAACCATTACTTTGTAATAGAAAAAAATATATGTTGCAAGGGTCAAATTCAGAAATTTATAACTTTTTAAGGCAGTTTAAATAAGAAATTGAGACGATTTTGAAAAAAGTAACTAGATAAGATTATTGTAGAGGATTTGCCGACAAATGTAATCTGAATACATTTCTTGTTTTTGTTATATTTTTTTCGTAGCGTGTGCATGAATGAGACCCTCTACGCGTGGAACGTAAATAGAGGTATGTTTAAAGCCTCACAAAGCTAATAAAAGTGGCGTCAAATTAAAAAATAAAATATGTATGTATTGGAAACTTCAAATCTCACACTTTAAAATAACGTTGTGTGATTTGTTCCAACTTGAAAGATAGGATAGTTTTTATCCCGAATATTTCCTTTTTTTTTATAACAGTAACGCGGGTGAAACTGCGGGGAACAGCTAGTAATAATAAACGTATTAATTTGCGCATATCTTTATATAATTCTCAGTTCCCGGTATCATTCTACGGTGCTTGACATACGACTACTGTATCGAATGCTAATGACAAATCTCTATGGCTTGTGTACTACGTGCAATAGTGTTGTGACAAATAGGTTATATCGATATAGATGTCTTATTTTAATTGCACTTGTGTGCCTCAATATTAATATGCTTTTGTGCTAAAATCCTATAGTAACTTAATGAATTAAAAAATATTTAAAAAAATCTAATACTAAACATTGAATATGATAAACAAAGATGTACTTAATGCTTATTATTAACGCTTAGTATTGAACCTACTAGTGATATGTATATTTTCTTTTTAACTTTGTATAGGCTTGTGTTTGACCACAATCTCACTGTAAGCACACAAAGCCTAAATGAAACTGGCTCTGAAGTGCAGCTGCCGGAACACACCAATAGGTGTTTGGCGACAGATTTTCAACTTGAGGATGGTAGCCAGCCAGGCGGGTACTACAAAGTACACTACCACCGTGCTATGGTTTCCTCACGATGTTTTCCTTCACCGAAAACTCAAGCTCATTGTAGGATTCGAATCTATGACCTTCACCGCAGCGTCCGACGTCACTACCACTGAGCTATCATCGAATTTAAGTTCTTGCGGATTAAAAGTATTAAATGTGCTAATCCAAGATATTGGCCCTTAATACGTGATTGAGTTTGTGACTCAATTAACGGCCAACATTAAAAAAGCCATAAATCCAAATATTCACCTTATTGAAATATTAGTGAGAGGTACAAAAATTAGTAGTTACTCTTTACACAAATAAATACAAAATGTAATATCGATAACAGCTTAGCGTAACACAAACAACACTAAAGCCTATCCACACGCAATCCCAGTTAAAATAGAAAAGTCATCGATAAACATATAGTAAAAACACACCGACTCACCAATTACTATGATGAGTGTAGGAAAATTATTGCTCTAGTCACTAGTCTTTACCGCATGTCATCTCTTTCTAATTCCTTTGAAACGAATGAGATGAATGTTTCGAAATTATAGGTTTACTTATAGTTGAGAGTGTTTTTTTTTTACATGAACTCTAGTGATTTTCTGCTTACCTAGTACTGAACTAACTCTTTATGGGTATTAAAATATTATTCTACTAAACAAATATTAACTACATACGTACTTGCTTTAGATGAAATATAACTTGACACTTCATCGACTAAGTTTGTGTCGTTGTCGTGAGTATTCCTGGAAATTCTTCACTCACGGCCACCTGAATTCAAACAAAGGAGAGCTTGTTCTGTCGAAACCAGATAACTGATATACATGCATGTAACTACTTCTTAATATATTGTACTTTTATAGAAATGTCAATTAATATAACAATTATGTTCTTGTAAACAAATTATGTCCTGGGTGGGAATTGAACACACAACTTATGGTGTAGTCAAGGTATTTAATCACACAATAGCTGACACTTTATTTTTGTTTTTTTAATGCCGAGGATTTTGTTAATCTTGTCGGATCATATTGAAAACTATATTTTGTATGGAATCGATAAAACTGTATAAAAACTATAAGTTAATCGTATTCTGGAAGGGTCTTCTCGTGACAAATTTATCTCGTTCCATAAATATCGTTCCATAAAACAAAGGACTACTTGATTTGAATCCTAATTCTATGAAAAATGGTTCATTTTTGATTAACTTAAATCTATTTAAAAAGTTTTTATATAATTTCACCTGTTATATAACTTCACCTGTTGGTGGAATCTTACAATTGAATTTTTGACCCGTTCCACTCAATCTATTGAGCTGAAATTTTCCACTCACTTTTAGTACCTACTAGTGACAATACCATCAAATATACTCAAAAAAGGTTCTATAAGACTAGTCTTAAGTATGGCATAGGAAGTCCTTACCTAATGTTTTCATCTTCAGGCACATCCCACACTACGATGAGATTCTGTTTAACCTCTACCAACATTATAAAATTGGTACACACAAACTTTCCCACCGTACCGAAAATAAAATCAATTACAACATAATTACAAACATCTACTAATAATACATCTCTCAAGTACGTTTGTTATTCTTAAGTAGTCAAGACGTTATTACTATTAGAGTGGGCAATGGATAATAAAACGTATTACGTTCGAGTGTTTCGAAATTCCCATGTCGCCCAAAATAGGACAATGTTTTGATTTAACAATGAGTTACTATTTTTATTTAAATTGGTTTTTTAATATCGATATCGATAACTAACGAACTCCACCCTATTTTCTTATTATTTTAGCTCGCTTGTTGGGTTTCTGTACCTCAAAAGGAAAAAAGGACCCCTTATAGGATCACTGCGTTGTCCGTCTGTCTGTTTGTCGACCACTACAAACAGTAGCAAACACACTATCTTTCAGGAAGAGATAATAAATTAAAACTGGTTTAATTTTCAGTATAAAGACAAATATATAATACATACACGATAATGAACTCTTACTACCAAGCTATTTTGTATTATTTGCAAAGTAACAACAGTACAGTACGTATTAACTGGGAATCTATAAAGGTGATACTTACCACATTATAAGCGTCTCTGGAGCTTTAAACTCAAATCCCCAAGCTTACATTTGAAACAAAGTACGTTGTTAAACATAATAATAGCTTTTTGTGATCGTCGACATTATTTTTTAAGACACTTCGTAACATGGTTCAGTTTACAAGTTGACCTTTTATTTCTGTACTAGTACTACTGTGGTTACACCCGCGTTCCCGAGAGATCTTATGTTTTCCCGGAATAAAAAGTATCCAATATGTTAATCCAGAATATATTCTATCTGTATGCCAAATTTTATCCCAATCAGTTTGGCCGTTACGGAGTTAAGTGGTAACAAACATCTAAACATAACATCAAACACCCAAAAATCCAAACTTTCAAGAAGAATATTAATGTATCAGTCCTATCATTCTTCACAGGAACATAAAAAAAATCAACTCTCTAAATTCTATTAGTCAGTTACCTTGCGTACAATATGTGCGAAAAAAATATCAAACAAAGGTATCAGAGTATACATTCTTTGTTACAATACTCTCATCATGTTACTTACTAGTAAATATCTATTAATAATTAAATACGTACTTGCTTGAACAATCTGTGATGAAAAACCCGAAACAGAGATCTTTAAGACCTGAATGCTGTTTAAGTGATCACGCATTTATCGACCACCTTCTTGTCATCCCTATCCTTTTATTATCGCTACTATTATAAATGCAAAAGTGTGCATGTGATTTTTTGCATAGAGATAGTTTATGGGATGAAAAGTGACATAGGCTACATTTTATCCCAGAAACGCCCAGAAACCACGGGGCGAAAGTATCAATAAATGTAAAGTGAATTATTAACGAAGACAATATTATTCTAGATAATCATAAGACTTATATTTAAAACAAAAATTACTACATGCATCACAATAAAAGCTGTATCACTAAATTAAACTGATCCCTCTCAAGGTACAGGTTCTAGATTATCAATATCATTGAATAGTGCCCGTTATGATGCAAGTTCACATAAAGATATTAAATATCTCATCCAACCAACGCTACAGTCCATTTCTTCTAACTATCGCACTTAGGATAAACAAAGTAAGCTATTATGCTTATATTTATGTGCCAATTGAGGTTCAGGTTAGAGCACACTAGCTGGAGACATCGGTATAAGTGTCTTACTTAATCGGATTAAAGTTTACTTTAGTGCAGTTGAAATTTTTGATCTAGAAAATTTTGCACATTTTGAATGAAAATTGTTGTCAATTCTGATTCTTATTGGTTTGGTTTGACTGGGTGGGATTAAAAATATTACTGAAGATTTTTGTTTTAATACTAGGTAAGTAATCTTGTAAGATTAAATTTTTGCTTTCGAAGCTACACTTGAAGGCCAGATTCCTTCTTGACTTATGCTCACCACTGTTGATACCATAATATGAGATTGTGGCCAAACAATTCTTACCATCTTTAAAAATAAATATAATCCCAAATAATATGGTTTAAAATTATTACTAAGAACAAGAACAAAGTTCGTTTCACCAATCTTAAACCAATTTCATATTTCATCAAAATTATTAGAAACCAAAGCACCATCTGCACCTAGCTTAACTTCTGTCGTTACATTTTATGTTACAGCCTCCATTGGACCTAAATTGACATTTATATGAGTGAAGTTAGCGAGCTTGCTTAAAGCCGAGGTCTATCGAACTTAAAACTTCTTTTAAGTAGTCATTAATAATCCTGATTGTTAATAACAGTCAACTTATAGCACTAAACGATGGAATCGTAGCGTTTACGAGGTTGTTCTTTGGACGAGATAATTTTTATAATGTTGTTATATAGAATCCTTTTATGATGCAAGAGTTTAAAGATTCTTTAGTAACTATATATTAAAGAAAGATCAAGTATTTATTGACCTTGTTTGTTTATAACTTTTAAGTTTGAAATAAGCTTTATGATATATTTTACTTAATAGCACATTATATTATTTATAGACAGGCGATACAATTGATGATACATACGTTTATGAAAATTAGCGAATGTGCCAATGTGTTGCCGACTTTTATAAATTCTAGAAGGTAACGTGCAACTGCTAACACACTAGGTAGCATGGCGATAGATTGTCAACATGAGGCGCCACCAGACTCGCGGCATGCATCCTGTAGTCTGTTTTTAAATTCAACCTCCTCCATTTCCAAATTAGAGTAACTTAACTAATTGGCATTTATCTATAGATTCTGTAACAGAACACTCATAATTTCGATTTAGTTTCCAATTAGTAATATCAGTTAACGATTCATTATCTACACTCCACATTGTTTTACCAATAAATTCAAATACACGATTCCCTTTCTAGTTACCTTTCAACATAATGCCTTTAACTATAATTATACATAGATTTATTGACTGTCTCACTGCCGAGAGCCATCCTTTGTCAGCTCCCGTAAAAAATGGAGAAAAAAAAAGAAACATTAATTTAAACGTCGAGGCGTCGAGTTTTAAGTAGCATTTTGTCTCCGACTTATTTGAATTTAGTTTGACTACCCCAAATTAGGGGTGCCTTTTGTCCCCACTTTATTAATATTCATTTAACTTTAGAAGATTTTTAGTTGAGATTAAGTTTCTCTTTAAGCTCTATTGTACTATTTTCGGAGTTTGTCAAGTGCTATTTGTCATAGAAATGTTTTGTTTCTTTGAGTGTATTTGAAATATTGTTTGCAGTTAATTATTGTTGGAATAATTGGTTCGTATTATAAAACTTTTGCTTTGAGTACAAATATTTTAACTAGTTAATATTTAGCTATACATTTAGTGACGATGTGGTGTTTTGATTTATATTCGTCCTTTGATACTTTTGTTGCACTGAGATATACAAACTTTGTTAGTAAAAACAAAATATTTTAAATCCAGATAGTTCTTTACTTGAGAGTGGTAGCTAATTTTGACTTCTTACAAAATTATTATTAATTTATTGATAGCATTTTTTGGAAGAAAATGTGATAAAAAGTATCTTAATAATATTAAGAAGGAATAACTATGTTATGCTTACAAATTAGAAAACTATTAACTTGTCAATTGTCATCACCTTTGAAACACATACCTATTTAAAGAAACAAACCAAATCACCCCAAAACTTATCTCGAAACGTACAAAAAATGTTTGTCGTCGACATGATTTACGCTCTTACCACTGACAGAATGACATGGACATTGATTTTGGACGTTTTAATTTCAGGTTAAGTGACATTTCCCTAAAACTATTTTCGTTTTCTGTGAAACATTTGAAATTACTTTTAAAGTAACTATACTTTGGAATGCGAAGTATTTGTTGGAATTGTGACATGACAGATGTTTCTAAATTGTTTGGTGAGGCAAATTAAATTTAGGTGATTTTAAGTGGCTTATTTTTTAAAAGGTTATGTTTTCAAAATAATGATTATTAAATTACAGAATAACATTTGTGTTAATCGCATCAATAAAAAGACTAGCTAAATTATCTATACCTATACAGGCTTACTTGTAATTCTATACATTCCTTTAAGGGCGTGATAGTAAAAACTGTAAGCTACGAAATGAACCCTATATTGTATTATACAAATGTTGACCGTTACTGACAAATTTGAAAATTTTGTGTTTTCTCAAAAAATCCCGAATTACAACTTTAAAAGTCAAATTAGAAAAAAAGTACGCAACATTTTTTTTCTTTTTTTGTTTTTGGTACTCACTTAACATGCCAATACTTTTTTAAAACCAATAAAATGATCAAATTTTGCAATGGCCTCGTGACAATATCTTAAATCTCGTATCACTTTAACGCACAGCTGAAGCATCTGGGTCTAGTAACTGAAATTTTGCACATAGGTACTTTTCTTATAATATGACATAGGCATTCCGGTGGTAAAATATGGGATCGCGGCTCGCATTCATTATATAAAATAAATTAACCAGATAGAGATATTAATCTACACAGTTAACAATAGGAACCTATGAAGTGCTGACAGTTCTATCGATATACAATATAATATTATGATCACCTATTTAATTATAAATCGCTTTATAAAGCAACATGACAATATGGTTAATAAATTGTAACAGCATTCCTAATTACTATAGCAATTGCCCAAATACAAATCTCTCTGACAGCTGGAATGCAATGATTTCACAACTATCGTTTACAATTCCAATATTATTTCATATCTTGCACCGTATTAAGTCATTCAACTTACTATATTCATAAATATAATAAATAGCTTATATACATTTTTTTTAGTAGTATTACTTGAGTGTAGAACCTTGCAAATATTTTCATTGCTTCTGCATAAACAACTGTTATATTTTACTTTTTAACTTCAGCAAAATTAGTCACTGCAGAAATTAGCACTTTGTTGCAATAAGTATCTTCTACGCCATGTAATAGATCATATTTTTCATCGCTCTCATCAATATCTAACATCCAATCAATTCCGATCTCTAATTCATATTGCATATGGTTTGAAATTACATTCCAACATATTTGTTGACCATTTTGGTATTCGCCGCCGTAAAGTCTAGAGAGATTGGTCCAGTTATTTCTGTTGAATAGTGACACATGCGCGCACGCAGCTGGTGGTCGTGATCTGTTACAAAAGTATTTGCCACTAATGGTGTGGTGTCTATTTAGAGTTCCAAAGAAGTCTTTGAGATTTATGGACGCTGAAAACACTGGTTTCAGGTTAAAATAAATAAAGCTCTCTGTGAGTAGATGTCAAATTAGTAAAAACCTCAAATGATACAGGGCTTTTTAGAAAAAAAGGAAAATACAAAAACAAATTTCTATTTTAAATTCATTTGAATTATTGAATTAAAAACGTATTACTACATACAGAACTACTTTTACTCTTTTAATCATGCAGAATAATTATTCATTGCGAAATCATAATGTAATTCCTAAATCTCTAAAAGTAAAATATAAAAAACAACTAAAAATAAAGTAAAAAAATAAGTTTTACTTCCTATATCACATAAATGTCTCACAAATAAGTACTATTTAACTTACAGAAACGTTTGCAATAATATTTGCAGAGGACAAGACCTTGGGGGACAAAAGCGTTATACAAAAAGGTAAGACGTGAGTTTCTGCCAAACAAAGACTCCAGTTGCAGTCGCCAGGCCGTCTACACGTGTGCAAATGCGTAATGCACATAGTAAATGATGTATTAGATACAAGTACAGGCAGGTGATATAATATTGTATTCAAGGTTGCTTATAATGATGTTTGTGATATAGCTATCAATGTAATATGAGGCTTTGATGCAAGAAGTTTGTAGACACCCTGCCATCAATAATCTATATCAATGTGACCTAAAACGAATAAAACAAAAATTTAATATATTAGGTGAATATTTTGAAATATTTTACCAATTCTAAAATCGCGATTTTCTTTTTCGAATTTTTTTCAAGCAAACTTTTACTTGTCCAACAGTGGACTGATGTAGGTTGGTGATGATGATGATGAAGCTTGTCCTTTAATATGAAAGTTTGTGCTGAGTTGGTGATTTTTCATCATCCTAGTAAAAGTTGTACAGCATAAGGAACTAAACAATATTACAAAGCATATATTTATAAGGTTTTTTAAGGCGATGATAGCTCAGTGGTAGTGACGTCGGACGCCGCGGCGAAGGTCGTGGGTTCGAATCCTACAATGAGCTTGAGCTTTCGGTGAAGGAAAACATCGTGAGGAAACCATAGCACGGTGGTAGGGTACTTTGTAGTACCCGCCTGGCTGGCTACCACCCTCAAGTTGAAAATCTGTCGCCAAACACCTATTGGTGTGTTCCGGCAGCTGCACTTGAGAGCCAGATCCTTCTAGGCTTTGTGTGCTTACCACCTTCGGCCACATCATCACCTACCATAGTGAGATTGTGGTCAAACACAAGCCTATACGAAGTAAAAAAAAAAAAAAAAGGTTATTATTTTCTTATTGACATGAAGATAAAATTTCAAATTTTATATATTATTATGATATAAGACATGTTTCAAATCTGTATTCAATTATGGACAATGGTCTACAACTAACTCACCTACTATAGCTCATCAATGAAAATATACCCCTAAAATTCTAATGAATTTAATTTTTCATTATTTTGACGTCTGAAATTTATAGTATGTATTTATTGATTGATTTATGTACACACAGAAAATACCACCATAAATCAAATAAAAGAGCACAAAGGAACTTATTTCATATAGAAATTCTTTCAGCAGCCCTACTACTAGAAAGAATCAATAGAAAATGTACACATAACAATGTACTTAAATTTTAAAATAAAAATCATCCCAAATCAAATTTATCTTGCAAAATTGTGCAGTAAATAATTACTTGTAAATTTTGAGACCAATGTAGACGAAATATAGCAGACAAATTAAAACTGTCATGTAAAATTCATACTATAAATGTAATTATCTATATTCCACCATATACGCATTTAATATAGCACCAAGTACCTAATGCCAAGGGCGTATTGAACTTAATGGTTTTCCAGTTTCCATTTTCAGTAAAACAAGTTTCGATATATTCAAGACACATATGAACTTCAAACTGATTCTAAAACATCTTATTTGCCACATCGACTCCAATGGAATTTCAACACTATAGCGTTGTCGATAAAGTGATTTTGTATTGACAACAGTTGAAGTTAAGGTTTTTACGGAGTAAGCAATCATGCGTAGGGCTATAGTAATCAAGGTCTTCAAGTCGCCGCAAGTTGAATGTCAAAGTTTTGTTTACATTTTATATATAAAAACATTATTATGTATTAAATCTCAGGTTTTCTTGTGTTGCTCTGAGTAACATATATTCAAAATGATAATGTAAGACTGTTGAATAACGTATGTGATTGTGATTTAATCAAATGTAGCGATTACTTTGCATTACCAATCATCAAAGCAATTATATATACGTATTATAACTTTGAATTGATAACATGATTAACGTTATATTTTATATATTAAACATTTATATAGAAGACAATATATTTATAGGCGTATTATAACTTAAAATTAGTTTTTAGTGGACTTAAAAAGTTCATAAAATTTATCATAGGTAGTGACGTCGACTCGCACAAGTTAAAAATCTGCCGTCAAGCTACTTACTTCTAGGCTTTGTGTGCTTACCACCTTTGGCCACATCTTCACTTATATGATAAGAGTGAACAAACACAGGCTTATACATAGTAAAAAAAAAACTAAAACACAGAAGCTATAGCCATTTTCAAAATACATTCAACAAGATATTGAAGTGTTGTTCACACTTAACTAACTGTATTTTCAATGGCTCCATTTATGGAAAATCTTCGATCGAATTCGGCGACCTGGGTCGAATCGTAATGTGTTATTTGTAGGGACAGTAAAATTAACGGGACTGTACCCAGCTCGCACAATAATACTGATGTAAATTGTAAACTTATAGCGATTTTCAAGTCAAAATCGCTCATAGGTGCTATATAATTGATGCGTGGTTGGTAAGATATTGTGTTCATAATTTTCATACAAATTGTCAAGAAAATGTCAAAAAGGGTACTGAAGTGCCAATCTACTTTTGACGCTGACTGTACAAGCACTGCCTGGTTTTTTTTTTTTTAAAACCGTAACTCATTATAGTTAGTAAACATAAAGATATTTTAAATAGTTTATCTTGAAGACCTTAAAAGTCGAGTAGAGATTTATGAATTGGGAGCTGTAAGTAGAAATGATTTGGAATAATTACACCAATGTGTTCATCATCGTATGAAATGTAATAACTACTATAAGTAGCATTTAAAAAAAAATGGATGTGGTAATCATACCTTAATTTTATCGCTCATCGCTTATAAATTATAAACTCGTCTTCAAACTGGTTTCCAATGTTTGCAACCTTTACGTTTGTTTACTGTTTATTTTTAGCAATATCTTTCTGAATTATCGCTTCAAAATTGCACTTTGATTGTCCACATAAACCTTATCAGCTTTGAAACAAACAATGAAATGATCTTTGAAATTAATTATAGCAAAAATTTTAGTATCCAATATGTTTTATATTTCCTCTGTACTAAGTTCTATATTGACTTTATTCAGTAAAGTAACTTCAGTATCTTTTTTGTTACTCTTTACAGCAGCAATCAAATTAAATGGAACAGTAACTTCACTGTTACGTTCAATAGTGGTCATTTTGATCAAAACAAAAACAACTATTGGCTCTTCCATCACCTTTATCCGTCTCATACGCATGCATGGGCACGTATTCTCCTTGTACGTACTGTGGGCGAATGACCGATTGTGTTAATACGTGTATAAAATAATTTAAAATCTCCATCCTTATATGAACTCTAGATTTAATTAAATGTATTTTGTGTCACGGCTCTTTTGAAATTGGATGCCAGCAACATTGTTATGACCAATTTGCTTTTGAGAAACTCTAGGTGGTTGTTTGGTTGTTGAGGTAATTTATTTTGCTGAAGAAGTATGGTGTTAAATTTATGTTGATGATTATTGTAAAATCATGATTGATTAATAGCGTTTATGTTAGTTATATAATCATCATCATTATCATCATCATCAACAACATACTTATTATATACCCCTTTTTATTATCTAAACTGGTAAACAATCTTTTTATATCTTTTAATGAAATTTGTGATCCTACTATTCCTACTAATATTATAAATGTGAATGTTTGGATGTATGAATGTTTATGACTCAATCACGCACAAACGGCTCAATGGATTTGGATCAAACTTGGCATTTAGATAGATCCTTGGAATAACATAATAGATTTCTCGGGAATGCGAATGAAACCGAGGGGCGGAAGATGTAAGTGAGTATGAAATAATTGTAAGACATTATTAAACTATTTTATATAATTAAATGTATTTAAAAATGTTACCTTTTTGCACATTTCCACTACACTATTGAAAAAGGATATACCATTTCACTTCTTTTAGATTCAAACAGTTCAAAATGAAATCGTGACTTCTGTCAGAATGACTAACTTCAAACTTCAACTGAAAACTTAACTAATATTGTTATTTAAGAAACAAGCTAAGTAATAATTAAGGAAATGTGCCGACAGACGCATCTAAAAGGTGTTCCTAAGATACTTATTACTTAAGTAAGGTTTAAAGAATTGTGCTAAATGTGCAAGTAAACATTTGAAACGATGTCTGGTGCATGTCTGAACGATGTTTGTAAGTTATTTAAGTTTATGTACGTACCTACGCAAGACACGTACAAAATTTAAATTTTATCTTTAAATTATATCATCATACAAAGATAAAATTATGCTTTAAGTTTTAAAATTACGATTGATTTGTTTTTAAAGATTATAATTGTCATAAAATAATAGTTAGTAATATAAACCTTATTTACATTACACTTAAGCACTACATAACATTATACTTCTGTTTCATAAAGCTTTTAAAACACGTCAAATTTAAAAAATAGTATATTTTTTGGTGTCACAGCAGAATTTGCCATTTCTTTATTAAAACGTTGATTTCTTACCCTTCGAACTTAGAAAGATTTATTCACATCAACGTACAAAACAAATTTGCATCAATTGCAAACAATACAATCGACTTTAACTTTAAAAACAAGCTTCGGCATCTCAAAGGTAACAGTAAGATAAACAACAATAACGAGAGAAGTAGTAAACTGTAAGTTATTTTCAGTTTCATAAATACGGCGGGAATTTCTTCAAGTTCGGTGGCGCTATTTATTTCCAACTGTTCTGTTATGAGAAATGGGGAGTCAGGAATATTGACGTAGGTCAGACACATCTGGTACTGTGGCGCGAGTTTTTATATAGACATTGTTCCTATTTTAAATTTAACACGTCTGGGCAATGTGTAATTGAGTTGTAGTTCAGGTCATTTTGGTACAAATTTGATACGACTCGAATATATAATATATGTTTTTATAAACTTTTAGATGGTCAATATTTTTAAGAATTTTTGGGATATTTTTGAAGTGCAATTTCTTCTAAAAAATATAGTTCACCCTCAGAGTTCACCATACAGTGTAGCAATGCCGCCAGTGTTCTGAGCATAATATACTACCAACTGGCAGCAATTATGATCAGATTTTCTTTATATAAACAGATTTAAATTATGTATACTTTTTGTATTTATTGTTCCTTTTTAATTGTAATTTTTTGGTTCTTAATATTTACATAGTATGTATACATTTGTAAACAGCGTATATAATCTACCTCTAAATATATTGTAATAACAACAAATATTTACAATCAATGTATAAAATACAAACTATGATATATAGAAAACATCCTCAAAGCCCTCGCTGCTGTCGATAGGCAAGGTTCCCAACAGGCTGGCAGCGTTCCCTTTTTGGATGGCCAAGCTTATGCGTTGGCGGAAAAAGCTCCCAGCCCGTCGGTCTCCCGAAGCCAATAATAAATAATTTGTAATTAATTTGTTGATATTAATCAACAAGGTATATTTAGATAAATAGAATATAATAAATTTATTGCAAAGACATGCAGGTATCATAATACGCAATAGCTCATAAAAGTCCTTATCAGTAACGAGTCTCATATGATAGCGAGTAAAGTCACGGCGCAACATGTAAGCACTGGGCTTACTATATAATATAAGAAATTACAATTTTCTAATTATATTAAGCTCAAATATAAGCAGAGGACTTAATTATATAGTACAGCACAACCATATTATATTTTAAGTCCCAAAATGACACAATAATCTTGTTCAATTGTGAACAAAAAAATATTGTTGCCGTCTCTCGAGGATTGGTCATTTTTTTATGGTACGGTCAATAATATATCCAGGATCTTTTAAAACCGGGTTATTTGATTACACGTTCCAAATTGAACCTTCTTTTGATTTGCTTCCTGAATCCTTACAATGCGTATTAAATTTACAATATCTCAACTAAATTGATTGCAAATTGCGTGCTACCGGTTTTTGCCTTTACGAAAATGTTTTTTTGCTTTATAGATATGAGCGAAGGCGGATTGAAAAATAAGATTGTATTCGGATCTCACTTATTGAATTTTATTTAATGTAAAATACATCATCAAAATTTATCGATTAACTTTTCATTTTACATGCTATAAATTGTAAAAAAATATTTTGGTATTGTATTATTATGCGAAAGGAAAACTATTTAATATAATTTAATAAATATTGTTATTTGTAATCAAATACATGAATTAAAAAAGAATGATTTAAAATATATGCCTTGCTGAGTTTTTTGCCGGAGTCTTCTCAGTCCAAGTGTATTCCGAACCGGTGGTAGAATCAATTGTAACGTTCATAAGTGCCTTACTAGGGCTTATAAACTGAATAAATGAGTTTGTGTTTGAGTTTGGTATGTTATTATTGTCAAATTAAATTATTTTTGTGTCTTCAATCAAATATTTCATAAATAAACCGCAACACTTTGAATTAGATTTTCTTAACTTCAATAAATTTGTCACCAGGGACCTACCGATGTGTTCTGATAGTTACCCTTGAGAGAATGTTCCATTCTAGGTTCTGTTTATTTACCACTTTGGCCCACAACATCACTAACTATGGTGAGTTTATAGCCAAACATTAGCCTATCAATAGAAGATAAAACAATTCCTCATGAATATTTTTATTTTGTGTTCATCTCCTGCCTCATAGTTATATCCACTCTCTTATCACTTGCACCAAACACTATGAACTACATCACATTGCACTTATGGAGTACGATTTATCAGGTGCCTTATTTATGGTTTGTTTTTCATCTTTCAAGATCTTAAAAAGGTGGACGCCATCTTAAAGATATGTTATTAAAATTTTAATCATTTTATTATAGGTGTAAAATGTGAAATTACTTTTTTCCGAATTCAAAATTAGTAAACGACTTTGTATTTTACAATTAACTTTATTTTTGATAAAAGAAGTCTAACAAACCAACAAGCAAAGGGTTGCCTATAAAGTGACTTCCATCAATTTATAGACATTGGCAACACTAGGGAACTTGTCAATGTTTTTCGAACTTTTATAAAGATAAGAAGGCAAATAGATCTTTTAAAAACAGTTTCCTTTGCAAGGTTCGTAGTGACAGATTTTTAATCTAACCAGACATATACTAAAATAACCACCATGTTATGTACTTCTGATACTTATCAAAAAAATCTCTGAATGCGTTTATCTTCTAGGCATAATGTCCTAAAATTTTATAGTTATGTCCGAAAACACTTTCAAAAACTTCTTCAAACAAATTATCTCTACCATAGATTTTCCGAATGCCCACAAAAAAAAACCATATGTACTCAATATTCGATACACCAAATCATAGATTAAGAAACCGAGATAAGTATAACATTATTTATATTGTATTAAAAAGTTGTAGGGCTACCGGACAAAGTTGAGTGACCTGAGTCGGTCACTCGCGGCGTGCGCCGGCGCATCTCGCTTGTTTTTTTTTCTTTTCCTATAGTACTTTGTGTATATTGTTTTGATTTGAATTTAGGTTAGTGTTTAAACAGAAATGATTTATATATTTTATAAAAAAAAAATATACGTTACCACATAATTTTTTTTTAAATATAATCGAGGTAAATTCAAATTTTGCCTTCTCAAGTATGTTTTCTTTAAGAAGTGTTTATTTTTTAGGAAATACATAAAATAAAAATCAAGGAAATAATAAGAAATACATCAGTTGACAGGCCGGTTGGCGTGGTTGGTAAGATACCCTATCTATCACGCCACAGGTTGTGGGTTCGATTCCCACTCAGGACAAATATTTGTGTGCATGAACATGTCTGTTTGTCCTGTGTCTGGTTGTAAGTATCTATATATGTATGTAATTACA